>OZ010792.1:81148698-81788977 GCA_963932465.1 Maratus speciosus
TGAAATCATAATACAATACTTTGTGAAAACTGTAGTTTTAATAATAATACTATTAGTTTTTAATAAAATAAAATCTATTACAAATGTTTACTTTTATGTTTTGTAAGACTTTTTTTCCAAAACGAACTATTAAACAACAGACTTGTCTTACACAAGAATACAGTATACAGTATAACGGAAAAATGTGTTTTTCCATTTTTAGCCCCAGAGAATTTATAAAATTCAAATTATCAAAATGCGGTAAGTTTTGTGATACAAAAATGGAACTTTTGCTGCTTTACTTGTTAGAGCATAGAAAAAATTTTTTTAACTTCATTTTTAATTTCACCACTTTTAAAATAATAACTATTTTTTGATGTAAATGGATTTTCATATCATGAAGAACAACATTTCTATATTTTAATTAGTAACCTTTGCCTGAAAATTTTAATTTATTATGTCTGGAAAACATCAATTGTTTTGTCATTTTATACTAATGAAGGCAATAGAATGATAAGCATTACATTATTCAACGAAACAGAAAAATATAGATATAAATACACTGTTATAAAATACCAATATTTATTCATTAAATAAAAGTACATAAAATATACAAGAACAATTCTTATATAAATAAATATTTTTTTATTTTTATTATTAAAAATATAGATATTGATTAAACCTTTAAACTTATGACATCAAATAATTTTGTACTCTGTAGCTTTAGAACCTGAAATAAATAAATCAAAGTATAAATTTGAAAATCTGTTTATAATGAACTATTTTTATACAATTACAGACTTACCAAGATTGAGATAACCCTATTAGGAGTAGTGTAATAATATAGTTGTTTAAGGGAAAACATGAAAAATAACTTCTTAATAACACCATTAAAAAAAATGTGCAAGGCCTTTTGAAAGAACTTTGTCTTTCTTCTTCAGGTGCAAAGAACATGTGCTACCACTTTGAAAGCAGGAGAATGACATTTGCATCCTTGCTTCTGCTTTCCACCCTGCTGATTATTTTGTTCCTGCTGCATCCTGTCCTTTCTTCAACCTAGTAGCATGTGTTCTTTGTACCTGAGAAAGACAAAGTTCTTTCGAAAAGCCTTGCCTTTTTTTTTATGGTGTTATTAAGAAGTTATTGTTCCCTTATTGGTTCACACCAAATATAAATATATGTAAAATAGTCTTAATTACGTCTACTTATTAACTATACCATAAAATACATATTCCAAACACCTGTCAAAATATATATTAAAATAGAAATATTTGCTTAAAAGACGCCCATTTCAATAAAAACACATTAAAAATATTAAAATTTACATGTTTTGACTCTTTCATTGAGTCATCATCAGAATATACAAAAACCACAAATACGATGCACATAAAAACTGGAAATAGTCAACAATTAAAAAATTAACATACACTGCCCCCTATATTTTGAATATCGCCCACTGCTCCCTCTATATACTGATTGCCACAGTTGTTTAACCACTCTATCCATATACTCAGGATGTGAAAAGATAATGTATCGTTAGTCGTTACAAACCTTTGAACCCCTTAAATAAATTTCAATTGACTCCCTTAACTAAAACTGTAAATAAAAATTAGACCTGTAAATCAATCTACCCTTGTTAAATAGTATGTTAATATTATCTTTTTATCCAATTTTGACAAAGCTGTATTTGCTCTGTTATATTTTATATCTGCAATATGCTCCTTATAACTGATACTGAATTTTTTCTGGGTCATATCTATATAATGATTGGACAGTGTTTCACATACATATATATATATTTTTTATTAAAAAATTCCTTGGCTGCCTATGACATCCATGTAAATAAGGGTATCCTGAAAATGCAGTGTCAGCAAACCAATTGCATAAGCATTCCTGAAAGATCAAATTAAATAAATTTTTTAGCATAAAAAAGAGACTTCAATATGCTAATTATTTGATTTTATATTAAATTAATAAAAAAGGCCAGGATTTTGTAGTTCTGTTATACATCAGCTACTCATGCAGCGACAGCAACTTCACTTCCAACTAACACTGCGATTTGCAAGCAGCTAAAATGTAACAGAATGAGGAAAAATATTGATTTTATTGAATTTTTTAAAAAGTACTGAATCACTTTTGGTGAAATTTAAATGGGTTTGATTTGAGAGTATCCTCTTTCAGTTCAAAAAAAAAAAATTACACAAATCGGTTGTGTAGTTTCAGAGTAATCGGTGTACAAACAAATATATATATATATATATATATATACATATTCGCCAAATTGATAACCTCCTCTTTTTTTTGAAGCCTGTTAAAAAAATTTCAATGCAATAAATCTTAAGCATATTGGCTATGGTGTGTAGGATTTTTTCAAAACTTAAATATTTGTGAAAATGGCAGCATTTTCAATAAATAAATCAATTCAATTTGGTCCTATAGCTTTAAAATGCCTGAAAAAAAAATTATGTAGTGTCAGAGCTAATTCAATTTTCAATGTTTGTATTAAAATTCAAAGGAAATCAGCCAAATGGTTCTTGAGCAATTCAAGCACTCACATAGAAAAATGTCAGTTTGAGAAAAATGTGTTTAAATTTGAAATTTCGTTTATTGACAGCAGCATATTTACCACTGTGACTTTTGTAATAATTTGAATTTAAAATGAAAATGTTTTGGGGCTGTATGCTAAACACTATAAGCTATTATCAGAAGAAAAAAAAATGGTATCTCTCTTTAAAAAAATATAAAAGCATAAAAAAAAATCCCTGCCGGCTCGGGCCTACAGGCGGAGGTAGATTTCGAAGTTAAGTACTAAATTCTCCAACAAAACTTAAATCAAGATTAGAGATAAACCCAGTTTCTTCACAAAGAGTGAGCTGTAGGGAGCTAAACTTTTTGTGAAAATTATAATATACACGAATACACACACATGTATATGGAATAGGCTTAAAAAATGGCTACAAAAAATTCAGATAACCTTAAAGTGTTAAAATATGTTAATATTTCCATAGTCGGGTTTTAATCATGTTTTAATACGGTTCTTCAAACTCACATGGCGTTACATATTCACCTGCTGAGATCCATTATATTTCCAATATGACGCAATATACATATTTTTTTAATTCGTCAAACTATTTTTTTATTTTGAGTTTTCATGCTGAAATCTTGCTCTAGGAAACTTATGACGTAATATTCAATTTGTTTTCAACTTGTCAAACTATTTAATTTTACACGTGAAAATTTTGCATTAGAAAAGTAATTGTTGTGGTGAGAATTTTATTGTTTTTTTTTTTAATTGTTGGCAACTGCTATAACGAAAAACTTTTATTTTTTTTCCTGCCATTGTTGTGTAAGAGCTGGTTATATCAGAATGATGTTAAGACAGTATTCAAAATTTTGAACCCTCCCCATTTCCACCCTCTTGGGCCGATTTCGCCCATTTTCAATCCCCGCCGAGATATTAGTCATATCAAAGTTGTTGGCGAGTTTAAGGACAATCCGTGCATAATTGCGACTTTTATCGTGCGGACAAAATTTAGTACATACATACATACATATATATATATATATATATAAACTTTTTAGGTGGGGGTGGTTTTGGGTTCCTGGGGTCCTATGATGAAAAGTTATGAAGGAATTTTTCAAAAGTCGCACCATGGTAACGGCTGCAATAAGTAGTATTTCTTACGAAATCTACCTAAAATGGTATCTCTCTTTAAAAAAATATAAAAGCATAAAAAAAAATGGTATCTCTCTTTAAAAAAATATAAAAGCATAAAAAAAATGGTATCTCTCTTTAAAAAAATATAAGAGCATTAAAAAAAATAATAATGTAAAAGAAAAAAAAGCCTAAATGAAGTAGAAAAACATTAAACATTTTCAATATATAGCACATATGGCATAGCAAATGCATTTTTATACTCATTTCATAATTCTACTGAAATTCATTTAAAATGGGGTGGGGTATTTTCTAGAAATATAAAAGATAACGTATCTCTAATAAGTATAATCAGAGTTCGTTGATATTTATCAATGGATATATGTATATCAATATCAATGGCTATATATCATGACATATATTATATATATATCAGAAATTTATTTTCAAAATATCAAGGTTTTTGATATTTTCATACATTTGATATTTATTTTCAAAATATCACATTTCTTGATATTTTCATATTTCTGATATTTATTTTCAAAATATTTTATATTATAAGAAGCGTAAATGAACTCTTCAACTGTTAATGAAAATTTGCCCATCTGTAAAAAATTACCTAAAAAAACTAGCTTACAAAATATTCCCCACCCACCAAAAACTAATTTTTGACTGTACCTGCAACTTTCCGATTACCATCATAAAAATTATGCCTATGAACAATACCTCCCATTGGACTGGGTCACGTGTTCGAGAAATTTTGATTAGTGAGTCATTTTGGTCACTACGGGTCTGGGTCAAGCTAATTTTACCTTAAAATTAGTTCAAACGATTTTAATTAAATTTTGTACCCCACCGTTTATGATTACTAGAAGACCACTGGGTTGGATCACATGTTCGAGAAAATTTGATTAGTGGGTCATTTTGGGTCACTATGGGTACAGGGTCAAGCTAATTTTATCTAAAAAAGTCTCAAATTTTTTTAAATCTTTTTCTTTGACATTACGAGAAGACCACTGGGCTAAGTTACATGTTTGAAAAAATTCGATTAGTAGGTAATTTTTGGATCACTACGGGTTAAGCCACTATTATCTAAAAAGCGGCTCTAACGATTTTGACTAAATTTTGCATCTTACCATTTTGGATAACAAGAAGACTATTGGACTGTCACTTGTTCAAGAAAATTCGATTAATGGGTCCTTTTTGGGTCACTATGGTTCAGGGAATTAAATAGGAATACAGGTTGAAACAGTTATTAAATTTTTAAACAGTAGGCATTAAACGAACGTGCGAATTTGGCAACATTTCACCAAATTTGGTGATATATGATGAAATTTTGGTAACATTGGCAGAAAAATAGACTTTCTACCAATGTCAAAATACATACTAGGTGCCAAATGAAAGTAAGTCACCAAGTTTGCAAGTTTTTGCCAAATTTTGACGACATTTGGCAAAGAAGTTGGCTTTCAGAATCTGAAGGAATTTTCCAAGACATTCTCTATAGGACCCGATATACATGATTCAACCAATGAGAGTTCATAGAACGTTCTTGAAAAACAGTGGTGATGTTCTGTATAGTGTATAACTGCTGGAGAAATGCAACTGACACATCAATGTTAATTTTTTATCAAGTTGAACACAATGCTAATTTTAACCGTTCTTCCCTGCTGGTATCATGTTATGATAACTATAGCCAATATTACAATTAATGAGGGTCTCAAAAATCAATTTAAAATCAGTGAGCTATAAATTTCTTTACTATAACTAAAACATTTCTTACTTCATTCCCAACGCTTGTCCAACCAGGTAATAAATATCTTGCAAATAACTCAAGACAATGAGCCTTATCTTTAACATATGGTTTAAGTATTTCTAAAAACATTAAAATAGAAAAAATAAGAATAAATATTTTATAATCAAATGTATCTTTTACACAATAAGGAAACACAAACATGTAAACTAAAAAATTGCAAATACTTCTTTTGAAAATTATAAAATGGTGTTTAGTGAAATAAGTTCTGGTGAACAAGAAATGGAAACACAGAAATTTTTATTTTATGAAATAGTCAAGCATTTTTTGGCTTACAAGAGAATGAATAAAATAAAATTTAGCATTAGCAGATGAGAACAGAAATGAAGATAGCTCAGAATTTCAATATATATATATATATATATATATATATGTTATATAAAATTTTTATTCGCAAGATTCCTTAAATTATTCTATTTTTCGGCATATTCAATATCTCCCTACTTTAATAATATCTATCATTTATTCCTATTTAAATTCCCCTTAATATAAAATATCAATAATATCTTATTCTAAAATATTAACTTAAAGCTTTAGATTCCTTCATAAACTTTATAAGCTATCCTATCTATCATATTGTGAGTGAAGTTAATTTTTATGTTCGAATGTTTTTAAAAGCAATTTTTTTTTTTTTCCAAACTTTATTCTATGAAAAATCTATTCCTGCACTTGACTTTTCACATTAAAAAGCTTACGACCTTAAAACTGGAATTTTTTTTTCTTTTAAGCCTCGCCCTCTCTCCCAATTGGTCCTAGACAATCTCCTGAGAGCGGCTGCCTGTCTCTAATTCATTCTTTTTGTGTGCTATGTAATGACTGTCTCCTTGCAACAGCTTGACAAAACTGAACTGCCCGGCCTCAGAACACAGATAGTTTGAGAGTTTTTTGCCTGTCTTCAAATGGTATAATAGCTATCTGGTGGTTCTGACTTCGTATAATGTGAGGATTATATAATCAACAGCTTTAAAATGTCAGCGAGCTGCATTGCGCGCCATAAGGTATTTTGCCCGACTATAGTACCTGGGAATTGTTGATACGTGCTGTTTGTCAATAAATAACCGCTTAAGGATGTCATTTTATTTTTTCGGAGAAATTAGCAATGGTTCCTTGCCTGCCAATCTACTACTTTCGCCTGCATAACTTCTCAGTAGAGATCATCGTCTATTACTTCATCATGACTGCATAACTTCTCATTAGTGATTGTAGGGCCAGATAACACCTCCCTTATAATATCTGTAGTCATACTGCTTACCATCAAATTAAAAATAACTATCTGCATGATGGAGGCTTAAATAATTATAACACCTCCTCAAGAAAACAAAAAAGGTTCATTAAAACTGTAGTGTATATTGAAAAATAAACATCTTCTAGAAGAAACATCACAGACACATTAATCTAATTTGCAGTAACTTAAAGTTCACAAGTCCACAAAAACATTGCATTTATACTGCACATAAATAACTTAAGTAGGCACCTTCTACCACAATTAAAACAACACACACAAAATAGAGCTTATTACTAATGTTACTCATATGTTGAACTGATTTGTAAAAGTACAACTTCCCAGATTATATGAGGAATTCTCACAATCTTTTGACTTTTAAGTCCCTGAATAATAATTTTTATTTTAGTACACATTCTTGCATTTTTTTTTATTTCATATTCTGTGGAACATCCCATTGCATGACTGCATAACAATATTAACGAGATAAATAAGTTTTGGACGATGTTGGGGGTCAAAATATCCAGGAAACTCCTATACCATCCCGTGTCCCTGATGCTGATTTTTAAGTTTGGAGCTGTCTGTATAAAATTATTTCAATAAAAGTAATTCAATGTAATTTTTTTTTCGAAACTGGGACTATTGTTTTATATAAATATGTAGCAAAAAATTAACCTGCACAAATTTTTACTGTTGTTGTTTTTTTTTTTTTAAACTCTTTCCCTGGATTTTAGATTCCTTACCATCCCTCTTCTAAAATTACACAGAAAATCACTTCAGATGCAGCCACAGAAATTTTTAAGTTTTTTCTCATGCAGTATGCTAGAGAAAAAATGTCTAAAATTCTTTGACAGGAAATTTACTGCAGCATTTAAATATCAATTTCAAGCATCGTGGCTTTATTGGTAGTCTTACCGTCCCCAAGGTTTATTCCTGCACTTTTCAAGGTAAATTAATTTTTTTTTTTAAATTTAATCCAATATAAATAACTGTTTCTAAAAATCAATGAACATTGTGACTAACACTTAGTCTTAACATGATTTGCCTAAAAATAGGTGGTAATTTTCATTACCGTCCCATCCTTACCATCCATTTTTTCCCCTTATCGTCCCTTTTTCCTTATACCTTCCCCTTTTTTAACCTTACTGTACCTTCTTTAACACCCCTTTAAGACAATGTTATACCAAAATTTTGTACTAAAAATACTACATTGTTATTATTTCTTATTTGAATGTCCTGTGAGTACTATGCAAATTCATTATAAGTAAAAATTTAGAAGAAAATAAAAAGTTTTAGTGGTAAAATGGTAGGGAAAATTAAACTCGCAAGTTAAACTTAAACCTCAGTTAAATAAAAAAAATTTCGCTGCTGACCATTTTTTTCTTTATATTGAATCATTAAGGCGTTCGTCTATTAGATTAAAATGTTATTTTAGCAAGTTTAATTTCACCAGATTTTTATTCCTGAAAGTCAAAAGATTCTGAGAATGCCCCATATACTTCAAACACAATACAAAATTTGCATTATAATTAGGGATTACACTAAGACTAATTTCCAATCCAGGATTGCTTAAATTCAATCCCAGGATTGCAAAAATTAAAATTTCTATAATATCACCAATTTTTACAACAGCTAAATATCATAATATTATAGAAAAGACAATTAAAACAAAAGTGCTGCTTAACTTACATATGAAAATATTCTAAGTTAAATTTTTTTAACTTTAATTAATTATCAAAAAGTATACAATAAATTACAATAATTGAAAATTAAAGCAAATATGCTGTTGATGTTTCAAAATGTAACAAAAAACATGAAATGTCTATGCTTCATCTTCTAGATAATTTCTTTTATTTCCTGTTAAACAAGTTTTTGAATGGCTTAATATTTTCAATTAAAAAAAATAATTAATATCACTAATTAAATTTTGAATTATTCTCATAACAGCGTAATTAAAGTTTACAATTCTAAGATATCGCAAGTGCAAGATTTTCCTGAGCATGAAGCTTTTTTCTTGAAATAAAAGAACTTAACACACACACACACATACAATAAAAAATTGCATATGTATAGTTTAAAAATCTAAATAGAGATACTAGTTGTTAAAATTCAAAAACGTTGCATAATATAAAAAAACTATAACATACCACGAGAAATAAAATTATTAGTTTGAATAGTTCACTGTTTCTTAACTAATTGGTAAATTTCTTTGAAAATATGATCTAAGAAATATTATGATAGCAACAATGTCTTTTTTTAGTGAAATGCCATACTGGTTTAGACAAACTGTTAGCATTTCAATACACATTTTTGTTCTAAAATATTCATATATGTGCATAAGGCATAAATTTCAGAATTTGTTCAAATTTAAATTTCTTGAACGAACATTTATACATAGCTGCCAACTTTTACACTTTTTTCCTACCACTATTTTAAATCAGAAAAATTTGCCTTATTTAAATCCATGTGTTCGATGATTAAAGAAGATAAATTTCTCTGTTAAATAATAGTGGTAGGCAAAAGCGTAAAACTTGGCAGCTATGTTTATGTTTATAAATCGCTTGTTCGCAGTAGATGTCCATTCGCCAAAAGTAGACTAAATTTTTAAAAGTTTGTATTTCACTTGTAATTAGTTCCTTTATTATGGAACTATAGCTCACTACACAATTTCAAATTGATACTGCAGATTTTGGCAAATCATTATAGCCTTTATCTATCAGTAAGTTTCTAATCAGTTGAAGTTAAATGAGAAACCGTCTTTAGCTGTCATTCGCAATAAAATTAAATCCAGTGATTCCTTATCACTACCTACTAAAATAATCTTCTCTTTTCCGCTTTTTAGAAAGCAATATATATTCTTGATGTGTGAAAGGAAGAGGTGTTGCATTAAATTCTTTTTGAACTTTAGTACCATGTTTCGTAAATAAATGTGTATCCAACCCCTTGCCGATCCACCTAATGTTTTAAGAAGCACTGCGCTACATTTTTTACATTTAGCGCTTTTTCCATCTTTTGACGTTAAATAGCAGTGCCATACTGAAGATGTATCATTATCTTTCCCATGAGCTACAAAATCCTTTTCATTAGACATGTTTAAAGCAAAATAAGTATAAATGCACGAAAATCAAAGAAGTTAGCACATAATAATGACTATGAAACACAAAGGCAATGCTTATCAGTGAACTCTAATTTGAAAACTAATTTTGTGATTCCTTAGTTGTTGCTATGACCGGCTTCCTAAACACAGCGAAATGGAAATAAACAAATGATTTCATTTTTCCTAAATAATAAGCTGAACAGGTTACATCTGTTTGAAAGTCAAAAAGTTTCCACTTTAAACAATTTAATTGCTTAGAAATATATGTAAAAAATACGTGAGATATGTATTCTTTTTCAATAACACATAAAATTCATAAAAATTAATTATTTTTTTTCCAAAAGCGGAAGTGCATAAATATATTTTTTAAATTTCAGCTGAATATTGTTCCATTAAAAAAAAAAAAAAAAAAAAAAAAAAAAGACAATCCCAAAAATCCCGGGATTTTTGGGATTAAAAATGGAGTGGGATCCCGGGATTGTAATCCTAATTATAATGTTGCCAAATTGATAAATATAAGTCTCAATAAGTGAAGGACACACAATGACATCACAGAAAACAACTAATCAGAAAAAAGGTTAACTGAAAAGTAACCTCACTACCAACCACCCAACCATATGCTGAAAAAGGTAAACAAACATGCACACTTGCTATAAATACTAGACTTGAATTTAAACATAAAAAATGTTAACTATATAAGTTATTTAGCAAACATATTAAACTTAAAATAGAAGCAAACTTATATGGTTGTGGCTACTAAAAATGAGGTTTTTTAAAATCTCAAACACTACACAGAAGAGCTGGGAAAAACAAAAATATAACTTTAACCCTACAGTGATCATTGCTGGTCATTCTAACATGATCTTTGACTGCATATAATTTTCGACTGTGTTATTTTCTACAGGTGATGGCATTTAAATTAGGGATTGATTGAATACTGAATAGTTGATTCGGTATTTGGTGATTCGGCTTTGGCCGAATAATTGCGGATAAATATTTTCTTAGAAAAGGAAGAATTCTCTTTTACTTAGCAGTAGGATAGGCTAAAAGATGAGTTTCAGTATTATGTGCATGAGTTCAGAGTTCAGCTGCGCTACAAAAAAACAAGTTAAGGGCCATTTTTAATTTAAAAAAAAAAAAAAAAATCCTTCCTAAAATAGTCTACATAGGGGTGAAATCAAAACAACTGTCTACAATAGAGAAAAAAATAGTAAGGAAGATGGACATCTTTCCCTTATCTTTTAACTTTAATTATTTCTACATTAGTTCTTTTTAATTTAAGTTTATTTAATGTGTATTTTCTTTAATATACACATCAAATAAGTATATCAGAGTTCATCTCTATATATCTAAAGTGTATATTAAATAAAATACACACATCGAATAAGTATACCCCCATGCCTATCCTGTAGCTCTTATAACTATTAAATTAAAATTGATTAAATTTGTTATCTTCATCACTACAATGTTAAAATATTAATCAAAATATAAATAGCTATCAATAATTTGACAAAAAATAGTTACATGCACAAATCGATATACCTTTTGCATTTGAGAACATTGCTATTCAATATGTTTATAATTAGACCTAGACAATCAGTAAATCAGCTTAATGACAACATTGTTTCTTTTTATTTGAGTGAACTTTTGTTTTTGTGACAGTCTTTATCCTCAATAATAGCCTGTATAGTTTAATATTTTCATAGGTTATTTTGGGTATTGACTAGTGATAAAATAATAAAAAATAAGTGATGGGTTAATGAATTTGTGAGTGGAAAGAAGTCATTAAATTTTTTTGTGTAATTAGATTTAAGAATAAAAATGTAACTGAATTAAATTATTAAGAATTTAAATTAAAGTTTATTAAAAAAGCTACTATATGCAAAAATGTGTATTAAAAATGTTTAAGTATTTGGCTGCCGAATACCGAATATTCGGTATACAATTTGACTGAAGCTTCGGTATTCGGCAAAACTGCTGCTTCGGTCAATCCCTAATCTAAATGGTGAATTGTTCATGCATTCTTATGCCAATCTATTCAGAACCTGTCAAATCACTACATATATATACAGCTGAACCTCTATTTAAGAAATCTTGAGATTTCTCAGGAGGAAAAAAGTTGTTAGAAATTTCCTTAAATGGAAATTCAACTGCTATATCAGTCAAAGTAGAAAATTTGCACATCATTATTATTTCTGGTTTAATGACTACATTTTAAAATGATAATATTTGCTAGTTTCTGCATTTTTACATGCATTAATTCCATCCCCCCCCCCCCCCCTTTTTGTTAAATAAAAAAAAAATGCTTATATTTCAAAATTATATTTTTTGAAGTTTACAGTATCAGCCTTAAAGGAATCTGTAATCTGGCTTTAAACGCAATATTGATAAAATTAATTTAGGTTACAAAATTATTCACATTTTTTAAGTGCTTATCAAATTGTTGTAAACTCTGCATTAAATTATTTCCAAGCTCTTTTTTATATGAATTTTCAGGAACTATTTCAACTATCATTTCAGATTTCTTTGATAACAGTTAAAAAACAAAGTAGATCCTTGAAGTAAGTAAAAGTTTCTAATAGTGTATTATGATGAGTGAAAGAAAATGAAAGAATTTTTTTAAAGTGACCATTAGTATGTCGGAAATGATTAAAGCTTTGAAATTTTAGTCAAAAAAAAAAAAAAAAAAAAAAGAATAGAAATTTTAGAGATTTTTTTTTCTGATGTTATTTTTGTTAAAAATAAAAGCTCCAAAAAATAAAAATAACAAAAATTAATGAAATTTTTTATAAAATGGAAGTTTGGTAAATATAAATTCAACTGTATATTAGTGTTTAGAAATAAATTATTATGTTAATTAGTTACTGGACTCAAGAAGTTCATTCATTTAAATATTTAAAAAAAAAAAATATATATATATATATATATACATATATATATATATATATACTAGCTGACCCGCCCGGCGTTGCCCGGGTCCATGGTGATATTTAAAAACTATCCTTAAATTTATATGATTTCATACCTTTAACTCGATTTTGACTGAAATACGTACCCACTCACTGTGTGGAAAAGGGGGAGAAGCTGTTAATTGTTGAGATTTGCTATGTAAATTTTTGGAAAATTGTATGCGACAGTCATGAACAAATTAAAACTTTAAAACACCCTGTACTGATGAAAAAATGAGTTAAGAGGAGAGGAGTGAGTGCTTAGTAATGTACAGGTCAAAAGCTTTAAAACGATATATCACATGAAAAAATCCATTTCCACATCCCCTTGGGGGAATAGCCCCTAATACTCTCGGATCAGAAATAGACTCCACCAATTGAGGGGCCGTGAGGAGTTTCACCTTCGGTCAAGCCTTCAAATGAGGTCAAATCTTGCTGTAACTAATTCGCAGCGGCGTCAGAAAATTGACACCTCGGGAGGTCATTTAAAAAAGAAAGAAATATTTTTGAAAAGAGGTACATATTTTACACACAAAAAAGTTTGAAGGACTCAAAACACACATTTTTTTTTTCATTTTAAAAAGTTAGTGAACTATTTTAATACATTTTATAATTTCTTTCTTTCTTGAACACTTCCCAACAAAGTTGAAAGTGTTTATGCATTCAGTTTGTCTGTCCGTCTGTGCACGCTCCAACTCTGGTAAATATACTCGGATTTTTATGCAATTGATAACGGTTATTTAGGATCACCAAAGCATGTTTTGTGTTGTATATGAAGTATGTAGGATTAATAGTTCATTTACAGGGGCAGTCAAAAATATTCCATTACAATATGGTATATGGGGGGGAGGGGAAATTGTTTGCAGAGTATTTTAATGACATTGCGCTATTTCAAATGCATTGAAACTTATATAAATCACTGAATTTCACTACGATCACGTTAGAACAATGCATTCATAGCATTTTTTATTCATTTGCAGGGACACACAAAATAAATAGGTTACAGTACTGTCTTTGAGTAATAATTGCTGGAGTGTACGTTTTAAAATTCGATATGCCCTTTTAAATTTAACTAATTTTTTTCATGTTACTCATATATAAATTCTATACCTCATATACAGGGGCTGCACAAAAGTATTCACGTACCATTCTCCTTATTAGAGGAACTTGCTGAAGGGGAATTTTGAACTGAAGTATATGTATTTCTTAAGTGAACTAAATTTTGGCATGCATCTAGTTAATAGATAAAATCTCTATATCATATACAGGGCTGCTGAAAAAAATTCAGATAATTTTCCGATTGTAGATGGAAACAGCTGAAATTGGGTTTTGAAATGTGTTATGTGTTTGAATAAGACGCAATATTTTAATTTTTCAAATGGTGCCGTTTGTTTACATTATTCTGAATGTGTTGGAGTTTTATAATCTATGCTTGACGCATTTTTTCTGTGGGTTTTTTTTTTTAAGTTTTTTTTTGTCTGACTTGTTATGGTCACTACAATCTAAATTCTTTAAAGGAAAGGGGGGGGGGGACTTCCCTGTAGACCACCCAAATAGTACCACTCTAACAACATGCACACTTTTTTTTTACTGTCACAGAATGAAAAAGGTCTAGAGTTAAAAACAGTAGCACATTCAATGATGAATTAAACTGTTTATTTACCATGATGAGAAAAGTAGTAAAGAAATAGAAAAGTGCCCAGTTAAAATAATGTCATTGACCTCACAGGCTATTCACGCTTATTGTACAATATACTCTTATTTCAAAGAATAATGCCCTTGAAAAATAAATTAAGGGGGATAACCCCCCCCCCCCCTTTATACTTAACTAATGAACCTCAAAATCTAATCAGGGAAGCGCCTTATCAGAATAAACATATATACCAAATTTAAGCAAATCGGATAAGTCTGCATGAAAAACCCACTTAGCTAAATTAAGGGGTATTAGCTTCTTTGTTCCCCCCTTTATACTTAACCAATGAACCTCCAAATATAACCAGTGAAACACCTTATCAGAATAAACCAGTATACAAAATTTAAAGAAAATCGGGTAATTCTGCATGATAAACCCATTGATCTAAATTAAGAGGGGTAACCTCCCCCCCCACCCCCCCCATAACCAATGAACCTCCAAAAGTAATCAAGGAAGCGCTTTATCAGAATGAACCTAGAAAAAATTTTGAAGAAAATCGAATAATTCTGCATGTAAAATCCATTTATATAAATTAATTTGGTGGATTAGCCCCCTCCCCCTCCCTTTATACTTAACCAATGAAACCCAAAAAGTAATCAGGGGAGCACTTTATCAGAATGAACCTAGAAAAAAGATTTGAAGCAAAGCGGATAATTCTGCATCACAAACGCATTTATTTAAATTAATGGGGGAGGGTTAGCCCCTTCCCCCCACCCTTTATACTTAACCAATGAACCTCCAAATCTAATCAGGGAAGCGGCTTATGAAAAAAAAACCGGTATACAAAATTTGAAGCAAATCGGGTAATTTTGCATGATAAACCTATTGATCTAAATTAAGCGGGGTTAACCACCCCTCCCCTTGTTCCTCCCTTTATACTTAACCAATGAGCCCCCAAAACTAATCAGGGAAGTGCTTTATCAGAATGAACCAAGAAATAAATTAGAAAAAAATCGAAAAATTCTGCATGTAAAATCCATTTACCTAAATTAATTTGGTAAATAACCCCACCCCCCCTCTCTTTATACTTAACCAATGAAACCCAAAAAGTAATCAGGAAAGCGCCTTATCAGAATGAACCAAGAAAAAAGATTTGAAGCAAATCAGATAATTCTGCATCAAAAACGCATTTATTTAAATTAATGGGGGAGGGTTAGCCCCTTCCCCCCACCCTTTATACTTAACCAATGAACCTCCAAATCTAATCAGGGAAGCGGCTTATGAAAAAAAAAACCGGTATACAAAATTTGAAGCAAATCTGGTAATTTTGCATGATAAACCCATTGATCTAAATTAAGGGGGTTAACACACCTCCCCTCGTTCCTCCCTTTATACTTAACCAATGAGCCCCCAAAACCAATCAGGGAAGTGCCTTATCAGAGCGAACCTAGAAAAAAATTTGAAGAAAATCGAATAATTCTGCATGTAAAATCCATTTATCTAAATGAATGGAGGGGAGAGAGAATAACCCCTGTCCCCCTCACTTTATACTCAACCAATGAACCCCAAAAACTTACCAGGGAAGCATCTTATCAGAATGAATCTAGAAAAAAAAATTGAAGCAAATCAGATAATTTTGCATGAAAAACGCATTTATCTAAATTAATGGGCGAGTATTAGACCCTTTAAACTTAACCTATGAACCTCCAAATCTAATCATGGAAGCGCCTTATCAAAATAAACCGGTATATACAAAATTTGAAGCAAATTGGGTAATTCTGCATGATAAAGCCATTGATCTAAATTAAGGGAATTAACCCCTCGTTCCACCCTATATACTTAACCAATGAACACCCAAAACTAATCAGGGTAGCGCCTTATCAGAATGAAGCTAGAAACAAAATGTGAAGCAAATCGGATAATTCTGCTTGAAAAAACCATTCATATAAATTAGGGGGGGGGGGTGGATTAGCCCCGTTCCCCCCTTTTTATACTAAACCAATGGACCTCAAAAGCTAATCAGGGAAGCACCTTAGCAGAATGAACCTAGAAAAAATTTTTGAAGCAAATCAGATATTTCTATCAAAAGTTACATATGTACATACAGAACCTTTGGACACATTAGATCTCAGGCTTTGATAGCCTGTGAGCTAAACAAAAAAAAAATGGGGGGGGGGAAATGTATGAGAAATAAGGTGCAATTTTATTCCTTTTTCACTTTTAGATTATAATAAAATTCGTTTAACATAAATGCTGACATTGATATAGTGGATGGAGAAGGATTATTAAAGTATTATTCAACTCATCATTTAAGTATTTTTAATTAATTGCAAAATAATAATAATTTAAAACTAAAATATTTCAATATATGAAAATTAATTTTTGATCAAAAGAATGCAAAAAAATATAAGCAAAAAATAGATGAATTTGGACTTTAACCATGACTTTTTTTTTTTTTTCCAGACATAATAGTGAATCAATTTCATTAAGATTTGCTTAAATCACATCCTGCTAAATCGATTTAACACCAGCTTGCCATGTTTTCCTTAAATCGGAAAGCACTGAAGCTTGCAATGTTTTCCTAAATCGGATCCTGCTAAATCGATTTAACAGCAGCTCGCCATGCATGCAGAAGCTGCATCAATGTAAATAAATCAGTTTTCCAATGTTAGCTCTGAATCGGTATTTTGATTTAAATCGATTTAAAGCCAATAGATAAATAAATTTTTCTGATGTTATCTTTAAATCGATATAAGACTGATGGTTAAATCGGATTTTTGATGTTTGTTTTAAATTGCGATGTAAGGCTAAAAGGACAATGGCTAAATCGTAATTCAAGACATTAGCTAAATCGCGACTTTCGATGTTAGTTTAAATCGATTTAAGACCAATGGTTAAATCGGATTTTCCGATGTAAGCTGTAAATCAATTTAAGACCTAGGCCTACGTAACGGTAACTTAACCTAACCATAACCTAACTATCCTAGCCGTGCATATGCTTCGAAGTACTTTCCACCGCCACGGGGCACAATGTTTTATACGAATATCCGACACAGGTCACCACCGCCTGCAGCCGGGTATAGCAGGCATGCTATGCACACTTTGCAATATCTTTTAGTTTCACTTTCCACCACCAGGATGCACACTCTCTCATAAACAAACCTATATACAAATGATACTCAAATTTTCAACCTATCCATAGATATATTACTCGATGGGGTGGTGACACAAATAAGAATTTAAGAAATTTGCTGAAATTTCTATTCGGAAATAATGGTAACCATCACTCAATTAAGACCCCAATTTCACCTATAAGAACCTCGGGCAGGGCTCACTGCTGCATGCTTCACCGTATACTGAAATTTTTGTCATGTGTAGATGCTGTCACTGAAAAGTGCCCTTCGCAGCTGGATTTTAAAATTTCAATGTACATTTTTTTTATTATTATTAAAATGTGCATATGGCATTGTGACGGCAATGAAGCAGCCAGCCAATGAGAGCAGGCGGTAAAAAATATGGGATCCAGCGACCGCACTTCATAGCTTAGGGGTAAAGATAAATTGCACTATTTATGTCTCATCAGCTTTATTTTAAAGAAAAATACACTTTTGCACATTTCTTTCTATAAGATTTAATGTTATTTGCATTAATTGTGATATTTCACAATGTTTTTCTACTTTTTATGCAAAATATACAAATCACATAAGTTAGTAACAGTTGTATTCGTTCTTCGTGTTAATGGCGATTTATATATGGATAGTCGCCCAAGAATGGAATGTGTTTCTTGAACTTTACTTTCTATGAAGTAAATAATTTCCGTTCTTGGGCGATTAAGAGTCCATTCATGAGCGATCCTTATGAAACTCGTAATATATCACAAAATGTTCATTGTATAAGTATTTAGCGCACTGAGAATTTTTAATTCAGTTCTTTACCTTTTGTTAATCTTTTCTCATCTTAATGAAAACACATGCTCTATTCTTTAGTGACTAAAAATATTCTTAAATGAAATAAAATGAGTTCAATAACAAATCTGAAAGAAAACAAACCGTAGACCTCACTGACAGAATTTTCCATCCAGTTCTACAATTTCTCGGATGTTACATATCATAATTTTGATACGAAAGGAAAACATTCAGTAAAGCAAATAAATATGTTTTCATTGGGATTTCTTACGAAACTCATAATATATGGGTAAGTCTATGTGGCGAAAAAATATTAACAAAAGGAAAACCCAAATAACCTCATTCATTTTCTCTGAAGTCAAAAGTTGTTGGGTTTTATTTCCCCATTCTTGGGCGATGACAACTTGACAACATAGCATAGCATTAGAGTCCTGCATTGGGTCGGGTTACCCACTTTTACCCGAACCCGACCTGCAGTTCGGGTCGGGTCTATATTTTCCCATTGCGAATCTGGTTCGGGTTGACTTCAACTTCTTTTGTTGCGGTTCGGGTAGGCTTTCATTGTTTCGGGTTCGGGTTGGCTTTTTGACGTTTACAGTTCGGATTCGTGTTGACTCGATTTTTTAAAAGAATGTCCAAACTATTTTTTCACATTAAAATTCTATAAAAACCGCAGATCAAAGTTTCACAAAAACAAAATGCATGCCTGTCAGTTTTGTATAGTCTTAGAATTCGTTTCTGGAAATTAATATAAACAAACTTTCTCAATTACTGATACGATAATGATTATAACGAATCCAGTAAAAAACCTATAGATGGCCCGAAAGAATTCTTGTAATGCGAACCCGACCTGCAGAAAGAAAATTAAACTCATTCCGAGCCGAAAAAACAAAATTCAGGATAACCCGATTCGATGTTTGACTCTATACAATGATCCCAACATGCTCAGAGGTTTTACTATATTTGAATGTTAAAGAATATAGATTTGTTCATTCTTCTATGTAAAACATAAAAATTGTATTAGAGATACAATTGTAGATTATTTTTCATAGTGGCATTAAAACATAATTTACTTTTTTTGCATTGCGGGTTCAGGACGGGTTGATGGAAATTATTTTTGCGGGTTTGGATCGGGTTTCCGAAAATTATTTTTGGGGGTTTGGGTCGGTTTGCGGGTTGACTTAAAATGGAATTTGTGGGTTCGGGTCGGGTTGTATCCGAACCGCGCAGGACTCTAATATACATCTTATACTAGACTGCATGTCCGTTCTTGGGAAAAGATGTATATTGTCATGAAACCATTTTAATTTGCAAAAATGAAGTCAATAAAATCACCATTTTGTGACAAATTGAGTTTCATAAGAATCGCCTAAGAACGGGCATGCAAATCTGGTATTTTCGCTTCATTGAATTGGGCCTAAACTTTGAACTCATATGCTTGGCACTATGAAAACATTCAATAAAGTTCAAGATATAGGTTTTTGGTAGGATTACTTACCAAACTCATAACAAATGGTGTTTTGTATATGAAATAAACTAATTTCAATAACAAATCTTAATTAAAACATACATCTCATACTACATTCACAGGATTTTGCATTCAGTTGTACAATTTATAGCATGTTATGATTTCACCGTTCTTGGGTGTCTAAAAATATAGTCAATATTAACAGGAAGAAAGATAACTACAATAAATAACAGTACTCAAAAATTTCGTTCATTGAATTACGCCTAAACTTTAAACTGATATGCCTGGCACTATGAAAACATTCAATAAAGTGTAGCATATGTAGAAAAGATTTTAAGAAAAGGAAAAGAACTGAATTTAAAATCCTGAGGGCGTGAAATACTTATATGATGAAATTATATGGTGATATATTATGAGTTTCATAAGAATCGAACATTAACTTCACTTTTAATTGCCCAAGAACAGAAACTATTTACTTCAGAGAAAGTAAAGTTCAAGAAACACATTTCATTTTTTCGCGACTACGCCATTAACACAAAGAATAAATACAATTTAAACTAACTTACGTGAATTGTATACCTTGCAAAATAAGTAAAAAACGCTTCGAAATATCACAATTAATGTAAATAATATTAAATGTTATAGGAAGACATACGCAAAAGTATATTTAAATGCAGCTTACGACACATAAACACTGGGAGTTGCGAGAATGAAGTTTGCCCTTTGCCGCTGCCGCTACGATAGATCCAATATTTAACGCCTGCTCTCATTGGCTGGCTGCTTCATTGCCACGGATTGGCGGAAAGTTGTAAATAGCCTCTAACGCATAAAGTTTTAATTTAAAACAAAAAATCTAAATTGAAATTTTAAAATTCGGCTGTGAAGTACACTTTCCGAGGAGAAAATTAACACATGACGAAAATTTCAGAGGCCTTGGTGCTATAATTTAGGCGCTTGCCTCGGTCAGGCAGGCAGGCAGGCAGACATCTCTTATTTTATATATATAGATATAAACACACAAACAATAGAAATGCCTACACCTATCCTGAAAGGGGATTTTATAAAAATAAATAAATATTTGTTTTTTTAAGAAAATCTATATTTACTTCAGTTTTATATAAATGTAATTTTTGTTTTCTTTTTTAAGAATTTAATTATAATTATCTTTTTACTTTTTTTTATTTATTTTAAGTTGTAGAAACAAATGTTGATCAAAGTTTATAAAGAAGAAATTAATTCTTACAGCAAAGCAACCATCATCTACTTGGATGACATGCATTGTACCAAAGAATTGTAAATGCTGCCAATTTACAAATGATTTTATTTACTTTCCGTCTCTTTTCATTTTTGAATAGACTATAACTGAAATAAGGATTGATTCCAAAAATTAAACTAGGTTTGATATACTCTTTAAGCCAGCTTTAATTCAGCAAAGCTGCTTTAGATTATATAACATGATAATAATGATACTATAATCACATTAATAATGTACTTAAAAAGTTTTAATGCTTCCAAGCAACATTAAAGTTGCATACAATGTAATTCATATGGAATGTTTAGAGGTAAGTCAGCAAACGTTGGATGCCAGATATTTAAGCTTTTACAGTCAGATGAAAAATAAATAAATAACTGTTTTATTTTAGAGAAAAAAAATTAATGTAAAGATTTAAAAAAAAAACTGTGCATGATAATAATTTAACCTTAACTCTACAGGGTTTTTCCCAAAAATGAGCAAAATAAAATAACTTACAAGCATTTATTAAATTTTGCATCGACAAAAGTACGTAAAACTAATGACCTATTTTAAGTAGCAACAGAATTTTTTTTGTTATATTAATAAGCTAAGAAATTACATGAGTCAATTTTTGAAAAAAAATGCGACTTACACTGATTCGCTAATAAAATTCAATTCCGAGCCATTATAATAAGACTTTTATTAGGTCATAAACAATAATTCAACATATTTAAAAAAAAAAAAAAAATGGCTTACCAGTTAAAGGAGGTTTGTGAGAATGAATACTGCTTGGTATACTAACAATGAGTTTCTTTAAATCTATTTCTTTAAATGGTTTTATGTCTATATCATCATCATATTGAACTCTTCCTAGAATGAGATTTTCATATGGTTTTTTATGATGCGACTCGATAGGATAAACAAAACTTCCTTTTTTCGTTACCTATAAATAATACATAAAATTTAATCTAAAAACATTTAGTAAATTCAACTTTTTGTGCACAATCAAACTATAAAACTACAAAGTTGAGAAACTAGGGAAAAAGAAAACAAAAACTCAAGTTTAATATTTTTGCATATTGCTTTGTAAAATAAAACTTTTAAGTAAAAAAAAGCATAATGGTGAAAATTTAAGGCACTGAATTGTTAAGCCTATTCTAAAATTATTATTATTTTTAAGCATTAAAATTTTTTTACACACACATACATGACACAAATACACACTTACAAACATATACAGTAGAAGCCCAATATAATAAAGTTTTTGGGAGACATGTTTCACACCCGCGTTATAGCTCAACTGTGGTATATCAGAATGGTGTCAAAGAAATGGTACACTTAGTAAAAAGATCACTTGCCATCCATGCATTTTTAGTGTTCCTGTATGAGATAGGTAGTGAAGCCATGTTAACATAATTAAAGCATCTAGGACATCGACTTTTTCCTATGCAGAGAGGTTTAAGTTTATGGCTGTCAGATTTATTTACTGCAAACAGGAGGCTAATTCTATCCTTGCTCATTTTTGTTCCAGATATATTACCAGTGTTCCTCAGATCCAGAGTTCTTGAAAGAAGCAATCGATAATAGAGTGCAGTTTCATCACAGTTATAAACTTGATGGTCGTTTAAATCATTTTCAATCATAATTTTCTTTAATTCCCCAGGAAATAGTGCCACCGATTCAGTATCACACGACCGAGCTTCCCCATGAATTTTGCACTAACTTATTCCATGACGAGAATTCCACCATGAAAACCAGCCATTAGATGCAAAGAAGTTATTGTTACCATGTAAATCATGATGAAATTTCACAGCTTGAGATCTTACAATTGGTCCTGATAGTAGCAATCCTTCACTACGTTTTGTTAAAAACCACCTGTATAAACATTCATCTATCTGCATCGCTATCTGCACCTAATTTAGTCTTTTTTCTTTGTAACCCCACTTCACTTTGAATGGTGCCTACAAAACTTCTAAGTTTATGTTCTTCTTTCATCCAACTTCTTATTGTTCACCACATTGTAATACCACATTCTCGCGATATGCTTGCTTTTGTTGCTCCGTTCTTAACACGATCAATAATTCTGAGTTGTCGTTTACTGAATAACTTTTCCTTTCCTGCGACATTTTCCCACCACGTACCTCGGCTTGGCTGAAAACTCACTTAACTCAGGATGTATAATAAACACGCCTGTCTCTGTCTACACAATTCCAGAATTCCGTGAAGCGACACAAAAGAAGGAGGAGAAGGACCATTCCATTCAGCACGGTAAGGGGCGAAACCACAAAATCAGTGAGAGGAAATAACCTCGCCGTTATTGCGTTCTCGAGTCATTGTTCAACACTAAGGGTCATGGTCTGACATGGTCAGTATCTGACTGACAGGAGATAAAACTGCTGAAAAGTCTTTTATGAAGAATATCATGTTTCACTGAAATTTTAAATGCAAAATTTATCCTAAAATTGATCAGTTTTTTTTTTCGGGGGACATACTTTTCCCCGCTTAAATACGAATTCGCGATATATCGGACTGCGTTATTTCGGGATTCTACTGTATATATATATACAGGGTGCAATATGTTATCTATCACCGACCTTTAATTTCTCAACCGTTGGCCATAGACATATAGTTCCAGTTACAAAAACGTTTTAAATGAGCTAAATATTCATGTTGTAACATTATTTAAAGTAAAAAATCAATTTTATAAAAATTACGAAATCTAACTTTTTATACGGTCCCCTAGTCCTTACAGTTATATTTAGTAAAAGTTTACTCTTATCATAACAGATATAACCCACAAAGTTTGACATCTGTACTACAAAAATTGACACAGTTATTCAATTTCAAAGTTTGAGATTTTTGCACCTGATCTTATCTTTCATTGAGGGATCAGTTAAAAGATGAATTAAAGTAATTCAAGATCAAAGTCAGGGTGCAATGTCCTTTTTACAGCGAAACCACCTTTAGCCGGTATTGCCAAATATAACTATAGGGACTGGGGGACCATATAAAAAATTAGGTTTTGTAATTTTTATAAAATTGATTTTTTACGTTGAATAATGCCACAGCATGAATATTTATCTCATTTGAAACGTTTTTGTAATTGGAACTATATGTCTATAATCAACGGTTGAGAAATTAAAGGTCGGCGATAGATAACATATTGCACCCTGTATATACAGTAAAACTCTATAACGGACACTCCCGAATAGCGGACACCTCTATTTAACGGACAGTTTTCCAATCCCCACTTCCAAAACCTAAATTTTTGTATGTTCAGCCTCTGAATAACGGACATTCCGAATAGCAGACAGTAATTTTGGCGATATTAGGATGAAAAAACTATTTTTTAACGAGAAAAAAATTGGAAAAAAATGTAAAAAGCATCTAAATATATCAGGGCAATGTGTCACAAACTTTGTGATCATAGATAAATGTAGGAGGTGGGCTGGGGAAAATCTCCCGTCCCACATCCAGTGTTGAATTTCAGGAGGTGCCCTGGAAGGGCCATTTATTGGGAAATTGCGTACTGATTTTTTCACAGCGAGAATTAAAGTCGCCAAGAATGCGACGAGAGCAAGGTTGTTTGTGATTAATATTTCGAGAGTGGTCTCAAAAAGAAAACGATTAACTTTAAAAGAAAAATTTGAAATTGTAAGTGTATCTGAGAAAGAGAAATTGAGTTTACGGATACTTTCTAAACGTTTTAAAATAGGTAAAACACAGGTAATAGATAATTTACGAAATAAAGAAGAAATAAGAAATTTGTGGATTACTAACTCTAACGAGAACACCAAAAATGTGAAATTGGGAAAGACTAATTCCAGTGAAATTGATTATATAATTCTGAATTGGTTTACTTCTGCTCGTTCAAAAACATTCCTATCAGTGGGCCTTTGATTCAGGAAAAGGCTTTAGAAGTGGCTAAAGAACTCGGATTACACGATTGAGAGGCTTCACGATTTTACAGGTAGCTGGAAAAGTTCCGAACTCGGCACAACATCTCTTTCAAAACAATATGTGGAGAAGCAAAATCTGTAGATCTTAAAGCTATGGAGGATCTACATATTTAATAATAATATATAACCGCCGCGGCGAGAGGCCCATCTTCATCCGCAGCCCTTTATTCTTCTACTCTAGTCCAACTCTTTTGCGGAAGCAAGATTCTGAGGTCCCCAGAAACGTCCCAAATGAAAGACTCTCTAACGAAAGCCAGATTGAAAAAAAAAAAAAAAAAAAAAAAAAATCAAAAATTGAAACCAGACAAATTTAAAAGGGAAATTACACAAATTAAAGACACCGAAAAGCGGGAAGGGTTGGGCTCGGGGCGATGAAGCTACCGAACGACTCCTAGCTACTTCTAGCTTATTATTAGTCTCGGCGGTGGTTGGGGGCGGGATCAACTGCCGTGGCGAGCGGCCCATCTTCGTCCACAGCCCTTTATTCTTCTACTCTAGTCCAACTCTTTTGCGGAAGCAGTCCCCAGAAACGTCCCAAATGAAAGACTCTCTAGCGAAAGCCAGATTGAAAAAAAAAAAAAAAATCAAAAATTGAAACCGGACAAATTTAAAAGGGAAATTACACAAATTAAAGACACCGAAAAGCGGGAAGGGTTGGGCTCGGGGCGATGAAGCTACCGAACGACTCCTAGCTACTTCTAGCTTATTATTAGTCTCGGCGGTGGTTGGGGGCGGGAGGGGGGGTCAACCGCCATGGCGAGCGGCCCATCTTCGTCCACAGCCCTTTATTCTTCTACTCTAGTCCAACTCTTTTGCGGAAGCAAGATTCTGAGGTCCCCAGAAACGTCCCAAATGAAAGACTCTCTAGCAAAAGCCAGATTGAGAAAAAAAAAAATCAAAAATTGAAACCGGACAAATTTAAAAGGGAAATTACACAAATTAAAGACACCAAAAAGCTGGAAGGGTTGGGCTCGGGGCGATGAAGCTACCGAACGACTCCTAGCTACTTCTAACTTATTATTAAATATATTATTAAATATTTAATATAAAGCAGCATGAACGACTACAATCAATTTGCGAAGGTTATGAGGAGAGAAACATTTTTAGTGATAATGAATCCGGACTCTTTTTCAGAATTTTTCCAAATAAGACTTTGTGTTTTAAAAAGGATGACTGTGTCGACAGAAAAATGTCAAAAGAGCGACTCACTATTTTATTATGTTGCAATGTGTTAGAAGAATCTGAGGTCCCTCTTGTTATTGGAAAATCTCTGAAACCCAGGTATTTCCCAAAGAACATTCAATTTAGTATATTTGGTATTGTATGGAGAGCGAATAAAAAGGCGTGGATGGCCAGTCCTTTAATGATCGAATAGTTAATTTCCTTTCATAATAGGATGAAAAATAACAAATAAAAGCTCTGTTGTTTTTGGACAATGCAAGTTCTCATCTGAATCATTTGGAATTCGATAATATTAAAGTTGTGTTTTTTTCCCCCAAACACAACTTCAGTATGCCAGCCACTTGATCAAGGAGTAACACACAATTTTAAAGCTTGGTACAAAAATCTTTTATTACGTCACATTCTTTCAAAGTTAGATTCTATTAATACACTTGACAACTGCCTAAAATTAGTTAATGCTCTCGATGCTATAATTTGGATTTCCTCAGCTGTAAAAAACATAAAACTGGAAAGCGTACGAAATGTTTCAGAAAAGCAGGCTTTATGTTAAAAGAAAACGAAACACACATTTCCGACATAAATGAATAATTAAGCGAAATAAGTGAATTAATGAAATGTACCAGGAGTGAAGAAACTACCGAAAATTTCATTAATATTGATGATGAGTTGCCTACTAAAGAATAACAGTTGATGTATGCGATTATATTACTTCAGAATTTTCGACAAAAGTTGACTCTATTAGTGATGATGATACAGATACTGAAAGTGGAGATGCTTTTCCTACAACATCGAGAATTTCCAAGAAGCAGCAAAATATAGTGAGCAGTTACACAATTTTTTTTGTAAAAAAATATGCTTCAAAAGTCTTTAAACTACTATCAGAGTTAAAACTTCACATTGAAAAACAAAATACATGTAATCAAGCAAAAGCAAACTTTTGTAACAGATTTTTTTCATAAAAATGTAATAAACAGTGCATAAAGTATGCATAATTTTATTTCAGCTTTAATGCTTAAAAAATAATTTTAATTTCTGATTAATCATATAATAGAGGTTGTAGGACATATAAAAGTCAATTAATGAAACATTAAGCATTTCTTAGCAATTTTTGAATTTCTGAGGAGTTCCCAATAGTGGACACCTCCAAATAGCAGACAGTTTCCTCGATTCCGAGGTGTCCGTTATTTAGAGGTTTTACTGTATTTGTATGTATATAAAGACAATAAGTAACATAATAATTTTTTTTAATTTATGGAGTATTTTTCCCCAAGAAGATTATTTTGCAACAATACCTTACAGTATGATAAATGTTGTATTACTATCTAGAAAATATGTTATCCATTCAATTGCAGGTAACATTTTTTCCTAAACTATGTAAGCTGCACATATATCAGACATGATTGTTCATTTGTAAATAACTGAAAGATGTGCAGAAGGAAAAATGGGAAACTTTGGTCCCATATGAAAATAAACAGGTGAAAATGCTAAATTGATATGGCACTACATTATATGTGATAAAAATATGACTTAAAAATATAGTTTTATATACAGTAGAAGACCTTTGTAACACAAACCTGAAAACATGAGGTTGTGCATTGTACAGAATTTTGCATTATATAGATCACATTCCACATTTCACAAATCATTAAACTTACATTGTAAACATGGCTAAATATGCCTGAAACATATCAATATATAGTAGAGGATCTTTATATCACATTCCTTGGGACTAGAAGTTATGCAGATTACAAATTTTTACATAATATTGATCATTTTACACATTGTTAAATTTATTTTAATAAACATCATCCAAACATGCCTGGATCAAATCATACATTATATTACTCATTTTCAAAAACTTTTATTGTAATAATAGCAATTTTTTGATTAAAAAGTTCTGAATTAAGGAGATAAAGATGAAATAATGTATTAAATTTAGTCCTCAACAGAGTAGCAAATTTTTTTTTTTTTGCAATGTGGAATGCAAGTGTGTTTTAACTTTAAAATTCATTGTTTACGTCTGAGAAGTTGTGCGTTATATATATAATAGCATTATAAAGATTTTCTAGTGTATCTATACTAACAAAAGACAGTTTCGTTCTGAGTGTGTGTGTGTCTGTCCGCAATGGCTAGCGAAATCTACCACACATATAAAACTGAAATTTTTTGTGAGGGTACTCTAAGGCCTCTCCTGGTGCACCTGAGGCTCAGAATTCAAATATTTTGTTAGTTAATCAAGATATTAATTAAAAACGACAATGAACTGCTATCAAAAAGTCACCTTTTTCATTGCAAACTCGGAAAAACGCTGTCATGTGCCCAGAAACTCTTACGCAACAGAAGTGAACATCATAGCAAAGAAACAACCATACGATTTTTTTTGTGCTTTTTCATAGTTTTGATTTAATCTTAATCGACCAAACCATTCGGTACAGTTAAAATTAGAAGCCATATTCCGAAAGATCATACTCTTACATCTCAAATGTCACAATCAATTCAAAAAAATATCGCAGTTAACATTTTGAAAAAAAAAAAACATTTCAAAAAGGAACTTTTTCTGAAAAAAGTTTTTCTCCCTTAGGGTAACGTCCCTACAGGATGCAATTTTATAGGTGCGAACAAACTAAGAATATGTCTTTAAAGTGGAAACCTTTTTCTAATTGATGGTGTAATCGGTTTTAAATAATATAAATTTGAACGATTTCAAATACACCGGCATATGCAGGTTACTTTGGTTTCAAAGAGACGATAATTTTCCCACACTAAAAGCAACAAAACGTCCATATTTTAGCACAATCTTTTTAGAGCATCTCAATACACCAGATTTACATCATCTACAAAAATTTTTAAACGTTGGGCAGGTAGAACTATTTTTTGTGAAATAATAATTTTATAAAATGTCTGAAAATTTCAACGAAAACAGTAAAAACCCGAGTGTTTCATGGCGGTTTTGCTCGCTTTCGACACAGTCAGCAGACACACATTTTATATAACATATGTAAATCTAAAAGCATTTGGACAATTAATTACATGTTGGGAAATTTATTATATTTCTGTGAAAAATAACATTTTTTAACGAAAGAAGAAATCCTATTTCTCAAATGAAAAAGTCATCTTACAAGCCCTTTTACCATTAAACAAATGAATATTTTTTTCCATTTAAAAATATACATTCAGTCAAAAACGAGTTAAAGATATATAAACATACAAATTTAAGGTTAATTTAAGTTTATTATCAAGGGCCCAGGCAACGCCAAGTGGGTCAGCTAGTATATATATATAAAAGCGTATATGAATGCCCTTGTCAGAAAAACTGGAATTGAATTCAGCTTTAGAACAGATGGTTTAAGAGAAAAAAAAAAGCTAAAATTCTAGTATATAATCAGAACACAATTATTTAATACAAATTAATATACAAATCACACACAAACAAAAAACTTTTTTAAATATGCAATCTTCATACAGCTTGATACATTTTTAATCCCTTCTTATACTCTCTTTAAATTGTTTATTTTATGCAATGAGCATACAAATTTTACACTTACTTAAGATAATTATAGTGGAAGAAAAATATAATTTCAAAGATAAGATATATATAATTTGAAATATTAAGATAAATATTTGAAATTTAATTTAAATAAATAAAAATAGGAAACATATATGTCATTCTAGGGAAAGTTTACCAGGCTGCATAGATTTCATTTGAATAATATTCAGAGTAATAAGGGAATAATATAGGCAGTGTAAATGTGATTGAAATTTTTAAGTTCCCAATGCATTGAGAGAAAGTCTCATAATTTGTGAAATGCATAGTAAGAAATTATTATGACTTATTACATAAGCAGGAAACAGCAGTTGCAGAATCGCATGTAAAATGTGCTGGCATTGATGCACCTGATTCTTGAAAACTACTGAGGAAAATTCAATTTGTTTTTTGTTGTTGTTTTGTAAGTAGTTAAACTAAAAATTCATCATTTGACAAGGTATGAAAAAATTTCTCGGTGTTACACATTTTCCTTATTTAATATTTAAATTTAATAATTTTCCTTATTTAATATTAATAATTTTCCTTTTAAATTTATGAATTTATTACTAAATTATAATAATCAAAATTTAACTTACATTAATTCTCCAAAAATTCTTTTAAATCACTTATATTTCATTAATAAATTCAAAAATATTTATTTATAAAAGTGTCCATTAAAATATCTACTTATTTATTATTTTAAAAATGTAAACATAACAGAATATTCATAAAAAAAAAGCAATTCTTAATAATGTCTCTAATATTAGCTAATTCCGAAAAAATCTTTATTAAAAATTATTAAATACTACTGTTCAGTGAACATACGTTTTATCAATTTAGATTTATGAGAACCCATTTACTTCAACTAAAATCACTTTAGAGTGATTTATTGTTATAACTTTTATTTAAGAAAACCCTTATTGATATTATCTCTTTAGCAATTAACCATGAATCATTTGAAATGGTGTTATATCCAATTTTGTTTATCATATCAAGATACTTTCATCTCCTCAGTTGTTTAAAAATAATTATTGTAATTTATGGTTGTTGATCAAGGAATCAAGGACACTTCCTGGTTTGAGTGATTGTACATTTGAAGAGGCAGTTGAACTCGAGCATTCAGACTGTACGCAACAGCTCATCTCTTTAGCTGTGATTTTGCAATTTTCGCAGCTGGGTAACAAAATCCCCGGTCCTTGTAAACCGCAAGCGCTCTTTCCTGTGCACATGCAAGAAATTGTAACATGTCAAATCTCAATATAGTTTTATTTATATCTTGTGTTAATCTACTAATTCTATAAACACACACAGAAACATAAAAGTTGGAGGCACCGCTGTGAGATCTTGGATACCTTTTCAAGATTGGATTAATGTACACTCAGCATATATTACTTCAGTGTTCTAAATAGTGTTTTCACCAGTTTTATGTGGAATTGCAACAGACGACGGAGCACCTCGCATCACATTTATTACAGATAAGTACATTTTATCTTATTATTATTATCGGTTTGGCTTTTGTTTTTTACGCTATTCACCTCATTATTTGAATAATGAATACCGACTTGGAAGCCGCAAAAAAGGCTGCTGAAGAATTGGAAAAGGCAGCTATAAATTTACGTGGCAGAGCTAAATCTGCTCTAACAAGGAAAAATAACTTCATTAATTCTGACCAAATATTTAAAAAAAAATGACTTGTACAATAAATTAGAAAAATTAGAGACAGTTTATTCCGATTTTGATAAATATGATGTTCAATTACCAACTGAAGCATCTGAAATTGAGGAATTTGAAAAGAAATATTATGAAACCAAAGCCAAACTGCAAACGGAACTTGAAAAAGTTACCGTAAATGTGCATGCACCTCAAATAATAAATGATCAGATTCCAGTTGTTAGTTCTACTGTTTCTAACAATTTTAAATTGCCTAGGCTCAATATACAGCAATTTAATGGTGATTTTAAAAACTGGCTATCATTTAAAGATTTATATTTATCATTAGTTCATAACAATATACCAACAAATGCCAGCATAACTAATATACAGAAGTTTCAGTATTTAAGAGGGTTACTAGGGGAAGAGCCAGCCTCTATTATAAAACATATTCCTATTTCTGAAAACAGTTATTCAGAAGCGTGGGAAAAATTGCTGTCGAGATATGATAAGAAAAAACAAATTGTTTCCACTTTAGTTAAAACATTCTTGGACATTCCCCCCATTACTCAAGTAAATGCATTTAGCTTACGCTCTTTATCAGATGTATCAGATGAAGTAATTAGAGGCCTTAAATCAATCGATGAAAAGGCATCTGGCCGTGACTTATGGCTAATTCATATTTTATTACAAAAGGTTGATTCTAAAACAAGGGAGGAATGGGCAAAATTGACCTCAAGCGAAGACTTTCCGTCTTTTGATCAATTTATTCAGTTTATAAATGATAGATGTTCATCTTTAGAATTGTATAAAAGTGAAAATGAAGGTTCGCATAAACAAGAGAAACAGTATAACGTCAATAGATCTTTTTCCAGTGTCATTAGCAAATGTTTATTGTGTAAATTTAATCACTCACTTTACAAGTGTGTTAAATTTAAAGAATTAAGCATCAGGGATAGGAGACAGTTTGTTAAGAAGAACAAGTTATGCAGTAATTGCTTGTCTGACAAGCACACTACCTGGCAATGCAATTCCTCTTACTCTTGTCATAATTGCAAGCTGAAACATCATACTAGTTTATGCGAAAATAAGCTGCAAAATTACGCAATATCAACTTCTCGTTCAAATGAAAAACAGAGACGCAAAAACAAACCTGATTCAGAGGCCGGTTCGATTCTGGATGAGAATAAAAAGGAAATTTCTCCTTCCATAAATGCAGTTCAAACATCTTTCGCACTTTTGCCCACTGCTAGTGTATATATTAATGATTGCATGGGTCAAAAGCACACTTTAAGAATCATGTGTGATAGTGGATCAGAGTCTACATTTGTTTCTGAATCCTGCATGAAAATGTTAGGAATTAAAAGGAAAAATGCTAGGTTCCCCGTAAAAGGTCTGTCTAACTCAAAGATCGCAGTAACTAAGGGTTACGTAATGTTTGATCTTACATCAATTTATAATGCAGACACCAAGTTGTCTGTTAAGGCATTTATTTTAGATGATTTAACTGCTCCGTTACCTGCGGAAAAAATACATGAGAAGCATTTTTCGCATTTAAAGAATATAAACTTAGCGGATCCACATTTCGGGACACCGAGTAAAATAGACATTATTCTAGGATCTGATTATTTCTTTTCTATTTTGCTCCCTGGTCAAGTAACAGATACTCAGAGCAATTTAATTGCTCAAAATTCAATTTTTAGCTTTCTGGTATCAGGGAAAATGCCACATTCTAGTACATCTCCAAATTCAATACATAATTTACACATTTATGAAGTTAATATTGACAAAGAGTTAAAGCGTTTTTGGGAAGTAGAAGAAGTATTTAATAAGAATACTCAAATGTTGTCACCTGAAGAGCAATTTGTTGAATCACATTTTCAGGAAAATTATTCAATTAATTCCGAGGGTCGTTTTGTGGTTAAGTTACCTTTTATTCAATCTAAATCAGAATTAGGTAATTCTAAACCTGCCGCAATTTCTCGCTTGCTTGCTATGGAAAAGAAATTTAGAGAAAAACCAGAATTTGAAAATCAGTACAAAGAGTTTATGTACGAATATGAAGAATTAGATCACATGGAATTAGTTGCGCAAAATGACATTAATAATTATGAAAACAAACACTACTTTCTTCCTCATCATGCGGTTATTAAATCTTCTAGTATCACTACTAAATTAAGGGTAGTTTTTGACGCTTCATGCAAAACTTCAAGTGGTGTTTCCTTGAATTCTATTTTGGGTGTAGGCCCTAAGTTACAACGGGACATTTTCGAAATCTTACTTAATTTTCGATTTCTGAAAATAGTCTTTTCTGCGGATATAGAGAAAATGTACCGCCAGATTTTGGTTGCTGAAGAGGATCAAATTTATCAGCAAATAGTTTGGAGGTCTAATCCTAATGAGGAAATAAAAAATTACAAATTGAAAACTGTCACATATGGTTTAGCGCCAGCATCTTTTCCGGCAACTAGATGTATAAAACAAATCGCTCAGGATTATACAAAAAATCCTTGCATTTCGCGCATGTTAGAAGAGGATATGTACATGGATGACTTATTATCCGGTATGAATACTGTTAGGGAAGCAATAGAAACTTGCAAAGAAATTACAGATTGTTTAGACGTGCATGTTTTCCACTTGAGGAAGTGGAATTCAAATTCACAGGCATTTCTTAATGAATTTATAGATTCTTCTAGCACTGAATCAAATTTTGAAATCATTCCTAATGACAACGGAAGCTCCAAAGTTCTAGGCTTAAGCTGGAACTCTTCATCAGATAGTTTTATTTTCATAACTACATTAACACTCACTCCACCTCTTACAAAGAGACACATTTTAGCTGAGTCTGCACGGATTTTCGACCCGCTAGGTGTAATTTCGCCTTGTACTGTGACTTTAAAGGTATTTTATCAGAAACTTTGGCTTACAAAAGGGGACTGGGACTCTGTTATACCGCAACATCTTACAGACGAATTGTTACAATTTCAAATTTCCTTTAACGGACTAAATCAATTGTCTGTTCCTAGACGTGTCACGCTTTCATCCGGTAACCCGTTTGAATTACATGGTTTTTCTGATGCCTCAACATTGGCATATGCTGCCGCAATTTATTGCCGACAAAGTTATAAGGGGAAAATAAACTCTTTTCTCTTAGTTTCTAAAACTAAAGTTGCTCCAATCAAACAGATTTCAGTGCCAAAATTAGAGCTTTGCGGTGCGCACCTACTAGCTAAGCTGTTCCGTTCCGTCATGGAAACATTAAAGAGTTACAAGTTCGATATTTTCGCCTGGACGGACTCCAAAGTCGTCCTTTCTTGGCTATCAGCACATCCGCGTAAATTGAAGACTTTTGTCACAAATAGGACAGCTCAAATTACCGAAATTCTACCTACAAAGCACTGGAGACATGTACCATCCAAAGAGAACCCCGCAGATATCGCTTCACGTGGTATTGATCCAAAATGTCTTCCAGGTTGTGATTTGTGGTGGAAGGGCCAAGTTGGCTAACTTTAGACCCATCCAATTGGCCCAAAGACGACTCAAATGTTGAGGAATTTGATGATCAAATCAAAGCCGAACAAAGGTCTGATCCAATTTTTTCCTTTCACGCCCACACATCAAATGATCTATTTGATAATTTGTTTCAAAAGCACTCTTCCCTTGCAAAAATTATTCGCATTTTGGCATATTGCCAAAGATTTATCAAAAAATGCAAGAAGTCTAACAAAGCAGAAATTTTTTCACCACATCTTACTTACAAAGAAACAAAAGCTGCTGAAGAGAATATTGTTCGTTGGATTCAGAATTCTTACTTTCAGGAAGAATTTAAATGTATCCAAGAACAGAAAGTTTTGCCAAAGAAAAGTACTTTACAATCCCTCCACCCATTTATTGATGATAAGGGTCTGTTACGGGTGGGAGGACGCTTACAAAATTCACAATTATCTTTCAACCACAAACATCCTTTAATCTTGCCCTCACAGCATAAAATGGCTGAGTTATTAATACAGCAACAACACATTGCCCATTTACATGCTGGGCCTTCACTGCTATCCCATATCATCAGACAATCTTATTGGTGGAAAAAAGATCATTAACAAATGCATCAATAGATGTTTAAAATGCTACAGATATAAAAGGTCCATTGCAACCCCTCAACTAATGGGGAATTTGCCACAGCATCGAGTAACCCTGGAACGTCCATTTTTTTCCAGCGGTGTTGATTACGCAGGCCCTATATCTATTAAATTTAGTAAGGGTCGGGGTGCAAAAACAACTAAGGGCTATATAGCTTTGTTTATTTGTTTGGCTACAAAAGCTGTGCATATTGAAGCTGTGAGTGATATGACGGCTGAGGCATTTATAGCCACCCTTCGACGTTTTAGTGCAAGGCGAGGCACCCCACGGCATCTTTACAGCGACAATGGCACCAATTTTGTCGGTGCATCCAGAAAGTTGGACAAAATTTATGAATTGTGGCGTTCATTTACAGATAATGAAATAATGTCCCATTATCAAGTTGAAAACTCTCTAGAATGGCATTTCATCCCTCCTTCTGCCCCCCATTTTGGCGGGGTTTGGGAGGCTGCGATAAAATCAACAAAGTATCACATCAAGCGAGTCATAGGAGAGACATTGCTCACTTTCGAAGAGCTAACCACGTTACTCACGCAGATAGAAGCCTTGCTCAACTCGCGGCCGCTTATACAGTTAAACAATAATGATACTGAATCAATAAATGTTCTCACTCCCTCACATTTTCTTACAGGGGATATTTTGCACTCTATGCCCGATGAGTCAGCAACCACTACAAACAATCTAAAGAAACGATGGGAGCTGCTCCAAGACATGAAAGCCGGCTTCTCCAAACACTGGACCAGAGAATACTTGGCCTCGCTGCAACCCAGAGCTAAGTGGAAGATCGCCACGCCTAACATCGAGGTGGGACAGGTAGTATTATTAACGGACGTAAATCAACCGCCTGGAACTTGGCCGTTGGGTCGTATTACGGAGGTCTACCCAGGCAGTGATGGACTCAACCGAGTGGTGACTGTGCAACGCGGGTCTTCATTCTTCAAACGCCCGGTGCACAAGTTGGCATTACTCCCTCAGTATCAGGACTAAAGCCCTGATAGGGGGGGAGCATGTTCAGTGAACATACGTTTTATCAATTTAGATTTATGAGAACCCATTTACTTCAACTAAAATCACTTTAGAGTGATTTATTGTTATAACTTTTATTTAAGAAAACCCTTATTGATATTATCTCTTTAGCAATTAACCATGAATCATCTGAAATGGTGTTATATCCAATTTTGTTTATCATATCAAGATACTTTCATCTCCTCAGTTGTTTAAAAATAATTATTGTAATTTATGGTTGTTGATCAAGGAATCAAGGACACTTCCTGGTTTGAGTGATTGTACATTTGAAGAGGCAGTTGAACTCGAGCATTCAGACTGTACACAACAGCTCATCTCTTTAGCTGTGATTTCGCAATTTTCGCAGCCGGGTAACAAAATCCCCGGTCCTTGTAAACAGCAAGCGCTCTTTCCTGTGCACATGCAAGAAATTGTAACATGTCAAATCTCAATATAGTTTTATTTACATCTTGTGTTAATCTACTAATTCTATAAACACACACAGAAACAACTACTTATTTCATTTCCGAGCTATATTTATTCAATTCAAATAAATATTTCCATGCGATAGCCAAAATTTCGTCAATTTTTGACCAGAACTTCGTGAGATATCCACAATACAACATTTAGCCAATTTGACATCTTTTGAATATCCCGCTTTGCCATTTTTAGATATGAAAATTGGCATATTGTGTTTTCTTCCTCAGGCAAAAAAAACAACAATGTGACGCTACTTGATCTTCCATCTTGGATTTTTAAGTGGCTACTGCTATGTGATATTGATTATTATCGTTTAAATATCAGAATGTTGCAGGGAAGTTGTCTCTCATTTGAATGAGCTTGTTGTTTTTCGGTGATTCTGACTGGCTCTTTTGGACTGAGTGTTGCTTTCAATGAACTTTTTACAAGATGTTTTTCGTCAATCATCAGTTCCTAAGAGCATTTGAGTAGCATTTTGAGAAAGACGTTGAAGAGAGGGGCAAGCGCACGCCTCATTCCTAGTGTAACAGAGTCACTTTGAGATTGCTACGATAGAAGATGAAATGCAACGGGTTTATGGTTTTAGAAAGATTTCGATATTTGTAATCTGTTTACCTGTCTATTTTCAATAGTTACTTTCACTTCGAGATGATGATTTATCAAAATTTACTTCATTAATTCAAAATATTGAAACAGTTACACTTCCAGAGCTTTCTTGAAACAACATCGAGCATCGTTTCTGGAGAAGAGCAGCACAGATTCTGTAATATCTTTCGATTCCTTCTGGAATTATTTCTTTTACAATTTTCTACAGATTTTCATGCATCACTGCTGAAAATAATTTATTAGTCTGCCAACTCATGATAAGTTGATGGGTAATAGTTTATCTACATACCCATTGTTTATATGGAATTCCTTTATCTGCGGTTCATTCTGTTGAGCTGTCTACATGACAGACCAGATGTTATTACCAATAAGGTTATCTGAGCGAAATATGCTCGCCAGTTGTCAGACCAAGTAGCTTAAATAGTAGTGTATTGGCCCGGTAAGCCAGGGATCTGGGTTCGATTCCCTTCTCACCCATTTTTCACTCAGTTGGAAATATTCAATTTGTATCATAACTTTACCAATCAGTTTGATTGTGTTAAAATAATAGTTTAACCATCTCCATTGTTTGAAGATTGGTTTATTCAACATTTTATATCAGAAACTAAGCATCATTGTCTATTCCAAAATTTACTCTTTAAGGTGATGTTAATTATCAATAATGCATGTAGAACTCACCAGAAATTTCGAATTTTAACCCAAAAGTAACAGTTATCTTTTTGCCTCCAAGACCATCTGTCTGTTTCAGCTCATGGATCAGGGCATGATTAAGAGGTTTAAAGCATATCACATGCGACATTCATTTGCCAATTTGAATGGAGAAATGATAGAAGTTACAGATTTGACAGTGAAAGACTTCTGGAAAAAATCAGATGCAGTCACAGTCATGGGAGATTCATGAGGTGAAGTTCAGCAAAAAGCAATGATGCTAGGAAAAAAACTGTATCAATTTTGCTTTGTAGAGACTGAGAAAACATCTGAAAATTGAGATTCTGTATATCTCCTAAATGATAAAATTGACAAAAATGGAAGAGAACTTAACTTAGAGGTGGATGCTGAAGATGTTGTTAAACTCTTAAATTCTCATGATCTGGAACTAAGCATTGACGATCTTATTGAACTGGAAAAGTGAAGTTCTGTTGAAGAAACAGATTAAGACTTTGAGCCTATGGAAAAGATTATCATAGTTGCAAAATTAACTGATAAAACTTATTGAAGCGGGAATGAAGAGTCTTAAAGACATTGATTGGGACTATCAAACAGTAGCAAGAAAAAGAAAACAGATTAGAAAGCTCATCTCGTGTTACACAGAGCATTTAAGAGAAATAAAAGAATTCAAACTTCATTATTATTGTAGGATTTTTTCACATCTTCAGAGACTCAAATGGGGCAGATAGTAAAAAAAAATAAATAGTCAGTAATAATTTATTGATTTTTTCAAAATTTTTGTAAAGCAAATGCATTTTTTTCAAAAGTTAATTGTATGTAATATTATACTTAAATTCAATAGAATATGTTCATCAAACCTTCGTAAAGTTTTATTGCTTATCTAAATTTAGTTAGACTTACGTCATTTTTGACATATGTTGAAAGTCTTGGAATGAATTACTGATGTAAACGGTTAACAAATGTTTTAATTATCATAAAATGATTGAATACCACACCAGGGTTTATACTCTATTTGAATAACAAAATTCCCTCACTTTTCCAGGTTTTCCAGACCATATTTCTTACAATTACCTGACCACAATTCATGACATTTTTAGAAATACGAATTACAATTCTAGATTTTAATGATAGAAGTTATACAGAAAAAGAGAATAGACTGATACATTAATAAGAATAAATTGGCAACTTAACTCTGAAAACGAAAATAGCCTACGAAATTGAAACTAAAAATCTATATCATTTGATATTTAAAATATAACAAATTAAAAACAAATAATAATAAAAAAAATTAAAATAAAACCCAGATGGATTCAAAGTAACTTTTTACTCATATAACTGAATTTATACATATTAAACATTCAAAATTTTTTAGACAGTTCTGCTATCATATCATTTATTTGTGTTGTTTCAGAAGCAGTTTTTTCTGTAAGTTTAAATTTTTTGTCTTTTTAACATTTTAATTTCAGCTACAGTAAAAAAGAAACAGGAAAACCTGTTTCTTTTTTACTTGCTTCATAGTTTTCTTTCATTTTTTTAATTTAAATATTCATGATATCTCAACAAATTTGTATAGCTAAAACATCTTTATGTTAAGAATGTGAAGTTATTGAAAATTCTACTTGCAAGTGAAAAATCTGAACTTTTTTGCAGACAGACCTCGGAACTTAGAAGAATCTTGACATGTGAAAGCGTGCACACACACAAAAAAATTCTCCATGTTTTAGAAAAAAAATTGTAATTTTCCCTGATTTTTTGAGCACTTGTCATTTTCCTTGACAATTCCCTGTTTTCCAGTCGACATACAAACATAAAACTAAGACAGACCTATAAAATTATACAAATTTTTTCCATGGCAATTTGGATGTTTCCTATGCTTTTTGACACACTGAGTTCAAAAGTATTAAGCTTTTCCCTTTATCACATAGGTTTTATCACAAAGAGAAGATAAAGATCTAGGAAGGTCACACAGACAATACAGCAAAGATAGAAAATTTTACTGAAAAATTCCTTGCAAAAAAGCTGCCTCTTACATTTTATTATTTCCTTACCATGATGTTACAAGTAGATCTTATAGGCTTTTCAGGAGTTGTGAATATCAATAGTAAAATTAACCCCACTTTCCATCCTTTGAGGTCAGGAACAAGGAGAAAAAAAAAAAAAAAAAGGCCTTATCATAGCCATGGAAAATGTAAATGAAGTGGGGAAATTTATGATTTTTTTGTAAATAATTTTTTTTCTAATCATTATAATTAGTAGTAAATTGATTTTCCTCTTGGATCTCTAAAAATAATTGCAGAAAAACTTAATCTATCTTGGAGGAATATTTAAAATTTAATTGCCTCTTCAGTTAACACTCAATTGCTACCCTAAAAAAAAATATGTTATTGCTATCACTGTATCTGTGAGATCATATGATGTAATTTCCATATTTATACACTTTATACAGCGATATGTCGGTGAAAGGTAGTAGTTGACTAGAAATGTATGTTTTTTTGCCTTTAATCACAAAAAACTAATGTATATATATATATATATGCTAAATTAGTGTCTCCAAAGGCACCTTTGCAGCCAGAAAAAAAGTCACTCTATCTTATAGATACAAAGGATAGTAATTCAGTGTTAAGCATCAGCATTACTCATCACTTATTAAGCATCTTATCCGTTACTTATTAAGCATCAGCACGATCGATGATACAAACTCCACTAATTCTAATCGATATGATCAAAAATTAAATTTTATAAAATGGGTCCCCAAAAATAAATTCAGAACTTGAAAATCGCATGCTGAAAATAAAAATAATGGTCAGCACAGAGCAAAAAATGATAAGCCAAAAATGTGTGACATTATTGGCCACACACACACAATCACAGAGACATAAGGGGGCAATGACATAATGGCACTGGAGGAAAATAAAAATTGCTCCCATGGCAAACGAATATGCCGGATGAAAAATACAAATAATGTAAGAATCCTCTTAGGTATGTTTGACACAGCCAATTATGTAGTAGAAAATTATTATACTTTTTCTTTACCCCGAAGAATAAACATTCTTCCTTTTTTAGAATTTATCACTCTATACACTGTTTGCAGCAGCTTCCTATACAGCAATCAGCAGCAGTCTGCTATGATATTTAGTGATCTGACATCTGGTGTCTTTATGACTAAATTTATAATCGAAATATTAGAAATATTCGAAATATTCCAATGTATTTGTGACTAGATTTATAATTTAACAACCAGTCAGAAATTCTCAATTTGTGTTAAAACTGCACATGATATAATTTTTTGAGACGTTTTCCTGAAATCAGAATAAAAAAATATGTCAGAAACATCTATCACTTTACCGAAAAAATAAAATAAAATTATAGGCTTGTATAAGTGTCAGTTCCTTCCAAGCACTTTAAATAGATGTTAGCATTATTTTTTTTCTAAAATGAGCTATGTTCATAAAAGTAGGGAAACCATTTGTTCATTAACAATAACTTACTTTACACCAGTGCCACATAGATGTGAGGACTACATTGCACTTTGGAAAAAGTTCTTCCAAAACAAAAGAGGCAGCTGTAGAACTGTTAGTGATCCAGACAACAATAAGGCACCCGGGATTGGTAAGTTTTTTGAATGGCAAACTTTTGAGAAGCTCATACTCTAATGAATGATAACTAAAAAAATTACATAACTTTTAACACAAATGGAAAAATGAATTAAATTTCACATGCATATTCATTTTATGTAAAGATTTATAAAACCATATTAACAATTAAAATAAAATTCCTATACTATTATTTTATAGATTTCTTTTCTCTTCTTTGATACAAACTATATATTATAAAAGAATTTATTTCAAAAACTGAAATTAATTTAAATAAACTTTTCAATGTATTATACCAAATAGTTAAAAACATTCTACAGAAATGAAAAAACAAATTGCCTAAAAAAGAAAAATATATAGAAACACATAAAACACAAAAGCATATACACAGAAATCTATTTTATTATTTTTTTCAAAACTGTATAAAAAATAAAAAACATAAAAGTGCCTATTAATTCGCTTATAATTCAATAGCTTCATAAGAAGAATCTCATAAATCACCAATTTTGAATTACCTAAATAGCGGAAATGTAATTTTCATGAACGTTTAATGACATTAATTACATAGTGACTACTATTATTATGTAAATTAAAAAGCTTGGTATCAAAGAGCACTGTATGTAGTTCTAGCTTCTGACGAATTAGCATTATATTAATATTTAGATACACCTTTATATGTTTGTAAATAAAATTTAAGAAATTTAGATAAAACCACAATAGGTTAATCAATCACAATTGGTTAAAATAGTACTTTCAAAAGGGATGAAAAGAGAGCAGAATAAGCACCTGATAATGCAAATTTGTTCCCCATACTTTCAGGAATCTTCTATGTTTGATATAATCTGATCGATAAAGAGTAAAGTGAAGGATTAGTGATGAATTTGATCAATCATTTCACATTGGAATAAAAATTAAAAATTCCTACAAAAATGAAAAATAAAACTGGAGATCTAAAATTGCATTGTCTATTTACTTTTGTTCTTGAGATTTTACTGAATTAAGTATAGTACAAAATTAACAATATCCAGTGGATGAAGAAAGATTGAACGCAGAAGTCATGATACGGCTTTCAGCGGCATATCATAGGAAAAGACAATTTTTTTAAAAAGAATGATAATAATAATAAAATTGAAGAAATGTGTTGTAAAACATGCAGGCAGGAGTTAGGTCAAATATTGGGAGTCACATGACAAAATTGTTAAAGTTGGAATACATTTCTTCAATTCCATTTGTTTCTCTGTTACAAAAATTCCAAAGACAAAAAACAGAAAAATAAAAAAAGAAGAAAAGAGGAAAATGGCAAATCTGAGAAGATTTTCATCCCTGTTTCAAATACTTGATTCATAAGCAAAAATAATAAAAACATTTTCATTGCTCTTTAAAAAAGAGCTTTCAGAGTTATAATCAATTTGATGTAAATTTTTAAGTTAATAAATTGGTATTAAATTTCTTGAAAATGTGGAAAAGCAAGGCCATGTGAAAATATAAATCAATGAAAATTTTCAGATTTTCATACTCATCCAATAAACTTTCTTGCATAAAAAATTCAGAATTAATTAAATATGACGCTAAATTCATTGCATATTTTGATTTTGACATTGTTTTCTTTACAATATGGAAGAAAAGTTTCATTACATTGTAAATTAACCAAAATCACACAGTCATTTTATGCTACAAACAACACACAGCAATATACCTATGAAATTAAATTTTTAATTTATTTGAAATGTTATGATAAGACTATAATGCTTGAATATAAACTTTGAAGTAAACAAGTATCAAGAAACTCATGTCACCTCAGATAACAGAAGCATAAAACAATTGTTTAAAACAGCCTTTTATACTTCTAATGCCATATTTAGTTGAATTTAAGACCTTTGAAATTATAATGATTATACAAAACTGGAATTACACAAGTGCCAACCTCATGATTAAAAATTAACAGTACAAGATGAGAGCAGGAAAATAAGAATATACATAAAAGAAAGAGAGAAGATAATAATACAAAGATTTTAAGTGCAGTTCCCATACAGGATGTTAGAATGACAAAAAATACTTCTTGTCTGAACGACTAATATATCTTATGTTTTCAATTCTACTGTTATATACAATATACAACTATCTTTAATAATCATTAGCTTTATTATTATAATCATTATTCTTTAATCATCATTCTGCTTTTTTTCCAAGCCAAAAAAAATGCAACATCATATGGTAAAATTTATTTAATAAATTCATTTAATAATATGATTTGTTTCTATAACTTATTTGATTTCATTTCTATATTTCTTAAGAAAAAAATATTGGTTTAAAGTATATTTATTTGACTCGAAAAAACTGGAAGGTTGGCAGCTACACTAATGTAATGTTACACTGCAACAGAACATTTGCAAAAAAGTCTGCAGGATAATCAAGAATTAGAGAAAACTGAACAGAATTTTTAATAATTTCACTTCAGTGATACTGATGATTATGAGAAGTTTGAAAAAATTCAAATTTTTTAAAACTGTTTACAGAATTTCCAGTTGTGATTTAATGAACAAATGATAAAATGTCAAAGGAAAAAAAGTAACAGACAAGTCCAATAATACAATGACAGAAAGAACAAAAAATACTTTCTGAACTATAACCAGGAAACACATTGTTTAGATTAAGAGTTTGTAGTCTGTTCGAAACAAGATCACACTTTTAGACTATGCAAACTCTGGGAAAATTAACCATACACTGTGTGGTATAGCCATTTATCAACACTTATTATCATATTTCAGATTACAAAAATAACTTGTCATGCTACTAAAGGAAAATCCTTTTAGGTGAAATAAGCTCTGAAACTGCTTGTAGTGAGAAAAGTGGAAAAACCTCAATAGATTGCATTGCCTGAATTCCGATTTTGAGAGAAATTCTTTATTTAAAATTTATTTATTTTATTTATACTATTTAATTCTTTATTTGTAGGAGAAAAAAAAATCCCCCTTTCCCTGTGAAAAAAAGTACAAATTATTTTTCAAATGAGCCAGAGTTTGGATCTAGTAGTAATATTGCCCTTAAGTTAACTAACTTAAATAGTGCTTGAGCATATGAATTATATATAGCAATTTGATAATTACTAAACTTCTATAGATTAAATAATTTACTTAAAAAGCAAAAGAATATATCTTGAAGCTTGTGGTACAAATTATAATCTGTTGCTATATTATGAAGTGCTGTATTGAAAAGAATGAGCATATTTAAGTTGAATTCCTTATGTTAGACCACATGCTCAACCGATAAGGCTTAAGTGCATGATATGATCATTTGTTCATCAAAATTGGTAAATTAAAACAGGATATACATATTTTTCATAAAGAATTTCCAGGTTCAGATTCTCTAAGACTTATTTTGCATTAGGCGCATCCCAATCACATATCATGATTAACAGAAAGGAAAGCTCTTACCACGTTAGTGCAGCAATGAAGCATTGTCATTCACATCATAGAAATCAGAATACATCTTCCTTGGAAAATTGAAGAATGTGTGCAGAAATTCACACAGACACATTGTAAATGCAACATTTTTATCGCAATCACGACTTTTGCATTCACATGTAGTCATTTCTCTATTAATAATCTAAATTTTAATTATTTTTATATTTTCCCATTAATATTTATTTATTCTCATATTCCCACAGCTTGGAATTTTCAATTATCTTTAATTTGACACATTAATTATCCTTCTATGATGTTTAGTTCATATTTTGACCTTCCCTTTCAGCGATCTTTATTTTTATTAATTTTCCAGTTCGATCGTTTGCTGATTAGGCATCCGCTATTGCATCGCTACACGTGGGAGAACAATTTGGTTCTTTCCCGGCTGGCATTTCGGAGTGCATTTCCTCTTAGTTTGCTTATCGCTCTTTGGTGATTGGCACTTGTGTACGCTTGCTGCACATGGCTGCTCTGCTTTTGCATGCTGATTGGTCCAGTTGCGGGTTCGACTGCCAAGTAGCTTATTTTTTTTCACTAGTGTAGAATTCCAGGGCAGGATCAGTTCAGTTGCTTCTGGTAAATCAAGAGTGCAGTATTGCGTTAGGGTACGATGAGGCCGTATTTCTTCAACCTAAAGTCATATTTTGTAATAGATACTAGTTATTTTCTTAAGTGCAAGTTTGTTAACCAGCTTTCCCAGTCCCTATTTTTGCCAGAATTAAAGACCTGATTTGTTTAAACTAACCCAATGTGTGTCTCGTCTTTGATTCAAGAATATCATAGTTTGCACATGTCCTTTCTTCTCCAGTAGCAGTCAACTGATCTGGTAAGGCGTATTTTTCACCTCTTACAGTAATCTTCAGATGCGAGTTTTTATCAGCTTAGGTGAATTGACAATAGCGAGTCATCAGTATTTGTCGTATCACATCGCAAGCACGTGACTTTAGGACTTAAGTCAATGACGTGCTTCTCAAACATTTACCAGTACGTTTTCACAATTTACGATCATTCAAGTATAATAAAGCACTAAAACTTTTTGTGATACTCATGAAGTAGAATATAAATTTACTTTTTAATTACAACAATAAAATGAACAGGAGTTCATGTAGCAGACATCTCCAAAAAAATGGAATTACAAAACATGACCTTATCTCAGTGCTGACCGAATATAACTAGCTAAGATCAGCTTGAAAAATGTACACCTCGAATAACCTTGGTGAAAGAAAAATCCTTTTGACCAATACACGAATGCTAAGATGGGACCTTGTGCCAATGCGAAAAAAGCAATAGAGGCAAAATCGTTGGCAGCCTCGTGCCAAACCATGAGCAAGTGATCCTGGGAAGAAGACAACTTTGACCATGCGGTCAGACAAGATGCTAAAAAGGCAGAGAATCAGAGTAAAAATGAATAAAAATAAGATCAAACAAAGGGGGGGGGGGGAGGGTGGAGAGAAGTCAAAACATGAAAGGAAAATTGTAGAGCAGCAAATGAGGCATTCAATTAAAGGGAATTTTAAATGCTGGAGAATAAAAGCACACAGAAAATTGAATTTTGAAGAGAAAATATTGAAATTATAAAAATGAAAGTTTATAATGGGAAATGGAACATTTGGCGATACACATGTCGTGCTTGAAATGTAAATGTTGCATTTGTATTGTGACAGAACAGTAGAACTAAATTTGAATTCCAAGTTATAAAATACGTGTGAAAAAGAAATAACTATTAATTCTAGAAGTACAATAAAAGAATTTGTTGCTCACATAGATAGAATAGATATTTCAATTTTGGGATTTCAAGATTGTATAAGTGATCTTACGTTATCCTTTTGTAGGTACAAACCCTGTAAAAATTTTTTTAAAGATATAATCATAAAATAAAAGCAGAATATTTGTAAATTGTACCCAAATAATAACAGCTTGTAACAAACACATGGGTATGGGTCTTTTATAGAGCCTACTTGGGTGTTACAAAATTATAATGAGATATTAAAAACTAATATTTTTGCTTACTTTGCAATTTCCTAAACCTCACATTTAGAAATGCTTGAATAGTGTACTGACATGTGCAAAAAGATACAGGAAACATACACAAGCCTATGAAATTATTTGATTTCAGAGTTAACTAGCTGTCATTTTTTGCTCTTATAAGAAAATGAAAATTTTAAAGTGTGGAAGTCCATTCAATGAGATTGAACCAGAGCTTAAATAAAAGGCAAAAGCAACTGTAAAATCCCTCTTGCATAAATGATTTTAGGTGTAAATCACTGGGCTGAACATTTCAAGACCAGGTGCGGATTTTAGTTTACCATACCAAAGTTTATTACGACGTCCAACAAATGGTCGCAAAAAAAAAATCAATTTCGTCAATCGTTCGCAGAAAAGATCACCAAATTCGTCAAAGGATCGCAGAAAACACACGAATTTCATCAAAGGATAGCGAAAAAAACTCGAATTTCGTCACAAAATCGCGGAAAAAACGCAAATTTTGTCAAAACATCGCAGAAAAAAGAGAATTCTGTCAAAGGATCGCAGAAAAAACGCAAATTTTGTCAAAAAATCGCTGAAAAAAAAAAACGGGAATTTCGCGAAAGAATCGCAGAAAAAATGATAATTTCATTAAGGGATAGCGTAAAAAACGCAAATTTTATCAAGAGATCTCGGAAAAAAGGCAAATTTCGTCAAAGGATCACGAAAAAAAAAAAAAAAAAAAAAAAAGGCGAATTTCGCCAAAGAATCGCTGGAAAAAAAAACGCGAATTTTGACTAAGGTCTCGAAAAAAAAAAAAAAAACTGCATATTTAGCGCCAGGAGATTCCCTGAGGTGCGGAACCAGCAGGAAGGGGGGGGGGGGGGGGGCTAGATATAAATCCAACGCTTTGGACGGCAGTTTTTTGCGGGACAGACAGACAAGCAAACGAAAACCAAACACTTTTCGAGTGTCAATGGTAAACCTCACTGATGTTTCGGCAATTAATGAACAAAAAAGGATTATGTCATATCAAAAGGCACATGGCGCCATAATTTTTGACACTATGGGTTGAGGTGGGGGACGATGCCATTTTTATACTTTTTGTTGAATTTCTACAAAAGAAAATTGACACCGTTATGCGGATCCCTTTAAAGTGTGGAAACTTTTTCATCTTTTCAAAGAAGCTGCTCTTCTAATTTTTGTATAATATTTTTGCAGAGAGCTCTTTTGTTTGAGAAAAGAATGAGATTCGTAGCAATTTCCAAAGAGAGAAAGAAACAAGAAAAAGAAAAAAACATTTTAAAATTTCAAGCATCTTAATGTTTTCTGAAAAAAGCCACTAATGTTTTAAAATAAAAAGAAAAGGGTCCAGTTAAACTGATGGCATTGAGCTCACAGGCTATTCACACTAATTGTATATTATACTCTTATTTCAAAGAATAATGCCCCTCAAAAAATAAATGAAGGGGGGATTAGCCCCCATCCCCCCCCCCTTTATACTTAACCAATGAACCTCCAAATCTAATCAGGGAAGCTCCTTAACATAATAAACCGGTATACCAAATTTGAAGCAAATCAGACAATTCTGCATGCAAAAACCTTATCACTAAATTAAGGGAGGGGTCTACCCCCCCCCCCCCCCTTTATAACTAATGAGCCTCCAAATCTAATCAGGAAAGCTCTTTATCAGAATGAACATAGAAAAAAAAATTAAAGTAAATTGGATAATTCTGCATGAAAATCCATTTATCTAAATTAAGTAGAGGGACTTACCCCCCTATTTCCCCCTTTTATACTTAACTAATGAACCTCCAAATCTAATGAAGGAAGCACCATATCGGATTAAACCGGCATATCAAATTTGAAGCAAATTGAATAATTCTACATGAAAAACCCATTTACCTAAATTAAGGGGGGGGGGGGGTAGTCCCCGCCCCCCCCCTTTATACTTAACCAATAAACCTCCAATTTTAATCAAGGCAGCTCCTTAACATAATAAACTGGTATACCAAATTTGGAGCAAATCGGATAACTCTGCTTGGAAAACCCATTTATCTAAATTAAGGGGGGTCTACCCCCCCTTTATGCTTATCTAATGAACCTCCAAATCTAATCAAGGCAGCTTCTTAACATAATAAACCGGTATACCAAATTTGGAGCAAATCGAATAATTCTGCATGAAAAATCCATTTATCTAAATTAAGGGGGGCAGCCCCCCCTTATACTTTACTAATAAACCTCCAAATCTAATCAAGTCAGCTTCTTAACATAATAAACTGGTATACTAAATTTGGCGCAAATCGAATAATTCTGCATGAAAAATCCATTTATCTAAATTAAGGGGGGGGGGGGTAACTCCCTTTCCCCCCCTTTATGCTTAACCAATGAACACCCAAAACTAGTCAGGGAAATGCCTTATCAGAAGGAAACTGGAAAAGAATTTTGAAGCAAATCAGATGTTTCTATCAAGAGTTATCGTGTTACATACATACATACAGAACTGGCAGGCACATTAGCTCTCAGGCTTTGATAGCCTGTGAGCTAAAAATGTACTGCCAACCACATTGGTGAATTTTAAGGGGTATTTGATGAATGAACGAAAAAGGATTATGTCTTAGTCAGTTAAAAGCTAAAATACATATGGTGTGTTAATTTATTTAAAGCCAACTTGGTAAATCAGTTCTTCCTTTATGTATTTACTTAGTGAAAGGCCTTCTAGGTGATTTCAATAGAAAATGCTGCTGTACTGTCACCCACCGTTCATTATTTCGTTTACTATTTTTTGCTGCTTTTCTACCTCTTGTAGAGAAGCTATGGAAACAGACCAGGGTCTCAGTAACAAATGTGTAACCTTGATGGATTATAATGAGTAGATTGCAAACTTAGATGACACATTTTGACTTTTCGAGAATGTTAAGCCCCTTGATATTTTTATTCAGTCCCTTTTTTGAATAAACCGATAAGATAATTACCAGAGTAAAAGGGTAAAAATGAAAAGAATAAAAATAAGACATTTAATAAATAAATTCTATGGTAACATTTTTAATTTTTCGACACAATAAATACCAATAAGCCATATCTTGAGGAGAGGAGGCTTATATAATAAGAGCATGGGTTAACCAAGTGTGTTGGTTAATTGAACGTCGGATAATCGAGAGTCTATAGTAATTTTAAATAGCATTAATTATTTCATATTCATATAACAATTAACTGCAAGGAATGATTTAACCAATAGAAACTGTGACTGTGTTGATTATATATCATTCGGTATCCCCCCCCCCCCCCAAAAAATGAGTCTCTGGATCCGCCCCTGTTCAAGACAATAGAAAGATGGAATGTACAATCCTTACAGAGATTAAATACTTAATCCCAAAACGTCTAAACAAAAATAATTGTTTTGTGAAATATCATTTATCATAATTTATATTTACACAATTGTGTAAAGAGTAAAAAATTAAAAATTCCTCAATACTTTAGTTTTTATCTGTAAAACGCGCATACAATTATGATTTTTTTTCTAGTGTATAAAATGTTTTTATATAATACAAGTATAATTCTATACATTTACACAGCATAGCCATTTGACACACTATACAGGGCTTGAAATTTAAAATTTCCCAGGAGAGGAATCTCCCTCCCAACATTTATAAATGGAGGGGAGTTGAAGAGCTTGGGAAGGAGAAAAAAAAATGTTTAAACCCCGCTATTTTTTCACATGCCACTTCAAAAATTACATTAATGCAGACATGATAAAATACCATTGGAGTAAATTAAAGCAACAGCTGAGAATAATTATCCAAAAAAATTCTTTTTATTTAAATAAAGGACGAAAATCAAACTTTATATATACCACTTCTATTGTTCAACTTTCACCAAATGTTATGGGCCTTTAACAAATGGGTTGTTAAATTAATTTCTGAATTTAGATTTTATTTGATTTTTGGTGCTGAAGCATCTTTCACTAGGTACACTTGTGACAGACAGCAGAGACCAACTTTTATTATGCACTCTTAAAAAAACTTTGCAAAATCTGACATGCCTTCATTTTTAACTGAATGAACAATGCAGTTAATATTGTCAATATGGTCACTTCAGAACAAAACTGTTTTATTATATTCTTAATGGTTATAGCAAAAACAGGAATCCCAGGAATTTTTGTTGATTGAACTAGGTTCTATGCATTGAAATTTTAAACCAATGTCCAAAGTTTGGAAAGGAAACCATCAATTCCTTTTCTTCTCTTCATGAGAAATGGTCAAAAAGGCAAGTCCTAATTTCTGTTAATTGCAAGGATCAACTAGTTTATTGTTTTTTAAATATGTTTCCCTGAAGTTCCAAAAATTTTTTTTTCATGTGCACCACAATCTAATCTCATTTTTTTTTAGTGCTGACTATAAGCCAATTTGGTAGGGTGCAGTGTCCAGTGACTGTTACTGCCCTTTTGGTTATTTTCATTTTCGGCAACAGGAAAAAAAACTCTCAGAAAACATAAATTGGTCGCAAAAAAAAAATCACAGATTTCGTCAATCATTCGAGAGGTAAAACATTATGAAATTCGACAAACGGTCAAGGAAAAAAATCAGAAAAATCCTTGATGGGAAAAAAAAATCACAAAATCTGTCGATCTGTCACGGGAAAGTATCGCGAAATTCATCAATGAGCCACGGGAGAGTATTGGTAAATTTGTCAATCGGTCGCAGGGAAAAATCGTAAAATTCATCAATTGGTCACAAGGAATTATAGTGAAATCCGTCATTCGGTCACAGGAAAATATCACACAATTCATTAATCACTTCACGGGAAAATATCATAAAATTTGTCAGCCAGTCACAGAAAAAAATCACAAAAATTTTCAGTCGGACTTCATGAATATGTCTCAAGAACAAACAGGAGAATCACAGAATTAAAATTTTTTGGGTGCGAATCCCGCCCAGAAATTCAAGCCCTGCTTACATTTTTTATACATTACACACAAAACTGACATGGAATTTATTTTTTTATATTCACACTGCTACATATAATAGAATGATCAGGGAGATTTTTCGGATGGGGAATTTTTTTAAAAAGAAAATAACACAGATTTATTTTTTAAATCAGTTTTGTATTACAAGCATCCTTGAAAAACTTGCAAGGGCTTAATTTCTGATTAAACCTTGTTTTGAGGGAAACACAGGTGAGCAATGTTTAAAATTGATTTTATGTACCCTATATATATAAAATCCTAATGAAACGAATTTATGAAACAGTCAATTCAGTTTCACGGCTATTTCTCCTAAAATATGGAATATTATGAGGTGAAATTAACACCAAAAATCCGTATTGATCAACAAGTTTCAAAAATGGTTTCAGAATTTAAAACTTTGAATTAGTTTTCGAAATATTATTTTTTTTCTAATTTTAATTACATTTGTGTAGTGAAAATCTGTAATGGCAATAAAATTACTCCTTTACTAACATTTATAAATAGAGGGGAGTCAAGTTATTTGGGAGGGAGAAAAAAATCTTTAAAACTCACTGTTATTTTACATGCTATTTAAAGAATTACATTAATACAGACATGATAAAATACCATTGAAGCAATTTAAATCAGCAACTCAGAATAATTATGCAAAATGATTTTTACTTAAAGATGGAAGAAAGTCAAGCTTTTATACAGTCTATTTTTCAACTTTCAACCAAATGTCATTGATCCTTAACAATGGGATTGTTAAATGAAATTCGGAATTTAATATTTTACTCGATTTTGGGACCTGAATCCTCTTTCACAAGGTAAACTTGCGACACACAGCACAAGCACAACATTTATAACTTTGAAAATTATTGGAAACGTATGGTTATGCTCTCTTAAAAAATTTTCAGAAAAGTTTGCAATATGTGACGTGCCTTCATTTTTAACTATTTGCATGAACAATGTATATTTGGTGCTAGCATCATCAATATCCATTTCTGAATGAAACTGTTTTATATAATGGAATTATAGTCAAAATCTGACTCCCTGATATTTTCTTTGATTGTTTAAAACTGGCGGCTTCAGCCAGGAAGTCCCGGGTTCAAATACTGGTCCGGACATTTTTCGCCCAGTTGGAAATTTACATCTAATATGATTTGTTTACCAATTAGAATAATTGTGTTAAAATTAATCTAGTGTAATTTCGTATCCAGCGATTTCTGGAGTTCCATTACCTGAGATTTATTCTGTTAAGCTGAACCAGGTTTCAGACCAGATGCTGTAATCATCAAGGTTAGCTGGGTGAAAAAGTTCGACCAGAATCGTCCGGGATAGCTCAGATGGCAGAGCACTGGCGGCTTCAGCCAGGAGGTCCCGGGTCCGAATCCTGGTCCGGACATTTTTCGCCCAGTTGGAAATTTACATCTAATATGATTTGTTTACCAATTAGAATAATTGTGTTAAAATTAATCTAGCTTAGTTAATCATTAATAAAATACGAAAATTTTAAAATAATAAAATTATCACACGCAAAACACATTTAAAGGTGATAATTATGTCATTTGTAAAAGGCTCAAACATTAAATATTGCAAGATTAAAATAATTAAATTGTAACACATGAAAAACTTTAATGGTGAATATTAGGTCATATTTAAAGAGCTCAAAGAATATTTCCAAATGCTTTTAAGTTAAACAATGTATCTATCCGTGAATCTTAAAACAGAAAAAAATTTAAAATAAATAAATTATTACATGAGACATGCATTTAATAGGGAAAATTACGTCATATATTAAAATGATACATTTAAAACGATTTTTATTCTGGAGACTTTTAATATAACGTCACATGGCATAAAATTAGTGCTGCGGCAAGCAAATTTGTTTATACATTAGATCACTTAATGCAGCATAAATGCAGGTAAATGAATGTGCATACATTGCAGAATAAAAAGTAATGAGAGAAACAATATTTATATAAACTATAACAATACAATACAGTATATCATAAAAAATCAATGCATTGTAATTACAGTAGAGCGCCGATTATCCGAACAAGTCGGGACCGACCCTAGTTCGGATAAATGGACAAACAATTTAACGGATGTTCCTGACTATACAAAAATCTTTACACTTTATCCATGCATTAGACTGACAGCACTAGTTAATGCTGGGATGTTTAAAAATTGATTTTTGTCTTTTTAATTTTTTTGTTTACTTTTTATTATCATTTTCTGAATGCCACAGATTATAATTTAAGCAAAAAAAGCTTTTGATTGTTGCTCGCTTCAAAGAAGACATTCTTTTCCATGCTGCCATATCTCGAATTCTTCTTAAATATATTAGTTGAATAGGATCAGTATTTTTCTGCCGTTCGAGACATTTCCTAGCTGTTTACAAACATTCAAAGGCTTCATTATGTGATGGACCATGATCATTTTCAGAGCATTCGTTTTCTCTTGTTTTGTCTTGAATATCATCCACAATCTCATCATCATTTAAAATCTGATATCCAGGTCTAATAAGGTGCTTGGATAATAAGTTAAAAAAAATTTTGAGAGAAATAGGCTGTTCGGATAATTGGAAGTTCGGTTAATTGGAGTTTGGATAATCGGCGCTCTACTGTACATTACAGAATCACTGGCAGTGTAATACAGTCTACTTGTCTACTTATTATAATCAATATGTCTTGCATTCATGCACAGTCTTTCCCTGTCACGCACAAATGAGATAGATAAAAGAAAAAAGGAAAATCAACAAAATTTCGAAAATACCTGCTTTTGCGTTTGACAGATCTATTAACCCATGGTGGATCAATTACAATTAAATCAAACTTTTCATCTGTGGGGAAAAAAAGTGAATGAATAATAATAACAAAATATACAATGATAAAAAAAAACCATAATAGCACAATATTTCAAGATATAAAAATATTTTATATCAGTTTTCTAAATATAATGATTTAATATTTAAATGTTCATATAGTTTCAAACTGACGCTTGAAATAAATGAAAATACAACATCAGAAAAAAAAAGAAGGATCACACAAATAAAATCAGGATATTGGAAACCAGTAAAGCAAATGACATTTAATCTTACTATTTTAAAAAATGGAACAATTGTAAGAATTTTTTATATTTAAAGTACTTTAACCACTTCAATGTTTGCCCTGAGATGAGTCAGGGGTAAAAGCACTGTTTGTCTATACCTGCTGCCGGTGAAGTGGTTAAACATAACAATTAAACTTTTAACTCTAAGCTTAAATTACTTTTTATAACATAAGGACTTTTCACCTAATCCATACACAGTAGACTCGCGATTTTGTAACCACTGACTTAGCAACCATTGGATGACTTCACAGCCATTTTCCAATACTCACAATGTTTTCCATAGCACATTTTAATGACTCCCAAATAATCTGCATCTTGATTTAGCAACCTTTCCAAAAAATTATCAAATTGTACAATGTACTGTGCTATAGTTGGTACCTAGTTGATACATTTTCTAAATATTATTATTATTATTACATCTTGCTATTTGCAAAGACTTGGAAGGGATGCAAAAGTGTATATTTTAAATATAAAAACTTACATTCTTGCCTTCAGTTTATTTTTGCATCAAGAATATTTTAAAGTGCAGTAGAATAAATGATTCAGTTGACCAAATAATTATATAGTATCCCTAAATCAATATAGGTGGCAGCACTAACTGTTTTCCACAAAAGGTGTACAAATTTAAACTGGATTTACAGTCTAAAATATAAACATTAACTGTCTAATTGAAAGTCAAAATATAATCAGATAGATCTTTTAAAGATATGTCGTAATTGCTTCGTATAAAGATGTATGTGAAAACGTTAAAATCAGAATGTTATGAGATGGAGATGAAAAAATATACTGTAAACTGATTCTGTATGTCATCATGGAATGAAACATAGAATGTGACAAATATCACCTTTCTGAACCTAATTCTGTTAGGTTAGAGAAAGGTAATCTTGAATTTTTTTAAAGCATATCCAATGGTTCATTGATCTTTACATCTATGCAATTGTTTATGTCTGGCGTTTCCTTAATTTGATTTTTTGTATCTACATAAGAGAAAAAATTGTGATTTTGTAATTTTTTTTAAGTTTCTAAGTTATTTTGAAGATGAAGGAAATAAATGGCAACTTCCAAACTTGAGCAATTTGATTTTCATATGTAACATTACATCAGGCATCAATTTCATAAATGTTTTTAAATTTCTTTGATTTTTATGATGTTTTTAATTTTCTCAAAATTGACAAATTTTGAATTTTTACAACCAATTTCAGATTAAGCATGGTGTTACCAAATTAGAATTAATAATTAAATATGAAGATAATTTTCCAGAGGTTACAATATTATATAAATTTTTAATTTATGTTAAATCGTTTTTAAGATATGGAACTTTAAATTTGCAACTCTGAATGATTGCACAGATGCTACTCTGTGCCACAAGTTTTTTAAATGTCCAGAACTGACAAAATATTTTAGTTTGTGCAAGATATTTTGCATAGCTCTACTTAAATATGAATTAAATCACTGCACCAAATTTCATTAAAATCAGTTACTATGTGGCCACGACTTTTTAAAAAGTTTTTCTCATTTTGTATGGAATGACACTACAGTAGCTGCATTTCATAAAATTTTAAATTTTGAAATAAGTATAGAACGTCAGTAAAAATCAGAATTAGTATAAAAAATTAATACCAACTTGTTTTACAAAATGGTTTTCCAATGGTGTTCCATTTTTAAAACAGATACACACTTATAAATAAACATAAACGGTCAAGTGCGAGCATTACTCGCGCACAGAAGGTTCCCTAGAATAAATATATGAATTTGTAATTGTATTATATATATAAAAAAAAAAAAAAAAAAGTTGCTAAAAGAATACTAAGACTTTTTAAAAAACTATATAACGTAGGGTTGGGTATAACTGTATATATTAGAAAAGTGTAATCGGGTATACCATGAAAGTTCAAAGAGATATATGGAACAATATCAAATATAGCTATTCGTATAACTCTTTTTTTAATATTATCCTAATCTGTTTATGATGAACTTAATTCGGTACTGACAATAAAGGCAGTGCATAGTTAAACTTCATTTGGCATTTCATGAAACTAAATTCAGCGTAGTAATAACCTTTATTACTACAGTGTATCTAAAACAAAACCTTTGTTCAAAGTTTAAATTTGGCATTGTGCTAAGCGCGCTTCGAATTGAGGTCTCAAAGTTGCAACGCCGCCTTGGTCAGTGCCGTGTTTTTCCAGATAGGTGTTTAATTAACTTTTAAAGTCACTCGAGGCGTATTGAGAGATACAATCAATGCGAATATTTAATTAAAATTTTCCTTTTATCATGTACATGAAAATAAGCAAGTTCGCATTTTCTAATAAATTCTGGTGTCAGTTCATTATTTCATAAGTTTATAAATAGAATTACTCCGTGCCGGAAAGGATTAAGTGGTCGCAGGACTCTTAAAGCTTCAAAATTTAAGAAATTTTAATTTTTTTAGATGTTAAACTCCTATCTTTTCTGAATATTTTGATATAATTGTTTCCTTGAAATTCCCATTAGAACAGAAGTTTTGGCTTTTAGAATTATACCTGCTCAATAGCTGAAGCGGCGTTTCCGAAACTTTAAAGTCATTATTTTCCAAATGGCGTTTTTGGGTATAATGCGCAAGATACCTCAAAAACTTCTGAATATTTTTTCATGAAATTTTCAGAACATATATTCCTTGTTATTCTATATAAACTGAACCTAAAATTTCCTTTTTATTGTTCAAAAAAATATTTTTTTAGGTGATTTTACTGTTGAAATTTTCAAAATTTTGTACTAGCTAAATGCAGCATAGCATTAAAAATATAAAAATGCTTTAAATACAAATTTATTTAAGTTCAGGGAAATTATTACAATCTGAAGTATAAGTAAGCACCAAGATTTTCATTCTAGTTGCAATATTTATTTTGTAATCCTGCGCGTAAACTGTTATGCCAATTTTTTGTTCGACAAATGTCTAACAGTTTCGAGCCCCCTATAAATACTAATTCTGTATCTTGCAATTTCTTAAATACATGAAACGAAAGAACATACTTATATCTTTCATTCCAATTAAAATTGTGTTTTAAAATCATATACATTTTAAGACATTAAATGTTGAAAATGGTCTTATTTTCATTTTTTCCACTTTTTAGAGTCCCGAGACCCCTTAAATTAGTATGTTTTTAACAATTTGACGTTTATTGCTTTTATACTGTTACTGGACATTACATTACACATATATATCATTAAAAGTCGTTAACTAGGCATAGAGTATGCCGCCCTGTCCTTGTGTATGTCCAAACTGACCGTACCTTTAAGGGTTAATATCTCAGCTAATTACCGATGATTTTTTTCGAAAATCATTATCAACAATGCTTTTATTCTTCTGCAATGATAGGTATATTCAGCGATGCTCAACAATTTTTCTGAATGCCCGTAAATCGAAATTTGTGTATAACAGAAAAATGCTAATTACTCAAAAACTATGTGACCTAGGGTAATCACTATAATTTTCCGGCAAGGTTTATATTAACGTCTACTACCTCTAATTTTTTCATAATTTTAGTTTCAGTAGATTCGGATTTAGATGGGGGGAACATATTTTTGCGCTACATTTTCAACAATATCTTTGAAAATATAATACCTAAAATTAAAAGGAATGTATTTTTAAGTTCAGCATTACAAAAGCTTTCACAGGATACCCCACATGATATACAAAGAAAAGATTTTTGTTTTCAAGTAGCATAATTAGCCCCTCTACTTTTTTACTAAATATATTTATGAATGTTTATTAGTCTGAAAATATGTGGGTCAATGGTCTTTATTACTTCCCCGAATTTGAACTTTCCACGTTCCATAGTTTACGATTAAAATGGCTGTGACAGACAGACAGACAGACAGACGGACAGACACAGGAGTGATCTTATAATGGTTCCATTTTTACTTTTTAAGTACGGAACCCTAAAAAATGAAATATCATACATCAGACATAGATTATGAAACACTCTTTCCAACACTAACAGAATATTTAAAATTTCTGTTTTTCATACAATGAAATGAGATATTCTAAATAAACAATTTAAATAACACATAATGCAGAAAAAAATCTACTTTCTACAATTGCTATCCATATCTGGTAAGGCATGCGGATTCTTTCATGCAGTCCTGTACATGATCAATAGAATTTATACACGCCCCATAACACTTAAAAATTAGATAAGTTTTTAAAATCTAGTCAGAAAAATCAGTAAAAATCTATTTTCTACAATTGCTGTCCATATCTGGTAATGTGTGCAAATTCTTTTGCACAGCCCTGTATTATGATCAATAGAATTTATACACATCCCATAAGACATATAAATTAGATAAGTTTTAAAATGCATATCACAACTCAAAATGCACTTCCAGTTAGTCCTATAATAAAATTCTTTCGTCTGTCTGCAAATGAATGATAAATGTTATGTACCCATAATCTACAGAAAACATATTGTAGCGCACCTCAGTGATCTGTTTTAATTTCATAGTTTTAAATATCGTAACATCATTAAAATGAATACCAAATGATTTTTCCCACAGATCATAATGCAATGGAATTATTTTGAGCATACCTGTAAATAAATTATACTAATTCTATACTCCTGAGAAAGCATGTTCCAGTCCACCCCAGCGATGCATACAGGTTTCCTACTCTATTTGAATAACAAAATTCCCAGACGTTTCCAGGTTTTCATATCATATTTCCTACAATTTCCTGACCACAATTCACGACATTTTTAGAAATACGAATTACAATTCTAAATTTTAATGATTAAACTTACCTCTGAAAATGAAAATAACCAATAAAATGGAAACTAAAAATTTTATTACTAGGGGGCTCTGCCCCTCCTTACTAATGCTCGGCAACCCCCGTCACAATTCACATTGGGACCGCCGAGCATCCCCAGCTTGCTTTGCTTGCTCGCCACTTTTTGCAGCAACTCTAGACGTAATGAATACTATCATAAATCCTTTTAACTTGTCAAATTAAAAAAAAAAAAAAAAAAAAAAAGGAAAAAAACAGTAATTGAAAACTTTGTTTAAATCAGAATTAAAAATGCATTTAGTTGGTGATATCAATAGGCATAAATCATTTTAACATTATGAAATTTACCAATTTTCTGAAATGTAAAATAATTAACTGAAAAAAAATTACCTTGGAACACAATTAATTTAAAACTTATTGCGCATAATATTGTATAGAACGGCTTAAATTTATTTTGAAAAACTCTTGGAAAAATGCTACCTGATACCAAGATATAAATATAAATCAACAAACACTATCTAAAGTTCTTCCAACGGGAAAAATACAATATCCCTCAGACACTTGGCAAGTTAACAAAACGACAACACGTTTTCTGATGTGTATAAAAGAAACTTTTGATCAAAAAGCTAATTTTCTGAATGCATCACGTGACCGTAAAACGAACCAATGGCCATTGCTATTCTTACATCTGCCAAAAGATCGTACTCTGCTTAAAAAGAGTTCCTGCTCTGAATTTTAATTTGCTGAGTTAGATATAAAGGCCAGTGAATATGATGTCATATTGGCAAAACCGTACTAAAATATTTCAGTTTTATATAGACTCTAAAGCTCACGACATCATTGGCAGTTGCTAACAAACTATTCCTGTGCATTCCCTGGTTTTTTTCTGCACTTTTTTCCGGGAGGTAACTCCTTCACACTATGGAAAACTTTCCCAGAAATTGTTTGAAACAGTTCTAACATGTGCCATAATACTTTTGGAGTCCACATGAGAATGAATCCTTTCTTTCAAATATAACATCATTTTCACTATGAGAACCATTCATCCCTTCTGAGATTAGAGCATTACTTAAGCAGTTGTTTTAAAAATACTGAGTTTCATTAATATTCATATTAATTAACTGGAAATTATGCAATTTTTAGAAATATTTTATTTTGTGTATACCAAGGATGTTTAAATAAATAGCAAGAGTCCAGTCTATATACGTGTAGGAATAAGGTTCAGGCATATGACGTCATCACTGACACAGTTATAGTAAAACATTTTAATTCATGGATGAAAATGCATTTTTTGTTTTCTGAATGATGTCATTATCTTCATCGGAAACATTTCGTTTTCTGTATTGCTTCCTATGAAAAATTATTCATCGTCATTTTATTTACACAGATTACTTAATATTATTTCTCAATAAATAATTTGTGTTCTGCTATTAGGCGATTAGTGCATAATTAACACATTGAATGCCATGTCAGTCACCGGTGGCTGACACTGTTCTTCCCGTTTAGGCCATGTCAGTTATCGGTGACTGACACTTATAGATTCTGTAACGGGAGTCTTATTTCATAGCCTAAATGGAAAGACAGACAAAATAAGACTTAGCATTCAACGTGTTAAATGGGATCGTTTTAATATGGTACCACTCTTCTGATTGGTGGAATGTAATAAGGCAAATTAATTGTGTTACTGCAGTTGTTGCCAAATGGTTAGCTACAAATTCAGCCCTATTTTAGCACCGCGCAAGAGAAATATATATATATATATATATACATTTGATATAAAAAAACAACTAAAATACAACTCAGATAGATTCAAAGTAACTTTTTATTTATAGAACTGAATTTACACACACTAAACATTTAAATTTTTTCAGACAGTTCTGCTATCATGTCATTTATTTGTGCTGTTTCAGAAGCATATTTTTGGTGTAAGTTTCAATTTTTTTTTGTTTGTTAACATTTTAATTTCATCTACAGTTTTTCTTTTTTCTGTTTTGCTTGCTTCATAATTTTCTTTCTTTTTCTTATTTAAATATTCATGATATCTCATCCTAGCTACCTTAACATGGCTCAACATTTCTTTCGCAGAGGTTATTTGGCGACAAATTTGTATAGCTAAAACAATGTTATGTTAAAAATATGAATTTAGCGAAAATTCTATTTGCAAGTGAAAACTTTTTTGCAGAAGGACCTTAGAACTTGGGAGAACTTTGACATATGATAGCACAAAGAAAAAAAAAAAAAAAAATCCCTGATTTTTTCAGGTTTTAGAAAAAAAATTGCAATTTTCCCTGACATTTTACCACTTGTCATTTTTCTGGACAATTCCCTGTTTTTAAGGTTTTCTAGCCACATAGGAACCCTGTGCATACCAGTCTCATAGTGTTTGAAGTACCGTAACATCAATAAAAAGCACCACAAATAATTTTTCTTGATAGACCCTAATATAATGGAATTATTTGTGTGTCCATGTAAATGAACTAAAAATGCTACACTCCATTTACAATATTGAACATTCCATTGTGAGCTTCAATAACATATAAAAATATAAGAGCATGGACATACAGCACAGCAGACAGATAAGCCAAAGCCATAAACACTTTTCAGCTATGTTGGAAAGTGTCAAAAATAAAAGAATTATAAAAAAATTATAAATTAAAAAAAGTCTAATAACAAATATGTTTTAATACTGTGTATGTGAATGCTTTAGAGATGAGCTTAAATTGGAATCAGCAATTTAAATTGCTTAGTAAATGATCAAATAAACAGTAACATTCATATATATATATATATATATATATATATATATATATATATATATATATGTATATAGCAATTACAATTATATAACATATTAAGATTAAAAAAAAAAATTAGCACCTGTAGCTTCAATAAAAGAACCGATGTCACAAAGATGAAATTTACATTCAGCAGGAATCACATACTCATCATTACCAAATCTGTGAATCACAGGATCTGATAAAGGATTCTCAAAATGCAATTCTGAACTTAGAACTAAAATTTGAAAAAAAAAAAATATATTAATGAAAAAAAAATTGTACAATATACTCCTGATAATTTGAACTTAGTTAATTTGAGCTTTTAGTTAATAGGTACTATCATAAAGTTTTAAAATCATTGCATTTGAACTAAAACTAGTTCATTAAATTGAACAAATAATTTAAAATCTTCAATATATGTTGAGATTCTGCTAGAATATTTTGTTTATGGGTCAGATATTAACACTGACTCCCAATGTATCAATGAATAATTAGTACATCCACTAGTACAATGATTGCACATCCACAATAACATTTCAAAAAGCTTGTTTACCGCAGAAAAAGAATTAAATGTCTATTTAAATCAGAATGTTTTGCTGAGTAATGTACAAATAACAAATTATGATAAACATCATGACTCGTTTTTTTCTTTCTTTCTTTCAAAAATTTTTTTTCTTTTTTTTTTTTTTTTTTTAAATTTAACAAACATTTATATTTCTGGTAAAAGTAAGATTTTTAGACTTTTAAAAATTAATATTAATATTAAACATTTTCTTTAAGAATGCATTCCCCCCCCCTCCCCCCTATAAATATTTTTAAAGTCATGTAAATTATAGGAAAAGTATCTTTTCACTAATATTAAATTAAAAAAAAAAAAAAAAAAATTCTTAGTAAACAGCCCAAAAAATCATTCCCCTTTTCAGCATCAGATAATTTGAACATTTTTTCCAGTCTTTGAGAGTTTGAATTAACAAGCACCTACTGTATAGTGAAAATCACAATCTACAAATGTGTGTAATTTTGAAAGACATCATAGGAACATTAGTAAAGACATTACAGCACCAATTGTTATGAAGATCTGATTATGGAGTTTTTCTGAGATAAAATTTATTGAATGATTATAGCTACAATAAAGTGATATTTAATTTAAATAAAAGTTAAAAAAAAAAAAAGATGTGTCACAACAATGCTTGAAGACACTAGAGTGATAGAAGTTCATCGAAATAAAGTAATCACCCAGAAAAAAGCCATGGATTTGGAACTTTGATCACAGACATCTGCTCTGATTTGAATGATTCATAATGATAGATTTCATTGACTTAATCCACAATTTTTACAAACATTTTGATAATTAGATAGTCTGTTTTCAAGATCTCTATGCTATATAGCAGTGTTTCTCAACCTTTTTTACTTCATGGCACACTTAAACCTTGAATTAAATTTGTGTGGCACACTAAAATTATGATGACTTAAAAAAAGAAAGATTATCTATCATTACATAAGAAATGACTACATATAATTTTTCATTTATTTACTATCTCAAATAAAATATGCCATCCGAGTTGAATAAAGAAAAAAAAAGTACTTTAAATCAAATTCTTATAACCTTTTTTTATATACTGCTCTTTAATATGGATTAATATTTATTTATAAGCAGATGAAACACCGTTTTAAGCACCTTTTTAACACTAGTTCCAGTATCATTCAGCATACCATCATCAATGCAAAGAATAATGGAATTTTTCCATATATATGCGGCAGAAGCGAATTTGAGGTATAGGTTTATTGATCAATAGAAGTGCAGGAAATAACAGGCAACAGCCTATAGGAAATTGAAGGAACATGAACTGGAACATGAACTGGTAATGTGGAAAAATATCTTAATTTGTCATGTTAGCACTTAAAGAGATATCTCAGTTTGACGTTTTTAAAAATTAGAAGAATTTCTGTATAGCATAAAATTTTCGAATAGGCATACTCTTAAATCGTTTTACAACCATCTTTTCTACTGCATTTTAAATTGTATTCTTTTTGCTTCAAGAGACATGATTTATTTTCTGAAAGAATTTATCACAAGAGATGTAAGATCATTTTTAGGGTTTCCTCGTATACTCTTATAATGAATAACAGAAGAACAATCGCCCAAATAAAGAAAATTTGTGACACTAAACTTTATTTCAAAGTAAATCGTATAATATGAAATGTCTGACATTACAAATTCAAATTTTAAAAAATTTGATGCAACTTGCTTAAAAGTTTTTTGGTACACCTGGGATCTTTTCGCAGCACACAGGTTGAGAACCACTGCTCTATAGGGATATGAAGGCAATGAGTTTTATAAATAGAGATAATGAGAATTTACATTATTACTTAATTTCAACGTGTGATTAATCATTGATTGAGAAAAATGGTGAAAGGGACAATTTAATACCTTCGTGATGAGCTTAGGGTTTACATGATGCATAAAATGCTCAGAATCCTTGATTATTCCCACCAGTAACAAATTTAATCAAAGCATTTCTGTGATAACATTAAGCAAAGATTTCTATTCTTAAAAAGCAGTAATAAAAGATTAAAAATTCTGTGTAGGATGTCATCGTTGTGAAGGAGCTAAAGAGGGATTTTACTGAGTTATAAGCTCTAATTACAAAATAAAATAAAATAAAAATGGACTAACAAGGTACCAAAAATTTGGATTTAATAAGATATTTTAATGGGTTGAAAATTAACCCTCTATTGGAATATTTTTTTTAAATGAATTAAAAAAATGCACTAAAAAAAGATTTAAAATGGATTATTAAAAACAAATAATGTCCATTTAAAAAAAAATCTTACATTTATTACAACAGAAATTAAGTTTATAAGCAATAAAAAATTATTATTAACAATTGTTAAATAGTTTATGATAATTTAAACTTTGGACATATTAATTAGCATAAAATAGAGAAAAGAAATGTTCACATTCTTGTTTAGACCAAAAAGAAGTAATTATTTTTTTAAAAAATCTTCTCTTATGTAGATAAGAGACAAATTTCACAAATACAAATTTTCCCAACTTAATAATTGAAAAAAAAAAAAAAAAAAAGGAAAGTTTCCTGTTATCTACTGCTGTATTTGGGAAACAGGATTGAGCTTCATATGAGGTTTATATAATCTAATACTATAATGGAATAGAAGTAATGTTTGTGTGTTTGTTTTACAGGGGTAATCTCTGGAAATACCGAGCAGATTATTTAAAAAATAACTAGATAGTGCCCGTCAAGATTTGACGGTAAATAACTTGAATGTTTCATTAGAAAAATTCTTGAATTTTTAATTAGTTGCTTTTAAATTAGTTATTGAATGAGAATTTTTATATTGCGTAAGTGATTCCTATTTCTTTAAGGTGATAGAGGGTGCTGTCAGTCTAACCTATCTATTCAATGAAGCAAAAGAGTTTTAAGTTTATAATTTACAGCCAATTATACTTGCTTTTCATCAGAAATTTATCTAAAAATACCAGGTAGAGAATTTAATTTTACTTACTATGGTATTTTTTTTTAAAAATAATATTTATTTTTATTTAAACTACACAACCATTAAAAGCTGTCATGAATTTTTATTTTTATCTGTCTCATTTTCTAAAAACCTAAATTTGAAACTTGATGCAGCTAACGATTTATAATATATATTTTTTATTACTTGAATCTTATTTTACATTTTTAAAATATTAAACCTGGATATCAAGGTAATTTCTCTTATATCTCTTATAGGAATATTTTTCTTTCTTTCCATTTTATTTTTTACGCAAATGAATGACAAACTTTACACATATATATTCTTGATAATGGTCAGAAAATATAACGAAAATTGTAGAACAGCTCAATTTATTTAATTGATAAATACATGCAATAAATTTTTGGCTTAAATATTTTAAATATAAAATCATTATTTTTTTCTTAATAATACTGAATATAAAATTTTATTTAATTACAAAGCATTCAAATAGTAATAACAAAATAAATCTTATAACTTCTCTTCCTAATGAAATATGTCATTAGTGAAATGAATTACCAATGAAAATATTACACATTTTGCCAGACTTTGGCTCGAACCTGTATCCTTTACAAAAATTCAGAGCTTTAAACGACTACGCTAGCGGGAACTCATTTCCCTTCTTTCTAAATTGAAGAGGTTCGAAAAACATTTGATGCATATGCAATTGTCTTGAATTTGACTCCTGATCTTACAGAAATAGTTTTGCATTTCAATATTTATGATACCTTATTTTTTCAAAGAAGCAGCTACATCTTAACATGCTAATTTCCCAAGATCACCACCCATAACTTTTGGCATCAAAACATTGTGTTTTTTCTTCTGTGCGGTATATGACCAAAACAGTGCGAGCGTGTAACTCCAAAGGCCAGGGTTGGGTTTTTGACGTCAAAAAGTGGTTTTTGACATGACAAGCATCAAAAACTGGTTTAAACTGTCATAAACTGGTTTAAACCGTCGAAAACTGTCATAAACTGGTTTAAACTGCCGAAAATTGACAAATACATGTAACACGCTAAAACATTTTAACAATAGGTAAACATTAAATAAGTCAATGATTTATGTGATCTTTTATTGAAATTTAATAATTTAAAAAATATATTATTTGCAATAAAATATTTTTTTTTGGATTTTTCAACCAGAAGAAAATTTTGTACAATTAAATAATTCGGATCAATTTTACCCCGCAGCATGCTGCAGCACACCACGTGTTTAGCACATTTATTTACACCCAAAAGATTTTTGAGTTTAGAGTGTATGAAGCGCTAGAAAATAGTCTGTCTCTTAATTGATGCTGAGCTAGTAGGACTTTATAGCAAAAGCATTGCTAGATGAGCAAGTTTTGAAGCAGGCTCAAAAAGCTGTTGCATTTAATGATACCTTTCCACCAAGCAATGGAATCTTCCCTATAGCACTGAAATAAGAAGACGGGAAAGGGGATTCTTTCTTCAATTCAAGTAAATTCTTTAGCTTCATACACAGTCAGTATGGGTAAGCATCCATAAATTCTCTCTGTAGGTCAAGCGCGAGCTGAATCAACTGATACAGCAATCAACCCTTGCCCCTGATGGTTGGGATGCAAAAAATAAGCCAAAGGATGGTATGGTTTCATGCATGGCTATTATGCACTTTTCCAATATGGGCTTAAAGGAATTTTTTTTTTTAGATGACCGAGCCAATTTTGTTCAGTTTTAAAATCAAAAACATTTTTATGTATTGAAAGAAAGCATGTTTAAAAAGATTTTGACTTTAAGCTTTTTTTTTTTTATCACTTCTCTTATTTTGTAAATGTTTAAAATTAATAATCCAATTTCAATTTTGAATGGAATGGTTATTGCCTAGACTAGAATAACATTGATGCACATTATCTTGTTATATATACAAAAAAATCTGCACTAATTAAAACGATTTTAAGTAAGAGAAAAAATGTACAGCTCAGGTGAGCTTAATGTCTACTTTTAAAAAAAACACAATTTTCCAAAAAAAAATTTAAATAAAAATTTTTCCCTGTTAAAAAGTTGTACTTAACAATAATACTTTACTATGTACTAATTACTGATATACAGTAAGAGTGAATTTAAAATATTACATGTAATGTTGTCATGTGTGACATTTAATTTGAATTTTTACAGATCAATTTAGTATTTGAGGTTTTTGACAGATGGTTTTGACATGACGGTTTAAACCCAACATAAACTGACACATGTCAAAAACCTGCCAACCCTGTAATTATTACTAATACTATATACTAATTATACAATTACAGTAATAGTGAATTTTAAATATTACATCTAATGTGTGACATTTAATGTGAACTTTTACAGACCACTGTAAGTATTTGAGGTTTTTGACAAGGGGTTTTTGACATGACGGTTTAAACCGTCAAAAACTGACGCGTGTCAAAAACCTGCCAACCCTGCCAAAGGCAGACTTGTACCTATATACTGCACATGTGCAATTGTAGAATTTTAATTTAAAATTAAGGCTAATTAATAAAATATTTGAACAAATGAATGTATGATAACAAATCTGTGGCCATATATCTTTCATTTAAAAAAAGATTGGTGTAACTTGATGCAGTAGTTTCTTCTCATGGACTGTCGAAGAAAACGCTTAGCATTTTAAATACAAAGATGATGGCAAAATGCTTGTGACCAGTTCTGCTAAAAATAGGCTATGTCAGTACAACAACCCCCAAAGAGGTGCAGGAGCAAAAACATATTCTAAAATTGCAGTTATTATCATATTTTTGGGACTAGAAACTTGAAATTTGGTGTGCTGATTACTTTTAAGATGTAAATGTTTGGTATGAATATTTTTAAAAAAGCTAGAAATTTAAAAGGGTGAAATGAGCAGAAAACATTCTAAAAACTTCCTAAATTACAATTTATTTGGAATAGTTAGGGTTAGAAACTTGAAATTTGGCATGGCTTTTACTTGTAAGATGCAAATGCTTGCACAGAACAGTTATGTTATTTAAAACATTCAAAATTTAAAAGGGCAGAGGAGCAAAAAACATTCTAAAATTGCAATTTCTATTATACTATTGGGGTTAGAAATTTCAAATTTGACATGATGGTTTACTTATAACATGTATATGCTCTAGCTTGCTAAGAGCGATTTCAGAAAAATTTGAATTTAAAAAAAGTTAAATGAGCATAAAATGGTCTAAAAGCATTCTATATTGTGAATTATATGGAACTGTTAAGTGATAAATACCCACAACAGAACAATTTCTAAAAATTCTGAATTATAAAAGGGTGCAGAAACAAAAACATTCTAAAATTGTAAGTTCTGTAATGCTTCTGGGGCTAAAAACGTGAAATTTTCCATGGTGGCCGCTTTTAAAATGTAAATGCTCTTTAAGAACAGTTTAAAAAATCCAAAATTAAAAAAGGTGAAATGAGTGGAAAACATTACAAAAATGTTCTAGTTGGAATTGTTAGGACTAGAAACTTGAAATGCATAATAAAACTGGGTTTATTTTCCATCACACAATCAAAAGACCTCATGCAATTTAAATGCAACACAACTGGTTGTTATGCAGCTAGTATGTAATAAATGTGCAAAAGTAAAATATGAACAGTTCTCTGAGGATTGTTTTCCAATCAACTTCTTAATACCAGGTTGTCATGCATGAGAGGTTTATTGAATAACAAATGAGTAGAAAACAGAATTAAAAACAAAACTAAGAGAAAGAGAATGTTAAATAAAATGAACTAAATAAAGTAATTAAATAAGATCTTTTGTGACATATGCATATTCTTAAACTTTTATAAACTTTTTCTTAAAAAAAAAAAAGAATCTCTTAAAAATAAGCATAGGCAAACACAAACACAATTTCTGAATGTTGAGAATGTTAATTATTTTAGCCAAATTAATATGCCAAACATAAAAGACAATACCTTTTACATATAATGACTTTTTATCTATGTGTGATTGCTGAAACTAATTTTAAAATAATGCATAAATTAGAAACTGTTTTGATCATGCCAAAATCTAAAATTAGCATTACAAGTACATGGATATAAATTTTTATTTAATAACAGTAGGAAAATTGAAATGAGAATTCCCTTTATATCGAGCTTAAAATAACTTGAAAAAATTTACAATCAGGGTTTAAACTGCATTAATGTTTTTCATATCTTGCATTTTGCAAAAATATGTCTAAGATTGCTGTTAGGATGGGGGCAAAAAAAAAAAAAAAAAAAACGCTAGAAAACAGGAATTCTGCTTTTTCAGAATTTAGCGCTGTCCCCAATGAAAAAAAGATGTATATAAACATAGATAATACAAAACATATTTCAGTTTTAAGACTTAAAACACACGCTTTCATTTTATATAAAATGACGTCATACGCATCCTCAAAAAAATTCCTCATTTACGATCCAGTCTTACAGCATCTACAGTTAAGTATTCATATTACATCACTATCACTGAATAATACACAAATCCAAAAAACAGATGTCACTCAAGAAACTCGACAAAAAAAATCGGTTATCTAATGATTCATATGCTTTCATTTGTTTGTAACATTAATATAGATACTTAAAATTAAATATAGCTTTATAATAGCCCCGTGTTTTATCAGAAATCATTCATTTACATTTTTTCAAAATAGCACACCTTTTAATAATTTTTTTTTTCAGTAGTTATGGGGAAAATGGCAACAAAAAGATATAATTACTATTTTCCAACTATTCTTTTCTTTACTTTCTACAGAAATGGAGTACTTGTGTTGCCAAATTTAAACAAATGCTGCTAAAAACTACGAAAAAATTAATATCTCAAAAATAAATTGAGATGCAGTTTTCAAACAAATTGCATTTAAAAGTACTTTTTTTTTTCCCAATACGACTGTATAAACATTGAAAATGTGCAATGTTTAGAAGTTTAAAAAATTGCAAGTACTTAACAGTACAATGATACATCTGCTTTGTTTTACGGCTGGCTTATACAACAGAACGTTATTTTTTGGAGATGACACTTTAATAGTTGGGAGAAAGAAATAGCATACCGGGGGCTAAAAAGTGAAAAAAAAAATTAATTTTATATTAAAATGTCACATGTCAAAATAAAATAACCATTAATTTGTAATTTTAGATTTGAATTTTTTTTTTTCAAAATATTTAAGAGTAAGAATTATCATAATCTCTTCCCTTCTAGGCCAGGAGGCGGCAGCACCGACAATCACCTCATCGAGTTCATGACTGAAATTCCAGAATTAATTAAAACTCGATTTGCACATTAAAATTCAATCAGTCTGCCAAGTCATATCTTGGTGGAAAACACCTGAAAACCCGATTTTAGCAGTTGACTCATAGGTTTACCATCGTGTTTTCCTGCTCCCAGTCCTCCATGTTTTCATACCTTTCGGTACAGGAAATTACAATGGTAAACCGACGTGTCAACTGCTAAAATTGGGTTTTCAGGTGTTTTCCACCAAGATATGACTTGGCAAACTGATTGCACTTTAATATGCGAATCGAGTTTTAACTAATTCTGGAATTTCAGCTGTGAACTCGATGAGGTGATTGCCTGTGCTGCCGCCACCCGATCTATTTCCCTTCAAAGAAAAAGCTAAAAAACATTGGCAAAAGTAAAAATATTTTTAGCCATTTTAGCTAAAATGCCAAAGAAAAATGTTTGTGAGGTTCAATCCCGATTACAAAATCTTGATATACAAATATTATTAAAAAATGATTTAAAAATCAAAATCATACTTGTAATTTAAAAAGAAAAAAAATATTAAGCAAACCAATAAATATACATATATTACTTGGATTGACATACTGCATAACATCTTTTGCTGCTTCACGAGCTTTGCTATTGTTTTCAAACCATTCCATAGGGGTTATTTCCGAATCTTCAAAAATTCCAGCTTTTATACCAGCATTTAGAACATCATTAATATTTTTTTTTATAAAATCCTGCAACAAAGAAATCTTTATTTTAGATTTATAATACATGTGACAATTTCTTTAAATGTTAAAACAATAAAAATAATTTCAATTAACAATTCAGAAAATAAAAAGAATTCTTCATGCAAGCAAAGATACAAGGAGGGGAGTGGGAAATGGGTCGCTGACCCTTCTATTAGATTTATGTTCAATGAAAATTTCAGTTTTTCTGAAAGATAAAAGTCTTTTTTTTTTCAACAATGTATAAATTATTGCATTAGCAAAAGTTTCATTACTTTTGTAACACCCATTTTCAAATCAATCAGACAGCAGTGATTTTCTATTTGGAATTCTCCATACATGAGGTCCCTAAAGCTGCTATCAGATTCACCAACTTTTCGAGCAATTTTTGAGCCAACTCTTGATTTCTTCCAACTTTTCGTGAAATATTTTCTCAACAACCGGTGTGATAGCAAACAACAACATCCCAACTTTTTATCCATAGCTCTAAAAAAGTCTGCACTAGCTGCGACTTCCCCCCCCCCCCCCAACATTTAACATTTCAGTCAATTAGAGATAAGAGATTGATACGAATAGGCAATAAATATTAACGGCTGGTACTAGTAGTACTGGTTTTCCTTCAACCTTAGCAGTGTTGTATCCTTTTTCTCCCTTTTAATGGGAAAAAGTTGAGATTAAAATCGGCTGAAAAGTTAGTGGCTCGAAAAGTTGGTGTATCCGATAGCAGCTTTACTCTGACAGAAAGTGAATGAAAATGCAATAGTCTCCAAACATAGATCCCAAAAAGTATTATACTAAGATACAATATATATAGCAATATCAAATGGGTATCATAACTCCCTTTCAAAAGATACTGAAATTTATAACAAAACTAAATTTGCTGAAGAATTTATCAGTTTAATGTATTTTTGCTGTCTTTAAATACATTACTTTAAAATTATCGACAAAATTTTTAAAATAAATTTTCAAACTTGTAAAAACATCCTTTTTATATTTATATTTAATACCTGGTCATTTTCACAGAAGATATTCAAAGCAATTCAGTTATAAAAACAGTTAAAGGACAGATTTTCCAGAGGAATTTCCAGAGAGGACAAAAGATTTTCCAGAAGCAATAAATAAATTACATGCTGAAAATATTTATGGACAACGCTGCAAAAATAAAGTAAAAGCTGACTATCTATTAAAAAAAGTAGATAGTTCAAAATGTTTGTTGGATGGATCTTATCATTTGAAGTAAAGCAGATGGATTGCATTGAAAAAGAAGGATGAAAGTTATAACAAAAACATATAAAATTGTAAAACATTAAAAAAAGAAAAAATACAATGTCTTCTACTGCAATATGCATTTGCATGTGTGTATCATTACTAATACTCTGAGATAATTTTGTGGCACGTTTTGAGCCCTGTTAATAATGGTGCCCTTCACTGTTTGCCAAGAGCTAAAATGCGTCCCTGCTTAGTGAAAGGTTGGATAGGCCTAGGATTGCCAGGTCGTACGTTTTTTTCACAAGTTGTAATTTTTAGAATATTTTAGGCCTATCATACAGTGTACGCTTAAATTTGCCCCGTACAACAATTTCTTTCGTTTTTCTACTGCATCTTGCTTTGATAGTTTGAAGATTTTTTTTCTTTTCCAGCTTGGGCTTCGAAATTTCACCTTTTGCCGAAAAAAAGTTATACACATGCCATGAAATGTAAAAAATCTATTGTTTTCGATCAGGATGACAAAAATCTTGGGAGAATTGTGTAATACTAAATGCGCATTCACAAACTCTTGGGTAGGATTAGTTCTCTGAACTTGACATTATTATAGACTATAAATATCTACATTATAAAAAATTTTATTTAGTATATCTGTATCTTAAGTTTTAATATTTTGTTTGATTTATTATCTCCCTTTATACTTTAATAAAAACATTTATTTTTATAGGGTGTCATCACTAAAATGTTCATGATCATCATCATTGAATTGTAAGATGCTTTGATTTATTTTTGTTTTTACAATTCAATTAATTTTTCTTTCATAATGGGATATGACTGGAAATTTAGTTGAAAAATGTCAACAGAATAAGGTAATACAAATACAGTTGGAGAATAATGATGAAATTGGTTATTTAATAACCTCTTGTTAAACAAATTTGTTACCGAAAACGTTACTGGCACATTCAGCATAGTATGGTATGAAAAAGGACGATAGTCCGATAAAACCAAAATTAACAATTGTCAATCAAAAGCTTCCGTTTTTTTTCTCAGGTAAATCTGGCATCCCTAGATAGGCTTCACTTTGATGGACATAAATCATCAAGATGAATAACTGTGCTAAGAATAAACTAATTTCTTCGGTTCCATAAACAATATAACTTTTCAACTTAGCCATAAATCTCTTTATAGTGCTAATGTATTTAACCTTGAAATTCCTGTAAAGATAATGGCTTGTTGAGTGGCTGAATTATAAACTACAGTGAACTGATTTATTGTTATTATTATGTATCTTGTAATGTAAACATTTCTTTCATTCTGAAAAATGTAGCTAACCAAGAAAGAGCATATAAAAAAGCTCTCTTATTACAATTTAAATAGTGTCAATTAAATAACGTAAAATGTCACTGCTTATTCATTTGACAAAATACAAATAATCTACAATTCCTTTACTTAAGAGAGGCATGAAAAGTTCATGGAGATTATAATTAGATCTCCAAATATAAAGTGAATAATATCGTCAACTAATACGTTTTGGATTAGAGGTAAAACATGGATTTACACCATTAATGGATAAGTATCCTGAAAAAGGGTAAGTCCCAATTTACATTTCTTACTCACACCTATTTAATGAGATTGAAAATCCTATCAGACGTATACTGCAAATACCAGCTGTCATGGAGTTTAAGAAGATCCTGTTTATTTTTATCTAACAAACTTTTTAATGTATATATTTTAAAGAAAATCAAACAAATATAAAGAATAATTCAAACATTTCTACAGATCTTTATTTTGCCCTTATGCTTGTGCACCTGAAGTAATTTGCCCTTAGTGCTCTATGTTACCTATACATCTGCAGAAATGCAAAATGTTGTAGATTTTTCATATTTGTCATGGATTTTTCTAGCATTACCAACAATTCTAATACAAATACAAATAATTTGTGTCCAAGGATACATTAATTGATTAACACATATCAACAGTTAAAATTGTTTAAATGATGTAAAAAATTAATCAATAATTAAAAATAATTATCCATTCAATCTAGCAACTTTTACTTTACCATTAGGTTGGTGATAACTAAAGGATAATTATTTGTCTATTTTTACCATTTGAATTGTTCCACATTCAGATATTTATCATTATGCTTCAATTCGGTCTGAGCTCTTTGAAGCTCTGAACAATGACTTTTTGAAGGGAGAAAAGTCCAAATTTGGTGATTTAAATTTTGTTTCAATATTTTAAAGTTACTGGGCATACTTTGTACACAATTTTAGACTGTAGTCTAAAATTGTACAGCATTCTTTAGATACCGACCATATCCCAGATTTTGCAAATATGACAGTTATCAGATCTGGTTGCAATAATGTTAAAAGTAGAGTTTTTCTGGAAGGTGTGTTCACTCGAAAGCAAACTTCGTTGATTAATGAATCATGTGCACTTCCATTTAAATACACAGCATTGCTTTGATATGTTTAATACTTTCTTTAATTTTAATTGCTTATAATTATTAACTGTAAACATGATATATAGTTTTCTGGTCATTTGAATGTTATTTATTGCACTAATGAGGGGCTAAAATTTAGCTTGAAACGTTTGCTTTTAAATTATATTAAATGTACTTATGTAATTTTTACTTGTATGTCTGATGAACTGCAATATATTTTTTATTCTCCTTATTATTCTTGAACTAACTGAAAAAACCATTGCATTCATTTCACATCTAACAGCATCTGATGAAATTTTTCTACCTTTGAGGCATATCCTTTTTATCTTTCTATCGTCAGAAGCACTTGTGCTTTTTTTTGGCCTGATTGTGCCTTATTTATCACTGATTTAGTTTTTTCATAACATAAGCACAACTTTCGTACACCAGATAAAGTGACTAATCCAACAACCTGTCTTGCAATTTCAGCATAAGAGAGACCATTTTCTCTCAATATGACAATTCTGCTTCTTTTTGTAGGTATCCAATCAGTTCTTGCTGTTGATGACATTGTTTTAAATTATTTGCACTAAGAAAAAAAAATTATTCTATTTAGTTACACTAGTATTCACCCTTCTGCAAAATTCATTCCAGCGAAATACCGCTTTTACAATTCAAAATATACTACAGTTTAGTTAGTGACATTTGCTTGGTTCTCAGAACAGTCACTGTGATTGGCTAGGAAGCCTTTATTACAATACACTTCAGCATTCATGACTAATTGTGTTTGTATTTTAGATTAAAGTAAGCGTAACTTTTTTTTATAAAGCAAATATTTTAATTCTGTTTTTTTTTTTATTAAATTCTACACTAAATTTCCTTGAATTTGAGATATAAACATTTGTATTTAAGTGAAAATTAATATATTCTATAAGCACACAAAGTTATAAAACTTCAAAAAATGTCCACAATTTTGGCCACCACTGTATGTACATATACATAATTAGTACCTGGTAGACCGAGCCTCGCTCAGTAGTTTTTTGAACACTCTTTTTTAACACTTTCCAACAAAGTTGAAAAGTGCTTATGATTTCGGTTTGTCTGGCCGTCTGTCCGCGCTCTAACTCCCGTAAATATACTCGGATCGTTCTGAAATTTTTGTATGTTAGTGACCTCTACCATAGCACGAACCCTATTGCAAATGAAATTTGTAGCATGTTTAGTTCATTTACAGGGACACTCAAAAGTTTTCCATTACATTACGGCCTATGGGAAAAAATCGTTTAAAATGATTTTTAATGATGTTACATGCTTTCAAACCATGTTAAAATTGCTATGCATTTATCAAGTGCACTAAAATATGCATTCTGTAGAATATGCGGTGCAAAAAATAATTATTATTCATTTACAGGGCCACACAAAAGAATTCCGTTACATAATGATATAGGGATGGAGAGAATTTTTTCCGGCGTATTTTAATTATGTTAAATTATTTCATGTATAATGAAATTGATATACGTCGCTGAAGTTTATTATAAGTTATTTCATGTATAATACGAAGTACATAGCATTTACAGGGACACACAAAAGATTTCAGATACTATATTGTATCCGAAGTACTGTACGGTAGCGATGATTGATGGAAATGCATTTTTAATTATGTTATGTGCTTTTATGTTTCACTATATATTTATGCATTGCATGTAGTGTATATAATGATGTAATTCGTATACAGGGCTACACAAAAGAATTCGTAATGGTCACTGGGCATGAGTGCAATTTGCCAAAAGGTGGTAATTAAATGAGTTATGCATTCTTACGCTGAACTGCATTTAGTTTACTAAGAAATGCTTGTAGATAATGACATAGATAAAAAGATATACAGGGTCACGCAAAGAAATGGATACATGGCCGTATATAAATAATAATTTCTGAAAATTTGATTCCAGTAGTTTTAAGAGTGTTTTACTTAAAATTTAACTTTAGCTAAATAGTGGCGTCTCATAAAGGTACTAGGTTAACTACAGGGTTGTACAAAAGTATACAAGTACGTTTCCATCTATTAGTATAAATTGCTGAAAGAGAAATTTCAACCTGTTATGTGTTTTCTTGCTAAACTAAATTTCCACATTATATAGTATCTATAGACAGTCAAAAGTTTTCCGTTACATTATGGCCTATGGGAAAAAATCGTTTAAAATGATTTTTAATGATGTTACATGCTTTCAAACCATGTTAAAATTGCTATGCATTTATCAAGTGCACTAAAATATGCATTCTGTAGAATATGCGGTGCAAAAAATAATTATTATTCATTTACAGGGCCACACAAAAGAATTCCGTTACATAATGATATAGGGATGGAGAGAATTTTTTCCGGCGTATTTTAGTTATGTTAAATTATTTCATGTATAATGAAATTGATATACGTCGCTGAGGTTTATTATAAGTTATTTCATGTATAATACGAAGTACATAGCATTTACAGGGACACACAAAAGATTTCAGATACTATATTGTATCCGAATTTTTTCCGGCGTATTTTAATTATGTTAAATTATTTCATGTATAATGAAATTGATATACGTCGCTGAGGTTTATTATAAGTTATTTCATGTATAATACGAAGTACATAGCATTTACAGGGACACACAAAAGATTTCAGATACTATATTGTATCCGAAGTACTGTACGGTAGTGATGATTGATGGAAATGCATTTTTAATTATGTTATGTGCTTTTATGTTTCACTATATATTTATGCATTGTATGTAGTGTGTATAAATGATGTAATTCGTATACAGGGCTACACAAAAGAATTCGTAATGGTCACTGGGCATGAGTGCAATTTGCCTAAAGGTGGTTTTTAAATGAGTTATGCATTCTTACGCTGAACTGCATTTAGTTTACTAAGAAATGCTTGTAGATAATGACATAGATAAAAAGATATACAGGGTCACTTAAAGAAATGGATACATGGCCGTATATAAATAATAATTTCTGAAAATTTGATTCCAGTAGTTTTAAGAGTGTTTTACTTAAAATTTAACTTTAGCTAAATAGTGGCGTCTCATAAAGGTTAACTACAGGGTTGTACAAAAGTATACAAGTATGTTTCCATCTATTAGTATAAATTGCTGAAAGAGAAATTTCAACCTGTTATGTGTTTTCTTGCTAAACTAAATTTCCACATTATATAGTATCTATATCAACCTACAGATCAAATACAGGGCTGTTCAAAAGAATTGGAATACATATTTGCTATGGACAGTAACTGCTGAAATCAGTTTTGTAAATTTTTATGCTTTACTAAAATGTTTACTTAGTTCTCTTATTTACCTTATTTCCCTAAATAACGAAGTTTTGTCAAAGCATTTAGGAAGTGTTGGAAAGTGTTTCATAATCTATGCTTAACGCATGATTTTTCTTACTTGTTACTCAATCTGATTTTTGTATGTAAAGATGGAATTTTATAATCGATTTTTAACCCAGTTTTTGATACGTTACAATTATAAAAATTACATTCACAGGCGTTTTTCCGAAGACAGCACAACTTTTTATTATTTTTAGAACTTAATTATAAATTAATATGTAAATTTTTAGGCCACGCCACAGGTGATAAATCGCTAAATAGTCTCTATGATGCCCACAGTTGTATGGGAGTTGAAACAACAATGGATTTAATGATGTGTCAACAAATTCACGCCAAAATATCCCAAATGGTTGCCATAAACTGCAAGAATAATACTTTTAAAGGCTATAAAGTAGAAAAAAACTATAAATAAGGTATAATCCTATTTCAACAAAAATATGAAGATTAGAGTACAAAATCAAAAATAGTTTTTTTTAAACGTTATTTAAGTATTCAATGTTCATCTTGAAAATCATGTATATTTGTTTGACTGCAATTCATGCTTTTTTTTTTTCAAAAATATCATTTACAATACATTCATTTGGCTTGGGCACCAAACTCGATTATGAAAAATTCACGGATTTTCATACGCTTTCTAGAAAACGCAAGCAAATGAATTTTAAAAACTACATAATTTTTGCTGTTTCTTTTTCAAAATAAGGAAACGGGAATGAAAATAAAATTAAACATTATTTAAACTATCCTTTTAGGATTTCTAAATTGATTGCTGAACATATAATCATAAATTAATTAAATTATTAGATAATTAATTGATAAAATTATACTCTTTTTTTAAATATTACACTTGTTCGATGAATTGTATATGTTGTGTCAACAGTTAATAAATATACTAGAGATTAAAATAAAATTATATTGAAACAAACATAGATTTACATCTTCCTGCAGGTACAAGAATGCGGTATGTTAATGTTGACAAGAGCCAGGCTTTTTGGGATGCCCAGTTGCATAATTAAAAAATATCGCAGCTAAAGAGTTAAATGCTGCGTGCGTTTAATCTGAAGGTTGCACTTCAACTGCCTCTTCCAATGTAGAGATGCACTGAAAACCAGGAAGTGCCCTTGAAAGTGTTATTGATATTAATAAACAAAGTTATTTCAATAAGAAAATGATAAATAATGTCTTTAAGTAAATATTTAAACATGATATATGACTTTCCTGAATATCAGCAATTATTTAGAAGAAATGTATATTACACAAATAGTTCATAGCAATAAAGATGATTTCTTAGTAGAAAAGTATCTTGATAGATATTAAATGATAAGTTATTATAAACAACTGAGAAAATGTCCAAGTAGAAAAGATGATTTATATGAATTATAGCTTCAAAATTGCTAATTGCTAAAGGAACATATTTCACAATAATGATGAAGCTGTTGGATTGTTTATATTAAGTAGATATTTGTGTCTGCACGGAAAATGATCTATTATTTATTATTGATAAATGCTTTTAGATTAGCATCAATAAGGTTTCTGTTAAATAATAATAATTGCGAAAAATGTATGTTCACTGAACAACACTTTTTATTTTTTATTTATAATTTATTTTTTACTCTTTAGTCATTAAAATGTTTCATTGTTGCAGTTTCACAACCATTTGGCCTATTTCTGAGAGTGTTTATTGATGCATAATTAAATCTATCGTTGCTTTAATTCTTGTAGAACTGTAAGCATTACAGAGAATATTTGGGGATTGATCACCTATGTCACGATAACATTAAAATGCCTTAAAATGAATGTATTAATTTATAATTAATTGCTGAAAATAATAAAATGTTGCACTGTCATCGAAAACTTACCTGTGAACATAATTTTAATAATTCTAGTTTATCAAAAAGTGCATTAAAAATAGCCCAAAATTTCATCTTTACAAACAAAAACCAGGTTGGGTTAAATAAAAGAGTGTAAAAAAAAAAAAAATGGTTTTATCAGTTAATAGTCTAATATTAACCAATATGTTGAGAAATCAATTTCGAAATTCTAAACAGATAGTTTAAATGATGGATTCATTTTTCCCTATCTTAAGAAAGAAAAGGCATAAAAATTACACATTTCTTAACTAATTTACTTGCTTGCGCTTTTAACCTAGCTTAAAAAAAAACATTGAATTTTTCATAATCAATTTCGGTAATCGTGCAAAATTAATGCATTATAAGTAAAAAGGACACAAATGTCATATATGCAACACGTTGGCCCGATTTTTTTTTTATGCCAATGCAGGGTTGTTTGGTTTAAACCACGCTAGTTTAAACCAAATGGTTTTTTTCCATCTGGTTTTTATCTCTTTTCCCCTAATGTTTTCATTTATTTTACACATTATTGAAAAATGCAAAATCCAAGTTATGCAGAAGCTACAAGCAAAGCTTTAGAAAAATGATGAATTAATAAATTTGTAAAGTTACAAAGATTTTTAATCAATCAAACTTTTCTTATAAGCTTTAAATCTACATGGCAGACTAGAAAAAAACAAGTAGTTAGTTTTCTTTCTTCTTTTTTTTTTTAAGCCTTTTGTTTTTTAAAATAGCCAAAATGGCAGATTTGAGCTAAAAATACACTTTTACTACTTAGATTGCTTGATTAGTTAAGATTTACTAAGGATTACATTTAGCCTCAATGTTGACATAATCATAAGTAATTCTCACCATTGGTTACTCTTTGTTCTGTGTGCTAATGAATGATTGGCTGTGAAGTTTCTTTGCTGTATGGGTATTTGGTTTAGTAAGCCTTTGTTTTTCTTGCATTCCTTCATTGGGATTGGGGTTTTGCATTATGATTTTATTCTGTTACCAGCAGGGTTAACATGGTTTAAATCAATTGGTTAAACAACTGGTTTTTTAGAAAAAATCTAATATATTTTCTCATTTTTGTAATTTAAGAGCTTCAAATTATTGGTTATAAATAATTTCTACTTTTAACATCTTTCCCCTCACTATGTCACCGTGAGACATAGTGAGTCTAGGTTATATTTATATGCATGTAGAATGCAAATTGCATGTCTTGATGAACATATCTGAAGCTCTAAAGAGAAAATTTAAAACATGTGAATTTAGCAAAGATAAAATAGATTAAAAATATTCAATATTTTTAATAATATATTTTCCTTTGAGAAAAGGCAGATTATTTACAATTAATAACATAAAATGACCATTAAGATTTCAATCAAGCTGTAAAAGAAAATTTTCTTGATTGGAGAGATTTTATTTAAGGCTGTTCTCAACTGCTCTACTCAACAAACGCAAAACGCTGTGACAAATTTACAAATTCATTTTTTAACAGAAAGATATAAAATTGGAAGACCTGACTATGGAAGCAATTTGGAATCGAACTGTGTTTTCCATTTTTTATAAATAAATTACCTATTGAGTTATAAGCAATTTTGATCACGTGACAAATATGTTTTTAACCTTCCTTGAGTGATTATTCTTCTTTTGCGTGGAATTTCGGTTCAAAACGCCCACTTTGACACTATTTTCTGAAAGATCTATTGGTTTGCAAAGAAAGACGCAAAACGCAGTTCGATTACATAGTTTCTAGACAACAGCATCTGCTAGTTTCATACATTTCCGAACAAAAATAAATTAAAACTTACGTCATAAAGTTGCCCTTTTGGATTTGAGAACAGCCTTAAGAATGAAAAAGAAACTCAAGATATGAAGTTGAATAAGAGGTCATTGAAAAATTGGGTGCTAGCGAAGCACCTGTTTACTTTTAACTAAAATATGCAATAAGATATATTTAAATCGCCTATTGCATAATCAAATCCACTATTTAGATCTGATTATAACATAGCTTAGAAAGAAAGCCTGTGTATTAAGTTTGATGGCTGTTTAAATGTTTTAGTGCATGACAACTTTTATAAATCTGCTTTCCATTTTAAGATCAATGTTTTCAGTAGTCTAAAAAGCTGATAAATAGGTATTTCAGTTCTGTTTAACTGTCGCCTTTTTTTTTACTTCGCAGTTTCAGAGGAGAAGTGTCAAATGACAATACACAATACTTCTTGAAACATGTAAAGACTCTACTGCTAAATTCTAATCATTCCAGGAATTCTTTATAAAAAGCTTTACTTTCAACAAAAGATAATAATTGTTCATGTTGTGTTCTAACAGAAAAATCAGATATTTAAGATTGCAAATTTTTCAAAGAAATTATTTTGAATAGCCATGGGAAAGTATATTATCCCAACAAAAAGTTTTCGGTAAAAAAAAGAAAAAAGCGCCAAGTTCTCCTTAATGTTTTGGCCAGAAAAAATAGTGATATCTGAAGTTCGCACAAGTTAAAAGCCAAACATCCCAAATCTTTCATTGAAAATGGCTTCCTGCGACTTGGCCGTTAATGTCTTCCACAGCATTTCAAAATTAATGATTGGAAATTTCGCATTTATGAATTATTTAAATTTTAAAAGTAATATTAGAATGCAAAGAGGCAAATTCACAGAAAGACATTATAAGTAAAAGATTTCTGATAAATACCATCCAGTTTGAACAAACATTAGTTTTGATTACAGATCATTTAGTCCACTGGTGGTTTAATTGCCATTTTGTACGGTCTAAAGCTAAAGTCATTAACGTAAAACCCAAGAAATAAAACAAAATTTACTTACTTCAAATCTCTCTATATGTTACATAATATTTTATTGTATAATATTGAAATTTTGTGCATTGACGAAAGAGATTTTTTTTGTTTCAACATTTATTATAGTTTGTTTGCATACATTAAGAGGTATTCGATTTATAAACTGTTAAAAGCTGATACTAATTATGTTTTATCAATTAGAGATATTATCATCTGAAACAAGTATTTTGTTATTTTTAACTTCTAAGTATTTAAATATACTGAAGTGGTTTAAATGTTTTTTTTTTTTTAATGTGTAATTTATTTCTGTACTTTGTGCAACAAAATGCCTAAAATAATGAAAAAATGTAGTTGTCATGTAGCTCATTTGTACATACTTTAAAATTTGAAAAACCCTCTCAAAGGCATTAACGGCCAAGTCGCAGGAAGCCATTTTCAATGAAAGATTTGGGATGTTTGGCTTTTAACTTGTGCGAACTTCAGATATCACTATTTTTTCTGGCCGAAACATTAAGGAGAACTTGGCGCTTTTTTCTTTTTTTTACCGAAAACTTTTTGTTGGGATATCACTACTTTTTGTATGTTTTTTCAATTTTTTTCTAAACTATAGTAATAAAAAAAAACTTACATTTTGGTACTTTTATGTTAGCCGGGAGCAAATCTCCTCATTAGCATTTTGTTTTTTCGCCAATAGCAGTTTTCATTTTTCAGATATGTAAATTAGTAACAATGGTTTGATTTTTCAAATAAAATATTTTGGTTTACGTTATTATTTCTTATTTATTTATTTATTTATTTCTATGTTACATATTCTATTAAATAAAATGAGGGAAATGCATTTATTTTAAATGAGATGTCTGAAAAGTTTATATTTTTAAATGAAATGAATGCAATATGAACAATGGAGTTAGGAACAATATTTGGCGATTTGCCACTCGCGCCCGGCTAACATAAAAATACCTAGATTTATTTTATTGAGCTTTACAAATTTATACTTTATTTCTTTTGGTATTAAAGTACTAGCCGCCTCTAGCAAGCAGTATTTGCTCTATTAATTGCATGTTAAACGTTGCATCATATTACTGTTGTTCATAATTTACTTGCCCATTATTTCACCAAGTCGGAAGCTTTTGATAGAGAAATCAAGAACTCTTTACGATCATGGAAGCACATCATATATTTTGTGTTGTTATGTATTTCATCTTTCATGACAAATATCTCTTAACTCACTTATGCATATTTCCTTATCAGTTACGATTCGTTCTCTAATGCGGAAATTTTTAATCCTATTAAGTGATCGTTTCTAATTGGGCTCACTGCCAGTTGTTGTATTTTAACTGTTACGATTGGGTACAAGAGAAATGGTTCTTATGAAATCCTTTGACAATATCTGCATTTACATTAAACCATATTGATGCTAATATATTTTTGTTTCACGTTAACCTTTTCAATAGACTCGATTACGGAAGAATAGAAGGTCTACGGGCTCACTGCCATTGATCCATTTGAAAATCTATCTTTCTTTTCATCTAATCTTGTTGAGGAATTAGCCAATGTGCCATGGTTTTAAGATTTTAGCTAATTTTATTCGAAACCTGAAAACTAAAATGCATAGAACCGGATTATAGAAGATTCATTCTAAGGTACATATCTATTAACAGTTTACATATTATAGAATTATAATAATCATAAGGACAGTGGTGGAAAATTGGCGCAGAGGAGGAGCCTATTGACACCGCTAATTTTTTATTGCATTATTCACCTTAATAAAAACTCGGAAATTATGTCATTAGATAAGCCGCAAAATACTACTAAAATTTAGTGGTGTCGATAAACTCCGCCTCTGCGAAAATTTTCCACTACTGTAAGGAGAACTGGCAGTTTCGGTGCTTTAATAGTTTCCGTAAATTCTCTTTATATAATACAGAAGTTTTAGCAGAGTAAATATTAACAACATAGTCACAGTAAGTATAATAACAGTTCAATATAATAACAATGGCAGGGATTTTGTGCAGTGACGAAACTATTGGCACTTTGGAAATATTCATACGTTATACCATTTAACTATTCAGTTGATATGCGGAAAAATATAAATAGATGGCTCGCATTAATACTTAACTCATTGAAAAATAGCCACTAGCGTCAAATACTCACCAAGCTTGTCAACATTTAGCGAAGTGTCGCCAAATTTGGTAATATATCCTGTCAATTCTCAAATTTGGCGACAAAAATGTTTTGTTTATTCTGACGTCATAATGATGCATATGTATTATGTATTATACATATACCTATAATATGTATGGTGCAAATGTATTACGTATTGTATGCATATGTATTATATGTATGATACATATGCATAACGTTCATTAACATCACTAAAACGCACTTAAAGGTATAGTTTTCCATAAATAGTAGGGATAATTGCCAGATTGACCAGAGTGCTATTGAGATTAGAATTCCAACATTTATAATAGACCGGGAGGCGTCTGCACACACCATCACCTCATCTAGATTACAGCTGAAATTTTAGGATTAGTCAAAACTAGATAAGCATATTAAAATCCAACTGGTCTGTTAATTCATGTCTTGGTAGAAACCACCTGAAGGCCTAATTTTAGTGGTTGACTGATAGGTTTACTATTGTATTTTCCTGCATACAAAAGTATGGAAACATGGAGGAATGGGTGTAGGAAATCACAATGGAAAATCCACCAATCAACCCGGTAAAATCGGGTCTGTAGGTGCTTTCCACAAAGATATGACTTGGCTGACCATTTACATTTTAATACGCTAATCGATTTTTAGCTAATCCTAAAATTTCAGACGTCAACTCGATAAGGTGATGATCTGTGCAGACGCCTCCCGGTCTTTAATAAAATTTGTTTTAAAGAAGTAAAAGATAGAAAGATGCACAGACAAACTGAAAGATTTGCCTTATTAAGATTTTTGTAAAAGCATATAAAAATTCATTCAGCTTGAAATCATGTAACACAATTATAACTCAGGCTAATTTTCTGTAATCGGGTTTTGGCGACTAACATATCTTATCTATAACTATAATCTTTCTTTTACAGTTTTAAAATTAACAATAAATTAACAGTAAGTAGTCTAATAATACAATATAATAACATTAGCAGTGGTCTTCGGACGCCGTATCTGTCGCACATCGTTAAAGACATCTTTATTAGTTACACATTTCATTTAATTAAAAGGAGATTTTTAAATTTTCATATGAGAATTAGGATATTTTTCCACTATAGGGACCTTGGCATTTTTTAAAAATCTTGGCGCAATTCGTACTTCAGAAACTGAGATATGTTGCCAAATGATATAAACAACTATGAAAACAAACCTGATGAACTTTTATGTTATTTATATATATATATATATACGGTACTTGTTAGTTATCCCGTCGACCAAATTACTGTCGCCAAAGTTTAAGATTAAATGCCAATAATGGTTGATCGTAAATGTCGCATTCACCTCACAAAACGTGTTTACGTCATCAAATGATTTTTATTTTGACGTTTTATTTGTATTTTTATTAATGTTATAATGACTAATGTGTTTTTTCGCTATTTTAAATAAAAATTACGCCAATTTGTATAATTAGGCGAGTGGTTTGGCAATTTATATAATTTGGCGAAATTGGTCAACGGCATAACTAACAAGTACCTTATATACATATAAACATTTTATTTATACATGTATAAAATTTTGTTTTTTATATACAAATTATTTATGTTGGTATATAAAAATAAATAAACGGGTTCCTTAAATTAAATAAATTGTATACAAATTGAAAAAATTGCTTGTGTATATAACACAGTAAATAGGTTGCCAGAAAATACGTTATTATCACATTTCTTTTCTTGTCAAGGCTATTTTCTCTATTTCGCCAAGGCTACGATATCAGAAACGTACCGAATTGAGGTTATATTTTGCTAAATGTTTTATTGTTTTAATATCGTAAATATATCATAACCTATACTGATTAAAATTTTTAGGTATATTCATTTTTTTTATTTAATCAGCATTTTCGGGAAAGCATATACAATTTTATTCAGCTTGAAATTACGTGACACCTTCAAAACTCTGTAATCGAGTTTTGGCGACCAACATTGGCCCAATTGAATGCATACGGCCAAATGAAAACCCCCTGTTTGGAGGGTTTAGAAGCGGAAATTCTGTGTTTTCAGATTTTTCTGGTTAATTGTGCTACAAACCCTGCTTACTTGTGAAATTTCATGATTCTACGACTTTTAGAAGTACCTTAGTTATTTGATGATGCGAAGTGAGTCAGTGACAAAAAAGCACTTTTTCGGAATTCAATATTTCGAAAACTACTAAATACAGAAACATGAAATTGTGGAACCTTAGTTCAGTTTGACCATATGAACATGTGTATAAAAGAAAAAATTCTATATCTCTCCCTAAAACGACGTTATGAGGGGGTGAAAAGTATGCTGAAATGGTTCAGGAAAAGGTAGCTTACGGCTTGTGCGAACTTGGCGGACACACTGCCGTGCTCCCAGATATTTATGAAACTACACCATATATTTATTTATAGTACTAGTAATCAAAAAATTGTTTATTAAGATTTTCAAGGTATCAATGTTTCACTATGTAGAGCATTTTATTAATGGATCATAAGACATAGCTTTTACTAAAAATGTTTAAATTTTAAATTATTTCAATTTTCTACATAATTGATTGTAATTATTTAATTTAAATTATTTTTAAATGAAGTTATATTACTTATATATCCAACCATGTTTATTTTTTTCAATAAATATGTATGTATATGCAATAGGAAAATATATCTAAAAAAACCCGGTTTAAACCAAAAAAACCGGGTTTTTTACCAACCCTGCGCCAATGTCATATACGCACTGGGATACTTAACTGGCACGAAAGCGTCGTTATTTTGCTTGATATAGTAACCCAGATGTTGTTTACTTATTAATAAACTGCTTATTTACTTTTATTTTCATTTTTTAAATTATATAAATTGTTTTGTTCTACAATTATTAATTAAACTTTTTTTAAAATTGTTATCCCCTTTTTAAAAATATATATGTAACCCATATTCGAAAATGAGGTTTTCGCCAAATTGGCGTCTGAAATAATCATGCCAACGTGGTGCATATATGACATCTGTGCTGTAAAAAGAAATAAGTCGTGATATTGAATGTTTATAAAAGATTGTTTGAAAAAACTACTTTTATTTTTATACTTATTTTTCTATAACCATCAAAAAGTAAAAGTTACTATTTGTAAAACATTAATAAGTCATGGAGTATATATTTAAATCGACGGCTCATATTCTGAGGACAGTCGAAAATGAAAAGTCAGTGAAAATGGTGTCACAGTGATGCAAAAGTAATGACATGTTTAAGATATAATATAAAAATGCTTGTTTTCATTTAAATATAATGTCATTTTGAGAGGGGGGGGAGGGGAGGGCATTAGAATTTAAATTTTTTATTGTAAACAATTTTGTTAAAAAATGTATATAGAAGAAAGTTTGGATTGTCATTTATAAAAATAAAAGACTTTTATTTTAATGTAATTGCCTCTGGCATATTTTGACTGCTATTCTCCACGTTTTAAAGGATTATTCTTCAACAATCGCTGTCCAAATCAATGGTTGGTGGCAAAAATGAGACATTTCGGGAACTATGTGGCAAGTTTAGCAGAAAAATTGTCTTGCTTTTAAAACTGCTGCTAATTTTGAGCCAGAATGTATCACCATGGCATCAAACTAGAGCGATATTTCTAACAATATGTTAATAGTTTTAAACATAGCAAAAATATAAGCATGGTTATCTATCAAAAATATTAGCATATTTACAATTATATTTATAAAAATACTTAAGTTCACGAAATTAACATTTAGTAAAATCAATTAATTTTATTTTTCCTAGTCAGTTAAAATGAATGTTGCTGTACTTTTGACCTCCATCGGCCGTTAACTATTGTTCAATTTAATATACAAGGCAAACAGTTAGTTCTGCCGTCGAGATCATCCTTTGAACCTGTTGCTGATAAATGAACATTAGTATTGGCAGAACTTCGATTACGGAAAATTAAATATTTAAAAATTGCTTTAAACCTACCAACATTTTTTCCCCTGTAGTTGAGACTTAGTTTGATGGTTTTCTCACAATCGAATAAAGCATATTTCATAAAAACTGTCGGAATTGTTTTCGATTGATACCACCATTTTGAGCAATGATCATGTTTTAACCATAGAAAACGATTTTTTCCAAATTAGCGACCTAGATAGATCGATTTCTTATGCTCGAATTAGTATAGGCATCAAGTTTTGTGAAAATCGTTAGAGCCGTTTTCGATATATAGCAGCATTTTCAGTGCTGAGTTTGTTTTAATCAATCAAAACAACTTTTCTCGAATTCGAAACCTAGCTAGATGTGTTTCTCGTGGTTGACTTACTATATAAACCATGTTTCGTGTAAATTGCATGAGCATTATTCGATTTATAGCAAGCAGAAATTTCATCTCTGATTTTGTTTTACCCTGTAAAAAAGAATTTTCTTGAATTTGGGACCTAGCTAGATCTTTTTCTCGTGCTTGATTTAGTATAGGACGCAAGTTTCGTGAAAATCAGTTCAGTCGTTTACGATATCATTCATAATTGGGAAAATTGCTTGCTCGTTTAATATATATGAGTACCTGGTACACCGAGCATCACTCAGTGATTTTTTTATTCTGCGATCATATTGCATTGAAATTTTTTTATTTATTTATTATTTAAGTGTGTTTATTTCTACATGAACATATCATTTCTACTTTCTAAAATTAATAGTAACACATACTAAATATTCGTTTTTTGAGTTTTTTATTTATTTACAAATCTATATCCCTTTCTTAGTACTTTCTAGTAAATCATTTTGTTACATTTCTGCAGTCTTTTAAATACTAAATTGATTGGTTGTTGGTGTATTCAATACTTCTTTCCATACAATATTATGAGTGTTATGAGGATTTACTGTAGGTAGAAGTACCTTTCAGTTGTTTTGCCTCTTAATCCTGGAAAAAGCAACGTAGGGCATTCCATGCATAAAAACAGGTGTCCGTAAGTCAACGCCAACAAATTCGAAGGTCTGACCTTGAGCTTTATGTATAGTTATTGCAAATGCTGGCCTCACAGGAGATTGATGCCTTTGCATCGTGCATCTAAGTTGACCTCTGCTTGAATCGAGAGTTATTCGCGGAATATGTACTTCGATACCTGAATATTCTCCTGTGATTATTTTTGCTTTGATTATGTTATTGCAAAGATCTTTAACAATTAGCCTTGTTCCACTGCAAAGGCCTTCTGAAACATCTAAATTGCGCAATAGTATGATTATTGCGTAATTTTTAAGCTTTAACTCATGAGGTGGCAAATCAGCTATTTCGATGGAATTGAGAAATTCCATCGTAAACTGGACTGCTCCTTCAGGTTGATCTTTAACGGAATCGTAGCTGTGGTAGATTTTATACTATCCAGGAAGCTTTTGAATAATTTTGGCATTAATCTTGCTGACATCTTTATTTAATGGCGCAAGGATAGCTCGATCCTTCATTTCTTCATAACTTCCTTTCTTTAAGCAGTTTCCAAAGACTTCCTCAACGAGATGACCACTTGAAAGTATATCTACGGGTAGTTCGATTTCGCCCATCGCGTTCTCAGCTAGCTCCCCATTTCCAAGTTTCAAAAGATATTTGGCAAATTCTCTTTTTTCCGGATCAACGCGCATGTTATCTGTTAATGAAATTGAATTGAAGTGGTGCCACAGCTCACTTTTTTTTATTGATAAATACAATATTTCACTTCTGTTTGCTCGTAGTTGAACGGGTAGATATTGACGGAAGTCCCTTCCTAGGACCATAATCTTTCCACCAAATGGCAAAATTGGATTTCCAACAGAGCACAGCAATTGATCTATGTTGTGAAGTCTGTATTTTGGCAGCATAGGAGCTTCATCTATCAAAAATACATCAACTTTGCTGAGTTCGACTGCTTTAGCAGATCTAGGTTTGATGTTGGAAATTGAATCTGATGTCAATGGAACTTTAAGTCCAAAAGTCTTGTGTGAAGTACTTCCATCAGGTAGCAGAATAGAAGCAATCCCAGTGAATGCCATGCACTTTAATTTATGTTTTTGTCCTGAAAGGATGTAATAAAGAGTTTTGTATACAAAAGTCTTTCCAGTGCCTCCAGGTCCATCAATAAAGAAACATTTTGATCGAGGGGTTGAATCGTTTACTGAATGTAAGATGGTATCAACAATTTCAATTTGTCTCTCTTTAAGAAGTTGATACATATGTTCTCCAATAGAAATAGACTCATTGGTGTTCATTGTTTCTTCATTTAACACATTCTCGTATCCATCAATATCGTCCATACCAAGTTGATGAACCCAGTATAGGAAATTCCTACCTTCAGTAGCTTTAGTATTTAACTTGAATGCGATAATTCGATAAGCACTTCTTCGACAGAATTAACCATCCATCCTGTTTCTCGGATGAAGTCTTCAGCTAAATCTTTCTTAAACATTAAGACGATTCATTAAGACAATACATAATATCTGCGATCTTTTGTCGGCTTCTTTCTTTAGTAGCACGCATTGGTCTAGATGTTGAAATATCATTTTCAATTTCAGTATTTCTAATTGGACATGGCATTCTTTCGTTAAAGTTGAATTCTCATTTTTTTTTAGGCCGTCCTGCAGACATAATGAATTTGCAATTATATTAACTGAATTTAAAGAAAAATGAATACTTTAGTTCTAACTTCACAGTATTAGAAATATTTACTCTTTACAGTAAACATAGAAAAGTGATAGTTACTAAATATTAGTAGAATATCAATAAGTCATCGAGTTAACATTTGTATTTACGGCTCCTAGTCTTAGCATGGTCAGAAACTAAAAGTCAGAGAAAATGATGTCATAGATGGGCAGAAGTTGAGATATTTCACTTTTAAATAGATAAAATTACTTGTTTTCTTTTAAATATAGTGACATTTATTCAGGGGGGGGGGGGGGGGGGAAGAAATATAAAATTTAAATATTTTATTCCGAAGCATTTATTCAAATACGTAAACAATATATTTTAAAGTAAAAAAAGGAAAAGAAAAGAAAACTTTGCATATAGCCGGAAATTTGGATTGTCATATATGAAAATAAACTATTTTTATATGCATGCGATTATCAAGCATATCCTGAGTGCTATACTTCATGTTTTATAAATTAAATGATTATTAACAAGATACGTTGTCTAAGTCAATGTTTAGCGACAAAAATGAGCTATGTGGAAAGATTGACACAGAAAAATGATCTTACTTTTAAAATTGTTGCTAATTTTGCGCCAGGGTATATCGCCATGGCAACAAACTATACAGATGTTTGTTGCCCAATATAACCCAATATAAACGTGTTGAACAATATGGCAGTTGTTTTAAACTTAGCAAAAGTATAAGCACAGTTATTTATCAAGAAATATTACAAATGTTTATGAAAATATTTAAATTCACGAAATATAATCATAATCAATAATTATAATCAATCAATTTTTTTTGTTCTAGCCAGTTAAAACAAATTTTACCATATTTTCGATCTACATAAGCCATTATCTAGTGCTCGATTAAGTGTAGAAGACAATCTTTTAGTGCCACTTTCGAGATTACCTTTCATTGTGTTGGCGAGGATTCCGATTACGGATGATTAAATATAAAAAAATTGCTTAAAATTATATATTTTTTTTTGACTTAGTTGGAAGGTTTTCCCATATTAGAATAAAGTATATTTCATAAAAATCGCCAGAATTTTTTTCGATTAATACCACTTTTTTGAGTAATGAGCTTATTTTAACCACAGAAAACGATTTTTCTCGAATTAACGACTTAGCTAAATCGATTTCTTGAGCTGGAATTAGAATAGGCGTCAAATTTTATGAAAATCATTAGAGCCGTTTTCGATATATAGCAACATTTTCAGTGCTGAGTTTGTTTTAATCTATAAAAATGAATTTTCTCGAATTCGAAACCTAACTAGATGTGTTTCTCGTGCTTGAATTAGTATAGAAAACACGTTTCATGTAAATTGCATGAGAAGTTTCGATTTGTAGCAAGCAGAAATTTCAGCTAAGATGTTGTTTTATCCTGTAAAAACGAATTTTCTTGAATTCTGGACCTAGCTAGATCTTTTTCTCATGCTCGGTTTAGTATATGCGTCAAGTTTTGTGAAAATCGTTAGAAGCGTTTTTGATATATAACAACATTTTCAGTGCTGAGTTTGTTTTAATCAATCAAAGCAAATTTTCTCAAATTCGAAACCCAACTAGATGTGTTTCTCGTGCTCGAATTAGTATAGAAAACACGTTTCGTGTAAATTGCATGAGAATTTTTCGATTTATAGCAAGCAAAAGTTTCAGCTAAGATCTTGTTTTACCCCGTAAAAACGAATTTTATTGAATTTGGGACATAGCTAGATCTTTTTCTCATGCTTGATTTAGTGTAGGAGGCAAGTTTCATGAAAATCGATCCAGTAGTTTACGATATCATCCGTAATCGGGAAAATCACTTGCTCGTTTAATATATATGATATATATATATTACAAAAAATTTACTCCAAATTTTTATTAAAATATTTCTTGCATTTCCCTGTCCCTTAAAAATATATTATTAATTATTTATATTTAAACTCCTTTTATTTTTAAAACACATATTATATTATTCTTATTCCAATTTCTAATCTAAAAAACATTTCCTTTTTATAAAAATCTTCATTAAAGTTCTTCATCACGTTTCTCAATATTAAAACCAGATGCTAAAGCCATTCAAATGTTTTTTATTTTGCCATTTTTTTAAAAAATTTTTATTTTATTCTAAACTTTCCGATTTGAGTGCTTTTCCGCAGGACCACTTGTCACCAAGAAATTGATGCACTTATAAGTATTAATTCCGGCCGCTTGATTGGATTGTTTGGCGGGCACAGATTCCTGATTCGCCTGTGGCCTCTGTATCTCTCTGCGCCAAGCTCTCTTAAATTAGCATGCACGAGGTTAGGAGCAGATATTTTCCTTGTGTTTTGATTGCTAAAATAACCCTGGCTGCTTGGTGTTAAATACATTGTACTAATATGATCTGATCCTTATTTACATTGAATATTAATGCCACTGTGGTATCTTCAGAATATGATGTTGTGGAAGGTGTTTGTGTAACATGACGTATATCGAATAGACAGCCTTTCTGTTCTAAATGAGTATTTTTTCATCAGAAAAACCTTGAGTGTATTTCATTCCATTAGGCTACCATTTGTTGCACGACGATATTCGACTCCAAAGCTCTGTCTTCGATCGTAAATCATGACCTTTTTTACAAACCAGCCAGATCTATCTACAACCGGTAAAAACATCACATATATACACACACAAACAAATATATATATACATGAGCATATATATATATTTGTATACATATATATATATATGTGCATATATATATATGTACACTGGTGCCTGGCTAACCGAAAGGTGCTATATTTTTTTACGAATTGGAAATCTGCCAAAATACGGAAGATTCTCATCCCTGTGTTTACCTTTTTACTTCTAAATTAATGGTAAAAAGTTTTTTACTTACTTTTAGGGTTCCGTACTTAAAAAGTAAAAACGGAACCATTATAAGATCATTCCTGTGTCTGTCTGTCACAGCCATTTTACTCGTAAACTATGGAACATAAAAGTTCAAATTGGGGGAAGTAATAAAGGCTATTGACCCACATATTTACAGATTATTGAAAATGCACAATTATATTTAGGAAAAATGTAGAGGGACTAATTAAATTATTTTAAAAAAAAGAAACTTTTCTTTGTATATCGTGTGGGGTATTGTGTGAAAACTTTTGTAATGCTGAACTAAAAAATACATTTTTTTAAATTTTAGGTATTACATTTTCAGAGATATTGGCAAAAATGTAGCGCAAAAATATGTCCCGCCCCCTTCCCCCCTCTATTTCTGAATCTAATAAAACTAAAATTATGAAAATATTAGAGGCAGTAGACACTAATTTAAACCTTGCAGGAAAACTATAGTGATTACCCTAGGTCACATAATTTTTGAGAAAATTGCATTTTTCCGTTACATGCAAATTTCGAATTTCAGGTATTCAGCAAAGATGTTGAGGAGTGCTGGAGGTACCTATTTTAGCAGAAGTATAAAAGCATTGTTGATAATGATTTTCAAAAAAATCGTCAGTAATTAGCCGAGATATTAACCCTTAAAGATATGGACGGTTTGGAAATACATAATGGCAGGTGCGACATACCCTATGCATCATCGGCTTTTAAAGCCTAGATAGCAACTTTTACTAATATATTTGTGTAATGCAAGGCCCAGTATCAGTATAAATGCAATAAAAGTCAAATTATTAAAAACAGACTAATTTAATTAGAATAAATCACATAAATATTATCGGATTCTCGACTAGTTTGCATTGAGTGGATCTCTCAATATGCTTCCCATGTCTTTGAAGGTTAATTAAAAACCTATCTGGAAAAACACAGCACAGAGCAAGGCGGCGTTGCAACTTTGCGACCTCCTTTCGCAGTGCATTTTGTAGAATGCCTAGTTTAAAATTTGAAAAAGGGTTTTGTTTTAGTTACACTGTAAAAAGAAAAGATTATTACTACACTGAATTTAATTTACAAAATGTCAAATGAAGTTTAAATATGCACTACTTTTATTGTCAGTACCGAATTAGTTCATCATAAACAGATTATGATGCTATTAAAAGATCATATATAGCTATACTCAACCTTACGTTGTATAGTTTTTTAAAAAGTCTTATTATTCTTTTAGCAAGAATTTTTTTAATAATACAGTTAATTCATATATTTATTGTACGGAAGCTTCCGTGCACGAATAATACTCGCACTTGAACGTTTCTTTTTTAAAATCTCGATTATAAGCTCACCTCCCAGCTTATCATGGGGATTTTACGGTAGTTATATTTGGAATAATCAGTATCAAATTATATGTATTATAAGTAAAAATACAAAAAACATAATAGATATAAATCACTCACAACTATTTCTGGATACTCCACCATGTTTTTTGGAGGAATTTTCTTCTTTTTTCTAATTTTCTTAATCTACAATGTACATAAAATGCATGTAAAAATAGTGATATAAAGAGATAAAAAGTACTTCATGTCATTCATAACACAGATATTTGACTACATATAAAGTAACTTTAAGAGTATATAAAATAACCATTATTTTGCAAATCCTGTGAGTAAGGTTCAGTTTTGTTAAGTGAAATCTGATTGATTGAAGTACCCTTTTAGGGTTGTTGGCAGGAAAATAAGTAAGGCAGAATATTCAAATAAGATCCAAAATTTTAAGTAGGATGTTCAAAAAATTGAGTTATTTTAAGTGATTTTTTTTTTTTTTTGCACAAAACACGCTCATTACAACAAAATGTTTTGAAATCACCAGCAAAATCTATGTCTGAGAAATGTATAGCAAAATTAAAGCTATTGAACAAGACAAAAATTTCATGAAAAATATGTGACTAATCTCAGTAAAGGATCAAATTTAATTCTTATTTTGAGTTAGTAGCATTTTGCATTCAATGATTGTAAAATATTTTTAAAAAAAAAAAGTATAAATAAAATTTCCACTGTAATGAAATTTTATGACCTAGCGGACAGATATTTGCAGTACCAAGAAGTTTGTTCTAAAACATTTTCCAAACTATGGTACATGAATCTTCAGATATAGATACGTGCAAGTTACACAGAAAATTAGGTACTTTTATGTTAGCCAGGCACCAGTGATAGCTCGCTAAATCTTGTTTTAATTGGCATCATTTGAATTGCAACCCTTGCCTGAATTCATGTGAAAAGAGGAACTAATGATACATTGGTACTACAGTAGACTCCCTCAAATCTGCACAGCTTGGGGCCAGAGGTTGTGCGAATTTTAGGGATTTCTGTTCATTGCTTTGTTTACATTTTAAACAGTAATTTGAAAGTAATAATGCAATTGAAATTATAACGAATGCTTGCAATATAGTAAAATATTAAAATAATTAAGTAAAGTACAGTAAACTCCCGACTATCCGGCCTAATGTGGCGAAAGAGTAGGCCGGATAACAAAAAAAGCTGGATAATACAGTACAAAAAGTTTTAGAATAAGCAAAACATTAATGTAAAACTAATTCATAAAAAATGAGTAAATCTTATTTTAGTGTTTATTAATAAATGATTGCACAAATATACAAAGTTATGTATAAGATAAAATAGTCAAAATTTACTGTTTTTAATTTTAAAAAAAGCATTTAATTATTATTTTTTTTTTTTTTGCTTCTCTCTGTTAGTTTTCTTCCATGAAGCAATGTCCCTCCATTTATGCAAGAAGATGATATCAATTGGCGTCGCTTCCTCCTGCTGACTAATGTACCGCAGTGCTGCCTCAATCGTCTTAAACACTTCCTAATGTGGGATGAGATTTTTCCTGCAATCCTCCTCCTGCTTTTCTTCTCTTACTTCTCCCTCAGACACCATTTCTACAATATTGTTGTCAGTTAATTCATTAACTTCGTTGCATGCCATCCATTCTGTAATATCCTCTGCATTGACATCGTCAGAGCCCGACATATTTTTCAGCAACGAAAGAAGTTTGTGGTTCTCATCTTCCACTTCAGTTTTCCAGACGGGTTTATGTCCACCATTATGGTCCAAAGAATGTTTCAAGACCTTGCAACTACTATGTTTCGAATTCTCTGCTATTGCATTTGCAACTGCTAGTAGTACTTTCGACATTTTACTAGGCCGGATAGTCGGGAGCTTACTGTAATAAACTAAAATGATAAAAAGTAAGATAATTTTTAAAATAATTAAATTATTAAAAGTAAAGGTCAAGTATAATATTTAATGCATAATTAAATATGCATAATAAAGATGAGATACATTTTCCTTGGATTATCCAATGAAACTTTTCTTATAAAGGTAGCCTATTAATTCACACCAAAATCATAAAGCAAGAAAGTTTCATTTCAGGTTCAGTCAGACTTAATAACCAAAAAAGCTTGATTGTTACATAAATATATTTGGTAAAAAATTGTGATTACCAGTGATATCAGCAATATCATGAATTTTTTCAGAAATAAATTTGTACTTCCTTCATGAAAAACCCTGACTTCAGGTATATTATTGAGAATTATATATTAAAATACATACGGAATGATATAAAAAATCCTGTAATTTTGCCCCTACATCTGAACTGAAAGTTTCATTGTTTAAATCTGCGATGATGTGAGGATTTAAGGGAGTCTACTTTACTTGATTATCCTATCGACAAAAAAACTATCACAAAACTGTAAGAATAAATGATAATAATGGATGATCATAAATGTCACATTCACTTGACATTAAACATGTTACACGTGTTTGTTATGTCGTCAAGCGATTTTTAATTCGACGTTTTATTTTTATTTTTATTAATGTTTTACTAATTTATTTGTTATTTCATTATTTAAAATAAAAATTATGTCAATGAGCAAATATCTCATGATATTAAAAGAGAAAAAAAATAATAGATTAACTATTATTTTAACACAATCAAACTGATTGATAAAGTTATCATACAAATTGAATATTTCCAACTGAGCGAAAAAATGCCCAGGCTGGAACCAAACCCAGATCCTTGGCTTACAATTTATTCTGTTGAGCTGCCTACATGACAGACCAGATGTTTTTACCAATATGGTTCCCTGAAGCGAGAATATGCTGGCAGGTTGTCAGCCCAGTTAGCTTAAAGGGTAAAGCATTGGCCTTGTAAGCAAAGGATCTGGATTCGATTCCCAGACTGGGCATTTTTTCGCTCAGTTGGAAATATTCAATTCGTATAAAAGATTAATTTTAAACTGACATCACAAATATTTATTCATCAAGCCTATATCTAATGTTTACACATACATTTTAAAATTATATCCATCGACATTTTTTCATTAAAGAGAATCAAGTTCTTTACAATCTTCCCTTATCATTGATATTTATTACACCCAAAATACTTCATCACAAATGCAATATATGTTGTTTGCTTATGGTTTAATTTAATAATTTTGCATTTAAATGCATAAGCTATTCTGAGTATTCTTTTGTCCGAAATCATCTGAATAAATCAAATTTCATATTTTTGGTATGTCGCTACCTTATAAGTGAACGTCATCATTAAAGTAACCTTATTCTTTAGTGCTTTTTTTTATATTACTTAGTTATCCCATCAACCAATTTCGCCAAATTATATAAATTGCCAAACTACTCGCCAAATTATACAAATTGACATAAATTTTATTTTAAATAATGAAAGAACAAATAAATTAGTATAACATTAATAAAAATACAAATAAAACGTCGAAATAAAAATCACTTGATGGCATAAACATGTGTAAATGGCTTAAAGTCAAGTGAATGTGACATTTACGATCAGCCATTATTGGCATTTAATCTTACAGTTTGGCGATAGATTTTTGGTCAATGGGATAACCAAGTAGCACCATAATATTTCATCTTTTGTTTGCTTAACCCTTAACCGGAAACATGAAAATCCCATGCATAAACAGAACACTTAATAATTTACCAAATAGTGAACTTAAACATTTAATCTTTAATAGTAATGCATTAACAGGATCAATTTTTTAATATAAGCAGCATAAAAATAAGTTTGGGTGTCGGAGAGAGAAAATATTAAGGGCAGATATGTAGACGCAAACATCTCACAGATGTACGTTTCCAGTTGAGGGTTAAATTCATTAATTTCCCTAACTTAAAATTTTAAAACGGCAACATTCTTCTTTTAATATAATTTGGCAATATTGGTTGATAGGGTAATCAAATAGTACCGATACATTAAAAAAAATTCTAAATGATATTAAAAGGTTTTGGAACATTAAATATACGCAATTTTTTATATTTGTGTACATAAAATAGATACGATGCTTTCATTATGAAATAAAATGTTTCCAGTTTATATATTTCTTATTTATACATTCCTGTTATTGCCTAAGCCTAATCATTAATAGACCTGATTGTATGAGATTTTGTTATTTATATTGATATGTTTGTGTTTCCATATTTCATCATTATTTTTTAGCTAAGTTTTTTAAGATATTATAATAGAAATTACAGAATAAGCCATCAGTCCATCAGAAGAAAATGATCCATTCCAAAGATATAAGTTCGATTAAAAAAAAACTATTTAATACTTTGAGTGGAAAGAAGAGGCTACACCTGCAATTTTCATGACACTAATAGAATCACATAGCTGCCAATTTGTACGGTTTTGTTATTTCTAAAATTTAATACAAATTTTTGCCATATTTAATCTAGGGATGTAACAAATAGTGATTTGGCCGAATAGCCGAATACTGACTTAAAAAAAAATTATTTTGTTTATTTTTTTTTTTCAATTTTAAAATCAAAAATTAAATTAAGGACTAATTGAAATTGATTTTTTGTTTGAGTGTTCAAAATTCATAACAGCTGAATGTATTTTTTGTAATATTTAAATACTTTGATGCCAATAAGATAACATATGACTATGACTTTCAAAACTGTAAATAATAATTTAATTCATATTTTTTTATTTAATCCATAGATAGTTCTAGTAACTCATATATATTTTATCTAAAATAGAAACCCATTACCTCTGTAAAAATTAAACTTTTTTTTATTTTAGTAAAATCATTTCACCCTCCAAAAATAGAACTTGTATGTGTCCTCTGTCTTTTTATATCCATTCTCATTCAACTCAAACTTAGTAAATTTTCATTCAGTATGTAAAGAAAAAGGTTGTTTACTTAAAATATAATTATGCATTTCCTTAAAATATAATTATTCTTTAATTATATAATTAATTATTTCTACTTTTCTTTCTCTCAAAATTAACAAGTCCCTCATAATACTTCCTCCATCCCATATTTCACAATGAGATGCCTCCTGAAGCTGAAGTTTATATAATATCATTATATACAGTTATTTATAAGTTGTCATGAAGCTTTAAAATTGAGTAAGTATTAGGATTTCTTTTTCTTAATAATAATTAATATATTTAGATATAATTTTTTAATATTGTTTTTTGAAAATATTTAAAATCACATTTTGTTTTGATTTTCTGGAACATATTTAACCAAATATCTTAGAATATTCGGCCAAATATCTAATTATATTTGGCCGAATACCGAATACTCGTTATATCCTTAATTTAATCGTTGACAATTGTTAATTTCAGCAACTGAATTAGGCAAAATTTACTGGCAAGTTTTAGTAGTAAGAAAATTTTTTAGAAATTGGTAGCTATGCAGTAGCGTAATACTGCAGCAAAAATTAATAAATAAACTGCAGCAAAATTGACATTCAACAAACAAAACTATCAAGGGCTTTTTCAAATAAACTATTTAATTCCCCATTTTCTTAAAAGTAACAGAAATGTAAAATTTATATTTCATCTCCTTAGTTAGTACAATGTGTAAATATGGTTTATCCAAGGTTAGCTTGGTCCGTATTAACTCAGATAATCAGGACACTACTGTACCTCTAAATTTGTGTTCTGGAGGGGCATTGCCATAAGGAGAAAAAACATTTTTCCAGAAAACAACCCTTTTTGAAAAAAAATTTCTAAGGGTTAACTGCAATATATTTTTTAATTGATTGCGGAATTCGAGACGTAAGAGTATGATCTTTTATAATATGCCCTCAGTTTTTAATTTTCCTTAGCAGTTTGGTCGATGAAAGTTAATAAATAATAACAAAATACCCCCCAAAACTCCTCCTTTCCAATCTTCATTTTATCTCTGCGTAAATAGAGCATCTGCATATATGCAAGTGCTTTTTCCCGCTTAGAAGAACGAAAATGAGTTTTTAATGAGAGTTCTTTGTAATTTTAAATTAATAATTCAGCTAATTATTAGAAATTCAAAATTCTGAGTCTATGATACACCAGGAGAGGCCTTGGATTAACTTCTCATAAATTTTTAGCCTTGTACGTGCTGTATATTTTGCTAGTTATCATAAACAGACAGACAGAGTGAAACTTTCTTTTATTAGCATAGATAATAAAATATTTTGACAACTTCAGCAATTTTCATGGTGGTACTTAAAAAATATTTGCATTTTTTCTGAGCATAAATTGAGTGAATCTTGAATTAAAATACAGTAGGTAAGTAATCATTATTTTAATGGAAAATACAGTAAATTTTCAAAAATTCGCACAGTTTGAGACCAAATATTTTAGATCATTGCTTTGTTTACATCATAAAATTTCACCAGAATAGTCACATCTTTATAAAATAACTAGGCTATACATAATACAAAATAAATGGTAATAAAAATCAATAATTCTATTGATTGAAAATATAATTAATTTTTTAAAAGACTATTTAATGAATTGATAAATTATAACGATTACAAAGTATAACTTAAATTTGTTAAACATGAGCAAATTTTCCCATCAAAAGTGCCTCTGGTTCAGTATCTGAGAGTGCTCTAAAGACTGAATAGCACCATTTTTCATACATGAGATTCTGATTGGATACTGCTTCATCAGCAAAAATTACCCAGCTTAAAATTCACCAATTAAAACATTCCCATCTTGATTTTTTTTTACCGAATCTTACCTGAAAATTTCTTACTTTACATTGCAAATGATGTGTGAATTTTAGACCTCTGCAGATTTCAGCGTAGTGCATTTGTGAGAGTTGGCTATATAATTATAGAGTTACACCTAATTTAAATATCAATAAAAGAAAATAACTAGAGTACTGATTTAGTGATATAATATTTTTGATTGCTTCATTATTGGTGGTACAGCAAAATTATAAATTTCAATTTTGTGGTGTAAAAGTTTGGGAAACCTTGTTTTTTTAAAAAGATTTGTCAGTCGAAGTATGAGTCATAAATAGTTTTTATATTTTTATGTTAAAAAAATCAGATTTAACAGTTTCAAATAAATAAAAGATACTTTTATGTTAGCTAGGTAAAGCTAATAAATTACCAAATATTGTTCCTGTTTCATTCATTTGTATTGCATTAATTTTCACTCATTTTATTTAAAATATGGACATAACTTTAATTTAAAACACATACATTTAAAATACTCATATTACAATATTACACTCCATTACTACATACATATAACATTTCATTAAAAAAAAAAGGGATGGTAAATAATAAGAAATAATACCATAAAACAAGACATTTTATATCAACATCAAAGCCTTTTTTTAAATTTACCACATGAGAAATAAACACTGCCATTGGCAAGAAGAAAATGATATTGCTAATATTTGTGCTTGGCTAAGAAAATATATTTAAATATAGTTAGAAACAGTAGTTTCAAAAAATGTACAAAATTACTACTTTCAAAAGTAAGACAAAACAATTAAAAACATTTTTATTTGTGATAGTTTAATACTTAAAAAAAAAAATCAACATCCAATTAAATAACTTTTGATATTTCAAATTTAATTGTGGGTAAATTGTAAAACTTCAAAACAAGGAATTGAGAAGATAACAGTTTAGATACAATATATCAAAAGAGCCCTCTTAGACAGGGACTGACTAGCAAGTTTCTGCACCCAGCGCATTTTCAATTTTTCATGCCCTCTTAGACTGGTTGATTTACAGATACTAATTTTTTTTACATATTATACGGGTGATTCTACGCAAATAGGCCATAATGATGAAACTGGAGGATATTTAAAATTTTTTTCAACAGAAAAATCTAATGATTTTTTTATCATGTAGTTTAGACATGGTTTTATGATATTAGCTCAGAAAATTGAAGCATTAATTAAAATATATATTTAAAATAAATTTTTAAACCTATGAAATATCATTCCCTCACATGCAACTACTACCACCCAAAAATATAAAAAATATCATTTCTCACTGAAATATTTATATTTATTTTGTCTGACTTCTGTCTTTTAATATGAACACATAAAGTATTATTTCTATGTATTACATTATTTTTTTTTTTTTTGGTCTGCACATGCAATTTTTATTTGTCAAAAATGTTTGCAACTCATATTTTAGATCATTCCCTCACTCATTAGTAATTCTGGATATTTGAGATAGGTGGTACTACTGTAGGCAGAAAACATTGTTCATTTGCTGAGCGCATGAATCTTACTTGTCTGTAAAACAATTTTCAGCCATCCTCAAGAAATAATTTAGTGTGTAAGGAATAATTTAATATGCAGATTGGGTAAATGTTAAGATGATGTTATCATCCCCTCATTTAAATTTGTAAAAATAATTTATTTTCTAAAAATGTATTAATGGGTGTTTTAGTTTTCCCTGAAGGGATAGTTTGAGAACATATATTGTTTTTTTCTTTTGTTTTATGCGTACAAATTTTAAAAGTTAAAAATGTACATTTTATCATTCCCTCATGTGAGGGAATGATTCTTATGGGAGAAAATTGTTCTATTACTTTTAAAAACTTGTAGAAAAGATATTTTTATTGAAAATTAATTCTTTTGATGAAAATAAAAGCATATTTTTAAACAAATCGGTGTATAAAATATTATTTATTATGTAAAAGGTAAAGAAAAGTCGGTAAGGAAACCAAAAAGAATTTCAAATATGTATAATTCGATGTTAACCAGAAATTTCTTTAAAAAAGAATTAAATGTATATATCGCGCAAAAATAAGTTAAACAGATAATTTAAAAAACTTTAACTAAAAATTCCGGTATACATTTTTAAAAATATAAAACTTGAGTGAAATTTCCGGCACTTCTAGTGTTAAAAATCTAATAATTATAGAATTTCTTTAATATTAAGCCTGACGGCTATTTTTTTGCCAATAAGTATCTTTTTTAGTGCCTTGTTACAAAAAATTAGAAACTTCTGACATGATTTATTTTTTCTTCGTCACTATGATGAAAATGGCCTATTTGCGTAGAACTACCCATACACTTATTCGAAAAGTGACAATTCAAGAAATTAAGTTTTCCGGGAAATTGAAAAATGGTTTCAGGTATAAAAATAAAATATTTTTTATAATATTATTTATCAAAATGTGCTTTTAACCATATATTGAGATATATTTTTGCCATTTCATCATATTAATATCTCAAATATCACACTTTTTCACAATTATGATTTTTTTAATAAAAATTTAGAAGAAATTAAGAAAAACTTTGTGCCCAGGCGACGTACAATAGGCTCTTAGACTGTTCATTATTCGAATGTATGAAAATATTAGAACTTTTATAATGTTTTGAAACTGCCCAGAGATTAACATCCCAAACTCTTATTAAAATAATATGAAATATTGCATTCTGGTGGAAACTTCTCTCCCCCCCCCCCACCCCGAATATAAATTTTGAATGCTCAATATTTGAGGTATCATCAGGATATTCTCTAATAAATAAAAACAATGTTTTCATTAAACCAGTAGCTTAACAAGAAATATAAAGTAAAACATATGCAGCATATATTCTTTTATGGTATATTATTTTAATTTCAATAAATATATATTGCATATACTAACATATGACAAAAGTATCTACTAATTCATATATATATATATAGAATAAGTTTTTTTAAATTATTTTCGGAACAGATGTTATATATTCCCACAGCCGCCATCTTGGATTTTTCTTGGCGTGAAAATCCCTTTTACGCCAAGTAAATGTCACCAGGCACATTTATGTGCATGTTAGGCTTAACGGGGTTGCCTTATCAATAAATGCCAACAAAACATTGCCAAGAAATCCAAGATGGCGGTCGTGGGAATATATAACATCTTAGCATTTTTTTTTTTTTGCCAGGTCTTGATAAGAAATGCAGAGAAAAACATGTACAGTAATGTTTATTATTTTACTTATAAAATCAACATATAAAATAGCATCTACCAATTTATGTATCAGAAATAATGACTTATTTTAAACGATTTTCTTTTCAATATATTTTGAAACAACTATCTGCTAGTTGATACAATGTTGCATGACATAAAAGTAACGAAAAACATTATGCAGTATCAATTTTGAGTCAGTTTTTTCTTTGCATTACTACAATTGGGGAGGGAGGGTAGAATGGCAATGAATGCATTAATTTAATATCAATCCCTTAATGTCAGACATTTAATGACATATAACGAAAAGAAAATTACTTCAATTTTCATCATCATTTGGTTTCTGAGTAAGACAAAAGAGATAAGAAAAATACATATAATACAAAATATTTTATTAAAATAATAATTAACACAAAAATTTATTCATATTGACGTTTTAGGTCAGCATTTGATTTTCCCGTATTTTTAGGCATTTTTTTATTAGTAGAATCTTCAATATCTCTAGCTTTATAATAATGAGGTGCAACTTCAAGAAGCCATACACCTTCTATCTCAATAACCTGCCTCATATATTCTTTTGTTGTAAACACTAATTCATGATAAATTAGCCACCTAGGCAAGTCTTCAAAAAGAGCACTGTTAGGATGAATCATAACAGTCTGTTGTTGTTTAGCTGTTTTATACTGTCCACTTTTCGATAATCTAGCAGTATGGTAAAAATACCCAGCAGTGATAGCTTTACGAATAGCAACTGTGTCCAAAGGATTAGATACAAGTTCAATTTCTACCCTATCCATTAGTCCTTCAAGTTGTTCACGTACATCTCTAGCACGTTTCATCGACCTTACCTGTATATAATTCTCATAACACCACAGTTCACTATAGTCTGTCTCTACCCAATTATTATAAACATTCAAAAGAGTTATATGGTCCCCACCAGGGCTGAAGAAGTTTTTTCTTGCAGTGTCAGCATGGACTATTTTATCTTTGGGGCGATAAAATATAGCATTGTTGATAGACAACATTGCTGCAATTGAAAGAATTTCTTCAGAACATTTATACTTTTCAGATGCCAACAGCATTTTGGACATCATTGGATCGACCGGAAACTCGGCCATTCTGCGTCCTAATTTTGTAAGTTCACCTTGATGATTTAATCCACCTAAAGCATAGAGCTGTTCAAGAGCTAAAACAAGGCTCTCATGAGGAGGAGGATCAAGAAAATCGAAGTGTATAATGTCATTAATACCAAGAGATTTTAGAAGGAGTACAGCATTTCCTAAATTTACACGTTGAATTTCTGGAATAGTGTTATCTTCAAGTTCATGTTGATATGCCCATGCAGTATATAATCGAAAGCATTTTCCTGCAGCAACACGGCCAGCTCTCCCAGCTCTTTGATTTGCAGATGCTTTCGAAATAGGAGTAACCACTAGAGATTCCATTCCAGTCCTTGCATTAAAACTATTCTGTTTACAAAATCCAGGGTCAATTACATAAATTATACCATCAATAGTTAATGAAGTTTCAGCAATATTTGTAGCTAAAACAACTTTACGGGAACCTGGAGGAGTGGGCTCAAATATTTTAGCCTGCATGTCAGAAGGTAAATTAGCATATATAGGTAAAATTATCAATTCTTTCATTTTAGAACCAAGTTTTCTAGTTCTTTCTAACAGAAGCTCATTACATATTTCTATTTCTTCTTGACCTGTCAAAAACACCAAAATATCACCAAGTGGTTGAGTAAAATGAATTTGTAAAACTGTCACAACACAAGCATCTAAATAATCAGCTTCTGGAGCTTTAGTGTAAAATATATCAACAGGAAACCTCCTACCAGGTATTCGAAAAATTGGAGCATCATCAAAAAATTTTGAAAATTTTTCGGCATCGAGTGTTGCACTAGATATTAAAAGTTTTAAATCTGGCCTGAATCTAGCAATATCCTTTACCAGTCCAAACAGGATGTCGGTATGAAGTGTACGTTCATGGGCCTCATCAACAATTATTACACTATAAGATGCCAAATCAGGTTCAGACAAAAACTCTCTCAACAACATTCCATCGGTCATATATTTAATAACCGTTCTTTCGGATGTACAATCTTCAAATCGGATACTATATCCGACTTCATTTCCTAATTTTACAGAAATTTCTTCTGCAACTCTCGCTGCTACACTCATAGCAGCCACTCTGCGAGGTTGGGTACATCCTATTTTCTTTTTATCATTAGTATAACCAGCTTCGTATAGGTACTGAGGTATTTGAGTCGTTTTACCAGACCCTGTTTCACCTTCAATAATAAGAACATGATATTGTTCTATGGCTGTTAAAAGGTCTTCTCTAAATGGATAAATAGGCAGACTCTTCCTTGTTTCCTGAATACTCATCTTTTTTCTTTCATATTCAGATATTTCTTCAGATGGTTCTGGGGCTTCTTTAGATCCAGCCATTGTTATAGGCTTTACAAATTGAATGGCATCTTCAAATACAAAATCATAATCTTTTTCTTTTCTTTTAGATTTAGCATCAGCAGCACCAAATCGCATTTGGGCAAATCCTAACCTCTCTTGTTCCCATTTTAATTGCTCAGCATTTGGAGCTTTTTCTCTATCATCAACTTCTTCATATTTTTTTATTACTTCTTTTCTAGAAGCTTCAGGTATATGGTATCGTTCAATTTTTTCCATTTCTTTTGCTTTATCATGCTGTTTAGCAAGTGTGAGAATTTGCTTTTTATACTCCAAGTCCCTTCTTTCCCTGCTTGTCAATTTAACGTCAGAAAAAAGATATTCTTCATCCTGGATATCTCCCTCCAGTTCAAGTACTTTGTCTTCTTTTCTCTTTGCGAGGTATTCTCTTCTAGACTCCAATCTTAATTTGGGAACTATTTTTTTCCTATCTTCCGCTTCCAAACGCAATCGTTTAGCAGCTTCCTCAAATGCTTTGCGATCTGATTTTTCGACAATATTTCTTGTCTTTTCTTTATCTTTCTTTTTTAAACGTTCGGAAAATAAGTCGCGTTCTTTCAAGTCTTCTAGTCTTTCCCTTTCTAATTTCTCATAGTCACTTTCTGAATCATCCGACTTTTGTTTCGCTTCATTCATTTTCATCAAATCATTATCATCAGAATCGCTATCCGATTCTTTTCTCTTGCGCAAATTCTTTTTTGAATGAGTTTTTTTCTTTTTAGCAGGTTTATATTCAGGGAGATCATCGTCATCATCAATTAATTTGTAATCCATGTTCCTTTTTAGAGTTTCAACGATCGCTCTTTCATGAGCTCTAGCAGGTTTTTCTTTTACTTCAGCATGAGGTACTTTATTCCACAAGTCCCTAGCAAAATGAATAACAGATGAATTAATACCCAATGTTCCTGTATCTTTAATTTTATCAATTAACATATCCACACTGGAACTTTTGGTAGCAAGATTATACAAAAATTCGGCTGTATATTTATCACTGAAGCCAAGTAAAGTGTGCAACTCATCGCTTATCCACTGCTGAATATGTGTCATGTTTATAATTTTTTAACTGAAATTCAAAATTTTATATCAATTGTTTAAAAAGAACAAGTTCCGATTTGTTTATTTACAAGCAATAACAGGGAAACGAGAAGCAATACAGTTACAGTCAAAGCCGAATACGTAGTATTATATCATATCATCTCCGATTGCAGTTAAAATCGGAAAAGTTGAGTGCTGTTTCAGTGTCTTGGAGGACGTTAATTTGATGAATATATTTTTTAAGTGATCGTTAAAAATTATTATAAAATGATAAAAAGAATTTTGAATTGGATTGGATCCTTCTCGAGGTAAGGTAGGCCGATCGTTTCCCTTGAAATTAGCCCTTCACCACTCAGTGCTGCCATCTACTCTTAATATGGTAAATTAAAAATTCAAACGAGTGAACAAATTAACCGGATGGTTTTTCTTCTTTTTTGAATGGAGTTTAAAATAATCCCATTTAAAATTTTAGTTAATATTTTGTGTATAGGTAAAGTAATTTTAAGTACTTCTAGAAATTTTACGTAATGCATTTTTTTAACATTATTTTAAATATATATATCCTTTAATTTGTGAGAATAAGCATAAATTGATATATGTATGTGTGAAGCGTGTCTTTGGTCGGTAAAAATACATAATATTCACGTAAAAAAATAAAAGCTTTAGCAATTATTGTTACTTATTTTTAAAAAAAAACCCATTTAAAAGCCTTTTATTCCCCAAAGAGTGGTCACATGAAAAATAAGTATTTAAGAAATAGGTAAATAATACTCAGAACTTATCAGAAGGGGAAATATTAATCATACAACATATGTGTTCATTCTGAGCATTTGAAAAAAGTAACCTCAATAAAAAACAATATTGTAAGGAGGGGGGGGGGGGGGAACATAGTAAAAAAAAAAAAGAAAATTACTATACAATAGAAGCACCAGTGGCATAATTATAGGATGGCTGGGGTTTAATATATGCATGGTTAGATTTATTCTTCTTTGCATTGTAAAACATTGATATTTCTAATTAATTTTTTTTTCAACTACTTTTCAGCAGTGAAATTACGCTTGAAATTATTGAATATTAAAGATGTGAATTATCACATTGCTAACAATGCAGTAGCAGCCTTACCGACTTACATAAGTGAGAGAAGCCAAGCTGGGCATCGTCCTTGTGGCTTAGTGATAGAGCACTGGAGATCTATTCCAGGGGCCCGGGTTCGATTCCCGGCTTGGACATTTTTCACTAAGTTTGTGTACGTTTTGTTATCAATGTGATAATTCACGTCTTTAATATTCAATAATTTCAAGCGTAATTTCACTGTTGAAAGGTAGTTGAAAAAAAAAATTAAAATTGTATATTCACCAATGCTGGGTTCATTTGCGTCTCATATTACGCCACTAGATTGTGTGCTCATGAAGACTTTTCCATCTAGTGCTGCGGTAGCAGCCTTACCGACTTATATAAGTGAGAGATGCCAAGCTGGGCATCGTCTTTGTGGCTTAGTGGTAGAGCACTAGAGATCTATTCCAGGGGCCTGGATTCGATTCCCGCCTTGGCCATTTTTCATTAAGTTGGTGTACGCTTTGTTAGCAATGTGATAATTCACGTCTTTAATATTCATTGATATTTCTTTCTCCATATTAGTTAAAGGAACATCTTTCTTTCTGTAAAATTAATATTTCTATTTTTATATTAGAGTTTTTATTACATGAGAAATTTTGCTACAAGAAATATTGCATGATGTGTCGATTTTTTCTTTTAAACAAAGTATTTAAAACTGAAACTTTCATAGTATATCTTGTCAAAGAGGGCATCCCATAAAAGATAAAATCTCTATAAATCTTTGTATATATAATCAAGAATAAAGTCAGTAGGGGTGCGAAAAAGTAGCAGGGGAAGCCATTGCCTCTCCCTGGATTTTGAAATTTTATTGACTAAATTTTCTTTACACTTTATTTAAATTTGGTTCATGCATGTAAAAATGGAATCTTGTAACCAATTTTTCACTCACTTTCTGATATGCTAGAATTATTAAAAGTAAAACTATGTAAATAGACGTGTTTCTGATGACGATACAACATTTTAATATTTTTAGAGCTTAATTATAAATTAATTAAATCACCAAATATCCTTTATGGTTAGAACAACAATGGTTTGTTGTTAACTATGTGACAAACCACACTCACTAAAATATGTCGATTGGCTGTGAAACTGCAACAATGAACCATTTTAAACACTAAAAAGTAGAAAATAAAATACCGTCAAACTCTGTTTAAATACAAGAAGTAAGAGAATTTTAAAAGTTCTTTTATTACATGTTACACGTAATAAAGATAATAAAAATCTTAAACACACATTGATTACATATATTAATTGGCCCAATTTTTTCAATGCTAAAATTAACAATATCATGGAGTTTTCCGGAAAAACTCGACTAATACTGCAATATTCCAGCTACTTCAATAGTGCAATATCAGAGACATGAAAAGGCTGGTTAATATAGCCCAGAATCCAGATTTAAAGAAAGAAACAAATAAAGGGTTTTTTCTATGCCTCTTTCTTTTCATGGCTCAGATGTAAATCTTACAATGGGACAGTATTTGAAATGTCCTTATCTCTCCTGTCTTTCTTTTATTTTTTTAAGACCTTATGACATTCCTTTGCATTTTCTTGGGTGGGCAGGGGTTCTTCTTAAAGACTTAAATTCTGTTGGGAAAACTGATAATTTACTACATTTTGACAGGCAATTGTGATGAAATATTATTGCTGAGAAAGAGAACGATGTTCGATATGAAACGGATTTCTTTCCTAATTCTACCTTACTTTTTACCAAAGGTCACATTAAAATGAACAAATGATTTGCTTGCATTAACCATGATCCTGTTTTTGTAGTTCATAAAAAAAACTTATGTTCAGTTACATGCTGCCATCTAGGGCATTAAATTTTAAACAAACCTAAATTTTCATGATAAATTTTGAAAAAAAAAAAAAAAAATAGAGAATTATAGTGAAAAAAGGGACTTCTTAATGAAAAAAAGAGACTTTTAGAGACCAATTAAAAAAAATAGGGACTAACTGGCAGCCCTGTAAAAAGCATGGGAAGAATTGTCCCTTACCTCCCACCCAGTGAAATTCAATTTTTATTTCTGTTTTTCTTTCTATATTAATGTTCTTAACATTTATCTTAAGTGGTCATTTAGGAGGATAGAGCCTCCCTGATGAAAAAAAAATTACTATTCAAATTCTGTTTTTTAAAAATCCTAGTAAAAACTTTAAAATGTTCCATATTTATTTTATATTTTCATTATGTTCGGTTATTTCATATTTATTAACATTTAAATTCCTGTATTGCTTTTTATGCTGATATGTTTTAAAAATTGTTTTGCATAAGGGGATCTGGACAAAAATTCTTAGTTTAGCTTATTTCATGTTTATATTCTCGATTTAAAAAAATGTGACCAAGTCAGCATACTAAAAGCACATCTGTTACAAAATCTTGCCTCACCCTGGATTATGTTTGGCTTACATACACAAAGTTTTGGAGGACCCACAATTTTGTTTATTTTCTCCCGTCCCCACTACTAATCCCCATGAGTACAATTGCTTGGAAAGAGCGTGTTTTTTAATGGTAATCCCAATAAATTTCATCAAGATCCAAAATTGGCATGTTTACCTGCCTTTTTTTTTAATAACTGTAAAAATTGAGCAATAACCACAAAGTTTGAATAAGTTCCTAAGTTATTTTATGTTTTAACTCTTAAGTTGCTTTATAATAGTCATTGTACTGTCTACTATGCATAGTTATTTTTTTACATAGACATATTAAAAATTTCAATATAGGATAATCTACTGTGCCTCATGAGCATGAGTGATGTGTTGTGGTTTAAAGTGAATATGCATAATGATAAAAGATTGTAAATCAACAAAAAGAGAACATTCTAATTGTGAAAAACCACTCTGATTAAAATATGCCATCTGGTGTGCAATAATAAAAAATAAATAAATAACAGGCAATGCCACAATTTTTACCCGAGTCTTTTTGTGTAACTATAAACATGATATGGGTTCAGAAACAATCACTTCAAGTGAGTTATATTTTTGTTAACAAAATTATTTGTTTAGATGTTATTTTCATTTTTAGATATTTTGAAATGTATGCCATGTGAGCGAGCATCAGGGAATACAGATGAACATGTGAATGCCATTCACAGAAAACTAAATTTAATAACTCTTATTTTAACTTTTTTCATTTACTGGTGCATAATCTGGAAGTATTTCTTTTCAAATAATCATAAAATCAATAGTTTTGCAAGTTAATTGATTTGGGATGGATTGAATATTGATATTTGGATCACAGGTAAATTGAATATCGATTACCGAATAGTAATTATAGTGATGAATGTTTGGCAGACTGAATATTTTCATATTTGGCCAAACTGAATATTCGGCACGTTGAATGTTTTAATATTTGATCAAACCAAATATTCGGTACTATGAAAAGGATACCGAATATTCAGTGCATCCCTATAATCGTAATCTATAAATATTTTGTTTGAAGAGGACATTATTAAGTAGTACTTTGCTAATTTTAAAGCAGTTGACTAGTGCTAGATGAAAATTGATTTCTCTTGTCAATGGATTATTAACTTTTTTAAAAGTAATTCTTTAATACATTATAAATGACTCATCATTAAGTTTACAAAATAAATTTGTGTTTGAGATGTGCGCAGGGACAAAGTTAAACTAAATTTCACCATGGTAAGGTTTTGATGCTTTAGTTTTGTGGTTGACATTGAAAAGTCATAAAACTTTTGGTTATTTCAAGACCGTGTTTACTTATTTTTACATGCATAATTTGTAATATTTGATTTAAATGGAAATGGAGTCAAAAATCGTAGAAAAAAAAATGTGTTGCTTCTTTGATATAATTAAAAATATGTTCTCTTATTTTCCCAGAAATTTCTCTACTATGAAACAAACCTAAAAGTTTTAACTTACATACTTAATAGGCCAAAATAACCGAAGTTCACAACTATAAAATTTACCAGCAAACGTAAAAGTTGAGCAATTCAATTGATCTGTCCCAAATGTCTCAGCCTAGTTGGGCCAACTGGGTAATGGAGACCCGCAACTCTTGTCTACATTGTAAGGATAGTGGCTAGGAAAGACAATTTCTTTCTTATATTTCTCAATCTGCTTAACTGGCCAATTCACTGAGTATAGAGAAAGAGACATGCAACTCTTTTCTACGTGGTGGGTGATCATAATAGTAGAGAAAATGCTAACTTACATCTATCTTTTATTTCTACAAATAAACCTGACAAGAATGTTTAATTTAACATGCATAATTTCACTTCCCCTTTCTATATTATAAAGGACAAACATATCTGTGAGTAACGCATATGTCATTCTGTGAATGGCAACACTTTGAAATTTGAAATGAAATTTTGGTTTTGCAATTTTCGCTACTGCATATTTTAAAACTTCTAAACATCCACCATTTTAAATTTTTACACCGTCGTATGCAGAAAAAAATGTACTTTTAAATGCAATTTGTTTGAAAGCTGTACCTCAATTTATTTTTGAGATATTAATTTTTTTATAGTTTTTAATACCAATTTTCTAATTGTGGCAACTGAAGTACTCCATTACTATTAAAAGTAAAGAGAAAAGAAGTAGATTACTGTATCTTTTTGTTGCCATTTTCTCATAAAAACTAAAAAAAAAAAAATTAATTAAAATGCTTGCTATGTCAATAATATCGTCTGATATAAAACCTGGTGAATTTTGGGGTATGCTGCGTCAAAATATTTTGAACAAAAATAACGTACTGCTTTTGAAAACGCGCATTTTTTCTCATAAACTTTCCATATTTTTCCTTCTGAATGTGTACTGATACTAAGTTTGAGACACTAAGCGAATGTTTAACTAAGTGAAAACAACGTCATATTGAAAAGAAAACAATCATTTTCTTAGATAAAACTAAATATTTTAACACAAATGCATCTAAAAAATGTAAATTACAGCAATTTTTACTCTCTGATACTGAGATTAGAATTTGAAGTTAAGAGTGCGACTGTTCACATGCAAAGATGTTGCTGACAATCGTGACTTCAAGTTTTGAGTTAAAATGATTTTAAAAAGATCAAATTAAAATACCCATTTTTGAAAAATAGTGAATACAGATACGAGAATTTTCAGAAGGTGAAAATGGTGCCGGGTTAAGATTTCACGGGAACGAAAATTCTATGATCGTGTCAAAATGGAAAAAAAATTGCTGTTTTCATTCCAGAATACCAAGCATAAGAGTTTCAATTGATAACTTCATCATAATAACTGATGTTTCTTATATTTTACTGATTATATATACAATTAAAGTCTTTTGATAATTTGGATAATTAAGTTTTATAGAAATAGTATTTTGCTAACTTTAGGTTAAAATAATATTTGTTTGAGAGCTAGACTAATCAATATAAGATGCATTTTTTATTGTAACTAATTTTGTAGGTTTATCATAAATCAATGAAACAGTTCCATCTGAAACATTGTCTTTTGTTGAAATTCGACAGGTTCCACCTCGTGCTTTTGATTTTACACTTTTGTGCTCTCTGAAATCCAACCTGCTCCCCCTTCTTCCTAGTCTCGTCACTTGATGCACACATATATGTATGATTCAGCAGATTTTTACAAAAAAAAAAAAAAAAATCTTGTAAATAACTGTGTTAGACAATTTCTAATTTTATACAACTCATATGTGGGCTTGCAGAAACATGAGGCACACATAGTTACAATAAAGATATATTCATTTTTAGGTTACCATGATCAAGATTCACTTATTAATGAGATTGTTGCATTCCAATAGCACCATGTTAAAAATTCTAACCAGTCTGTTTAGACAAATCTTATTTTTTTACATTAACAGGGGTCACACTCATTTCAAATAATTTGTAGCAGTTTTTGGAGCAGCAAAAAACAAATTTTGTAGCAGCAAAACACAAATTTTGGAGCAGGCAAAAAAAAAAAAAAAAAAAAAAAAAACAGTTTTTGGTAATGCACTCACTCAGAAAAACTGTTTTTGCAAGCAGAAAAACATTTTACAGTAAGCTAAAATAAGCAACATAAGGAAAACCTTTATTTTTGTGGCAGAAAACAAATTTGTCTGAAGATAAAATAAAATAATTGCAGAAAGCGTGTGAAGTGATAAAATATAATAGCAGATTCAAGAAAAGAAGAAAATCACCACTGCCATTTTATTCTATTGGATTTGGCACATTCTATATGTTGTTTTCACAGAACTTAACACTCAAAAGTCTGTATTCACACTGACTTACAACAAGTTTTGCTTAGTTTTCTGCCACAGAACAATGTCTGACCATTTCATTTGATGTACATCGAAAACATGAGTGAACCCAGAGGTTATTAGCAGTTTAAAAAAAAAAGTTCTGAAATTCACAGCAAATTATCTGAAAGGTTAATGGGGGTGGAAGGGGGCAGTAATTATTTTTGTTGCTGATAGGGTTAACTCTGTTTTCGGTTCTGGTTGATTTCAAGCTGAGTGTAGATTCCTGAAACTTGGGCTCAGGTTAACCCAATTTTTGCAAAAGTTAGTTCGATGTATTATTTCAGATTAAAAACTATACCTATAATATGCGTTCTGTTTTCTAAAGAGATCCCTGTGTTTTTTTCATGACCCTTTGACAAAATTCATGCTTTTTTTTTCCTTGACCTTGTGACAAACTTCAGTTTTTTCTGAAATTCTTTTTGAACATTTCGTGTTTTTTTTCTTTTCACGATCCTTTGACAAAGGTTTTGCAAGGTTTTTTTCACAGCCCTTTGACGAAATTAGAGTTTTTTCCAGGATCCTTCGTCTAATTTTGCTTTTTATCTGCGATCCTGTGACAAAATTGTGTCTTTATCACGATCCCTTGGTGAAATTCGGGGTTTTTTGTTCTGGCCCTTTGATGAAACCACATTTTTTCTGCGATCATTTGACGAAATTTGCATTTTTTCTGTGATCCTTTGACGAAATTTGCATTTCTTTTTCATGGTCGTTTGATGAAATTTGTGTTTCTTTTTCAAAATCCTTTGACGAAATTGGCGTTTTTTCCACAATCCCTTGACGAAATTTTTTTCGACAATTTGATAAAATTCGTGATGTTTTTCTGTGATAATGGTGCAAAGAAATCAAATTTGGGACCAGAAAGGAGAAACAAAATGGCTGTTTCGGAGCAGACACAGTCAAAATAACCCATTTGTAGCAGTTTGGTACAATTGGAGCAGGTGTGTGACCCCTGCATTAAGTTAAATCAATTAACCAATAATATCATACTATGATAACAAAATACAAACTAACTAAAATCCATACATAGGAGATCACTAAAATGCAAGTTGCTTCACTAGTGTGGTACCATGGATTGAACAGAGCAAGAGTTTGTAATTGGAATCTGTTACCTTTCTTTTTTCTTCCAAAGATACCTTTTAAAAATAAAAATTATATTAGCATTTTCCCATTAGCCAGAAAGCAGTTTGCAGCTTATCAGGATAAAATGTGGTGTTACACAATACTAGACATGCATCTCCAATTCAATTGCTCTTCAGTACATATAGATTATATAAATACTTGTGCAATTGCCTTTAATATCACAAACTATATAATAATAAGGGAGACTTAATCCCTAGGTCTAAAACCAGAGAAAGAATGCAATTAAGTCTTTGAAACTAGAAACATTAATAAAGTGATTCCTTATCAACAGATCTAGCAGCACAATTACATTCAGCCATTTTTATTTTTGTTGTAAGAAAGGAATCTCTGTTTTCTTACAATCAAACTTCTTTTTGAGTAGGTAGTTTGTGTTTCATATTCAGAGCCGTCCTTAGTGGTGTACGACAGGTACAGCTGCACAGGGCCTCGCATCCGAAAGAAAAAAAAAAAAAAAAATACAAAATAGCTAAAATTTTATTTTTCCTTTTGTTGTGAGTTATTTATTTCATAATAAAATTCATATGTGTAAACATGTTTATTTATAGAATGTAAAGTGTTTTATCAAAAAATATTGCAAGTTCTGGACGTTCCAGACGAGAATAGATTATTCCTAGCTTATGTTCAATCTATTGGCATCGTTATACTCTAGCCTAGACAGCATTAGGCACATAACTAATCTGGGAAGCAGGGTTGGCAGGTTTTTGACATGTGTCAGTTTATGTCGGGTTTAAACCATGGTTCAAACCATCATGTCAAAATCAAAAACCTCAACTACTACTTAATCTGTAAAATTTCACATTAAATGACATAACATGTAATATTTAAAATTCACTATTACTGTATATCAATAATTAGTACATAGTAAAGTATTATTGTTAAGTGTAAATTTTTTATTAATTTTATTTTGTAAAATTGTGCTTTTCTAAAAAGTAGACATTAAGCTCACCTGAGCTGTAAATTTTTTCTCTTACTTAAAATCTTTTTAATTTCTCTATTACTTTTGAGAGCTTAAAGCATTACCTACGATTTTTTTTAACGAAGAAATAAACTTATGTTCAATTTTTTTTGTATATCTAACTAGTGTGCTTATAATGTGCATCAATTTTATTCTAGTCTAGTGCTCTTTCATCTTCACCTAACACTTCATTTATAATGGCTAACAGAAACTAATGGCTTGTGATCAGTTAACACTTCAACTTTTTACCATAAATAAAATAATGAAATTTGGTTGCAGCAAAAACAATACTTAAAAATTCCTTTTCAATTTAGGCATATCCTTTTTCTGTATCTGTCAAACTGCGAGAAGCAAATGCAACTGGCTTCCCACCCTGCAACAACCCAACCCATCTTTTGAACTATCTGCTTGTATCACTACAGGTTTAGAACTGTTGAATACCCCTAATACAGGAGCATTTGAAATTTTACTCTTTAATGCTTTAAGAGCATTTGTGTGGACAGGCATCCACTGCCAAGTTACATTTTTTTTAGAAGCTCTCTTAAAGGAGCAGATGTTGTGATGCCTGCGGTATAAACTGCCTGAGATAATTGATCATACCCAATATCCTTTGAAGTTCAGTTTTATTTGTAGGTTCAGGCATATCAATTATTGCTTGTACATAGTCAGGATCAGGTTTCATACCATTAGAATTAAACACATACCATAAATATTTAACTTCAGGTACCTTAAGTTGTATTTTACCTTTATTGAATTTTACATTTAATTCTTTACCTCTTTTAATAACTTTAGCCAGAATTTCATCGCGTTGTTCTGGAGTATCTGCTGCAATAAGGAGATCATCAAAATGAATTAAAACCCCTTCAATATCCCCAAAATTTGCCTCATTTCTTTTCTGAAATACTTCAGGTGCGCACGATAATCCCATTGGAAGTCGTAAAAATTTATAACATCCAAATGGGGTACTAAAAGTACACAAATTGGTGCTTTCCTCATCTAATTCAATTTGAAAAAAAACATCTTTAAAATCAAGTACTGTAAATAATATTTTGTTACATAATTTGGAAACAAGCTTCTCAACATTAGGTATTAGAACATGATCTCTAATTATTGCTGTATTTAGATCTTGGGGGTCTAAACAGAGTCTGATTGAGCCATCAGGTTTTTGTACCACAACTAAATTACTCACCCAACCCTGTGGTATGAACTTTGACAATAATTCCCTGATTTTCTAGCTTTTTTAGTTTTTCTTGTAATTTAGGACGTAAGCTAACTGGGATTCGTCTAGGAGGACGAGCAATAGGTAGGTACAGAATTTTTTTCCATTTTAATAGCATATTTCCCAACTCCTGTAAATACTTCCATGTTATTCTCAATAAACTTAGTTATATTCATATTTTTAGATACATTATCAACACATTTTAAAAGATTTAGTTTAACACATGCTTCTAATCCAAGAATAGGCTTTGCCTTAATATTATCAATAATAACAAAATTCACATTAGCCCGCTTATTATCAACATTACACATTAAATTAATCATACCTGTAGGTTTAATTTTAGAGCCACCATAAGCTTCCAATATTATATTAGTATCTTCAAATTTAAATCCATTATTTAAAACAGAAAAAACATGTAAAAGTAAAATACTAATTTGTGCACCAGTATCCAATTTGAAATTAATACTACGACCACATATGTCATACATCCTTAGTCCATTCATTTGTTACAGTCACTTTACCTACCTCAAGAACACTTACAGAGTCAATAAAAAAACAGGTACTTTTCGGTTAGCCGGGCACCAGTGTTATATTTACATATATATATATATATACATATTATGCACATATATATATACATATGTATGTATATATTTATGTGTGTGTGTGTACATATATATATAGGTACATATATATATATATATATGAATGTAAATATAACACTGGCGCCCGGCTAAACCAAAAATCATTATGGGAATCAGAACAAGAAAAATACTGTTCTTCCTCTTTATTTTCATTATAGGTTACATCTTGAATGTAACACATTCTACTAGTGTTGACTCTAAGCCGCTTTAACAGGGCGCAGCGCCTGGCGGCCCTTTTTATTTCTTTTTTGTGCCTGGCGATTCTTTTAATCCCTTCCGATGTGCCCGGCTGCCCCTTTTAGCACTTGCAAATTATGGCCACTTCTTGCGCCCCATGGCAATCCAATTGATCCTCAGAAAATATCGCAAATTCTAGGGGACTAAACAAACCAGTTCAAAATATTTTTCGTGAACAAGGTACAAGTGTGCCCTTTTTGAAAAATTCCCGCCCGACAGACCTTTTTTTCTAGAGTCAACACTATCTACACACGGAAGAAAAATGATTAAATTGATGACGTTTAAAACACTGCTTGCCAAAAGCTGGGCATTCTGATCTTTTGTGTTTCCTGTTACACTTCTTACATATAAATAAACAGTATTCTGAGTATTTTGTGATGCACTGTTCGAAGTAAATTGTGATGCATGATTCTGACTATACTGTGAAGTACTCTCACCTCCAGAGTTCTTGTAGGAAGACAACCAATTTTTTATGTAAGAGGGCGACTGTTTCTTGGTAATAGCATCTACATTTTTAGTTTGTATAGCCTGGGCTTGTTTTTTTTCCAAGTTCTGCAGCTCTAGCTAGAGACAAATCTCCACCTTCACGTAATAATCATTTTTGCAATCCGGTGTCGGCGATTCCGAGAACAATTTTATCTCGAGCAACACTGTCAGTTTGTACTCCAAACTCACATGACCTCACTAACTTTTTTAAGTCAGTAAAAAATGTGTCAAAACTTTCATGGATGCCTTGAACATGGTTATTGAGCAAATCTTTCGACAACAACGTTTGTGCTTTTCAAAGGCTTCTAAGACTTTGTCATAATTATTTCTGTCATCGTCTGACAGCTTGAATGTGTTGAAAAGTTCTATAGCTTCTTCACCCACCGCATTCAGTAGTATGGCAACTTTCACGTCAGGTTCCTTTTTATCATGACCCGAAGCTTTCATGTAAATAATGAAACTTTGAACTTTCTCCAGTTCTCAGCAATGCTGCCCTCTAGGCTTAAGCCTACCGGTGGTCGACAATATTCATTTGCCATGCTTATACTTAACTTCTTTCAAATATCCATGGTCCCTTCAGTTTCGAGTATGCCATGTTATATCTTTTAAATCAATACTTACTTTATTAAGTATAACATTATTTATTTAATAAGATAAACTTCAACATGCTGCTTAGCTTCAGCTAGCAAATCATAGAATCATACAAACTCAACAACACACAGTGTTGCCATTCTTTCGGTCATAATAATATGTTGCCACACAATATTAATAATAACAATATATAACGCAAGCATTCCCTAAAGTTTCATTACCGAAAATAAGAAAATCTAAAGAAAAGAAAAAAGGATCTTCAAAAAATTTGACAAGCACACCAACTAAAACACAGAATGAAGAAGAAATACAAGATCGTCAACTGAATAAAAAACAATAATCAAGAAAAACTTATTTCATCTCAAGAAAGAAAAGTAAAAACACTAAAAATGAAAAACCGAATCTTCAGAAATTGAGAGCAGTTATAGTATGTGTTTATGATTCAATAAAGCCAGATTCACTTGACGAACATTCTGATGAAATCATTGAAGATCCACAAAATTTGTCGATTGATGAAAATAACTTTGTCATTATGTGATTTCTAGGAAAGAAGAAAATTAGTCATTTCGTAGGAAAAATTGAAAAGATTTTACCTTCTGAATATGAAATCAATTTTCTAAGAAATAGAGGACTTAATTCCAACCAATTTATTTATCCAGAAAATGTTGACATTAGTGTTGCGGTTTGTGGATAATGATGACATTGTCAAAAAACTATCCAAACCAATCATGCTTGGTGGAATTCTTCAAACTGCAATAATTTTAACATTTACATTTGATTTTTCAAGCTTTGAAAATGTTTTTTGATCATTAATTTCAGCAATAACATTCATTCATATGGAAAACAGTGGTTTTCACCAAATGTAGATTTTTCTTTTTGTGTTTTCCTCCCCTTTTTTACATGTTAACAATAAATTTGATTTCTACTACTTAATTTGAATTATTTCAATGCATCTGATTCCATAGGCGTAGAGTTATATGGGCCCGTGGGGCTTGGGCCCCTCCAATAATTTTTTCAGATGGGCTATATTTTTTAAGACAACTGACATAGAAAAAAACTCAGATTTTGGAATTTCATATAATTTACAAAAGTTTTTAGCGTATAATGTGTTCGATGGATAATTGTTCTTTCACTAAATTCGCTGTTTACTTTTGTTCTTTGTAAACAAGTAAAAAACTGGAAAATTTTAGCGTGGCGTATGGGGAATAACTAAGCACTACTCTCCATGGTGGGTTTTTCTTCCTTCTTTGGACACTGGGCATAGGCACACTTTCTGGGAAGAATTTCTTTTTTTGATTGGGCGTCATAGACACAGGGCAATAAATTCACATTTTTAACGGACAAAAAATGGTGTCCGATATGATCTGATTAGAGCACGGATAAGATGGTTCGCCGTTTCCCGAACCTACAAAGAAAGTGACTCCAATTTGCGAGCGTTAAAGAACTCGGGAGGGAGGATTTAAGTTTTGTTTGAAATGATGAAACTAGAAGCCAGGAAGAATCACCGGTACCTCCAAAGCATAGAATATAAAGGGAGAAATTCTTTGTCTCTAAATCATGCATAAAGCTCATATTTATTAAAATAGTCCAAATCTATCAAACGGTCTCTCTGTATAGTAAATGACGATTCACCAGGATCTGGTAACAATAAACAGTACATATTCAGTTGTTCTTATTCAGGCCGAGCAAGAAACCCTTTCTCAGGGACATTTTGTTTCATTAATATCAGGCTGAGTAGGGACCAGGTGTAAATTTTTTCTGTAAACCCGGCCATTCCTAAACTTCATTTTCTTCCCGTATCGTTTCGGACTGACATTTCATTCGATTTTCGGGATATTTTCAAACTTTTCGATATTCATATAAAAGTATCTATCTGTACATGCGCATTCATGGCAAACACAGCATGGCCGCTTTTTCGTGCGCAACCCTGTAGTATTTATATTATGCATTTATACACTAACTAGCTGACATGTTTGGCGGCGTCCGGTCCGTCGAAAAATAGTACGAAACACACAAAAAAAAAAAAAAAACAGAAAAAATCGGAAAAATTAAAAAAAAAAAAAGCTGCATGAATTCCAAATAAATGTAAATGAAAAGAAAACAAAATTTACTATTTTGGGCTAGAAGATAACCGGATTCCTTTTACTAATTTGGAAAAATTATAGCAAATCGCGAGAAAACTCTAAAAATTCAAAAAATCGCAGATGGCAAAATTTTGTTATTATGGGCTAAAAGATTAAAACAGGATTCCTTTTACGAATGTAGAAAAATCACCGCGAAAAATCTCTAAACAATGCATGAAAATTCGCAAAAAATTCAAAACATTCTGTACGAATTTCGAATAAACTTTATTGAAAATATAACAAAATTTATTATATTGGGCTAAAAGTTTGACACCCAGTTCCTTTTACGAATGTCAAAAGATAGCAGCGGAACGCTAAACATCGCATTAAAAAACGATAAAAAATCAAAAATCGCAGAGCAAAAAAATTACAACAGCGTGTTACATGTTTGAAACGAATTTCTTTTATAAATGTAAAAAAAGGTATGGAGCGCGTAAAAACGCTAAAAATAGTGTTGAGATGGGGAAATTCTTTTTTAGAAATCGCGAAGAAAAAAGTTGCTACATTAAGCTAAAAGTTTGAAACCGAAAAAATATTATGAATGCCAAAAAATCGCTACGGAATACGAAAAAAAAAAAACGCAATCAAACGCAACAAAGTGCATTAAAAATTCAAAAATCACTGAGAACACAATTCACTATAGCGGACTAAAACATTAACCGGAAAATTTTCACGAATGTCAAAAAATATCCACGGAATGCAAAAAATCGCTCAAAGTGAACAAAATTTACTACATTAGGCTAAAAGTTTAAAACCGAATTCCTTTTACCAATGTAAAAAAAGTCACTGCGGAACGCGAAAAACCGCAGAAAATTGCATTAAAAAGCGCTAAAAATTCTAAAAGTCACAAAGGCCAAAAATTACTACAAGTGCTCTGAAACATTTTAACCGGAATTCTTTCACGAGTGTCAAAACTCGTTGCGAAAAATCGCAAAAAATCGAATTAAAAATTCAAAAATTTCGGAGGACAAAATTTACTGTATAATGCTAAAAATTTGAAACCGAATTCCTTTTATCAATATAAAAAAAACCGCTGCGAAATAACGCTGAAAATCGCATACAAATATTTGCGAAAAATTCAAAAATCGCTGTACGAATTCCGAATAAACTTTTTTGAAAAGAGGACAAAATTTACTATATTATACGCTAAAAGATCGAAATCGGATATTTTTTAATAATTAAAAAAAAAATCGCCTCGAATTGTGAAAAAGCATTAAAAATTGTATTGGAAAAGTCTATTCAAAAAGTTTGAAATCGGGCTTTGGGGTGCTTAACTAAATACATAGAGGTACATTCATACCAAATTTTGTAGCTCTGTGAGCAGCGGTTTTTCCAGAACATGGCCGGCAGACAGACAAACTTCTTTTCTTATTATTATAAACTAGCTGACTCGCCCGGCGTTTCCCGGACCCGTGATAATAACCTTTAATAAAGCGCAAATTTGTATGATTTTATACCTTTAATCCGATTTTGTCCGAATTTATATTTTTAAACGAAAAAATCTCCAAAAAATATTGACTATTAATGGTAAAAGCATTCGCAAGAAGTCATTTTCTGTTTTTCACATACGGTCGTTTCATAATTTTTTAAAAAATAGTTTCTTTTGGTCCGAACACTTTAAAAATTTTATCGTTATAAATATAACCGTTTCTCAGACCGTGTAAAATTTTCGTGAAAAAAATATTGATATCTACTTCTGAAAGACATGTTTTTTTCTTCCTTTTTACTTTCTTCTATCTTTGCAAGAAGAAAGTGTTGGGTTCAAGAAAATTTTCGAATTCCGGTTTTCGAAGGTCGGTTGGTTGTGTTTATGACGGCCAATTATCAACACGAGGGATATAGGACCTAAGGGGGGTGGGTGCCCTCCGTGGGGGTCTTTCTAAGGGAACCTAAGCCGTATTTACGCTTGGAAAATCCAAGGTTCGAAGAAAACCACGAAAACTCTGAACGATTAGGCCGACGTTCGCGATTGGGATTGAACTCAGCACCTCCCGTCTACCAGCTTCGAGGGCAGAACCTCTCGGCTACTGGTGGGGCCGGTTTTCGACGGATTTACACATTTTAGCGGTCACAGATCTCGAAAAACATGTTTTTACAAAATGACTATCTATGAATCTGTCTGAGTTTGTCTGTATGTGACAAATTTTTTGGGCGCTCTATCTCAAGAACTAATGCACGGAATTTAATAAAACTTTAGGTTCAATTAGTCCCTGATATAAATTGGTGCTAAATAGTTGTTGGTGCAAATCGCATTATATCTCAAAAATTAATGTACAGATTTTCACAAAACATCAGATTCTGTTAGTCCTTAATATTGTTTTGTTTGGTGCTGATTAATTTTTTGTGTAATTTGCTCAATAGGTGGCGCTGCTATGATGCATTATTCACAATTTCCGCAATAGACCTCAAGAACTAATGATCAGATTTTCATCAAACTTCAGATTCAGTTATATCTTGATATTATTTCGTGCTGATTACGTTTTCGTGTAAATCGTCTACAGCAGGTTTCGCATCTATACTGCATTTTTCACGATTTCCGCAATAGCTCTTTCTCAAGAACTAATCAAACTTCATCAAACTTCAGATTAGGTTAGTACAGAATTTTTCATGATTTTCGTAATAGCTCTATCTTTTAGCTGAGAATTTTTCTTGCATACATCTAAGAGGGTGGATGCAAATATATTGTTTGTTTCAAAGATGCGATGCTTATATCTCCTTTTAAAATGCACACAATTTAATGAACCTATATCTTTAGAATCCTTATGATTGAGATGAGCATAGATTGTTATTTAATTTTGACACTGCGATAAAGAATTTTGAAGTATTAACATGTTTGAGATAGAAGAAAGTTTTGGGATTGTCACATTCGACTAGTTTTTCTTGTTTTCGCGTCGGGTTCTTTAACATAACAAAAAAAAATTGTTTTCGTCGTCCGAACTGTCCGAAATTTTAATATGTTATAAATACGTATAACTGTACCCGTGTACTCTATAAAATTTCATGAAAAACATGCATATTTAATAGTGAAAACGTGTGCCGAAGCCAAGCGAAACCGCGCCGAAACCGTTTTTTGGCTTTTTCGTCGAAATTTTCTAAGATTTTATTTTTTTTTAAATATTTCTATTCGTTCGAACATTAAGAAATTTTTGTAATAGGTGTAAAATCCAGTCTGTCGAAATGCTCTAAAAAGATTGTGAAAAAAAATAGTCTGGTCACGGTGAAGAGCAAAGTGACCTGGGGTCGCGAGTTTGTTTAAAGAATTAAAATTAGCCTTTTAGAAAACCGATTGCACCGCCGACAAGAACAAGATCTTAGCTTTAAATGCGTATTTTTTGTGAATCGGTACCTCTAAAATTGAGCCCTGAGTAAGCGTTGGCGAAAGGGAGAAAAAGTCGACTGAGAAATCCCTTATTGAAAAAAAAATTCCAAAGAGTTAAGAACCATATCTTTTTAACTAATTGCGGCGTTTGAGACGTAAAAGTACGAATAAGAATATGTCGTCTGTTTTTCCGAATTTTAAATGGCACGGCTGATGGGCATTAAAACAAAACGGCAAAAAAAATTATTTAATTCTTCCTTCTTTTTCTCTCGAAAAGCAGGTTCTGGTCATGCACGAGCGCGCCTCCGCCAATTTTCAAAAAAAGATCTCTTTTTTGATGAGTTTTTAATTAATATCTCAGCCAATTATCAAAAAATTAAAAATGTGAGCCTCAGGGGCATCCATACCTCAAATGAAGTATTCTCATATAAATTTTCAGACCTCTTGTGGCAATAGATTTTCCTTGCCATCGACAATAAACACACAAACAGCGATCTTGTAAATTTATTATTAGACATCTAGATATTTATAATATATGTAGAGTAAAACCAGTCAAAACGGAACCTGTCTATGGCATAATCCTGTCTTAAATGGAAACTTTTTATGCTCCAGAAGGAAAGATTGCTGTACAATTTTACTTAATTAGCCAGAAACCTGTCTTAAACGGAATATTGTTTCGGTCGCTTACGATTGCTTTTACAAAAGGTTTTACTGTATTGATATGGATATAAGGTTAGCCTGTGTAAACGGAACCTGTCTATAACGAAATCTTGTCTAATGGCAAACATTTCATGATCCATCGAAAGGAACTCTTTGAATTTTTACTTGCTAAGATAGACGAAAACCTGTATAAAACAGAAACTTTCAGCGGTTATTTGTAATTTTGTCTTAGAAGGTTTTGCTATTTTTGTATTCATTACTTAGTAAATTAAATCCCCATTCCAGGGGGCGGTAGACCCCCGCCCCCCTTGTCTGCGCCACTGACTGAGCCCCTCCAATAATTTTGAAAACTCTACGCCTATGTCTGATTCAAGGATCAAGTCGCCCTGCAATTGGGGAGACTTTATCCTTTTTCTAATTTTTCTTTTTTTTGTTGAAAAAAAAAATTATCTTTATTTTAAAAATGGATTTTCAAAAAAAAAAAAAAACTACAAGAAAGATAATAGCTGGAAAGATTTAATTTTTTTTTTCCAAAATAAAAATTAAAAAAGAGATCAAGTCTCCCCTATAGCATTGTACAATAAAATATTAAAGGTTGCTATAATTAGTATTAATGACACATGTCACTGTTGACATGGCATATTTTCCTGGCACAGATAATACATAAGTATCCAAGACACATACAAATATTTATTTTAGCAGGTATCTTACTGCTAAAAATTGTACATGAAAGAAATGACCTGTGTCACCATTACACTCTCAAGCTGACAAACACATTTTAAATTTAAATGTAAAATGTCACACGTTGTAAAGTATAATTAATTTATACAACTAAATATGCTTTGAAAAAAAATTGCACACTTTTCTTCAGTAAAATATTTATTGGCTGTTTTTGTCACAATCAAAATTATGCTTAAGTACTATTATCGCTCACAATAATGTTAAATCTCACTTTCTATCAATTAACCTTGTAATGTACATATCCACTGCTCTGAGAACTTACTTTCACCAATTGCAAATATAATTAGCCAAACCGCCGCGAAATCGGGCGGCAAGCCAAGCACTTGAGAATCCTCCGGTTTACCCATTAACATCGACCTTTATCTACAAATTATTGACAAAAAAATACAGGAATAAAATTATGGATCTACCTCATTTATGTTTCCAGAAAGTAATGTTTGACCATATTTGTTAGCCTTACTATCAGTAAAAAAAGGAGTTCGAATATCAAATAATAACTCGTTTAATACAATATGTCTTTCAGTGAAATTTCCTGAAGAAGCGATGTTATAAATTCTATCAAAATAAGATTTAGAACAAATTAAAAATCCATGTTCGTTCTGAGAAATGACAGACATTTCTTAAAAAAAAAAAAAAAAATACAGGAAATGACGAATTAAAAACACTCTGAATACGAAACAAGTCGAAAAAGCATAGAATTATGCTAGTAATCCGTTTTAAATTTACAAACATAAAGTCATGATGCGTACTGTAAGATTTGTTTATTTACATTTGTCTGTTGACCTATCTGATTGGTTGACCGCAAATGGAGAAGACTCTTGGGGTCTGTTCAGAAGTGCTGCTCACGTTGCGCGCGCGCTCAGACGTTTTTGCAATGGAGTAGGTCTTATCGAATAAAGGAATTTTAAAATAATTTGATTATTTCATTATTTTTATGGTTCAGAACAGGTAAAACCAACGACTATATTTCTTTATCCTTCCAAAACATGGTTTTCGTAACAGATATACATGCCTACATACTTTACCTGCTTAACCCGCTCAGCGTTAAAATTTGCCAACCAACCTTACTCAACGTTGGCGCGTGCGACTCAGAAAATTGTTCTGGGCGATTTGATCACGTGATTGTGCGTTTTTTTTGCACAGACTTCTCCTGGGGGCCTCCGTGGCCGAGTGGTTAAGATACCACGCTGCTAATCGCTTTAGAGCGTAGGAGCCTTGTCGGGTTCGACTCCCGCTGCCTCCATTGCACACTCTTTGTGGAGCTCCCGGATGTAAAAATTCTCTGTGTTATAAATTTCATTGTGCTATCTAGTCCCTGTATATCACGAGCCGTTAATTCCCAAATTGGCTCAACCGAGCCCAGCAATCTGATTGGCTAAAACTGATATTTATATAGTAGAAATTTATATTTATTTTCTTATGAAGTAGTGTAATGTAAAATAGAATAGAATTATAATGACTTAAATTGATTTATTTTGTTAAATTTGATCAAAATCACAGTAAAGTAATCTAAAATATTAATATTAACGAAGGATCAGATTACTGAGATCGGATGAGCCAATTTGGGAATTAACGGCTCGTCTGTATATCGACGATGACTTATAAGCGGGCCTTGTTGTCAAGCACACAAGTCTGATGTATGTGTCCAATAAAACAAACAGACTTCTCCTCCAAGTTTTTGTGTTTAAGTTTTATTGGTAGTGGTAGTGTTCATGGAGATATGAAGATTAAAAGGAGGCGACATATCAATCTAGCACCGTGGAGAACGTTGAAGCCGAAAGAAGAGGTATAAGGAAAGGGCATGTTTACAAACAAACACTTCCGTCAACCAATCTACCAACTACATTTTTGTCATAACGATCATTGTAGGAATAGCCTTGGCGATGTAGGCCAATCATATCACAGACCTGTTAAATGTAGACCAATCAAATTTCCCTAGCTCATGTGTACAGGTAGGAGTCATAATGAATGAACAGGTTTTTCTTGCTGACCAACAGTGACGCCAGCGTCCGTCATAATGGAGGATATTCCAAATATGGGTTCGCGGCTGAAAAAAGCCACGTGATACCGGTAATTTACCCAAGGAACTTCTAACTGATAAGAAGGGAAGATGCTACTGCTTTGCCTGATGAACTGTTACATTGGATAGCGGGGATTTACATTAGGCGCGCCACACACCAGGGAGACATGTGGCAGAAAAGCGTGAGGCATGCGACAATTTCACCCTGTTAACAAAGAAAAAACCGGTTTGAACAGCAGAATTTGCCTCATGTCTCACGATTATTGTCGCATGTCTCTCTGGTGTGTGGCGCGCCACACATTAAGGAGACATGCGACTCTGGCGCACGTCGCATGTCTCATGAAACATCGAGTCACCACAGGAGGCAAGTTGCATTTCTACTTTTTCCATCCACACACCAAAGCGACATCAGACATATTCATGGCGCATGCGCGTAGCTCGCTTTTAATTCTTTGAAAGAACAGAACAGTAGAATCATGGCGTCTGCAAACGAAGCGATAGTAAATATCAGTGGCGTACCCAGGATTTTATTTCGGGGGGGGCTGACTTAAATTTCCATAATGTTCTAAATCTTACGAAACACGTTGAATTGTGTTATAAATAGAAATCATTTTTGCCAATAAGGCCGTAGCGAGGGGGGGGGGGGGGAGGGGAGGGGCAGGGTGACTTTGTTCCGAAAATTTGAAAAATTTGGTCCAGTCCGAAAATTTGGACTTAAAAAATATCGCGATTTTTGACATGGTCGCCGAAAAAAATCAATTTCATCAATCGTTCGCAGAAACAAAATCTCCAATTTTTTTTAAAGTATCCGAAAAAGAAAAAAAAAACGAAATTTTGTCATAGGGCCACGGATAAAATGCGAAGTTTGTCAAAGGATTGCGAAAAAAAAAGTCAAATTTCGTCAAATACTCGCGGAGGAAACGCTAATTTCGTCAAATGAGTACAGAAAAAAACCCGAATTTCGTCATAAGGCCGCAGAAAAAACGCGAATTACGAAAGAAGATCGCTAAAAACACGCATTCCGTCGAAGGGCTGCGAAAAAAAAGAGCTAATTTCGTAAAGGATCGCAAAAAAGCTAATTTCGTCAAAGGGAGATGGAAAAACGTGAATTCCATTGAAAAGCGCAAATTTCATCAAAAAGACGAGAAAAAAACGCTAATTTTGTCAAAAAGCCACGGAAAAACGCAAATTTCGTCAAAGGGCTACAGGAAAAACGCAAATTTCGACAAAAGGTCGCTAAAAAAGAAAGCTTTCCGTCAAAGGGAAGCGGGAAAAAACGCGAATTTCGTCAAAGGGTCACAGAAAAAACGAAAATTTCGTCTAAAGGCCGCAGAAAAACGGAAATTTCATCAAAAAGACGAGAAAAAAGCAAATTTCGTCAAAAAGCCGCAGAAAAAACGCGAATTTCGACGAAGAATTGCCTTAAAAAATGCGAATTTCGGCAAATGACCACAGAAAAAACACGAATTTTGTCAAAAGGCAGCAGAAAAAACGCAAATTTCGACAAAGGATCGCTAAAATAAACATCATTCCGTCAAAGGGAAGCGGAAAAACACGAATTTTGTTAAACGATCGCAAAAAATGCAGGGTCACAAAGAAAGGCCACAGAAAAGCGTGAATTTCGTCAAAAGGCTGCGGAAAAAAGCGAATTCCGTCAAAAAGTTGCGGAAAACAAATTTCGACGGATTGCGAAAAAACGCGAATTTCGTCAAATGGCCACCGAAAAAGCGCGAATTTCGTCAAATGACCGCAGAAAAAACGCGAATTTCGTCAAAGGGCCGCAGAAAAAACGTAAATTTCGACAAAAGACCGCTAAAAAAACACGCATTCCGTCAAAGAAAAGCAGAGAAAACACGAATTTCGCCAAAGGCTCACAGAAAAAACGAGAATTTTATCAAAAGGCCGCAGAAAAACGCAAATTTCATCAAAAAGACGAGAAAAAAAGCAAATTTCGTCAAAAAGTCGTGGAAAAAACACAAATTTCGACGAAGGATTGCCTAAAAAAACGCGAATTTCGGCAAATGACCACAGAAAAAACGCAAATTTCGTTAAAGGATCGCAAAAGAAAAAAAAAGGAGGGTGACAAAGAAATGCCACAGAAAAGCGTGAATTTCGTCAACAGGCTGCGGAAAAAAGCGAACTTCGTCAAAAAGCCGCGGAAAAAAGCAAATTTCGATAAAGGATCTCGAAAAAAACCGCAAATTTCGTCAAAGGGCCGCAGAAAAAACGAGAATTTCATCAAAAGGTCGCGGAAAAAACGCGAATTTCATCAAAAGGTCGATGAAAAAACGCGAATTTCGAAAAAAAAGATCGCTTAAAACACGCATTCCGTCAAAGGGCTGCGAAAAAAAGCTAATTTCGTAAAGGATCGCAAAAAAATGCGAATGTCATCAAAAAAAGAGAAAAAACGCAAATTTCGATAAAGGATCTCGAAAAAAACGCAAATTTTGACGAAGGATTGCTTTAAAAAACGCGCATTTCGGCAAATGACCTCGGAAAAAACGCGAATTTTGTCAAAGGGCCGCAGAAAAAACTCGAATTTCGTTAAAGGATCACAAAAAAAGAAAAAGGAGGGTCACAAAGAAGGGCCGCAGAAAACGTGAATTTCGTTAAAAGACTTCAGAAAAAAGCGAATTTCGTCAAACAGCCGCAAAAAATATTACTTTTGCCAAAGAGCCGCAGAAAAAAAGCAAATTTCATCAAAAAGACGAGAAAAAAAAAAGCGAATTTCGTCAAAAAAGCCGCGGGAAAGAAGCAAATTTCGACGAAGAATTTCGTCAAAAAAAAACGTGAATTTCGGCAAAAATCCGCGAAAAAAACTTAAATGTCATAAAAAACCCGCCGAAAAAACACAAATTTAGACAGGATCACGAAAAAAACGCAAATTTCGTCACAAATCCGCGGAAAAAACACAAATTTCGCGAAGGAGTGCGTAAAAAAAAAAAAAACGCGAACTTCGGCAAAAAGCCGCAGAAAAAGCGAATTTCTTCAAATGACTGCGGCGAAAATTCAAATTTTGTCAAAAAACCGTGGAAAAAATGTCGCGTGGAAAAACCGTGCACAAATTTTTGGCAGAGAGATGCGACTGAAAAATCAAAGTTAATAAGCTACTTTTACAACTGTGATATACGCTCGAAATTCGCCAAGCATCCCAGGTGTGTAATCCTTCGGTTAATTTACCACTAGTTTTCTTCACAACACTAAATTATAGTTTATTTATAATAATACATAAAGACATGGAAGACAAAACATTTGAACGTCACACTATATACAAATAATTATATTTTTCACATAGCTGCAGACCACCTTCACATTTCACTCCGGAACAACACTTCACTATATTGCTAAATTATTTCACAAAAAACTCAAATTAATATACTTCCGTTTTTATTACAATCTTTCGGTTTCTCATAAAAAATACACGCGCACGCTCACATGCCGGCTTACACAACACTTCTACCTTCCACATTCTGAATAAACAGTGTCCCCCCTACCTCTCTCCGCGCACACACGTATCACGTGTCAAATGGCGCCAGAGAAATCAAAGGAAAATTATCCAGACGCTTCCAGACATCACAACAGCCAACTCTTCCGCACCGGATTTCCGATTTAGCCGAAATCGACTTGTGGTTAGCTGCAGTGTTACTGTGCATTAACATACTTCCGCATTGACACTCTTGGCGCCCGTCGACTGTGAGAGAAATTAAAAAACTCCTTAAATTAAACTACTTTTTGATTTGTCGAATTTACTTGTAGGTCTCTTGAACTGACCATATACGTTTTCATTTATCCAGTAAAACAGGTATGGAGCTATTCTTCAATCATCTGAAAATTTATTTTGTGGTTTCAAGTAAATTTGGTCGCAGGACTGAGGAGAATATTGGATTAATAAGAAAAACAAATTCGCGGCATGCCAGAAAATAAAACAAATTTATCTGAAAAAGAAGGAATATCAGCCCTTTTTTCAGTTCACTGCGATCTCTTTGGAGTTGAAATGGAGCTGTAACCTCATAACCCCCGTCGCCATCGACTTCTTTCGGTGTATGCGGGGGCATCACTGTGCACTAGTATATGGGACTAACCAGACTAGCTGCGCCGCAGAAAAAAAAATTAAATTTTATCTCAAAAGAAAGAAGAAAAAGACAGGAGATTTTTCTTCATTTTTGATTACTTCGAAAGGGGGCCCTATAACCCCATCAGCCCCCTTCCCCTCATTGGGTATACTGTGGTGTAACTGTGCACTGATATGAGACTAGCCAGAAAGCCTAGTTGGTTGTATTGCAGAAAACAATTGCATTACAAATTTATCCCAAACAAAAAGAAAAAAAAAATCAGCACTTTTTTCATTTCATTTTCAACTATTTTGGGAGAGGTCTGTAACCCCATCACCCCCTTTCTACTTCTTTGGGTATAATGTGGTGTCACTGTGCACTAATATGGAACTAAACAGAAGAGTGTAGCAAGTCTGTTGAATGATAGGAGAAAAAAATGCAAATTTATCTCAAACAGACAGAAAAAAAAATCAGCACTATTTTTTCATTTCATTTTCTACTATTTCGAGAGGAGGGAAGCTGTAATTCCAACAGCCCCCTCCTCATCTTTGGGTGTGCTGTGATGCCAATGTGGACTAATATGGAGTTAACGAGAATGGCTATTTTGCTGTATGACAGAAGAAAAAATTACAGATTTATCTTTAAAAAGTAAAGAAAAAACAATTTTTTCATTTAATTTTTTGACTATTTCTGGTTTTTTGGGGGGGAGGGGGCTGTAACACCGTCAGCCCCCTTTCTCTTTTTTTGTGTCAATATGGACTACTATGGAACTAAAGCGAAGGAAGCGCATAGTCTGTTGAACGATAGGGGGAAAAATGCAAATTTATCTTAAACAGGCAGAAAAAAGTCAGCACTATTTTATCATTTCATTTTCAACCATTTCGAGAGGAGGGGGCTGAAATTCCATCAGCCCCCTCCCCATCTTTGAGTATGCTGTGATGTCAATGTGGACTAATATTGTGCTAACGAGAATGTCTATTTTGCTATATGAGAGAAGAAAAAATTACAGATTTATCTTAAAAATGTAAGGAAAAATTACTTTTTCATTTAATTTTTCGACTATTTCGAGAGGGGGGAGGCTGTAACCCCGTCTGCCCCTTTTCTCTTCTTTGTTGTCAATGTGGACTAATATGGGACTAATGGGAATGACTAGTCCGCTGTATGATTGAAAAAAAATTATTTTTTTTTCCAAAAAAAGAAAGACGAAAAAACAACACTTTTTCATTTCACTTTCGAAAATTTCGGGGGGGGGGGGGGGCTGTAGCCCCATCAGCCCCCCCCCCCCTTGGGTACGCCCATGGTAAATATGCATATTTCATCCGAAGGTGATGATTTGCTTTTAGTCAATCTACTAAAAAATAAAAGGAATTTTGAATCCCGCCATCTTGAAACAAATAAACGAAAATTGTAGCAATATATAACGTAACTGCAGCACGAGACGAAAGCGCGAAATGAAGCATAAGACGCGTGCAACTTAGGCACTTCGTCGCATGAGTCTTCAGTGTGTGGGCACAGTGAAGAAACAGGTATGATACAACCTTAAATTTGTCGCACGACTCAAGAGAGATGTCTCATGTCTCCTTGGTGTGTGGCGCGCCTTACACGTCTACGGAGCCTTCCCTTCTTTACGCTAGACGTTTTTACCTTGATCACGTGATCAAAACGCAGATGGGATATCCTCCATTGATTTGCAAGGGCTGATCTGGAGAGTCCTCAAGAAGGGGGGGGGGGGGGTTGAGAAATTTGGAGACTCCAATATGATGCGCGGGTCGGGGCTAATTTTATCACTGCGGGTCGTGTTACTTCTACTTTTTGCTACGGTTCGGGTTTGGGTCTGGTTGAATTCTGCTTTTTGCTGCGGGTCTTGTTTGGGTCCGGTTGACTTCTACTTTTCTGCTGCGAGTCAGGTTGACTTTTACTTTTTAGCTGCGCTCTAGCGCGTTGGGTCTGGGGGTTAATTGACATACATTATTTCGGGTTTGGGTCAGTTTCGGATTGGGTTTTCACTCTTGCAAGAACGGTTCGGGCAGACCCGAATTTTGAAAAGAAATTCTAAATATTTTTGAAGATAAAAACTATATACAATAAAAGCCCCATAACGGGCACGCCCAAACAATTATTTAATATTACTTTTTAATCTTTGGGATTATGTAAAAAATACTAATTTGGTATAAGACTGCTTGTTTCTTTATATCTAAGGTGAGTTGTAATTCAGTAAAGAATGCTTTGAAACTTATTAAAAAAACATACCAGGTGCCCTAAAATGGACTGATTGATTTTAAAATTCAGTAACTTGCAAATGGTGACAGCAATTAAAAAAAATCCCTGCCGGCTCGGGCCTGCAGGCGGAGGTAGATTTCGAAGTTAAGTACTAAATTCACCAACAAAACTTAAATCAAGATTAAAGATAAACTCAGTTCCTTCGCTAAGAATGAGCTCTAGCGAGCTAAACATTTTGTGAAAATTCTAATATACACACACGCATGTATATGGAATAGGTTTAAAAATGGCTAAATCAAATTCAGAGAACCTCAAAGTGTTAAAATATGTTAATATTTCCATACTCGGGTTTTTATCATGTTTTAATATGTTTCTTCAAACTCAATGATGTTACATATTCACCTGCTGTGGTCCATTATATTTTCAATATGACGCAATATTTTTTTTTTTTTTTTTTTTTTTAATTTGTCAAACTATTTATTTCATTTTGAATTTTCATGCAGAAATCTTGCTCTAGAAAACTTATGACATAATATTCAATTTGTTTTCAATTCGTCAAACTATTTATTTCATTTTGAATTTTCATGCAGAAATCTTGCAAACACAATGAAACAATGAAAACAATGAAACAATGAAAACTTATGACGTAATATTCAATTTGTTTTCAATTCGTCAAACTGTTTATCTAATTTAATTTTTCACGTGAAAACACTGCATTAGAAAACCAATTGTTGTGGTGAGAATTTTATTGCTTTTTTTTTAATTGTTGGCAACAGCTATAACGAAAAATATTTATTTTTTCTTGCCATTGTTGTGTAAAAGCTGGTTTTATCAGAATCATGTTAAGACGGTATTCAAAATTTTAAACCTTCCCCATTCCCATTCCCTTGGACCGATTTTACTCATTTTCAATCCCCGCCGAGAAATTAGCTATCTTAAAGTTGTTGGCGAGTTTGAAGACGTTCCGTGCATAATTGCGACTTTTATCGTGCGGACAAAATTTAGTACATACATACATACATATATATAAACTTTTTAGGTGGGGGTGGTTTTGGGTTCCCGCGGTCATGTAATGAAAAGTTATGAAGGAATTTTTCAAAAGTCGCACCATGGTAACGACTGCAATAGGTAGTATTTCTTACGAAATCTACCTAAAAATCTTGCAGGAGGGATATAAGATGTCAGGAGATTTTTTACTGGGATTCTTTACAATAGCAGCAATAGTCGTTAAATCGGGAACCGATTTAGCGCTTATTGCTTGCAGCGCCATCTGTCGTTGCTATTTTAAACTAAAATTAAAAATCGCAGTAGAAAAAAAACTCCTGATGAGAAGTGATTCTCAGTAAAAAAAAATCTGAAATTCAAAGCAAATTCTCTGAAATGATACCGCAGAGGGGGGGGGGGGGGAGGGATTCCTTTCTGGCACTAATTATTTTTGCTGCAGGTCCGATTAGCTGTTTTCTATTCGGGTCGATTTCAGACTGAGTGTAGATTCCTGCAAGCTGGGTTTGGGTTAACACGTTTTCTTCAAAAGTCAGTTCAGTATATTATTTCAGATTACAAACTATACCTATAATAATAAACATAGGTGTATGTATTTGTGCTGTTTTCTAAAGAGATTACTTTTTTCCCAAGACTCTTTAATAAAATTCGTATTCTTCCACGACTTTTTGACAAAATTCACGTTTTTTCCGCAACTCTTTGATGAAATTCGCATGTTTTCGCAGCCCTTTGATAAAATTCGCGTTTTTCCATAGCCCTTTGATGAAATTCGCATTTCTTCTATCACCCTTTGACGAAATCTAAGTTTCTTCCGCAACCCTTTGCCGAAATTAGCGTAATTTTGCAGCCCTTTGATAAATTTCGCTTATTTTTCCGGCGACCTTTTGACAAAATTCGAGTTTTTTCAGTGATCATTTGACAAAAATCGCGTTTTTTTAGCGATTCTTTGACGAAATTCGTGTTTTTTAAGCAATTCTTTGACGAAATTTGCATTTTCTCCGCGATCCTTTGACGAAATTTGAGTTTTTTCGTGACCCTTTGAAGAAATTCGCGTTTCTTTTGCGACCCTTTGATGTAATTCCCTATTTTTTGATAAAATTTGAATTTTTCGCGATCCTTTGACGAAATTCGCGTTTTTCGCAGTTATTTGACAAAATTCGCTTTTTCTCTGCGACCCTTTGACGAAATTCGCGTTTGCCGTGATCATTTGAAGAATTTCGCGTTTTTTTCGTGGCCCTTTGACCAAATTTGCGTTTTTACCGCGGCTCTTTGACCAAATTCGCGTTTTTCCGCGATTTTTTTGGCGAAATTGAAGTAATTTTCTGCGAACGATTGACGAAATAGATTTTTTATGGGGACTATTTGTCAAAATTCGCGATTATTTAATGTTCGAATTTTCGGATTGATGAATTTTTTACTTTTTCAGAACCGAATGCCTTAACCCTCTCGCTGCGTATATATGTACACATTTTTATTATTATTATTATTGTTTTATGAAAATAGGTTAAAAATTGCGCCTTTATTTTATTACATATTTCAAATCTACATATATTTTAGAGTTCAAATATATCCAAAATCTTTGTGAAAGAGTTTCTTTTTTAAAATAGAATTAGATCATAAAAAAAGATTTGCTGCGGAAATTGTGGGTTGCGTAAATTTTGCCACTTTTATGTTGATCGTGGAAATCGCGGGATGCGCAGCGAGAGGGTTAAATTTTCGGAAAATTGGAACAGAATCACCCCTGTTCCTTACATAATCCTCCTTCAAGTAATTTTTTTAACTAGGGGGCTCTGACCCCTACGAGCTACGCTCGTACTCAGTTCAGTACTCGTTTCAGACTCCGAAGACTTTAAAAGAACGCTAATTTGATCGGCTTTAAAAAGATTTCGATAAACTGAATTATAATTTAAAAAACAGTGGCGATCTCCCTATACACGGGTTTCTATTCATTTCTCATTGATTGGGGGAATTTTAAGGCCAAATCATCTGCACAAAAGATACATCGGCTATTTTCGTCTTTGATTAAATAAAATCAGTTAAACATTTCAAAATAAGCTAATATAAAATGAATTAAGTAAACAGAGTCTTTGTCTCCCGGTATTTTTTAACAAAGCGAAAAGAAAGTTCTTTTAAATAAGACATTTTAAATATGTCGTTTTTAATCTGACGTAACTTTGACCAAACTATTCTTTTTGTTTCTAATATTCACGTGAAAATACTTTTGTTAGAAGGGAAATATTATTTGCGCTGTACTAAGAAAAATAGTTGAAAAAAATCATCTTAAAATATCAAATAAATCACGGGGTTTCCGTGGCCGAGTGGTCAAACACCACGCTGCTAATCGCTTGCGAGCGTAGGAAATTGTGGGTTCGAAACACTCTTTGTGTGGGATGTATTTCTCTTGTGTTGTAATATTTCCTAGTGCTATCTTGTCTCTGATTTATAAGCGGGCTCTCATGTCAAGCACACAAGTCATATGTTTGTTGTTCAATAAATAAATAAACCAAATAAATGTCTTCCGCAATTTCTAAATTTAAACTGTTTCGCAATATTATTTTTTGTTCATTTATGTAATAACTGTAATGTGACGCAAATGTGACGTACTTTCTCCTATTTAAGACTTCTAACGCATGTTAATGAATTTTTTATTTTACAATATCCTTTCTCTTTTAAAATTCACGTGTAAATATAGTTTTTATGACGTAATTATCAATATTTTCCTGCTTTTTATGCGTAATTATTTAATTCTCATTTGAAAGGTTCTTTTTTTCTGTTTATAATAGTCACGTGTAAATAAATTTTTAATTTGAAGCAAACATTACTGTTTGCGCTGTTTATACAGTTGGCAACAGTTCAAATTAATACATTTTTCTAAAGTATGCAAAAAATATCTCTCGGAATGCTGAAAATTTGAATTTAAAATAGAAATAAATAATAAAATCTAAAAAAAAAAAATGAGTCAAGTTAAAAAAATAAATACAGTCTGAAGACCGGGAACTTCAAACGTATAAAATGATCTAAAAATGATTAAATTCCCATGTATAGTTTTTGCTCCTATAAAACTTTTTTAATGGAACGATTTTGTCCAACTTTAGCATTAAATATCGCTTAAAATAATTTTTCGATTTGAAAACTGTCTGCATCAGCATGTTTATCAAACATTTCTCTATTATACCAACGATTTTCATATTTTTGTATGCAATATTTTTCTTAATATTTAACGAAGAAAGACCTCCGGTCACAAAAAATTCAAACCCGGCAGCGGCGGCGGTGACAGCGGTTGTTACTTTTTTTTAGAATAGAGAGATACTTGTCGCCTTTTGCAAGTTATTGGACTGTATTTAAAATCAGTCACTTCATTTTAGGACACCTGGTATATTCAATAGTTATTGGATGATGGCTGAAAGAAGCATTAAACAAAAATTAAAGCTGGCTTCGATATGTCAGTTAGAGGTTTACCCGGGCTGAAACTTCCAGATCCAAGCCGAGGTCCAACCCACACACACACAAAAATTATTGGTCCGGACCGGTATAAAAACTAAAAAATCGGCTCCAGCTCAGCCTGCATTTTTCAATTAAAATTATTCCTAAAGCACACTTACTTATGCTCATATTTTATTTTAGATTATGTTTGAAATTCATGAATACGGAAAAACATTAATATTAATGACTATTTATATGTACATAAACACTACGTAAATATCATTACTTAGCCAAATACATTCAAATGAAATTCCAGTAAGAAAATCACTTTAGAATGAAAGAAACGGATGATAGAAGAAAATCACATTTTTAAAGCTCTACAAAGAAAAAAAGTAGATTTTTTAAAATACATCTCTGTAACTTATCAAATCAAATTAAATTTTTAAAGATTTTGCTAAACAAATGTACAACATAAATGTAATTTTTACAAATAACAAATAAGTAAGATGCCAGACCAACTTGGCCTCGGCGCAGAGCCATCCTTAGCTGTGTGCGACAGGTGCGGCCGCACAGGGCCTCGCGCCCAAGAAGGCCTTGCACCCGAAAAAAAGCCTAAATATTTATTATTAATTTTTTTTGTGAGTAAAGCAAAAACATACAAATTTTCATAATAAAATTTAAGCGTAAAAATGTTTATAAGAGGTAAAATGTTTTGTGAATAAAATAGTCAATGCAGGGTGTGGACACTCGACAAGAGAATAGATTGTTTGTAGCTTATATATTCAATCTATAACTATTGTTATACTTTAGTGTAGACAGCAGCACCAGTCTGGACAGGCGCATGAACTGAATGCTACTTTGTAAAGAGGTAGGTAGTCCTGATGATTTTCACAAACAGCTCACTATTATTTTACTGACTGTTTGTAATGTAGCAAGCAGATTCTTGTGTAATCAAGTTTCTTCTTTAATTCCACGAATATCGGTGTTCTTCCGTCACGTTAGAGGTCTTCACGAGCCCGGCCTTGGCCAGAGGCCCGTACGCGGCCCAGCAATATGAAGGCAAACTTTCAAACTGGCCGGGACAAAATAAATAAATAGATCTCTCTATTCTAAAAAAAAAAAAGTAACTAACGCTGTCACACCGCCGCCGCCGGTTTTGAATTTTTTGTGACCGGAGGTCTTTCTTAGTTAATATTAAGCAAAGTATTGCATACAAAAATATGAAAATCGGTGGTATTATAGAGAAATGTTTGATAAACACGATGATGCAGACAGTTTTCAAATCGAAGAATTATTTTAAGAGATATTAATGCTAAAGTTGGACAAAATCGTTCCATTAAAAAAGTTTTATAGGAGCAAAAACTATACATGGGAATTTAATCATTTTTAGATCATTTTATGCGTTAGAATTTCCCGGTGTGCAGATTGCATTTATTTTTTTAAGTTGACTCATTTTTTGAGTTTTATTTCCATTTTAAATTTAAATTTTCAGCATTTCGAGAGATATTTTTTACATATTTTAGAAAATGGTATTAATTTAAACTGTTGCCAACTGCATAAACAGCGCAAACAATAATGTTTGCTTCAAACAAAAAATTTATTTTTTGACTATTCTAAACATAAAATATAAAAAGCAGGAACTTATTGAAAATTACGTCATAAAAACTATATTTACACGTGAATTTTAAAAGAGAAAGATTATGTAAAATAATGAATTCATTAACATGCGTTAGAAGTCTTAAATAGGAGAAATTACGTCACATTACACTTATTACGTAAAATGAAAAAAATAACAATATTGCAAAACAGTTTAAATTTAAAAATTGCGCGAGACATTTATTTGATATTTTATTCTTTTCAACTATTTTTATTAGGACAGCGCAAATAATGTTTCATTTCTACAAAAGTAATTTCACGTTAATATTAAAAAGTGAAAGAAAAGTTTGGTGAAAATTACGTCAGATTAAAAACGATACAGTTAAAGTGTCTTATTTAAAAAAACTTTCTTTTCGCTATGCTAAAAAATACCGAGAGACAAAGACTCTGTTTACTTAATTCATTTTATATTACCTTATTTTGAAATGTTTAGCTGATTTCATTTAATCAATAATGGAAAGAGACATTGTACCTTTTAACAGCAGCTGATTTGGGTTTTAAAATTCCCCAATCAAAGAGAAATGAATAGAAACCCGTTTATAGGAAGATCGCCACTGTTTTTTAGCTTATAATTCAATCTTCCGAATTCTTTTTAAAGCCGATCAAATTAGCGTGCTTTTAAAGTCTGCGGTATCTGAACGGGGGTTGGCGAGCGTAGCTCGTTGGGGGCAGCGCCCCCTAGTAAGTAAAATAAAATAGAAAGTAAAATAATAAATGGGCCCGTCTCCCCAATAAAAAATTAAGCGGACCTATCGGCCCATTATAAAATTTAAGCGAAGCCGATAAAATAAACAAGAACCATTTTCAGGGGATGGGACTTTCGGGGGGAATAAGCATAAATGTGCTGCATGAGTCCGATGCTTATTTTATGACGTCAATACAGAAATATAACATGTTCATCGTAGAGATCGGCATCGGACAGTTACATCGTGTCTGAGACAGGTCTTAATTTTTTCAGCAGACTTCAGCGCTTCAGCCGGCCGAAATCATCAGGCTTACATTTTTTCTCTACATAGTCCAGACAGGCCAAAACTGGGTTTAATTGTTCCCATTGTGTGGCGGGCGGTCGATATGTTTTGTAAAAATAGTAATAGCGATAACAGGGCGAAAGTTTCCGACACATTTTCTGACTCATTTTTAACTGTAAAGGCATAAAATTGACAGGCCTAACTATTAAAGCGATTAGGAATCGAATATCATTTTCTATTTCTTGATAAATAAATTACTTAACTTATTATTATACTCGATTCTTGTCAATTGACGACAGGTTTTCATCTTTCCCGTGCTGTCGCGTCCGAAAATTCGATTTATAAGGCCATTTTTGACAGTTTTTTCTGAAAGATCTTTTGCCTGTACCAAAAAATGAAAAATGCAACTCGAAATCATAGCTTCTGAATAAGACCCCTGCCAATTTTATGCGCTTCCGAAGAAAAATATATTCAGAAATTTGTCAGAAAGTAACTCCTTTGGATTTGAGAACAGCTTTAATAAATTTCAGAGAAATAATTCCAAAAATATATTTTATATACAGCTTCAAAAGATATGATATTTCAATCTTTTAGTTTTTCTTATATTCTAAACTACATAATTTTTTTAATGAATCTTTATTTGAATGTTGAAAAGTTGAAGCGTCTACGTAATCATTAACGTTACTATTGTACATTTTCTGGCTTGGGAACACATAGTAGTCTAAGCTATACTGTAAAAATTTCCCTAACTGCGTACGTAGTGTTCTTTAAAAAAATTTTAATTGTATGTTAAGAAAATTGGAATTTTTGTAGAAATTGAGTCGGGTCAGATTGAGCCTGATTTAATTAATTTTAACACGGGCCGGGCCTGTTTTTACTGATTTTTGTACGAGCCGAGCCGGGCCATAAACACTGTAAATATAATTGGGCCCGGTCTGGGCCAAACTTTAATTTTTTCACTGGGCCGGGCCAAGATAGCTTTCTTTCGGTCCGAGCCCGGCCCGTGCAGGCCTCTACCTCACACATAACGTATGTCCTATCGCGTAAACACGATGTAGAAGCTAGGAGTTGAAGCCCCATCCTCCAGACCTTGAGACTAAAAATTTAAAATATCCAAAAATTACGAAAGATTAATTATTTAAAGGTTCTTAGCAAAAGGGAAATTTTAAGAAAGTTTCATTTTGACTTAGATTTTTTTTTCTATTTTTAATTTTTTTAACAATTTAAAAATATTAACATTTTTAATATTTGCTATTTAAATCAAACATTTTAAAAAGGTTACAATTAAATAAAGAATAGAGTTTAAGATAAAAAAATCATCTTTATCATATTTTTTGCTGCCATAATATGAAGTGGGCTGGTCGAGTAATTTAATCGATTAATCCTTTGACTAAGAGTATTATGAAAGGAAATTAGCTCGAGTCTGTATAAACCTCTACTAAGTCATACTACCCATCTCTCCACACTAAAAAAAATAATCCTTGGTGTGCCATTGTGTATGCCATGCGAGGTTTTTCAAAAGGCGACTGCGTTGTTGAAAGTATTGTTGCCAATTTAGTGGATTTCTACCAAAATTTCCGAATAGTTTCCTTCACTTTATTTAATCACGGAATGTCTGTCATTAATTAAAGCAAAAATTTCTATTCGAAATTTCTGGTAGATGAATGAAAGAACCCAGTTAAGCTGGTACAAAGTAATTTTAAAGTGGAAGTGTATTAAAGAGTAGTTTGGTAGTGTGATGGGCCTCGCAAAAGCTCTTGCACTCGGCCTTGCTTTCGCTAAGGACGGTTCTGACTCGGAGAGAAGAATTTAGAGAAGTGCACGTTTCACGGTCGGGCCAATACTGCTTATCATACGGGCTGACACGGACCGAATGTTTAGCTTTTATTCCGGGACGGACCCCGACCTGGAAATTTTGGCCAGTACAGATCTCTAGGAAGAATGAAGTCCAGGACAGGCTCGACCTGGAAGAAAAAGAAGTTTTGCCCGACCCGTCCGGCTCTGAAAGAGACCTTACCCAGGCCGAGTCTCGTGGATTTAAACTGCCGCGACCCGGGTCGGGTCGCTCTGGGCTCGAGCTTCGCCCCAAGTCATTTCCCGTGAGGATGCATAATGCCGTTTTGCAAACCCTTTATTTGTCCAGGGGGGGAGGCGATCGCCGCTTCGCCCCCCCCCTAAAATCCGCCATTGGCGAGAAGAAACTGGCTCAGCGCAGCTCACCACGGTCAAATATGGCGGAAGCAGGGGAGTAGGAACAGCTTCAAGTGATGTCATTTATGCAATCTCCTTTAATCTTCATAGCTCCATGGTAGTGCTTTGTTTGGTAGGTTGATTGATACAATGGACAGTATTCTCGTGACGCCAAAGTGGGAATCACGTGGTGTAAAAATAGCGGTTAGCGCGTTTGTTTACCTTATTGCGTCATTTGATGCAGCAGAAATACCGGTAAATACAGGCCCAAATTAATATATTATATAAATATTCCCAAGCAGACGAATTTTTGTAGCCTTGAACACAAGTGGAGAATATGGTCCATTTAACAATTGAATTGGTGATCTAAAAATTTTAGCTTTTTAATAATTTTCTTTTTATTTATTTAAAAATGATTTATCAATTGCTTTATATTTTTCATGATAAATAGAACGCTGTTAATAAATGCGTTGTAGTTTTTTTTCCAGTTTAAAGCTTCCGTCTTTAAGTAAAGAATCCTGTCTCCACGTCACGATTCTCCACCTCCTCCCTGGATTTTAGTCCCATCGCTTGCACGACTTCTTCATCCCGTTCCCCCTTTCTTCGCTGTAAACGTACGCGTTCTTTCTAATACTTATACGCTTTACATTGACTTGAGAGAGCTGATTTTGTACGATTTTTGTCTTGATTTCAAAAACGGTGTCACTTGGAGAGTTGTCTTTCATCCAGTCACAATGTAGCTTCAAATCATTTAACATTTTAAGACTTTTTTTAAAAACGTGTACACTGACCCTCTACAGAATAACCCCCTTGGATAAAGGGGGCTTGCGTAGTGAGGAAACCGTGTAAACAGCCAGTTTCTACTTCTCTTACTTTGACGAGGACAGAACCCTGCATAGTTAAAAACGTGACACGGCCCGAATATGGGCAATTGAAGCAATAGTGGAATTGGGATCCACTACCTCCTGTCATCTAATAAACTCTTTGATGCATGAAAAAGATATGCAGGATTCTGTCCTCGTCAATGAAGTAGGAGAAGTAGAAACTGGCTGTGTACACAGTCTCCGCACTACACAAGCCCCCCTTATCCAAGGGGGTACTCTGTAGAGGGTCAGTGTACACGTTTTTAAAAATAGACTTAAGATGTTAAATGATTAGAAGCTACATTGCGACTGGATGAAAGACAACTCTCCAAGTGACATAGGTTTTGAAAACAGGACAAAAATCGTACAAAATCTGCTCTCTCAAGCCAGTGTAAGCGTATAATTATTAGAAAAAACGCGTACTGTTACACCGCAACGAGCTAATCCAGCGAAGAGAGGGGGAACGGGATGGAGAGCCCGTGCAAGCGATAGGACTAGAACCCAGGGAGGAGGCGGGGAATCGTGACGAGGAAACAGGATTCTTTACCTCTGCGGAAGCTTTAAACGGGAAACAAACTAGCGCGCGAAAGCTCGCGCAAAGACTCATGGGAAATCGAATGAATTTAATAAAAAATAAAATGGTATTAATAAACCTTCGAAAGAAAAAAGAATTTAATGTGTCAAAATATGAAAGAATAAAGTAAATTAATGGGTTTTTTTACAAAGAAGTATAGCTATTAGCTGATTAAGATTTTTAGAATAAGAAATAAAAGAATTCGTTGAATTAAAGGCATGGGAATTAAAATACAAAGGATATTTAAGATATTATTAAAATTCAGATAAATAAGGTAGATATTATAAGAATTTGGGACAAATTAAGGTAAAAAGGCGAAAATTTTGTATTATTGCATACACACACACACACACATATACATCATTTGAAACGAAACTTTGAACATTAAAAGGCGTTCAAATGCTGGAATCGCGAATAATGAAAATCCTCAAAAAGTTGCGACTTCCGTCGTAAGCTGTCTCAAAGCGATCACAACTTTTGAAAAGGCCAATGAAAACAATTGGGATTGGGACTTATGGGGAAATTCTTCTTCTTTGGGTCAAAATTTTCGATTTTTTTTTCAAATTTTGTATTTAATGCATCCCTCAACTATGTAGATTGTTGTCCTAAAGCGGTTTTGCGATATTTCAACTCCTTGCAATATCTTTTGCTGATTGAATATAATGCCACTCGTTGAACACACTGCTATTGTCAAATTTTAAACTTGTTTTTCTCGAAACCCTGTTTTTCAAATCATTATCATTATTCTTGAGAATTATTGAAGCGATTTCCTTCATTCTGTATTTAAAAAGAAAGCTAATTGTTTTTCTGGAGCTTATATATAAGCTTTTCGCTAGTATATATACTACCGAAAAGTATAATTATTATTGATTAAATATTTTTTAAATCTCGAAAAAAAAAAAAAAAAAAAGTTGAAAAAGTGACTTTTTTCGTTCAGACTGCCATTTTGTCAAATATCAACTTTTAAAACTAAACCTTGATACAAGCTCCATAGAATTTAATGCCCTCTCATAATATAAAATTTTCATTACTTTAATATTTACTCTTTCGTAAAAGTTTAGATATAGGGTAACTGGGGATGAGATGCCATGTTGGATAAGATGCCACGTCACTTGGTTTTCATATGCCCAGGCGCTGTAAGGAAACGCCGCGCCGCTCAGTTGTAAGGAAAAGGGTTCCCTACAGATAGTTTAGTTTCAGTTTTCGTTCTTATTTTAATAATTTTTAAGCGGTGCTTTTTTATTGTTTTTTCGTCTTAACAATTCTGGTAAGTGTCCAAAATCTTTTACGTGACTTCTTTATTTGCCAATACAAGTCACAGTTTAAACACCAAAGAAATAAATGTGATGTTTTTAGAGAGCTCTGCTATATGGCCTTTCTGCAAAACATAAATGGCGGTCGGTTTCCGCTACTTCACGTCAGTGGGGGAAGATTCAGCTTCAAGGGGCACGGTTCAAATCACACAATAAGAAAGCCATTCATCATTCTCCCCCACCTCGCATCGGGAGAAAAACTAATTCTTTCTTTGAAATGGTGGATTTCCTTAACGATGATCCGTATAAGCATCCATTTTGTTGCCTGGATGGAGTGGAAGTGGGATTTTTAATTTATGTATCAGGTACACTTATGCGCACATGTACAATAAATATGCACCAATTCAGCTGTTAGTACTACATAGGCTTCTCCAATAAAAGGGGCTTATTCTGTAATCTTTGTGAGATTTTTTTTTCTTATATACTTTTTTCTTTGTAAATAATTATATGCGCTAACCCTTTATGTACTGAATTATGAATTCAGGAAAATTTTATCTTCTAAAGCCTTTTTCGTAAATTGTTTAAACTACCTTACGGAATTTACATAATCATTTAATACATTTTAGAAGGATTTTAGAAAGATTGAAGGATTTAGAAGGATTAATTAAATTTGAATTTATGGGGATTTTGTGCAATATTGATAACTCCTCTCATATTTTTTATTTTAAATATTTTTCTTAGTATTTGGTAGAATTAGGAAGTGTACAAATATAATGTTTTTACACTAGAAATATAGAAATATTTCCGAATTGAAAAATCCCCCCCCCCTCCCCCAACGCCAAAAAATCTGAAAAGATGCAAAGACAAAAGAAATCATCCTTTTAAAAATATTTTTGTTTTGTGTAACACATAATGCTTTTGGAAAAAGGTAAAGTAATGTATCTATAACCCATTCTAAACTGTATTACAACTAATCGATGTATTAAATGAATTTTATAACAAGTTATTTTAATGGTACTTATAAGTACTGTCAGTGGATAAAGAGTTAATTCACTGCTATCTATTTTCATATGGTGACAAATTTAATAAATAAATGGTACACTATCGAATAAATCTGAAGATATTAAGGTGCAGTCGAACAAAAGAAAGAAAGAAGGAAAGAGGTACATTTCAATTACACCATTGTACAAAAAAAAAAAAAAAAAAAAAAAAAACCGAAACAGATAGTTATGTCTTTTTTGACATAGACAAGTATGTCCAGAAATTATGTCTTTCTTCAATGTATGTTGTCTTAAAAAAAAAATTATATATATATGTATATATTTGAAAATGCTTAGGGGTCATCTTCATACTGAAATTGTTTCAAATTTCAAACGCTGAAATTTTCAATACGAGCACCTTATTTTGACATTATTTAGGTTTCTCGTTAAATTTTAACTTATAGTAGCAAACTGGAAGTCATTCGTGCCAGTAGTGTACAATTTATAGAGATTTAAAAAAATGAACTCTCCGTTACAAAGCAGATTGCAATGCGGTTAGTTCTTTACGCATAAATCCAGAACTATTTTTCAGAATAGGCTGTGATTTTATAATTCACATATTTGAAGCATTTATAAATTGATTTTTTTTTTTATATATATATGAAAGAACTTAGGTTATAAGTCCTAATTTCTTCTGAAAAAAATACACTGGACAACAATGATTTTGTCCTAGAACTAAAATTAGTTGATTCTAGATCAGTTTTTGGCGCTGATTCCGAATATGCTTTCCGTTTATCTCTAGGTGGTCCAGGTTTTGAGAAATTTGCATATTTAAATTTATGCAAATTTAAGCTTTTTTGTGCTATTTTATGCAAATTTTAGATACAATATATGTCATATCTAATTACGTTTCCTAGATAATGACTACTTGACTATTTGCTTCAGATAAATGTCACGATTTGCATATTCTTAATATTTATTTATCAGTTATTAAGCCTAATTTGCATATTTTTCAATGGTGTAATGTTTACATCACTATCAACTTTAAAATAGTTGCCACAGAATTGACGTAATGTTTTTCTAGACTAGATTTTTATGCTGATTTCAAATCTGCAGTCTGTTTTCTTATATCATGTCTAGTTTTTGAGTTAGATGAATTTCTACTTTTGCACGGCATTAACACAGGTTTGATATAAGATGTTTTTTAGGGCTGTGTAATTCATTGACAAGAAGGCGAACAGTTTCAGATTCATATCAGAGACATAAACAAAAATTTATATAATCGAAAAAAAAATAAGTAGTAGAATCTATCCTAACTAGTTGAAGTTTATCATACAAAGTATCATAAAAAGCTATTTCTGGCTTTTTTAACCAAAAAATAAAATTTCACTTTTTTCAAAAGCTAGAAACGTTTTGACATATTTACAAATTCATTTTTTAACGGAAAGATATAAAATTGGAAAGTCTGACCATGGAAGCGATTTGGAATCGAACTATGTTTTCCATTTTTGGATCAATAAATTATCTATTGAGTTATAAGCGATTTTGATCACGTGACAAACACTTTTTCGCCCTTTCTTGAGTGCTTATTCTACTTTCGCCCAGAAATTCGGTTCAAAACGCCCACTTTGACACTATTTTCTGAAAAATCTATTGCGTTTGCAAAAAAAAAAAAAAAAAAAAAAAAAAAAAAAAAAAAAAAAAAAACGGACCACTATATGGGAGGCTTGGCCCACTTTGTTTTATATTGAAATATTTGTGAAGAGAAATAAAATCCCTTTAAAAAAAACAAAATAACTTCATGCTACCCAGCAAAGAAAGAAACAGTGGGCCATCAGCTGGAAAAAAGATGGCAGCCAGCAGTGCTATCAGCGGTAAAGTGCAAGGGTGCCATTACTTAAACCTGTCGAAAAGTGTCCAAGCTGAATGCAGCTGGCCCATCAGTGATGGCCAACAGCAGGCCAGCGTTGGTATGCCATCACATTACTTCAATCCGGCACTTTTCCTGCAGTGCTAGCACCTACCCCACTGGTATTCCTTTGCTGGCCCAGCACTTTCCCTTACAAAAATTTCTTATAGAATTCTATAAAAAAACAAAGTACTATGTAATTTTTTCTATAAACTAGTTTCACCAAGAGCTATAGAAACATCTGTAGAAGTGTCTATAATAGAAATGTCTATAGAAATATTTGAACTGCATGTGGTCACCCTCCCAAGTACTAACCGCGCTCGATGCTGCTTTGTTTTCGTGATCGGACATGAACAAGTGCTTTCAGCGTACGCTACGATTGCTCGTAGTTTTCAAGCTCTCATTACACTATTTCAAGTTTGTTTCTTTTGTGATTTACGTTCCCAATCATTAAACTGGTATAGAAATTATTCTATTGTATAGAAATCCTATGTATTTTATACGCATTTTTTTATTATTGATTCTGAACTGCGTAAATTATGAAAACCTAAATCCTTTGTAACCTAGTAAAACCAGATTTAAGGAGAAAAAAAAAGTGCGTTGAAATAAAGAATTTATTTATTTATTCATTTACTTATTTATTTTGTTGGTGGCAGTGGTGCTATATTTTTTACAGTTTAAAAAAAAAATAGCTTCACAGCTTAAATTGTATCAAGATATTCATTTCAGATTTGTGTTCAAATACTCAATGTCTTCGATATTCGCAGCGACATCTAGCGCAAGGGTTCCCAGCAATAATACTGCAAAAGTTCGTGCACTTCCATGTAGTTGTGGGCCAGCGCACGAGATAAAATGGATGCCCACCAGAATTTTATCTGATGATTTCCAACAGCAAAGTTGACTGAAGCTGTCCAGCAGTGGTCATGCAGTGGTAGACCATCAGCCAGCACTTCTCCATCATTGCCAGCACCTATATTGCTGCTGGCCAGCAATTTCCTCTTTGCTGGGTACATGCTTTAATTATTATAAAAAATATTTTTGAAAGTATAGCGCTTAAACAAACCTGTTTAGACACAATCGCAAGTCAGAGGGGAAACTTTTGTTTTAAACATGATTTTGTCTAAGCAGGTATAATTGTTCAGCAGGGAAAATGAAATTTTAACATTTAAGACAGCATTCCGTTAGAGACAGGTTCCGTTTTCATAGGGTTTCATGTAATATTATGTCCGGATTTAGGAACCACTATCCTACTTTTTTTGTCTCCTTGTCCTATTTTTTTGACACCCGACCTGACAATGTCTGCTGTCACATAGTTTGGCTTCATCTCACTGTATTCATCCTGGTGAGATTTGTCTACATACCTTCCTAAAGTTTTTCGATCAATGCTATGTTCTTTTGCAGCCGCATGAGCACTTAACTTATCATTAACATATTTTAACCCTTTCAGGAGCAAAGTACTTTCAGTACAAAAATGTTGAAATAAATGACTGGCACCGGAATTTACATACAAATTTATTTGGAAATAAGAAAAAGGCTATATTTCACATACATGTTAAATGGACAACCTTTTAGCAAAATTCTGGTGTCATTGTGGCGTTTGGGAATTAAAATTAAGGGGTTTCATAAACATGCCACTGCTCCTGAAAGGATTAAGACTGCTTCTTTCATACTTTCTTGTCTTTTCCACTGTTTCTATTTACCTATTGTAAGTAATATTTAGATGGAGAAAAGTTTTTATCAACATTCTCATTTATATTTCATTAAATGTTTTCTTGCAGTGGATATTATTGCAATTTTTCACATCTTTCTTCAATCAGTTTAAACATTTCCTTTTCCATCACCCTATTTTACTGTAGCTTTACAGAATAAATTTACATTCTTTTTTATATATAACTATTAACCTTTCATTATGCACAGAGTATAATAAGAATATTTGCAAAACCACTTAATTAAGGGAGCCTTGAGTATTTGGTCAACCCTCCCTCACATTGACTGGGTCAAGCCTCCCCACATAGACCTTTTCTAAAGAATAGAACATTGTTATGTTAAGCCTAACTTACTGTATAATCTTTATGTCTGGAATGGAAGCTCGATATTCTGCATTACTTAAAACCTACTTACTTGAATTTCTGAGAAATAAATTATCAGAAAAAAGCTTACAAAATATTTCTAAAAAACGCAATTTTAGGTCGAAAACACTTCACAATTGATTTTTCCACACCTATTTCGATTAGCTGTATGGAACAAGGACTGTTGTTTGAGCATTCCAGTAGCTTTGGTTGACACCTATTGATAAAACTCTCAAATTGTTTTAAATATGAAAACTGATGGGTGGGTCAAGCCTCCCGTATGGTCAACCCTCCCTAGTCTACCCTATATATATATAACTATGTGTGTGAATTATATTTATTGTTGTGGATTACTCTGTAGAAAATACAATATATTTTTATTTCAATAACAACAACAAAAAATATTTTAATTATTATTATTTACTATATATGAATATTTTAATAACTAGGTGTAGCTATTTTAATTATTATTTCTTATTATTTAAAGTATTTATTCAATTTTTCATTCTAATCGCTTTATTTTATTATGGTTTAAATGAAGCAACATTTAAAGAATGTTTTTTTTTTCTCTTATTAAAACACATTTTATTTTAGTTATAGCAATGTAGTGCATTAATAGTAAATAACCCTTTATAAAATCCATGTTTACAAAGAATGTGTAAGATATAAGAAAATTATATATGCGAATTATACTTTGTAATAGTATATGTTGAAGAATTTTAAAATATTAGTAATAATAATTAAGTGAAACTATTTTGCTTATTATTTTTTATTAATATTATATAGTCGAGTGTTTGAGTTATTCCTTTTTATTACAACATTTCAGTACAAGTTAAATGAAGCTTATTTTGAAAAATCATTTTTTAAGAATACATTTTGTTTTAGTATGATAAATTAAATAAACTTTTATAAAATTTCATATTTACACAGAAAATGTAAAATAAGAAATAATATATATATATATAATACGCATGGGAATTATATATTGTTGTAGAATATTCTGTAAAAAATATAGCATATTTTTATTTCTGAATAAAGAAGTATTTATTTTAATTATTAGTGTATTAATATTTAAGATTTTATACTTATTAATATTGATTAAACAGAAACATAATTTGAAGAACAAAAAAAAAAAAAAAAAAAAAATATTTCCTACATTGTTTAAGCCCGTGAAGGTACATATATTAAGATATTTCATTCAATTAGTTCTACATTTAATGTTAAATTTTTGTAACAAATTAATTAAGCCAATTGAAGATTAAAAAATAAAAATAAAATTCATACAATATGATACTTAACCTTTAACTGATGTTACCGGTCTCTCAGACCGCGACTTTTATTGTTTAACTTGCAATTTTCAGTTTAACTACAAACACTACCGATATATTGTTCCGTTTGGAACTTTAGTACTATCACCAGATACTTTTGAATAGATAAATTTTAATTATAACAGTCCTGTACAAAAAGTTTAGTACAAAAACACCATCCGATGAGTTAATCGTGCCTTTTATTCATTTTCGATGGAGCGGTCTCACAGACCGCTTCACACTAGTTATGTGACAATTTCTGTGACATCAGTTAAAGGTTAAAACACCCTAAAAAATTAGACTCCGTTCAAATGAAATCGAAATAAATCTTAGACTTCTTCCATTTTTAATTGAAAATTCTTGTATTGCAGATTTTGTATTTTATTTATGACACTTATACATAAAATGATAAGATGCATGCAAAATACAAAACTTAAAAAAATAAGTCTAAGATTTATTTCGATTTCATTGGAACGGGATCTAATTTTTTAAGGTGTTTTAAGTATCATATTGTATGAATTTTATTTTTATTTTTTAATCTTCAATTGGCTTAACTTATTTGTTACAAAGATTTTACATTAAATGTAGAACTAATTGAACGAAGTATCTTAATATCTGTCCCTTCTCGGGCTTAAACAATGTAGGATTTTTATTTATTTATTCATTTATTTTTTTAATTTGCTCTTCAAATTATGTTTTTGTTTAATATGGTAACTTTTTAAATAACTACTGCATTCAGACGAACTCATTTCAAAATTAATAGAGGGTATCATCATCAGGCTTTGATGTATTCGGTATTGCATCACAATGTGTGATGCAGTTTACCAATGTATAATTCAAAATATTTCACCACTGTAGTAATGCAGGTTGCTGCAGTTTGGACAAAAATTTCCAATCTGAACGTAAAAAATCTATAATCAAAGCATAAAAAAATAACTTCGCTTAAATTTAGATACCCTATTTCCCACCCAGGAACGCCATGAATGCAAAAATAAATTGTGTTGAATCCTTACTGCTAATATTTAACAATATTCTAGCTGTGATACAGTAAAAAATAAAAAAATAAAAGTTTTACTTAAATTTTGTTACCTTATTCTCTTCTAAGGGGTGATGTAAACACATCAGAAAATTATTACCTAAGTTTGACTTGGGGTATAAATAGTTCTCATCTCGGAAAAAAAAAATACATTTTAAAATTTAAGTTATGTAATTCCTCACTAAGTTCGCTACCTGCGTAAAAATAGCTATCCATTTGAAACTTTTTACTAAAGCATAAACTTGACCAAAGCAAAAACTTATTTTGAAAATATCCTTTTTATTCCCACTATGACGCTATTCACCTTTTTAATTCTTAAAAAAAAAAAAAAAAAAAAAAACTAGTTTAATTTAATATTTCACGTGGAAATGTTTCAACTAAAAAGAAATAAATCATTATTACGGCTTTTGAAATTTTTGCAACAATGGAGAAAAATATGTTACATTTTCTATGAAAAATGTCCGATGATTCTCAATGAAAAACAGAGAAATTTGGAATTATTAAGAAGAATATTTGAATAATGTAAAAAAAAAAAAAAAAAAAAAAAAAAAAAAAAAAAAAAAAATGGCCTATGTTTCTCTCTGGGTTATAATTCACCCATACGCAAAGGCATTTTACCATTCGTTTTGACCCTGACGTCAGGCAAATGTTTTTACGCTTTAAATTTATAATATCATTAGAATTAGTAATGAATAAAAAATGAGTGGCATCAGGGACAAAAAGGTGGGAAGAAAAAATGAAAAAGTTATGATCTCCATAGGCTTCTATGTTAAATTAACATTGAGAAGTGACACTGGAAATAAATAAGTATTGCGCGGCAGCGCAATACTTAAATAACGAAGTAAGCTTTTTAAATTATTATTTCTTATTGAGGTAGCAATATAAGTTTTTAAGCTTTTAAAATCTTACCTTTTTGTAAACACAACAAAATAAGTTTAAAAAAGGAAACACGTAACACTTTTAATTAAAGTGAATATATGTAATACTTTAAATAATTAATAATATGTTCTCTTATCGTATTGTACTTCGTGAGTTTATAATTTTTACAATGAGTGGCATTCATCCATTTTTGATAATGATTCAGAAACACCAAAAAACTCGAAAAAAAGGGTAACAGGAGAAGGGAGGGGGGGTGGGGGGGTGGGGTGGAGATGTAATTTTTGTGAAATTCTGTCCTATTTTATTCTTTCATCAGATTGATGCAAAAACTATATTAAAATACTTATTCTAAACTCAAAAACTCTTCAGGAAATAATAATAATAAAAAAAAGGGTCGCTGGGGCTGGGGGGGGGGGGGATTTTCTGTGGAAAATTTTAATTCCAGATGTTTATAAGTGTACTTTAGTAATATTTCTCATTTTGATTGCTAAATTTTTCCTGCACCTATTCATGATCACCTGGTATTAAAATATTATTTACCTAAAATATTTTTTTTTTACAAAACTAGGGGGCTCAGCCCCCTACGAGATACGCTCGCCAACCCCCGTCCAGACACCGCAGACTCTAAATGCACGTTAATTTGATCGGCTTTAAAAAGATTTCGAAAGATTGAATTATAATTTAAAACACAGTAGCGATCTCCCTATAAACGAATTTCTATTCTTTTCTCTTTGATTGGGGAATTTTAACGCCAAATCCGCTGCGGTACTACTTGATTATCCCGTCGACCAATTTCGCCAAATTATATAAATCGCCAAACCACTCGCCAAATTATACAAATTGACACAATTTTTATTTTAAATAAGGAAAGAACAAATAAATTAGTACAACATTAATAAAAATACAAATAAAACGTCGAAATAAAAATAACTTGATGACGTAGACACGTGTAACAACATTTCAAAATAAGCTAATATAAAAGGAATTAAGTAAACAGAGTCTTTGTCTCCTGGTATTTTTTAACAAAGCGAAAAGAAAGTTCTTTTAAATGAGATATTTTAAATTAATCGTTTTTAATCTGCCGTAATTTTTACCAAGCTATTCTTTCTCTTTTAAATATTCACGTGAAAATACTTTTGTTAAAAATGAAATATTATTTGCGCTTTCCTAACAAAAATAGTTGAAAAGATCCTCTCAAAATATCAAATAAATGTCTAGCGCAATTTCTAAATTTAAACTGTTTTGCAATATTATTTTGTGTTCATTTTATGCAATAACTATAATGTGACGTAAATATGACGTAATTTCTCCTATTTAAGACTTCTAACGCATGTTAATGAATTTATTATTTTACAATATCCTTCCTCTTTTAAAATTCACGTGTATACTTTTTATGACGTAATTTTTAATAAGTTCCTCCTTTTTGTACATAATTATTTAATTCTAATTCCAAATAATTTTTCTGTTTATAATAGTCACGTGTAAATAAATTTTTAATTTGAAGCAAACATTATTGTTTGCGCTGTTTATACATTTGGAAACAGTATAAATGAATACCATTTTCTAAAATCTCTCTATTCTAAAAAAAAGTAACTACCGCTGTCACCGCCGCCGCCGGTTTTGAATTTTTTGTGACCGGAGGTCTTTCTTCGTTAATATTAAGAAAAATAATGCATACAAAAATATGAAAATCGATAGTATTATACAGAAATGTTTGATAAACACGTTGATGCAGACAGTTTTCAAATGGAAGAATTATTTTAAGAGATATTTAATGCTAAAGTTGGACAAAATCGTTCCACTAAAAAAGTTTCGCTTTGTTAAAAAATACCTGGAGACAAAGACTCTGTTTACTTAATTCCTTTTATAGCTTATTTTGAAATGTTGTTACACGTGTCTACGTTATCAAGTTATTTTGATTTCGACGTTTTATTTGTATTTTTATTAATGTTTTAGTAATTTATTTGTTATTTCGTTATTTAAAATAAAAATTATGTCAATTTGTATAATTTGGCGAAATTGGTCGACTGGATAATCAAGTAGTACCGCAGCGGATTTGGCGTTAAAATTCCCCAATCAAAGAGAAATGAATAGAAATCCGTTTATAGGGAGATCGCCACTGTTTTTTAAATTATAATTCAATCTCTCGAAATCTTTTTAAAGCCGATCAAATTAGCGTGCATTAGTCTGCGGTGTCTGGACGGGGGTTGGCGAGCGTTTCTCGTATCGGGCCGAGCCCCCTAGTAATGTAAAAAATATCTCTAGAAATTCGCAAAATTTGAATTTAAAATAGAAATAAAACCTCAAAAAATGAGTCAAAAAAAAAAATTAATGCAATTTGCACTCCGGCAAATTCTAACGCATAAAATGATCTAAAAATGATTACACTGCCATGTATAGTTTTTGCTGCTATAAAACTTTTTTAATGGAGCGATTTTGTCCAACTTTAGCATTAAATATCTCTTAAATTAATTCTTCGATTTGAAAACTATCTGCATCAGCGTGTTTATCAAACATTTCTGTATAAAACCACCGATTTTCATATTTGTGTATGTATTATTTTTCTTAATATTAACGAAGAAAGACCTCCGGTCACAAAAAATTCAAAACCGGCGGCGGCGGTGGTTACAGCGGTAGTTACTTTTTTTTAGAATAGAGAGAAGAGATAGTAACATCTTTTAAAAGCAAAAAAAAAAAAAATTAAGAACACATTTTACTAAAGAATAGTATCTATTATTAAACAAGCCTTTAACAGCACACTTTTTATTTACTTTGCTTCAATATATATATATATATATATTTCAAATTTTGAAATAACAATTTAGTGTTTTTTTCTTAAGAAAATGTATAGAAAGAAACATGTAGAATTGTAAATTTAATCCAGTTTTTAGGGCAGTTCTGACAAATGAATAATGGATGTTGAAAACGTACATCTAATAATGTGTAACATTTCAGGAAAGCTTACCTCTACTGACGTGTAACCTTACACACAATTACGGTGTTAAATTTGAAAAAAAAAATATTTATTGAAGCAAAATAAATAAAATGTGTGCTTTTAAAGGCTTGTTTATTAATACTATATACTAATTTTTAGTAAAATGTGTTTTTAATATTTTTTTTTTTTTTTTTTTTTTTTTTTTTTTGCATTTAAAAGTTGTTACTATTTTGTAAAAAAATTATTTTAGGTAAATAATATTTTAATACCAGATGATTATTAATAGGTGCAGGAAAAATTTAGCCATTTCATCAAAGCTTACTCCTACTGATGTGTAACCTTACACACAATTACTGTGAAAGCTTGCAGGCAATTGGGGTGTAACCTTACACAAGAGCTGTGTAATGTTACACCAGTTATATCAGTTAAGATTGGAGGCAGCAATGCTGCCTCGTTTTATGGAGTAACGTTGCACCAAATGTTTTACAGTTATACGTAGTTGTACATATTATATACTAGTGTAAAAATCACATTAATGATTTTTCTATTTATTTTGTTTTGTATGCTGCCCATGCTTAGGTTCTGCTCTGCACATTTACGAAGTCACTTTCATTTGTAAGTAGATATAATTGCCATGTATTGTTATTCTGATAGAAAGCAATCGAGCAGTGCTTCCTTTTTTTCTATAAAAGCATCGAATCTTTCCGATAATGTTGTCAAATTTTTAATTTAATCTAATTTTCAGGGACTCATCACAAAAGATTGTTATGCGGAAGTAATCGATTATAGTTTAAGATATGCACCTTTTATAGAAAATTGAAAAACATCGTTCCATTCTTCATCATATAAATATTAATTTTTGTAAATTTCATTCATTTTTTCATAAAAATGCATAGCTGCGAACTATCCCTTTTTTGCATTAACACTAATTCCGAATCATAATCCTTACCATATTTAATCGTAGAAATAACAAAATACCGCAATTAACATTATAATTAGGCAAAGATTACTATTCGGAAGAATAATAACTAAAAAGTGGTATAGTTGACAGCTAAGTAGCTATGTATATGCTGATAAATATAATTAAATTTTTTTATTTTGCTAATGGAAAATAAATGCTTTAAATTTTGCAAATAATGTACAAAATATAAATATGCAGATTGGAGTGAGGGGGGGGGGGGGGGTACAGTTGTTAGTACCGGTACCGCAGAATATTAGAGCTCCGGTAATTTTTTTGTTAGAAATTAAGTCCTGTGAGTTTATTCAATTACATCGATGTTGGATTCTCTTTCGTTTCGTTTTAGGCAGAGGGTTGGTGAATCATGTAAATTATTCCATTGTGTGCTGCGGTTGCAGCGTTGCCAACAGATAGGAATGAGAAGTGCTAAGCCAGGTATCGTCCAGGTATCTCAGTGATAGAGCATTGGCGCGTAATGTCAATGACCTTGGTTTGATCCCAGGCTTGGACACTTATGCACTGTGTTTGTTTACGTCTCTTAAGAAAGTTGAATAAATTTCAGCCATTAAAAATTTTAAATTACTAAATTAAAGGCGTGAGAAATTTCCTAAATATATATATATATATATATATATATATATATATATATATATATATGTATATGTATATATGTATATATAGGTTTATTCATTTCAAACCTAATTGGAACAGTGTATTGATCTTGTAAGTATCTTGGATTAATTCGTTAATCAAGTATTGTTCTGGAGCTCCTAGGGGGTCACTTAATGGAAAAACTGGTTCTGTTCAAAGCAAAGGGTATAAAATTAACGAATATATTTTTACTTTGGGTTGTCCGATATTTTTGTCTAAATTTCGTTATTATTATTATTATTATTATTATTATTATTATTATTATTATTATTATTATTATTATTATTATTATTATTGTTATTATTATTATTATTATTATTATTATTATTGTTATTATTATTATTATTACTATTATTATTATTATATTATTATTATTAACCCCGATATGCTATTTCTCTCAGTCAACAATTAAAGTGTCGTCCATATAACTCTACGTTACATAAGCCAGCCGTAAAACGAAGCAGATGTATCATTGTACGGTTAAATACTGATAATCTCTACTGCAATTAACTTCTAAGCATAGCATATTTAAAATTTTTACACCTTCATATAGGGAAAATAAATACCTTTAGCTGCAATTTGTTTGAAAACTGAATCTCAATTTTTTTTTTGAGAATTAAATTTTTGCGGTTTTTAATGCCATTTCTGTAATGGTGCCAACTGAAGTACTCCATTTCTATAGAAAGTAAAGGGAAAAAAGTTGGAAAATAGTAGATTACTATACCTTTTTGTTGCCATTTTCACATAACAACTAAAATTTTTTTAATTAAAATACTTCCTATTTTGAAAAAAATATAAATGAATGATTTCTGATAAAACATATTATTATGATATTATAAAAACTATATTAAATTTTAAGTATCCATATTCCTGTTACAAACAAAGGAAGGCATATGAATCATTAGATAGCCGATTTTTTTAGTCTAGTTTACGACATCGCTTTTGCTGGGTTTGTCTATTATTCTGCGGTAGTGACATATGCATACTTTTCTATAGATGTTGTTTAAGACTGGATCGTAAATGCGGAATTCTTCAGCGGATCCAAATGACGTCACTTTATATAAAATAAAAGCGTGTATTTTAAGTCTTTAAACTGAAATAAGTTTTGTAGAAGTGCATCATTTTCATTCCACCGGCTTTGAAATTCTTCACAGGTGGAAATGCTTCACTTTTTAAAATAACGCAATTGAAATTACACACTGATAAAACGCAAAGATTTTAAAAATTTAGAGTGTCTCCATAGAAGAGCAGTGGCCTTTAGGTTAAAATAATATTTGTTTGAGAGTTAGACTAACCAATATAAGATGCATTTTTTATTGTAACTAATGTTGTACGTTTATTATAAAATAATGAAACAGTTCCTTCTTATAAATTTTCTTTCGGCGAAATTCGAGGGGTTCCACCTCGTAATAATAATAATATACATATAGACCCCTTGCATTGACGTCACGTTGCTATTAGCAACAACTGATACTATAGCTTCTGGAGCACACACGTGGAGCACAGAACTCCCCGTTTGCCGTTAAAAGCACGTGTTATGTTTCTCTTTAATTTAGAGCTTCCTTATTTTAATTATTATAGTGCAAATAAGTCTAAAAAATCAAATGGAGAGCACCAAATTCGCCTTATATTTGGGCGCCATAGGAAGCGATTTCAGACATGTGACGTCATGTGCAACCCGTCTATATTTTTTCCTCATAGGAGGCAACACTGAATTCTGAAAAAGCAGAATTCTTGCTTCCTGCTTATTATTATTATTATTATTTATTATTATTATTATTATTTTGTACCGAACGCAGAACCACGTCTTCTTTTGGCGTCCTCTTCTACTCTGGCGTCTGGGACATGCGTCGTGCTCGCTACCCCCCTAGTTTTGGCCCTGGATAAGATGACCTGAAGTGCTCAGTGATATTTATCAATAAGAGATGTGTACTACATAAAATCTCTGTTGTTTATCAAATCACAACAATTTATTTTCATACAAATGTAATAATAAATATAAATAAACCAGTTAATATTTCGCTGTTTCAGTCTTTTCAAGTTTATCTCCTTTTTGGCTCTTTTCTTCCATTTCTTCATAATTTACAGGTGGTAAGCGATAGAGCCATCTGAAACAAAGTTGATTCATTAGTCACACGTAAAATTATTCATATCAATCAAATATTTTATTTATAGCAATAGTATAAATTGGGTCATTAGTGCCCAATAAAAATTTTGCGAATGTCTTTGTGAAAGGCATTAATTTAAATCGAAAGGAAAATAAAATGGAGAAAATTCGACACATACACTATAAATTTCTAGAAATAATAATAATTTTGCAAAAACACATTAGACTTTCAAGTATTTTGGAAAAAAAATTCCAATAATCTATATTATAAAGAATAAACGAGTCAGATAGTATCGCTAAGCTCAGGATTAACAATGGACGTCGCGAACTGCGCTTTCGTTTTGATCGCATATATCTTCTTTTCTAAATATAAAATAATTTCAATCTTTGTTCTATAGAAAAGAGCAAAATTGGTAATTTCAAATAAAGTTTGAAAACTTTAACTTATTTACCGTTTTAAAATAATTTTTGAAGGTTTAAGGGGACACAGTACCTTTTAAACTACTTTTTCAATTTTGAATAATACTGTTATATACTCTAATATCTGTAGTGATATTATATTTAATACTATAAAGCAAATATAATTTCATATAATTAAAAAAAATCTTGTAGAACAGTCTATTTAACTAAAATTTAAATAATTTTTTTTTCAATTTTACTAAAATCAATATTTTTGTTTTAATTCCCCCCCCCCCCCCACACACACATTCCTTAGATTATACTACATAAAACTGTGCAGTGCATGGATTTTTAGATGTATGGGATATTACATTTAATATGAATCTTTTTCTCTTTTGTATAGTAAAAAATCAAAGAAATTCAACAAACTCATAATTGAAATGCTTAAAAAAAAACTATAACCTCGAATGTTAAATCCATGTACAATTTTATGTAGTATGTTTTTAGGATTATGGGAAAAAATTTTGAAGCAAAAATATTCATATTTAAAAAAATAGTAGAAATTTTTGAAAAGTTAAAAATTATTTAAAAAATTTAAATTTTAGTTAAATAGGCATTTCTGCAAGAATTTTTTTTAAATTTTATTTGCATTATAGCAGTGATTCCCAACCTTTTATTGGCCATGCCCCACCAAAGCAAGTGTAAAGTCACTATGTCCTCCCCCCCCCCCCTAATCTGTAAATTATGTCTCTTATTATTTAAAAAGTGAACTCTATTCACACGGTAAAAGTTGTAATAGAACCTTAACAATAACTATTCTTTCAAGATGTGAATCTACTACTACAAATGTGTTTGTAACATAATTTTATAAATGCAATGAGATTATACATCTTTGCCTATATGTCAAAACGAGTTTTAATGTGCTTTTCCAACTTAACTCAATGTTAAAGAAAAGTGTTATACGCCTTTTTATCTTCACAAAATATCTTAATAGACACTTACATATAACGTTAATATTGATAAATTCATACATTATAATCCATTCTTGTAACTTATTAAGAGTAGGTGGAAAAGCTTCGGACGTTGACTTTTCTTTCTATGGATAACACAATACACAAGAAGTATTTCAAGATTCTCATCTTTATCAAATTTAAGTAGCCATTATTCCGGATAACACATTCTCTCTGTCTTTTCTTCCCCAATATCGTTAATTTGTCTTCGTGAATAGAAGTAGAAAACTCATTCAATAAATAATAATCGAAAGCATTACAAAAAACTTATAAATTCAAAACCAGAAAAATTATAGCGAGTTATAAAACTTGTAAAAATATAGAAGTTTTTTAAAAGATTATTCGCATAATTATTCTGGTGTAACATCTAGTTTAAATTTTGATAGGGTACATTTAAAAAGTAATAAAAAAAACTGATTTCTTAAATTTTGCTTCTATTCCATTTATTTTTTAGTCTGCATTCTACAACATTACTTTTACAGAAAAAAGACAAAATAAACTGGTAGCGAATGAGTGAGTAGGAAATTTGGAATTGCCCCCCCCCCCCCCTAGATGGTCACATTGTCCCAAGGTGACGCCAAGGTACGCCCCACCTTGGGAACCACTGCATTATAGTATTAAACATAATTCCAACACAGATATTACAGTATATTACAATACTATTGAAAACTGAAAAATAATTTAAAAGGTACTGTGTCCCCTTAAAATTTTTAATACAACAACCCTGGCATCATAATAAACATTTGCGTGCTAAGGCAATGTAAAGCAAATATTTACAGTCACATAAAAAGATGTAGAAAACTAAGGAGGGAGTATTGAAATGCAGTAAACCAACGTTTAAAATGCACAAATAATGCGTGAAAAAGCAGCAAATTTGCTGCTTTTTCACGCATTATTTGTGCATTTTAAACGTTGGTTTACTGCATTTCAATATTCCTGCACAAAGGCTTTAATTGCTATTTTAAGGAGGGAGTGTCAGATTTATTATACGTGGCAATTTATCACCCAAGCTTGGAGTGGGCGCCTTCTTCTAGTATTTAAAATATGCAATAAATATTATGCTTTTTTCTTTTCATGGACGTATACAGGGTGTTCAGAATCCGACAGACTCAAAGGGTTTGTAGGGGCCATCAAGACGAACAAAAACTGTACTGGAACATGGAGTCGCAAACAACTTATTTAGTCGCAATTACAGGGTGTTTCACACTAACAGTAAAACTGAACTCGAGTTGAAGTAATAATTTTGGAAAAAAAAAAAAAAAAAAACATAAAATATTGCAATGAAAATGTAACGATATGTACTCTGTTTTGCATGAAATGTGATAACATCACGAAAAGTCTGAAAAACAGGATGCTCACTCAATCGATGATACCCTATGAACTGGTAATCGCAGTGCAAAATGTGAAGCGTCAAGTGCATACTGTTGGCGCGTATAATGGAAACTTCTACCACCTTTTTTTTTAATATTATCACATTTACGATTACACCAAAGTTGAGTATGTCGATTAAAAGTTTCTTTATAATAGACTTCAATTTTAATGAAAGTTATTACCGTCAACCCCAGTTGAGTTAGGGAGAACACCCTGTATTTTTGATTAATTACGTGGTTTGCTATATCATGTTCCATTGCATTTTTTGTTCCTCTTCATATGTCTGCTAACAATCCTTTGAGCTTGCCGGATGAGTATCTGAACACCCTGTATTTAAGGAATTAGCAACCCATATCTAATATGAATGATGAATAACAAACTGGAAATTAAGCCAGGATTTAGTTTTCTTAATATTTTAAATGTGCTTTTTAAAAGGGAGTTGTAAAAATTGTAAAGTAATCTAATATATAAAAAAGAAAATTTGTCTGTCTGTCTGTAATTCTACACAAATCCACAGTTTGGAAGTCTGAATTATGAAATGTTACGTATACATGTGTATTAAAACACGGGCGAGGAAACTAAAGTAATCCGGAATAGAAATAATTTATAGTAAATTTTTAATTAATAAAAAATCACCAATTTACAGCAATTTCCTGTAAATTTAAACACTTTTCGTTATAGCGGTTGCCAACAGTTAAAAATCCACAGTAAAATTCTCATCACAACAATTACTTTTCTATTGCAAGATTTCCACGTGAAAAATGAAAATGAAATAGTTTGACGAATTAAAAAAAAGTGAATATTACGTCATATTGGAGATATAATGGACGTCAGCAGGTGAATATATAACGTCAAATGAGTGTCAAAAAAAAGTATTGAAACATGATAAAAATCCGATAATGGAAATAGTGGAATATTTTAATATTTTGAGGCTCTCTGAATTTGTTTTCGACATTTTAAAATTTATTATATATATATATGTATGTGTATGGGTGTATATTAGAAGTTTCCCAAAGCTTTAAGTCCCTAGAGCTCATTTTTAGTGAAGAACTGAAATAAAGATTTCAGATTATTTAAAAATAAAATTCATAGAATTTTTGTACTTGCCATTTTACTTACCCATCATACGTAGTATAGGGTAAGTCTTGTAATCGTTTTAGAAATCGAATTTTTTTTTCTGTTTTTTTGACAGATTTACACGTTTCAGACACTGGAGATTCCGGAAAACATATTTTTAGGAAAAAATTTTGCCTTCCGTCTGTGTGTGTGTGTGTGTGTGTGTGTCTGTAAACACTCTATCTCCCGAACAAATTGAGATAGAGATTTGAAATTTGGTGTGTACTTACTAATAATGGGAAGAAGCCTATTGAATATCAGTAACCTCGATTATCCGGAACTATTTTTTTCGGACTCTCGAAATATCCGTTCTGATAAAAGGTATACAAAAATTTTCGAAATTGTTTATTTGAAGGAGTGAATATAAAAGACAATAAAAAACATAAATTTTGCATAAAGAATTAAGTCGGTCGGATAATTAGTTGCCGAGGTATTTGTAATCCTATTTTTCAAATTCTTCGATTTATGAGACGCTTAATCCGATGCAGTAAACTGTTAGTTAATATGATTATCATTTTTGGAGTTATAAGGATGTTTCTTTTACGCAAATCGGTACTACTCGATTATTCCGTCGACCAAAAAACTATCGCCAAACTATAAGATTAAATGCCAATAATGGCTTATCGTAAATGTCACATTCACTTGACATTAAACACGTTACACGTGTTTGTTGCGTCATCGAGGGATTTTTAATTCGACGTTTTATTTGTATTTTTATTAATCTTTTACTAATTTATTTGTTTCGTTATTTAAAATGCCAATCTATATATCTGTTCCGTCGCTAAATGCTGCCGAGTTTGTCGCCAACTTGGCGATATTTTTAATATTTTGCTAAATTCCCATAGACTTCCATCGCAAACCAATAGGGTTTACTTACAGAAAATCAACGAATTGAGATATTTTAATGCAACAAAAACTAACATTAGCTTAAGGGATTATATTAATTATATTTAAGGGAGTCCACGTAAATTAAATTAATGAATAAAAGCAACATGATACAATGATTAGCATGCTTTTCCAAACATAAATTTTAAAGGAGACGAACAACTGGTCGCCAAGGGCGGCTAATTTGTATAATTTTGAGAGTAATTTGGCGATTTATGTAATTTATCGAAATTGGACAATGGGATAATCACGTAGTAGTAACCGCAATTCAGTAATAGAGCATTACTATGCATTAAAAATATTTAAAAATACGTTTAAATTTTATTTTGGATTGCGTTATATAACTAGTTTACACAAGTTTTATTTTCATATTTTATATTATGCATATCCATGATGCATAAGTATTACGGTGGCCCCCAACGGCTAGTTTCTTTAATCATGAAAAAATGATTTAAATTGGACAAATACTCGGAAACAACTTTTAAAAGGTTTTAATCTCGGTCTCAATCCAGATCACACTGTACTATATTTACTAAGTAAGTAGGTAATCTGTCGTCCGTATTAATTTAAAAAAAAAGAGCGAAAATTACGTAAATTAACACGCAATCATTGATTTTTCAAAACAAACATTCTTAAAATCCCGGGCAACGCCGGGTAGTTTAGCTAGTTTAATATATTTTGTAATTTTTTTAAAACTGAAACAATTATATATATATTTAAAATGTAAGAAATTTCGTAAATACTTACATAAATACTCCAATAGGAATAACTAACAAAGATCCCACTATTACAAATATCAGGCCTGGGAAAAAAGATAGGGTGGCATTGAAAACTTGGGATACTAAAGCCGTTGTTGCTATGGGCAATAAGCATTCAGCAGTAGTCATAAAAGCAAACACTTTTCCTGTAATTAAAGAAAGTTGAATATTAGGCTGTTGCGAAAATTTTAGAAGTTTTAGACCAACAACTGCAGTGATCGATAACTGTTAATCTAATCTGTAATTTTTCATCAAACCTGTAACTCTTAATACAGTCAGTTTCAACCGAATTACAGGGTGTTCCTAAAATGGACTGAACTTTTAAAAATTTCAATAGCAAATAAGCGGTGACAGCTATTGAAATTACTATTGCAAGAGAGGAATGTGTGAAGACGAAAATTTCTTTAAGGCTCTTCTCAAGTTCACTATTTGTTAAAACCCCTTTCTGTTGAAGGCTTGGCGAAAAAGAGGAATTGCTAAGAAATATTGTAACCCTTTTTTATTTACTCGTTTCATTTTTAATGTAGATGTAAATTAACTTTTGAAGCGAGTGGTCGGCGCTATATCCGGCTTTATCTGAACCAAGCTTATGGCTTGGTAATAATAAATTTGTTCATTTTCATTTATCACCGAGTATTTAATTATCAGAGTTATTCACATTTTAATATGTAAAAAGTCGTTCAGAATAGTCTATTGAATTAATGTGATAGAGATCTGATTTGAAGAAAAATTGCTTATTATTGTTTCGAAGAACCTTCATTTCTGGCGTCCGCGACAGGATATCTGGATTGATAGTTGTAGTTTATTCATATCTGATGCTTTGAAGACTTGAGGCAATCTCAGTCTAATTTATATTTTTATTGTTGAATAATTGTAAATAAAAAATGTCGACTAACGTTGAAATTTTAAAAAAGAAATGAGCAGGTTTACGTACTCAAATATGGTTGCAGTCGGTTAAAAGGATGTTTACAACAGTGGAATGCTGAAAACAGATCCATAGTTTAAAGTAAGAAGCTTCCTTTTCTTGCATAATTATACGACACATTTATATTCATTTGTTAAGAATTAAAATGTCTAAAGATATAGAATATAGAAACTCTTATCAGGTTACACCGCCAGAATCATTTACTTTTTCATCACCGGTACTTTGGTTAACCCTTTAGATCCCAAATCGGCCGAAACCGCCCGAGATGCTACAATCCCATTAATTTGGATATTCCAAATTCGAACCAGAAATTTAAAATAGAAATATTTGCTTTATTTAATAACAGAAATTCCGTCATTAAATGAAATGACAATTTCTATCGATATTTTCTGGTGTTAATTCAATTTATCTGAATTACTGAATTTCTAGAACGTGTTGTACCCTTGGAATTAGAGGGTTAAAATGGAAGCAACGTTTCGAAAGGTATCAGTTCGCTTCGGGTTTAAAAAATCAAACAGAGGTAGAACAGGTAAATTCTCTTATTTATCTCATGGGAGATAAAGCAGAAGATATATTTACATCTTTTAACTTATCGGAAGATGACCAGCAGAAATATAATATTGTTGTAAAGCATTTTGATGATCATTGTATAGTAAACACAATTTTCGAGCGTGCGCAGTTTAATCAACACATTCAAAATGAAGGAGAATCTGTTAATGATTTTATAACTTCACTTTATTCACTAGCTGAACATTGTGATTATGGAGTTCTTCATGATGAACTAATACGCGATAGAATAGTTGTTGGTATTAGAGATAAATCATTAAGTGAGAAATTACAATTGGATCCAGACCTTTCTTTAAGCAAAGCTATAGATAAAGTTCGGTTATCTGAATCAATTAAAAAGCAACAAGAGAATCTTACTTCTAATAATGCTTCTGTCCATAGAGTTTCTAATGGAAACAAAACAAAGGTGAATTTTAAGAGAGGGGTACATAGTCAAAATCCACGGTTTAAAGAAACTGATAAAAGGAATAATGGGAAAAAAGAGTGTCCAAAACCCTTTGATCTTTGCAAATGGTGTGGTAAATCTACACATAATAGAAAAGTGTGTCCAGCGAAAGATTTTAAATGTCTGAAATGCTCCAAATTAGGGCACTTTGCACGAGTTTGTAGGAAAAATGAAAGTAAATCGGAAATTTCTCTCTTAGGAACAATTAGGGAAACACGCTTTAATAATAATAATAATGATTTGTTATGATCAGTACCTATTCAAATAAGAGGTAAAACCATTCGCTTCAAAATAGATAGTGGGGCAGATCACACTGTTATTATTGCTACTTTATTGATCTTGAAGTATTCGGAAATGTTAAAATCAGACAAAAAGCTTTGCGGACCGGATGGGAAAATACTAAAACACAAAGGAAAACTTATTGAGGAAATCCAATACAAGGAAAAGAAGATCACTGAAGAAATCCATGTAATTGAAGGAATGCAGAACTACTTATTAGGAAGACCTGCAATACTAGCTTTTGGATTAGGTTCGAATATTTCAGAAATCAAAGTCCTAAGCAAGATTTTCCTGAATTGTTTACTGGTCTGGGGCTACTGAAAGAGTGTTATACGATTAAGCTTAAGCCGAACTCAGCCCCGTTTGCTATTTCAGCTCCAAGAAGGATACCTATTCCACTCCTGAAGAAAACTGAAATGGAAATCAAGAAGATGATTGCCCAAAAAGTTATTGTTCCTGTAACCAAACCGATAGAATGGTATTTACCGGTCGTTATCGTTCCTAAAAGTGATGGAACTGTTCGCTTATGTGTCTACCTAGTCCAGTTAAATAAGTCTGTTGAAAGAGAATTTCATCCATTGCCTTCGGTGGAATATTCATTGAATCTTCTTACAGGTGCTAAAATCTTTTCAAAATTAGAAGCTAATTCAGGTTTTTGGCAAATTCCACTTGATGAATCTTCGTCATATCTCACGACTTTCATCACTCCTTTTGGAAAATACAGATTTTTAAGATTACCTTTTGGAATCTCATCCGCTCCAGAACATTTCCAACGGTCACAGCTGCTAGAAAATATCCCAGGTGCTATTTGTAACTAGGATGACATCTTAGTGTGGGGAAAAGACCAGTCTGAGCATGACCAAAGACTGGGGATTATTCTGAATAAACTTAAAGAAGCTGGCATCACTATAAATGACAAGAAATGCAAGTTTTCAGTCAAGAGAATCAAATTACTGGGACATATTACTGTGCCAAAGGCATCCATCATGATGAAGATAAAATTAGAGCAGTGAAAGAATATCCACCACCAAAGAACAAAAAGGAATTAAAGCAGATTCTAGGCATGGCAAATTTTTTCGCTAGATTTGTTCCAAATTTTTCAGAAATGTTTTTACCGTTAACATCTGTGTTAAGTCAAAAGAATGAGTTTATCTGGGACGAACCTCAAAAACAAGCATTTAAAAATTGAAAGAATGTCCTAACATCTCACCCAGTTTTAAAGGTTTATAATCCACAAAAAACTTCAATTGTCACAACAGACGCTTCTTCTTATGGAATAGGAGCCACTTTGAGGCAAGAACAAGAGAATGGCGAAATTTCGGTTGTTGCATATGCATGGACAGCACTCACACTTACTGAAAAGAGATATGCTCAAATCGAAAAGGAGGCACTTGCTTTATCTTGGAGTTGTGAGAAATTTCGAGATTATCTAACTGGAACTAGTGATGGGCGATTCTCGAAAATTCGACAATCGAGAAAAATCGTCATCGTAAAAAATCACAATCGATACAGCCATCGATTAATTCCTAGAATCTACAATCGAGATGTTTTACAATCGATTATAACGAGAAAAGCTAAAAACAGTTATTGGAAAACTTGGCTATTATTCTGGCCGACAATTTCATAGTAGTGATAGGGCTTAGTGATGGGCGATTCTCGAAAATTTACCAATCGAAAAAAATCGTTATCGTAAAATACACAATCGATACAGTCATCGATTACTTTCGAGAATCTACAAAGGAGATGTTCTGGAATCGATTATTGAAATCATTGTTTTTACATATATATAAGGCAGATTTTATTAAATACAGGGTAACTGAAAACAGATGGAATAAAAAAACAACAAACCAAAGGGAGGCTATAAAGGAGCCATAAGACTGGAAAAGTCTTGTAAGGTTGCTCCCTGGTTGAAAAAAGCTGAAAAAACGCGAGTAGCTATGAAGCGGTAAGGGGAGTTTAAGTATCAAAAATTAGAATTTTTCGGCAATTAGCACCAAAATGGCCAAAAAAATAAGAATAAAAAGCACCCCCTAGTGGCAAAAACATGAACTAAAGGATGATAAAAGGGATCAAAATTTTTTATTGATTTTTCTACGTCATTTGAGATTGTATCTTTAATTTCCCCATTTTTAGAAAATCTTCGAATGGAATACATTAAACGAACCCCCGCGGGGAGCAAAGTAGGGGGGAGGGGCAAGGAAAGTGCATAATATGAATAAGTGGTCACAGGACTTTCCAACGATATGTCACATGAGGGTTGTCGGCTAAATTTAGAAAAGTGCCCCCGCGCGGGGGCAAAGTAAGGGGAGGGGCGCGGGCGATATATAAAATGAAATAGTAGTCACAGAGCTTTCCAATGATATATCACATGAGGGGTGTCAGCAAATGATAGAAAAGAGTCCCAACTCCCAGGATTCCAATTATCGTGCCCCCCGAAATATACCCTGCCCATCCTTCTGTTTGAAATTTTCATATATTAAAAATTATTTATCGGAGGGCTCCGTAAAAAAATCCGATATAAAATGTTTAAAAACGCTACTATTTCAAAAAAGTTCAAAAAGTTCCTCTCTCGGGGCGCCAAACTAGGGAGGGAAGAAGAAAGGTTCATAATATGAAAGAGTAACTTTCCGATGATATACCAAATGACTGGTCCAAAAAAAGTTTGAAATCTACCCCTTCCACGTGGGTTCCCTCTTTTATCCCAGAATATACCCGGAAATCCCGCAGACCCACTTTTAGAATTTTATATTTAATAAATAATATTTATCGGAGAGCTCCATTAAAAAACCTCATTTAATAATATTTATTGTAGAAATCTCTACAATTAAAAAAAAAAAAATTCACCCTCGCACCGCTCCCCCCCCACCCCGCCCCCTTCCGCAATTCAACTCTGGGAGGAGAAAGGTTCATAATATAAAAGAATGGTGAAAGGACTTTCCGATGATATGTCAAGGAGAGGTTTGGTAAAAGTTTGAAAATTACCCGCCCCCCCCTCCCTTTGTCCACTCTCGCGCCCACCAGAATTCACTCACCTTCCTCTTTGAACTTTTTGTATTTAATAAATAGTATTTATCTGAGTCTCCAGGTATGGGGCAGCTTGGCAGAGCTAAAATAAGAGAAACATTGAAAATTCGGGGCAAAATGACACTAAATTTAACAGTAAAGTTTGAAACTAGGACTATACAGAACTGAATACATAAACAACTATGCTTCATAACCCACATCGGTTAATAGCAATAAAAAGATAAGTGCCAGTTAAACTGATGGCATTGAGCTCACAGGTTATTCACACTATTGCATATTATACTCTTATTTCAAAGAATAATGTCCCTCAAAAAATAAATGAAGGGAAATATCGCCCGTTTGCCCCTTTTATACTTAACCAATGAACCTCCAAATCTAATCAGGGAAACTCCTTAACTATATCAAATCAACCTTCAGTATATCAAATTTGAAGCAAATCAGATAATTCTGCATGAAAAAAAGAAACATATCGCTAAATTAAGGGTGGTCTAACCAATTTAACCCTTTTATACTTAACTAATGAACCTCCAAATCTAATCAGGAAAGCTCCTTATCAGAACGAACATAGAAAAAAAAAAAAGTAAATTGAATAATTCTCCATGAAAATCCATTTATCTAAATTAAGGGGAGGGGACTTGCCCCCTTTTCGCCCTTGTATACTTAACCAATGAACCTCCAAATCTAATGAAGGAAGCGCCATATCGGAATAAATCGGTATATTAAATTTGAAGCAAATCGAATAATTCTGCATGAAAAACCCTTTTATCTAAATTAAGGGGGAGACTAGCCCCTCCCCTTTATACTTAACCCATAAACCTCCAAATCTAATCAAGGCAGCTTCTTAATATAATAAACCGGTAACCCAAATTTGGAGCAAATCGAATAATTCTGCATGAAAAACCCATTTATCTAAATTAAGGAGCCCCCTTTATACTTAACTAATGAACTTCCAAGTTTAATCGGGGAAGCTCCTTAACATAATAAACCGGTATACCAAATTTGGAACAAATCGAATAATTCTGCATGAAAAACCCATTTATCTAAATTAAGGGGGGGGGGCGGACCAGCCCCCTTCTCCCCCTTTATCCTTAACCAATGAACTTCCAAGTTTAATCACGGAAGTTCCTTAACATAATAAACCAGTATACCAAATTTGGAGCAAATCGAATAATTTTGCATGAAAAGCCCATTTATCTGAATTAAGGGGGGGGGGGGTCCAGCCCATTTCTCCCCCTTTATACTTAACCCGTAAACCTCCAAATCTAATCAAGGCAACTTCTTAACATAATGAACCTGTATACCAAATTTGGAGCAAATCGAATAATTCTGCATGAAAAACCCATTTATCTAAATTAAGGAGGGGTCTACCCCCCTTTCCCCCCTTCATACTTAACTAATGAACCTCCAAGTTTAATCAGGGAAGCTGCTTAACATAATAAACCGGTATACGAAATTTGGAGAAAATCGAATAATTCTGCATGAAAAACCTATTTATCTAAATTAAGGAGGGGGGCAGCCCCCCTTCTCTCCCTTTATCCTTAACCAATGAACCGTTAAAACTAATCAGCGGAACGCCTTATCAGAATGAACATAAAAAAATTGAAGCAAATCGTACATTTTAATCAAGAGTTATCGCGTTACGTACATACATACGTCCGGACGTACGTACATGCATACACACAGAACCGACGGGTACATTATCTCTCAGGCTTAGATAGCCTATGAGCTAAAAAGAGATTGGATAAGCAGATGGACTCCTTTGAGAAATTATGACTTAAACCAGAAATGCGGTAAGTTTGACTCTGAAAGTTTAATTTCCATCTCGCATTTCGGCAAATCTCATCTCGGGGGCTGTGCATATATAACGTTATCACTTTAGGGGGGAGGGGGGGGTCTGGCACTTGATATCGTAAGATATCGCTGGGGGGAGGGGGGGGGGTTTGCTTTTTGATATCGATATCATTTTCGATCCAACCAAACTTTTCTTTTTTCAGTAACTTTTTGTTTACGTCCAGGTAGTCTGTTATCTTTTTTATTATTACTATTTTTATATGTTTTTATGAAAATACAAAACTATTATTAAAGCCGCTACATTTTTATAAAATCATTTCATTTCGAAATTTGAATACCTCAATACCTTTGACATTCCTTTTCTTCTGCTTTATGCACCTATAATTCGCTGTTAGAGAAATCAGGAGCATAATATGTAGAAAGTGATACTTGCATTTACCAAAGAAAGTCAAAGAATATTTGTTGATTAGTTCTGCTTTTAACTTTCCCAGGCAGGGGGCAAATGCAAGAAAACAATATTACTTTTGAATACATCATGTAACAATAAGCTTTTATTAAGTACCTTTAAATAGTAACTAACTCTTTTAGATGTTATTTGATATAAATTTACTTCATGTATTGATATTTTAATGTCTTCTTGAATCCGTAAAGCATGCGACTAATATATGTATAATCATATGCGTATGTCACGTGTAAAAAGAAAGAAAAAGATTAGAAAATTTTTTTAGACATTGATAACGATAACATCGAGGGGGGGGGGGGTTCGACGAATGATAACGGATGATATCGTAAGGGGGGAAGGGGGTCCAAAATTAGCCAAATGTTGATAACGTTATATATGCATAGCCCCTCGATGATTTTTCCAGCATTTCGACGCTTCCAGACGGGAAGCAGCTGCTCGATGGTTGGTTCTCTCGCGGTTTTAAACCTTTCGGGATGGGAAGTCTCTCGAGAGTTTATCTCGCCGTTTTCAATCTTTCCCGATGGGAAGCCTCTCGCTGGTTTCTCTCGTCCTTTTCGAAATCTCCCAATGAAAAGCCTTCCGAGGATTTATCTCGCGCTTTTCAACATTTCGCTATGAGAAGCTTTTCGAGGATTTCTCTCGTCCTCGGCAGAGAAGAAAAGTAAGAAAATTTATCGATAGTACCAAGGGACGAGATAGAGAAAGAGGCATGACAATGAGCTGTGAAATGAAGCCCTAATTTTCAAAGTTTCTCTTATTTTAGCCCTACCAAGATGTCACATATCTGGAGCTCTCCGATAAAAATTATTTATTAAATGTAAAAATTTCAAAGAGAAAGGTGGGCCGGGTGATTTCGAGGGAGGAGGACGTGATTGTGGAGTCATGCGGGGTGCAATTTTAAAAATTTTACCGAACCCTTCCTGTGGCATATAATCGAAAAGCCATTTGACCACTCTTTCATACTATGAACCTTTTTTCGCCCAAAGGGGGTGGGGAAGGGGCGATCAAATTTTTAAAACCGTAGCCGATTTCTATAATAAATTTAAATATCACTTTAGATGTGGGTTTTTTATGCAGTCTTCCGGTAAATATTATTTATTGAACATAAAAATTTTAAAGTGGCGGCTGTGTGAATTCCGGGGCGAAAGAGTGGGCCCACGGGCGGAGGTAGGGGGAGCAATTTTCAAACCTTTTTTTGGACCAGTCATGTGATGTGTCATCGGTAAGCTCTCGGATGACTCTTTGATATTATGAGACTTTCTTCCTCCCCTCCCCAATTTGGTCCACACTGCGAAGGTAGTTTTTTCCGTTTTTATCATTTTAGATCGGATTTTTTTATGGAGCCCTCCGCTAAATATTATTTATAATATATGAAATTTCAGGACACTTTTCCAAATTTAGCCAAGACCCCTCATGTGACATATCGTTGGAAAGGTTTGTGACTACTTATTGATGCTATGCACTTCCGGTGGCCGCCCCCCCACTTTGCCCCCCCTGGAGGACACTTATCCAAATTTAGTCAATACCCCTCTTGTGAGATATCGTTGAAAAGGTCTGTGACTACTTATTGATGTTATGCACTTCCGGTGACAGTCCCCCCCCCGGGGGACACTTTTTCAAATTTAGTCAAGACCCCTCGTGTGAGATATCGTTGGAAAGGTCTGTGACTACTTATTGATGTTATGTACCTACGGTGTCCCCACCACCACTTTGCCCCCTCCCCGGGGGCACTTTTCCAAATTTAGCCAAGACCCCTCATGTGAGATATCTTTGGAAAGGTCTGTGACTATTTATTGATGTTATGCACCTCCGGTGACAGTCTCCCCCAATTTGCCCCTCCCGGGGGACACTTTTTCAAATTTAACCAAGACCCCTCATGTGAGATATCGTTGGAAAGGTCTGTGACTACTTATTGATGTTATGCTCCTCCGGTGTCCATCCCCCCATTTTGCCCCCCCCCGGGTGACACTTTTCCAAATTTAGCCAAGACCCCACATGTGAGATATCGTTGGGAAGGTCTGTGACTACTTATTGATGTAATGCACCTCCGGTGATCACCCCCCCCCACACTTTTCTCCCACGGGGGTGTTTTTCTAAATTTAGCCGAGACCCCTCATGTGACATATTGTTGGAAAGGCTTATGACCACTTACTCATGTTATCCACCTCCCGCACCCCTCTCCCCCTTTGCTCCCACGGGGAGGGCATTTTTATAAATTCAGATCCAGACTTCTCATGTGACATATGGTTGGAAAGGCCTAAAGACCTGTGACGACTTAATCATATTATGCAGCTGCTGCGCTCCTCCGCTCGCTTTGACCCCTCCCCCAAGAGATCTGGTCCGAGGTTCATTCGTTTCGATATTATATTTTTTACAAGATTTTGTAGTGCGCCTGCTATCGCCACACCCGCCTGCTATCATATATCAGTGCCGTATATAGCGGGTAACCTGTTCGTGATTTCATATTACAAGATTACGTATAAATTAGGGCCCCCGATTAAAGGAGGGGCCCGCTAGCGGTCGAAGTCACCTAGTCTTTATTAACATCGACTCATTCCAGTTCACCCGCAGACGATTCTTGATAAATGTATGACGTATATAATACATAATACATGATTTATAAAAGAAATTTGCAAACTGTAGTCATCGAGAAAAAATTTACACAATCGAAAACTATCGAGATGTCCATACAATCGAGAAAATCGAGAAAAACATCTCGTTATCGCCCATCACTAACTGGAACTAACTTTAGATTAGTAACGGATCATAAACCTCTAATTCCAATCTTCTCGAAGAAAAACCCTGAAGACTTATCTCCACGATTGCAAAGGTTGAAGATGAGAATGATGAGATATTGTTACTCCATATTTCACATACCAGGAAAGAAACTTTATGCAGCTGATGCCTTGTCAAGACAACCTCAAGAAACTAGAGAAAATGATGAAGAATTGGAAGAAGAAATTGATCCTTATATTCGTATGGCAATTTCCTCATTACCCACTTCATGCAATAGGTTAGAGGAATTACGACAATCCCAAAAGTCTGATGCAACATGCAAAGAGCTAGAAAATTTAATCCTTAACGGCTGGCCATCAAGGAAAAATATACGACCATGTTGTCTACCCTATTGGAATCATCGATATGAAATATCGATCCAAGATGGACTCATAATGAAGGGCTGTCGAATCATCATTCCTGCCAATCAGCGAAAAAAGGTTCTGCAAAAAATTCATGAGGGACATTTGGGAATTACGAAATGTCGTGCGAGAGCAAGATCATCTGTCTATTGGCCTGGAAAAAATAGAGAAATTGAAGAAATGATAAAAAGTTGCACATCATATATCAAGGAGACCACTAATCGCCATCAACCTCTTATCCCTACCGAATTTCCTGAAAGACCATGGGAAACTGTGGGCATGGATCTTTTTAAGCTTCATGGATTTTGGTACTTAATTGTGACCGATTACTTCTCACGATATCCAGAAATTGCAAGACTATAAAGATTAACTTCTGAAGAAGTAATTCTCCACTGCAAATCAATCTTTGGCAGACATGGGATTCCTAAAGTCGTCAGATCTGACAGTGGTCCTCAATTTGAGTCAATTAACTCATCTGAATTTTCAAAATGCCCAAAGATTTATGGATTTCGTCATATCACATCAAGTCCTAGGTATCCGCAAACGCAAAGTAATGGTTTCATTGAATCTGCAGTAAAATCCATCAAGCTGCGACTCAAAAAAGCTGAAGATCCTTACCTTTCTTTAATGGCATATAGAGCATCACCCTTAGAGAATGGCCTCAGTCCTGCAGAACTTCTCATGGATCGCCGTATTAAGACAACACTGCCAATAGCAAGATCTCAACTAGAGCCAAAAATTGAAAACAGGGCTCAACTTCAAAGGAAGGAAGAGAAGAGAATAGAACGGCAAAGAGATAACTATAACAAAAGTCACGGTGTACGAGACCTCTGTAATCTCGATGTTGGAGATGGGGTGTGGATCACTGACAAGCGAGCTACTGGTACGATTCAACAGAGATTAGATTATCCACGTTCGTACATAGTCAAATCTGGGAAAAAGATATATCGTCGAAACAGAATGCATCTTATCCCATCAACTAATTTCCAGTCGGAGACTAATGATGTGGATGACCTTCAACCAGACGTTTCTAGTAACGAGTCTCCAATACCACAGAGGGTTCCTAGTCCAACAAAATCAAGCTGTCAGAATCTTCATCCATCCTGTAACAATGGTAAACGTAACTCTATGTCTCCACGAAAATGAATCTTTGAAGAAAGGGAGATGTGGTATTAGGACATTAGCTGTAACCGAAATTAACCTAAAACAAGAGCTCTGACTTATGTTTATGTAATGTTGTGTCGTGCTTGTATATGTAACCTAAATAGAATAAGTTATGTGTGAATAAACGTATGCAAGTAATTTCATTGTATACATCCATTGGAGCCTTCGACGGTTCGCTACATTATTAACAGAACTTCATAACAACGCACACTAAGCTATGTATAAAAATATGTACAACGCTTGAAGATGACTCTATGTCATTAGAGAATAAGTTTGGTATGTTAAATATTTGTAAAGATCAGTTAAACGATAAATATGAAACATTAAAAAAACTAAGTTCCGATATTCAAGATGTCATCGCTGACGACGATTTCGGAAAAGAAATCGAAAGTTCTGGAAGCTATAGTGAAAAAATTATTGAATCGCGTTATAAGATAACGAAGTTCTTAAATGAACACAACTCCCAGCAACAAAGTAACGCTTTTCAAAATTTTATGAAAAATGAATCCAGGTTTTCAAAACGGAAATTTAGAGAGATCTATGAAATTGCCGAAGCTCACTATAAACAAATTTTTTGCTGACAACAGTTCCTGGTTAGAATTTTGGGGGCAATATTCCAATGCAATCGAAAAGAATTCTAATTTAACTCCTGTTGACAAATTTGTGTATTTAAAATCTCTTGTTGGAGGTAGTGCATATAATGCCGTTGCAGGTTTTTCACTTTCGAAGGAAAACTTTAAAGCTGCAGTTGATTTGTTAAAAACTCACTATGGTCGTGACGACCTAAGTAATCAATGCACATATGAACAAATTGTTAAATTTAAAACAGGTAAAGAATACATCTAATGTTAGAGAACTTCGGGAATTGTATGATAGATGTGAAATACAAATCAGAAATTTAAATTATCTCGGTGTTACAGCAGGAAGTTATGGTCATCTCCTATGTCCTATTTTATACCTTGTCCTAGTTGTCCTAGTTGATACCTTCAGAAATAGCGCTAGATTTTAATCGTAAAAGAACCGATGGAGTCGAAGAGCTTCTTTCCTTCATTAAAAACGAAGTTCAATCGCGAGAATCTACGATGGCACTGCAGAACTCTGAAAATAGTTTTAATGCTAAAAAAGAAAAGCATAAATATAATAACAATTATAAACATTTTAGCAATTATAAAAGCAACATTCCTTCAGCCAAATGTTTCATCCAAATGTCATTCTTGTAAAAATGTTTTGTATATTTTGTGAAAATGACCATGATCCTAAATTATGTAAAGAATATACCATTCCTCAAAAACGGGATAAATTGCGCATCCAGGGACGTTGTTTCATCTGTTTCCAAAAATTTCATCGGTCGACCAATAGTAAATTTAATTTAGAAAATTGTAAATTTTGCAATGGAAATTTTCATCATTCTTCGATTTGTTTAAAGAATTCTAATCAAACAGTGCCCAAAGAAATCAAATCAGCCGACTCTGTTGTTTCTTCGATATCTCATTGTAAAACCAATTCAAATGAAAATCCTTTAAAGATGTCATTTTACAAACAGCTTGCGTAAATGTGTAATCTGGAATAAATTCTGAGCTTTCATTATGTTTATATGATTTAGGAAGTCAAAGATATTTTGTTATAAAGCAATTAGTTTCAAAATTAAATGCTCGAATTATTCGTCAAGAAAAACTCCAAATTTTTTTCTTTTGCAGCTGTTAACGCGCAAATAAAAACATTTGACGTTGTGCATTTAAAATTATCCCATACTGAAAACAAATCGCGTTACATTTTGCGAAGCATTACGCAATCACGGATGTAATTTCTTCTACGATTTATCCCCTTCTTCTCTCCAGACAGATAATGAACAAGCTAGCGCCTTTTAAATTGTTAGAATGTTGTTGCATCATGCGATTCTAAAATAAATGTTCTTATTAGGCGGATTATTTTTTATCAAATCTGTCAGGATGGGGGAAAAATAATTAAATCTCTCTTTTTATGTGATAGTTTGTTTGAATATTCTCTTTGTGGATTTTATGAGGATGTAAAAAAAAAAATGGAATGCGCCTCTGTTTTAAATCTGTCGGTTGCAACTGCAGATAGGGAAGATTTGAAATTTTTATGGGAAATTGAATCTTTGGATATTACTCAGTCAAATGAAAATATTTCAGATGTAGATAAGGAAATTGTGAATAAATTTGAGAATAACTTAAAATTCGTAAATAATAGGTATGAAACGGGTTTATTGTGGAAGGATGAGAAAATGAAAGGTGGGAATAATTTTAGAATAGCTAGAAGTCGCTTTGAGGAATTAAATCGTAAATTCGAGAAGGATAATGACTTATGTAAAAATTATAAAGCTATTGTATTATAACAAATAACTGCTGGAATTGTAGAAGAATGTCCTGATAAAATAATTGAGAATGGTTACTTTATGCCCCACAGACCAGTTTTAAGAGAGGATAAATTAACTACCAAAGTAAGGATGGTTTTCTATGCTTCTTCTAAAGAAAAACATTTAAATTCTCTAAATGATTGTTTATATCCAGGTCCTAATCTTAATCCGAACATACTTAATGTAATATTTAATTTCAGAATATATAATGTTGCATTTTACGCTGATTTAGAGAAAGCCTTTTCGCAAATTGGGATAACAGAAGAAGATCGGGATTATTTAAATTTTTTGTGGTTTGGTGACGAAAAGGATGATTTAATTTTTTTTGAGATTTACATGAGCCGCCTTTGGGGCAACTTGCAGTCCCCTTCCTTTGGCTGCAACTGTTAGATTCCATATACGTGAACACAGTGATCATCCTGAAGTTGTTAAGATCTTGGACGCTTCTTTTTACATAGACGATTTGATAACGGGTCAAAATCTGATGAAGACGCTTATTATCCATCCTCAACAGCTTCGCATATTTTTAAAGAAGCTAGCATGAATTTGCGAAAATTCAATACTAATTCTGTTAAACTTAGAAAATTATCGAATGAAAATAAATTATGTGACTCAGAAGAAAATTTGAATAGTAATTCTTTAAAGATTTTGGGATTATTATGGGATACTAATTGGGATATTTTATATTTTGACGTACAGCCCTTTCCTGATGATTGGAAATTTAATCCAACGAAACGCGTTGCTCTTAAAGCCATGTTAAAATCTCTTTGATCATATCGGATTCATTACACCATTTTCTGTTCGTATGAAAACTTTGCTACAGGAAACATGGAAAAGGGGTTTGAAATGGGATGAAAAATTCCCTAATGATTTAAAAATTGAATGGGAAAATTGGTGTGCAGAAATCGAACATTTACATAAATTTGAGGTACCCCGCAAATATTTTCCACAGGGCCTATAATTATCGGATCCGATGGAAATTTATAATTTTTCCGATGCTAGTCCTAAGGCTTATGGGGCTGTAGCTTATTTTCGATGTACCACAAGTGATAATGAAATTATGACCAGTCTTATTTGGGCAAAATGTAAAGTCGCCCCGATTAAATGTTTGACAATCCCTCGTTATGAATTAATGGGGGCATTAATAGCTGCAAGGTTGTCTAAATATCTGAAAAATGCATTTAATTTTCAAAATTTTGAAATTAATATCTGGTCAGATTCCACTATTACATTATATTGGAATAAGGGATCAGCCATGGATTGGAAGCCCTTTGTGGCTAATAGGGTTGTAGAAATACAATCTTTGACTGATCCTAAAATATGGAAGTATATTCCGGGTAAGGATAATCCGAGTGATCTTCTTACTAGAGGCGAGAATTTACATAACCTCATGGAAAATAAGTTATGGTATTATGGTCCTGAATGGTTATCATTACCAAAGGAGAATTGGCCAAAACCTAGAAAGATACCATTTAATGAAAATATTTTCAATGAAAGAAAATCATCAAATTTGAGTTCTGCTCAATTATCTTGTGCAGTAAGTGTTGTACCTCCAGAGTCGTTGTTAAAATTAGAAAATTTTAGTTCTCTTTCCAAGTTACTTAACATCACAGCATGGATCTTAAGATTACTAAATAATATCAACAAAACTAAAACTAAAATTTCAGGTGAGCTCACAGCTCCAGAAATTGAAAAGGCAGAATTTTTTTGGTTAATCTGTTTTTGGTTGGCACAGTTATCTGTCTTTAATCGTGAAATTGATTTATTGAAAAGGGGAAAGCCCATCGATAAAGATTCAGCTTTGTATAGTCTGAACATAAAATTGGATGAGAATGATTTGATAAGTTTATCTGGAAGACTGCAATTTTCAGAATTACCTTATAGGGAAAAGCACACTTTTATACTTCCAAATGGGAGTGCTTATACCAAATTGTTGATTCAGAATGCCCATGGAAAGGTTTTCCATTATGGAATTGCAACATCTTTAGCTCATTTACGAGAAAAATATTTTATAATTAGAGGACGAAAATTTATAAAATCTGTACTGAAGCATTACCTTATTTGTACAAAATTTAAAGCTTCTCCTGGGAAGCAAGAAATTGCACCATTACCAAAAGATCGTATTATAGAATCACCACCGTTCTATACCTGTGCTGTGGATTTTGCAGGTCATACTTATGTCAAAGCAAAAACTGGCCAAGAAAAGGCATATATAGTTCTTTTCACGTGCGCAGTCACTAGAGCTGTGCATCTTGAATTGTGTACTAATTTAACTACGTAAACTTCCCTTTTATCATTTAAAAGGTTTATATCTCGTAGAGGAATTTGTAGAACAATCTACAGTGGTAATGCAAAAACATTTATCAAAACTGATAATTTACTTAGAGAAGTTTGGAGCCGAATATCGAAAGAGGAAGTTTTATGATATTTTAATAAAAATAACATTGTTTGGAAATTTATTGTTCCAAGAGCCAGTTGGTGGGGCGGTTTTTGGGAACGCATGGTGCGTTCAGTTAAAACTCCTTTGAAGAAAGTTCTGGGAAGATCTTGTCTCTCATATGAAGAAATCCAAACCACTTTAACTGAAATTGAAGCTGTGATTAATGGTTGTCCATTAACGTACGTCTATGAAGAAAACAGTGAACCGCTTCCGCTTACTCCTTCACATTTCCTGATCGTCAAGCGAATAAATTCTCTACCAGACATTCATTGTGTAACTGAACCTACGTCGAATAAAGTAACACCAACAAAAATATTGAGATATCGAGATCAAATTTTAAATCATTTCTGGAAACGTTGGAGGCAGGAATATTTGCTAGAACTTCGTTCTGCCAAGTTTTCAGTTCCAGTCAAAGCTCCGACTAAATTCGAAATTAGTGATGTTGTATTGATTAATGAAGATAAAACTCCAAAGCACATGTGCAAATGTGGTCGAATTACAGAACTTTTTTTAGGAAGAGATTAGAAATGAGATTAGATTATGTGCCATTCAGATTGTTTCCGGTATGATAAAAAGACCAATCCAATTGTTATATAAACTAGAACTAGACATGATGGACTGATTTTAGACTCCTTTAACCTATGAACACTTCATTTACATTTTCATTCTATTAACCTTTTCCAGTCCAATTATTTTGTATATTTTAGTTTCAGTATTCGTTCCTGTGAAAACAGAATTGTATGTGTAATCCTTATTATTGTAAGTATGTTCTAACTTTTAATTGTCTTATTAATATGTAGTTTGAAAATTTTGATAAAAATTTAATTTTAATGATAAACAATAGTAATTTTTCATCCGGGGGCAGTTTGTTTAAACCCCCTTTCTGTTAAAGGCTTGGCGAAAAAGAGGAATTGCCAAGAATTGTTGTAACCCTTTTTCATTCACTGTGTTTCATTTTTAATATAGATGTAAATTAACTTCTGAAGCGAGTGGTCGGCGCTATATCCGGCTTTATCTGAACCAGGCTTATGGCTTGGTAATAATAAATTTGTTCATTTTATTTTATCACCGAGTATTTTATTATCAGAGTTCATGATTCACATTTTAATGTGTAAAAAGTCAGTCGTTCAGAATAGTTTATTGAATTAATGTGATAGAGATCTGATTCGAAGAAAAATTGTTTATTATTGTTTCGAAGAACCTTCACTGCTCAACAAGCGCGAAACTGACGCATTGACGGCACATTTTTAAACGTAAAGGTATAAAATTGGCATACCTGACTATGAAACCGATTTGTAATCGAAATGATTTTTCCATTTTTTGATAAATAAATTACCTATCGAGTTATAAGCGTTTTTGATCACGTGACAAGGCGTTTTTCTCTCTTCGTTGACTGTTTTTTCTGCTTTCGTCGAGAAATTCCGTTCAAAACGCCATCTTTGGCAGTATTTTCTGAAAGTTCTATTGTGTTTACAAAAAAACGGAAAACGTCCTTCGGTTACATAGTTTCTGAATAACAACAGCTGCCAGTTTCATGCGTTTCCGAACAAAAATGAATTAAAACTTATGTTATAAAATTACCCCTTTAGATTTGAGCAGTCTTAACCAACTTTTGGTGCTGCAGTAGAAGATATGAGATCCTTTTGAAACATAGCTCCAAATCTTCGAACGACATTTCACCATCTTATGGTTGCAGCTACTCCAGACCCAAAAGTGGGTTCAAAACAGCACAAAATTTGTAACAGTGTAAGCTTCCCTGTTTGCGTTCCAAATATCACCGATAGATAGCACTATTCTTGTTTCGGACTGTAATATTGCTCAAAATGATCTTGTAATTTCAAAACATCATCTTTTATTGACATTTCAAAAGCTAAAAAAAAAAAAAAAGGATAAAAGTTTTCAACTTTTGTTCACCTTTATACGTTAGTTTGAGCGTTTTAATACTTTGAAAAAAAAGAAAAGTTTTTTGGAATTCGCAATTTTTTAAGCATTATCTTCATTCTGGAAACTTTTCTCCCAGATCAAGGTTGTGAAAACGTGGTAATCGTTGGCAAACGGACTAACTCTACACTCTACACAACAATCGACGACAGTACCTCAATGATTGGATCGTGTAGACGCTTTGAAACACTTCCTATATCCGATATGTACACACAGAAGGTAATGGTGATTGGTTGTGCTCAGTCTGACCTTTTTTAATCAAGGGAAAAAAATTACCGCCGAGAAATGAAACACATGCAACGCAAACTGGAAATTTTCCACCTAGAATTAGACAACATAAAAATACCCATCATTCTTTAGAATAAAGATCGAATGGGTTATGAAATATTTGTCTAATTAGATATACTGTTTAATTCTCTCAAAACTGATTATCACGTTTAAATCACCTGAATAATTTCTTGCGATAGAAACAGGACCCGATCAAGGGAAGGTGAGGCTAGAGGTCTGCAAAGTCCTGGGTCCCCTACCCGGCACGGTCCGGCAAAATGAAGGCAGATTTCCAAACGGGCCGGGCCGGATCGGCACAATAAAGAGAACTTTTTTAACGGGCTCGGTCGTGTCGACAAAAAAAAAAAAACAAAAAAAAAACGGACCGGCCCGGGCGATAAAAAAATTAAGTGAGCCGACTGGCCCGATAAAACGAATTTAAAAGGGTCGGACAAAGCCGACAAAATATGAACATTTTTCAATGGACCTTGCTGTGCCGATAATAAGTTATAAATCTGCTTCACGAGTGATGCTAATTTGACAACATCGATACCGAAATTTAACATGTCGAGCGTAGAGATCTGCATCGGATTTAAATCGTGTCTGAGTCCGGGCTTAATGTTTTAGAGGATTCGGGGTGCGCTCAGGATTTCCCATCTACATATTCGGGTCGAGCCGGGAATTAATTGTTCACAGGACGTTTCGGGCAAGCAGTTTGTTTTTTAAAAATAATAATGAAGTTTTGTTAACCGAATCTTTGAAAATGTACTTTAAGAAAGAACTTTTGTTAGCCGGATCTTTGGAAATGTACTTTAATAATTCATACCGAAATATTTTTTAAAATCTACCTTTTTTTTTTTTTTTTACAATATACGAATTCAAAAGTTATGATGTTTTTAACCGTTTTTCTTTTTTATTCTAAAATACATTAAATTTTGTCAATGAGTCTATGTTTGAATGTAATAGTCTAAGAATCTAAGTGATCGTTAATGATGCTATTCCTGTTTCCTGTAGCTTGCGGAGATATAATTTGAAATGTATTGTAACAATTTCGCATAAATATGTTTGTAGTATTCTTTAAAAGAATTTTAATTGCATGTTAAGAAAAATCGGAATTTTGTATAGAAATTGACTCGGACAGGACCTGATTTCATTGATTTTTGCATGGACCGCACACTGTAAAAAAAAATTCCGCAACGTTCCTGGGAAAAAATGGGCAGCTGAGTTGCCCATTATTTCCAAGAAACATTTCTTGAAAATGACTGGTACTTTACTGTATATGTTAAAAACTTTCTACAGAAATACCAGTAAGTTTCCTGCGAAATACCAGGAATATTTCTGTTGACATCAAAACATTACTGACATATTCAAGGCTGGAGTAGCACAAGAGCGAAAAATGTCCAGACCAGGGATCGAACCTGGATACTTGGCGTGCCGTGCCAATGCCTTACCTGTTAGGCTATCCGGACCGATACCTGGCTGACATAATTCACTCTGGATGTTCGTTCCCTTCATTATGACATTACTGACATTTCACAGTATGCGGGATCCGCAGACGATTTTTACATTTCCAGTTGACAATTTTCGCTTTATTATCATTATTTGTTAGAATGAAAAAATATTTTGAAATTGACATCAAAATTATTATTTATAATTTACACGAAAAAATAAATTTTCAGTTAAAATTCAATAAAGTAAATATATATGTGATATATTGTTTCTGAACTTTGCTTAAAATATAAAAATATATAAATGTAAATAATAATTAGAAAAAAAAATCTAGACATAAAATTTGATTTATTTGCATTCCATATTGATTTTTTTACATTCATTTAAGGAATTCGTTTTCGACACTCGCGCGCGAGCAACGGATTATAGGAAAAAAAATAATAATTGGCGGCCGCAGCGTTTTGCTGTTTCCAACTTTTGTTCAGGAACGTTTCAGATAAGAAAACCAGAATTTCACAGGAAAGAGCTAAATTATTCTGAAAACCTGATAAAAGGCAAAACGTTCCTGGATTTTACCTGGAACGTTACCATTTTTTTTTTACAGTGCAGCGCCCCCAGCCGAACTTTTAGTTTTTACATCAGGCAAGGCCAAGATGGCTTTCGTTCGGGTAGGCCCGGGCTTGGGCCTGGAAATTTCAGTCTGTGCAGATCTCTGAGCGAGACCCAGCGTTTTGGATTCATTCGGAGTAAAAAAGTAAACAATTTCTATGTCTTAGAATACAGGTATTAATATACGAGGTGTTTTTGAAAGTAAAGATACACTTCAGACAGTAGGAAAGAAAAAGTTGTTTGTTTGAATGCGTTGGAAACACACATTGGAACCTTGAAAATTTCACCTTTCCTTCGAAATCATTCGTTATTTGTACGGTAAGTCTGTTCCGTGTAGCACGTGTTTATAATGACTGCGTCAATTCAGAATCCCGCCAAATGTGAAGTACGTTTCGCCATACGTTTTCTTCATGCAAAAGGTGAGCATCCAGCGGATATAAGAAATTGTTCCCGTCTATAAGATATGGGAGCATTATGAATCGACAAAACGTAACGAAATGGTGTCGTGCTTTCTCTGGAGGTAGGACCACTGTTCATGAAGAACCCAGAACAAGTAAGCCATCTGTGATCTCTGATGGGCCCGGACCTTACACTAAAAGACTACTACTTATTCCTCTACCTGAAGAAACATTTTGCACAGAAAAACTTCAACGACGATGATGATATCAAAATCGAAGTTGAAATGTGGTTTCGACAACAGGCGGTAAACTTCTATGACTGTGGTATACAAAAGCTCGTACTCAGATTTAACAAGTGCTTGGACAATGATGGCAGCTATGTCGAAAAATAAGGCATATACCAGTAGATAATTTGCAATGGACATTTTATCAAAAGTTCTTTGAATGAGTATGCGGCATTGTATCTTCACTTTTCGAAACCCCCTCGTATAAGTACATATTTAGATAAATATATTGTTTTTAATCTTATCCTACTTTAAAAGTGCACAACAATACTTATAATCAGTTCAAAGTCAAACTATATTTAAAATATCAACTTTAGGAAAATTGCGTATCAAATTTTATGCGCCGGGGCTACGGCCTGGTTGACTTTAATCAGGCCCTGGATAGAAACCCTTCGGGAATGAAACCGACATGATTGGATTTAGGCATGGACCACATGACCCTGGGACCAGAGAGTCGAATGAAGTTTTGATAGTAGTGTATATGCTAGCAAAAGCCATGCTTTGTTTGGATTCGCGAAGCATTATTTAATAAGATAAATATTTGAAAGTAACAATATTTTTTTATATTATTTTTGCATCTTTATTAAGCAAAAACATTATTTTATGTTTTGGCGCATTTTAATTTTAGAAATGTAAATACAATCAAATAAGTAAGAATTTCCTTGGAATTTTTTTTTTATGATATAACGAATTTAACAATTAATTTTGTTTACAAATATTTTGGTACCACTTTACAAAAAAATAATCATAATATAATTCTTTTAAAATGCATAAGTATCGTCTGCGTAAATGATTTCACATAATAAGAATAAATTGTGTATTTGAATTCTTAACCCTTAATTGCATGAATTATTCTTTTAGAATTGTGTTTTTTATTTTTATACTAAGGAATAGACACCAGAAATCTTAAGATACATTTTTAACTTTATTTAGTAGCATATTTTTGTAATTTTTAGAGGATTAATATTTCTATATAAATATACTTAATTTATGTATTAAAAATTAAATAAAAAGGTGATGGAAATTTACATCACTATGCAATTAAGAGTTAACACTGAAAAATACTTTTATAATTGAATGGACATAATTAAATTTTCACAAATTTTAATTCATTAAAAATCTATATATATATATAAAAGACGTTCTCTGGATGTATGTCATTTATACAAATCTTCAATTTTTGACCGATTTGGAAGAAACTTGATGTATATACGCTTTAGAACGTGGAAAAGATCGCTGTCTACTTTTAAAAACCACCAGACCACTATTTATCCCTTTTTTCTACCACCTTCCATAATTTAACATTATAGAGATATCTCTTTTTTTAATTTTCTAATTCAATCATTTCTTTCCTGTTGCCACGCCATAACAAATGACGCAATAATTAGAAAAAAAATAAGGATAACGCGCGTATTTTGTTTTTATTTGTCAATAAAAATTCAGATTTTCTCGCTATATTTTTGCATTTTTGAAATCGACGTCATTCTAATCAGAAAATGAAAAAAACAATTCCTATATATATACAAAAACTTTAACTAAACACGTGTTAAAATGACGAAGTATCTTCATTTGAATGTTTTTAAAGTTAAAAAATCTATTTTAATACAGGAGTTTTAATTTAAAGAAAACAATTTACAAAAAGATAATAAAAAAAAGAAAAAAAATCGTTTGTTATATATGACGTCAATTTCTGTTTAACTGACATCACTTTCTAATGATGTTTTATTCTGAAAAGAGACTCTTGATCTTCTGAAATTAATCCTTATTATTATCATCTATAAAGTGAAAGATTTATTTTAAAACCACGCGAATTTAAAATTTCAGTAAATGCTAGGTCATTTGGATGTATTTATTGCTTTTTTTTCTGCGTATTGTCAGAGAAATCGTATACTTCAGTTACATTTGCTGAAGAAAACAAGCATTCTGGTTTTAAAAGCTGAAACACTTTACTATAATTACGCCAAAATGACGTATTTTTCCCTAAAATTCAATTTTGCGAGTTTTAAAATTAAGTTAAAAAAATTGAGGCTTTTTATAAACGTCAGGTTAAGCATGTTAATATTCTGTAATAGAGTTAGATGTCTAGAATTCGCTAAAAACATGAATGATGTCATACTTTTGTAAGCAACGGGTTCCATAAAAGGTATAAGTCAGATTTGTTAAAGTACGCCAAATATGCGTATAGCTTGATTATCGAAGATTAACCCATTTGCACTTACAATGATAAAAATAGTTCAGCATTTTGTTGTTGTTGTTGTTGTTTATTATTCAATAGCAAAATTAGAAGTTTGCCCCTCCCCCCCCCCCAAAAAAAAAAAAAAAAAAAAAAACCATTTAAGATTAATATGTATGTAATTGAACTATGGAATTTTTCATATTTAAAATAAAACTTTAACGATAAGCACTTTGAATGGACGTAAAAACTTCATTTAAATATATTTTGAAGTTAAAACGTTTACTATAACATAGGCATTTCTATTTGAGGAAAAAATATCAGGAAACAATTCACTAAATATGACTTCACTTTCTATAAATATGTTGTCATTTTCAATACATATGATGTGAAACTGATATTAAAAAACGGTTGCAATGTTTTCTTTCCTATTTTGTTGGCATGCTATATCTTTAATTATACCGTTTAGCAAAGTGTTTTAGTCCCTTAAATGCAATGAAAGCATTCTGCGATTTATATTAAATACGATTACATAAAATATGTTTTTTCTACGATTTATATGAAATACAAAATGAAACGAAGCAAACTTTTTTTTTTTTTTTTTTTTTTTTTTTTTTTTTTTTTTATTTTAAAGAAAGCTTTAAGACTGGCATCAAGACTGAAAGCTTCTGGAATTTGGTGTCATTATCAGGTTATTCGTTGTAGATTTAGGTTTTATGAATGAACGTTTCCTTTTAAAAATAATCAGGCAATCCACCCTGGAATATCCGTGGTTAAAGATGATCCATATACTGGCCGTTGACAGAATAAAAAAAAAAAAATATCGTTTTAAATTTAAAATACTAAAAGAATACCTTTACTATATTTTTTAGAATCCCCAATATCTACATCAAAAATAATTTTTGGTACTTTCGTATTAACAAGCGGTCAATCGAGATTATTTTTTACTATTTATAGCAACCTTCATTAATATGATAATTTTGAATAGTTCGATTTGAAATCTGTTAAATTCTTATTTAATTTTTTATGAGGTTTTCATTTCGTTTTCCGATTTAGTTATGGAATATTGCACGAATAAACTCCCAAATTATGAATTATTTACATTGTTTTAAGAAAAATCGGGTTCATCTTTTGTAATTGGGTTGCACGAATATTTAAAAAATATTCTTGCTTAAAAATTATTATAAAATACATAAAAAATTAATAAACTGACAAACACTTTTCAAACAAATAGCATTGAATGTACTTTTTGTTTTCAGTTAGACGTTGAAAAAAATCAAATGTGTAATGTTTAGAGGTTAAACAATTTGCAGTGAAAGAAAAATTTATGTGTTAGGTCATTGCCACCAAAAATATGATACCAGCGTTACTCAGGTCTTTTCCTTATGATATTTCCTTCAGAGCAAATGGGTTCATCTTTCGTAAATTTGGGTTACAAATTTCAAAAGATCCATGCTTGAAAATCAATTTTAAATCCATTAAGTTCAGAAAACTGAATCTCATTTTTATGATTTTTAATGATCAGTATTAAAATGAGAACCAATTAAAGCCTGAAAATTGAGATATAATTTTCAAATAAATTTCATTTGAAAGTAATTTTTTTTCTATTCAGTGTAAAAAATTAAATTGTGCATGTTTAGAAGTTAAGAAAAATTACAATAAAGTACAATTTATGGATTAGGTCGTTGATACCATCAGTATGATGTCAGCTTTACTCACTAACATAATTTTTATTTTATAATGTATATATATATATATGCTATACCAACGAGAATTTCACTAAATACTACACCAATTGGTTGATATTTTTTCTTTGTATTATCAGGAAACTCGTATATTTATTTGTTACACCAGCCAAGAAAATGAGCATTCTGATATTTAAAGCTGAGAGATTTTACTGTGGGTGCGATACAATAACGTCATATTTCCTGATCATTTTTATAATGATTTGTGGACGGAAATGCACAAATATAATTTATTATTGCCGTATTATTTCATTTTAATTTGTTATACCCGGAAGGCCCCTTATAATTGACACGGGCGACGCCGGGTTGTTCTGCTAGTATGCTATAATTTTCATAAAAAAGGTATTTTAAAAATTTCATAAAGGAAATCATGAAACTATTTAATTAATCATGATTCTACTAACTCCATGATTTATTTTTTCTTCTGAAAATATACGTGTTTCGTTTTTTATTTGAAAAAATGCGTCCGTAATGGAAAAACATGTAAAATAAATTAATTAAAATAATAATTTTTTTAAGGTTATTCTGTAAAAAAAAAAAAAAAAAAAAAAAAAAAAAATAATATTGTGCAACTCTACAGATCATAATTTATTTTTGTTTAATTTCAAATCAAAATACTGAATACTTTTTTTGTAAAGTGTGCGACAAAATGTAAAGTGTGCGACAAAATGTAATTTGTGTAGCCTTGTAGAGGATTCGCTTCGCTCATCCTAATAACAATTTAAAGTCTTGCAATATTATATTATTTCTAATTGCTAAAAGGCGGCATAAGATTAAAACTTTAAAAACAGTAAAATAGTTTTATTTGACTGTTGACATTTTCAATTCATCTAGAGTCATTTTCAAAACAAATGATATTTTGAAATTGCACGGTCTATGATGCAATGAACTGAAACGCCATCATTCAGTTTTTCATATAACGCAAGTAACTTTTTTTTTCATTTTTCTTGCAAGGAAGGTCTCCATACGGGCATATTAAGAAAAATCAGAAAAAAATTACAGAGTGTTCTTCTCATGTGGATATATATGTTTATAAATTTTTTGTGGCGGAACCTCGATAGAACGTTCGTTAAAAATAATGAAAATTTCGTTTATTTGGCGATTTATCATCGGTTGGCGATGAAATGAAATTTCGAAAACTACTTTTTTATGTCGAATACTCTTTAAGATAAAAATGTTTCATATTGAACTTGTTTAAATAAATTTAATGTAAACGACTTAAGTTTTGTCAGCTTTAGATTGATTTAACTATATTTCTGTCATATATATATATATATATATTTATAATAAAAGTTAAATATCAAATTTTATGAATCAAAACAAAATTAAAATAAATTAAAATTGTTTCAATATCTCAAAATTAAGTCCAATTGAGCACTGTCGATCCAATTCTGTTGCTATGGAAACGACGAATTCTTTGATATTGAAATGAATAACTGGTAAATTAATCTTGCCTTTTATTTTGGAATACGCTTAAATATATGAAAGTATTTTTTTATATATGAAATTGTTTTTAAAATAATAAAATTAAATAACAAGCAACATAAATATGTAATACGAAAAAATGTATTTATTAAACTCTCTCATTGTTTATGTTTAAATCCATTAAATACTTTTTATACGCATTCTAAAAATCAATTAGCAAACAATTTTCAGGTGCACCAAAAACCGTTTTCTGTTGGCGAGGAAAAGTACTGCTCGCCAAATAGCGTGACGCTTTCGTCTTTTCGCGCCAAATACTCGAAAGTATTTTATTTTTTACACACTTTCTACTGTAATTCCGCCGCTAAATTTGACTGATCCTTTATTGTATACATAAGTAGTTTAATTAGGATTTTTTTCAAAATATTCTGAGTATGCCCAGTATGGAGACCTTCCTTGTTGGATGTATATTTCTATTTTCTAAATCCTTGAATACTTCGAGCCACAGTTTTGGTAAGTTGAATGATGCTGTATCCAGTGCTGCCAGATGAATACTAAAATTTTATTTTGAATACCACTATTTTAGTTCAATATTATTCGTTTTATTCACCCACAAAATTTCCGTAATTAATTAAGGTGACTTATTTTCCACGAAAATAGTGGCATTCAAAATAAAATTTTAGTATTCATCTAGCAACACTGGCTGTATCGTTACATATGTTATTTTTACGTGTTAGAATCTCTATTGCTTCTCTTATGGTGGATGGATAATATTTGTTGGAGGGAAAAATTAACTTACTTTCGTTAAAATTTATATGAATAATGAGTGTATATAATTTTGACTATTTAGGAAACTTTTATGGATAGAACTGATAAGCATTTACTGTCAGAAACGGAAGAAGAAGAATTTAAATATTGCGGCACAGGTTCCTTAACGAGAATTGATTATTAAGTATTTATAAAATTATATGACATGAAAATGAAATTTTTCTTTCTCGAAATATTGAATACTTTACAAAATTGCTTCGAAGTTATTGTAGAATTTGTCCCTTTTCGAAACTGTTCTTAGAACTGCATATAAAATCTAGCTGAGATAAGATTCTTAGTTACTTTCTTCTATCTATTTGTATCTGTGTTCAAGAGCTAACAAATTAACGGAAATTTGCTATTGATCACACCCTTAGGAAGGTGAAGTAGGTAATCAAGATATTTTTTTCATAATTTTAGATATCACACAAAATGATCAATAGCCTTCGACATAAGATAAGTTAAAAAAAAAAAAAAAAGCTGATAAGATACGGTTGGCAGATTGTAGGTTTTCGATGTTGTACGATTTTTAGGCTAGCGGTTGTACTTTTAAACCTTTCCCGAACAACGATTTCTCCCCCCCCCCCCATTCTTTTTTACAGATCTGATTTTTAATAATTTCGGGAGTTTTTCCCAATTTACATTTTTAATTTACTCCAAATATTTCACCTTTCAAAGGACTTTTTGATACAAAAACATTTCTAAACACAAACTATAGTACAGATGTTCCTAAACACAAACATTTCTGTTAACAAATTTTTAAACATAAATATTTATTTTTGTAGGGGTGTTCATTATTCAAATTTACATGACCATTACTGATTTTTTAAGATGTTTTGATTTATTTACTTTGATTAACAATGGAAAATATGACTGCGATATTAAATAAGCGGTGTTGATAGAATATTAATACAAATACAATTGGAAAATAATATAGTTATTATTAATTGTATTGTTTTTAATGAAAATTCTTTTAAGGAAGGCAATACTGGTACAATCATTAATCAGACAGGATATAAAAAAAACGGTAGTGCCATAAACCAAAACAAACTAGTATGAATAATTTTTTTTTTTTTTTTTTTGGGTGGGGGGGGGGGGATCTGGAAATCCTAAAAACCAGCCCACCTGTTCGCTTTCGAGATCATTGTCTTTAGGTTTAAAGTTTTCTTTTTTTTTTAAATTTTTTTTTTGGACTAGGCGCAGTAGGCATGTTCTTAGGGCTCTCAGATTTTTATTTGGATGGAGATGAGTTATAGAAATTTTAGTATAAAAACTTAATTTTTTCTATATAGGTAAGACATAACAACCAAAAATGTTTTAAGGCTATTCGAAATAAAATTATTTGTCCAACCGTTTCCTTAAAATTACTGTGAAATGAGAAACCAAAACTCATTTGCACAAGCATATTGTTAATTTGCTATATTTACTCAATCCAAGCAACAAATCTCATGCAATATCTCGTTAACGAGATTTTCTTTTATAATAACAATTCCTAATGAAAAGAAATGCATAATGGTAATAATTAAAGTTTTTTTTATTTAAGTGTTACAATGTTATGGTTGGAAATATTTTACTTTATATGTGCAAACTTTACCTTTAGTATACAAGGGGGTGCATAAAAGATGTTGAGTTTCAGCTTAATTATAATATGGTTGGTAGGGGAGGGGATTTTATTCTCAATTAAACATTTTCATCTATGTAATTGAATTTTTACTTGCTAGAGTGGCAATATAATAATAATTTTAATGTTAATGTTAGTACAGTTAATTTATCATGTGTGATTGCAAACATGTTTGATGAAAATGAAATTGGTTACCTGAAAATGGATAGCATTAAAAAAATTTATATTCCGGGTTGAGAAAACTGATTAATATACTATTAAAACTATTCGGAAACGTTTCCGAAAATCAGAGCCAGCAAAAGTTTGTTTTCATAACTGCTTCCTTAACACTATTTCTACCAAGGGGTGTCAAAAGGCACCTTTCAAATTTTAACTTAAAATTATGATCTAAGTTTAATCATTTCTCCACAATTATTTTTTTGACTTTTCGTACAATAGTTTTTAAATTAATTCAGCGATATCATTTTCCTCCAGTTCATTCTAGATCTAAAGATGTTCATATGGTATACCTATTTTAACCATGAGGTGTCTTTTTACACCTTAAGAATTTCATAACAGTGTCTAATTGCCGAAACGTCAGTGAAGGCTTACTGTGGAGACACGAAATGTTTTGATTTCCGTTTGTCTGTCTGTCTGTCTGTCTGTCTGTTCCGCGATAACTGCCGCAAAAAGCACCCGATCAGCTTGAAATTAATTGGGCATATTCGTGAGATACCCGGACGTAGCTGTATAGTTTTTGGTTAAATTCGGTTCATTCGTTCGGAAAATATGGAAGATTTTATTTTTCTTTATAATGCTTTTCTACGGCAAGTCAGACGATTTTCAAATTTCCATTTGTTGAAAGAAAATGGCACGTTTGATTCATGGATTTAAATGTCAAATTATGGATACTAAAATTCCAAATAAGGGTTTTAAATTATTCCTATTATATTGAAGTTTTATCAATATATCTATCAGATTTTTTTATTTACGTGTATAATGTTTTGAGGACATTTATACATGTATTCCAATAATATAAAGAATTTTTAAATTAATTTTCTTGTTTTATATGATACATATTTCTTTTTTTTTCCTTTTCTTCGTTGCCTAGCGACTGTTATTCGTAGCCTATCATTGCGTCAAATATGAATGAAGTTAGTAAATTACGTTAATTTTGTTGCAGGTACTATTAAAAGGCTATCACAAAAAATATTTTATCGCGCCAAATCGATGCAATTTATGCAATTAACAGTGGCCACGATAATGAATTATTTTCCAGTAGATTTATAGATCTCCAGATATGCATATTTTGGGGGGCTTTTAATATGTTATTGCTATCGCATGGATTAGGATGTTTAAACTAATGTTTAACCATACTATAAGTGAAAAAAAAGTACAGTTAAAGGCATGTAAATCCTTTTTAACACTTTCCAACATGGATGAAAAGTATTTATGACTTCAGTTTTTCTATCTGTCGATTGCCGTGTTTCTCTACGTGCTCTAACTCGCGTAAATGTAGTCGGGATTACATGTAATTGATATACGTTATTGAGGTTTGCCAAAGTATGTTTGTTATTAAAAATGAAGAGTGTAGCATTCATAGCTTAATTACAGGGCACTCAAAACTATTCCGTTACATTATAGTCTTTGGGAAAAATCGTCTGCGGTGTATTTTAATAATGTTACACAATTTTAAACGTAATGAAATTTATATACTTTATTAAGGTGCACTAGAACCTCGTTACTATAAAATATGTTATGTGTAGCACTTACAGCATGCGTACAGGGAACTCAAAAGTATTCATAATATTACAATCTTTGAAGAAAATCCTTTTGTGGCGTTTTTTAATGATGTTACTCAGTTACAAAATAATAAAATTGATATGTATTTTTGAAACATTTTTGTAGTATATGGGGTGCAAAGCATATGTTTTTTTCAGGGTCACACAAAAGTGGTCGATTAAAATGTGGTCTACGGGGGAAAAAAACTAACTCCTCACAGCTTATTTTAACACATTAGCGATGGGAAACGAGAATTCTCGTTTTTTATTCAGAATACATCATTGGCTAAGGGAGTGACTTCTACCTTACAGAAAAGACATTTATATTGTGTTGTCCATATTTTTTATAGATTGTAAGACATTATATATTACATCCGTACATTGAAAGATATTTACTGCTGCATAAACATGAAAAACATATCTCAGAAACCAATTTCCGAGACACTTTCAGAAGAGGGAGGAGCTTCTACTGTTTTTAAACCCAGATTTAATTAAATTGCCTGTCGTCAGTGTGTTAATTGTGTTGCACTAATTCAAACATTATGAAATTAAATTATATTACTGTGGTTGACTACAAGAAGCTTGAATATGATTTGTATCGTATTTATCGTTCATTTATAGGGTCACATAAAAAATTTCGGATACAGTTCTGGTCTATTAGGGATGATTGCTGAAGAGCATTTTCGATTATGGTGTGCGTTTTAACGTTAAGTAAATTTGTGCTTAATAAGTAGTGCTTAAATATTGTATAGACCATGTACAGGGATACACAAATGAATTCGTAAGTATAAATGAAAATGAGCGCGAATTGCTTCAGTGTGTGTGTTTTTTTTTTTTAATTTGAGTTATGTATTTCCCAGCCCAATTACATTTGATATATGGTGCACACTATGCATACTAATCCCCGGAAATGTGATATGAGCAGTTTTAAGAGGGTTTTTTTCTGCATTAAATTTAAATGCTATAGACGACGCGTAAAAATCTTCACGTAATATACAGGACTGTAGAAAAGAATTCATGTACGTTTCCGTCTATTGGTAGAATTTACTAAAGGACATTAACACAATTAATTGATAATTACAAATGTAAATTAAATTACACTACGAAGGGGTTCAGGGGGGCTCTGCCCCCCTGAAGAAATCTACTTTATTATCTAAAAATTACCAGAATAAGTAGCTCATGAGATTTTCAGAATACCATTACATAACAAGGGGTTTAATTTAACGCTTCTAATGTCAGAAACCTTCGAAATATTTTTTCGTTTTATAAATGTTTATGTAATTTCAGAACTTTAAATTTCGTTTTTTGTAGAAAGATTAATATTACTCAAAGGGTGCTAAACACAATGAATTGGAGAGCTGACGTTGAGGCTCCTGATCTGCAGATTTACTAGTTTTTAAACATTTTGCATATAAATAACAACACCATTTTGCAGCATCATATCAATTACAGTTAGATTAGAGAAAACCGACTTCAGTGTTAACGGAAAATACAGGAGTTGCTACATAACTTTGATGTTTGCTCGTTTTCCGCCATGTTGCATGATCATTGCAGTGATTAGTTCTAAAAAAATTGAATAACGCGTTTTGTTCTCCAATTCTGGTAGTAAGTTCAAGACACATGAATTTTGTTTTCATTCGTGAAAATTTTGAAAAAACACATTGTTAAAATTAGCATTGCAAGTATGTAAATAATAAAACTTTTTGTAATACTGGTAAATATTGCCATTGTTTATTATTTTTTTTTACGCAAAAACGTAAAAAACCTAACTTTATTTATTTTTTTATTTCCAATTCTAAGATGTCCCAAATGCTAAGAAAGAAGGAGTCATTGCAAAAAATAAATAACATAAGTGAAGAATGCACTGAAATTGATGAAAGCTCACAATCGGAAAGTGAAGATGAGTTGAATGATTCTTTCGATAAATTTGCTTTGGCTTCAAGAGTATGCAACACATACATTGAAAACAGTCAAAACTGTTATTAGCCGGCCGCAAATATTATAGTGGATGAACAGTTTTTCCCAAAGAAGGCTAGATATAGGTTCACCCATTACATGCCGAATAAGCCAGATAAATTTGTCGTAAAATTTTTGTTGGCATCTGATGTGAAAAGCAAAAGTGTTGTGAATTGGTTTCGGTACTTTAGGGAAAGATGAAATGAGACCGATAACAATCTCATTGCGTGAGTTCGTCTTTTTTTAAGCTGGTTGAACCACTTACTGGCAGCGGCAGAACCGTTACAACCGACAATTTTTTCATAAAATCTTCCCTGGTAACAAAGCTTTTGCAAAAAAGAACTTCTTTAGTTGGAAATATCCGTGAAAATAGGAGATAACTGCCAAAATCTGCAAAAATACAAAAGGATAAAATGGAACCGCTTTACAACGCCGTTTTATGTATAGAAAAACTGTACTCTGACAATATATAAAAGCAAACCGAACAAAAGGGTACTTCTGCTAAGTTCAAGACGTAAATCTGTAATAGTGGAAAGAAGCAATGAACATCTTCCAGAAACCATTAAATTTTATAATAGCACAAAATTTGGGGCAGATATGATTCACCAAATGGTGAGAAAGTATACTGCGAAATGCAAATACTGTAGATGGCCCTATGCATGTATTTTACAATGCCCTCGATTTATTCGGAATAAACGCATGGGATCTGTACAAAGAAACACAAGGTGAAAATATTTCAGGTAAGTATTTTTTTATTCCATTTGCAGAAGAACTTGTAGCGGAATACAAAAAAAAAAAAAAAAAAAAAAAAAAAAAAAAACTAGAACGTTTATCAGTCTCAAGTAAAACCACGTCCTTTCCAAGCAGACAAAATAAATGCCAAATAAAGTATTGCTCGGCTCTTGTAATAGCGCAACGGGAACCTACTTGCAATGTGAAAAGTATATACATGTGGGAAGTGCTTAGTAGAGCAACCATCGATTTGCAAAAATTGTGATATTGAACAAGGAAAGAATTTTATTACAATGCTGTTTTTATTAATGCTGTTTTTTTTGTTACAAAGATTGAATTTTAATTCGAGAGACTAAAAGTTAAGTTAAAAATATTACAATGTTTGATTGTATTTCCAATAAAATAAAAAAAAATGAAGAAGATAATATTTTTTAATTGAGAACGGGAGTTTCAAAACTCGCCTTATCCAGAAAACCATATTTTGAAAAATCGAGAAAAACCTTTCACTGCGTCCATCGGTTTTTATTGTAAACCAAGATTTTGCAATGCAATTAAATACACGATAAAACTATTTTTTTTCAGCTTGTAGTGTTTTTTCGATGCAGGTTTACCAACAGAACAGTTTGATAGAGAAAACTCGTTTTTTAAAATTTTGGATAAGGCGAGTTTTGAAACTCACGCCCTCATTTACTGTTCCTGTTGAAGTAAAACATATTTGATTACATTTATGTATATTTATATTTTGTAGATTGATGAATAAAACTAAAATTTACAATCTGAGTAAATAATCTGTAATAAATACGCATCAATGTATCTATAAATATATTGTTCAAATTATCTCTATGTAACTGATAATTTGAAATCTCACCAGTTTTGGCAATTACTTGCATTCAAACGCAAACGACATTCAAAAGACACTTTTTGGTCGAAATAGGTATATACAAAATCCTGATAAAAATCTCGAAAATATAATGGTATTTGAGGTTCTAAAGATAAAGGTATCTTTTTTAAATCATTAGCACAGGGATGTAATAAAGGGTATACGACGGCATACACCGTATACCCTCCGTGGTTATAGCGAAACCGTTACAACCGATAATCTCTTTGAGATATACCCTATGTCTATAGCGTAGGTAGCGGTTTTTTTTTTTTTTTTGGACAGTATAATGATATACAATATATTGCCTTACAGACAAATATAATCACGATGAATTCAGAAAATACCATCTTCTTTCCATGGTGGGGCCTTTTGGAACTAAAAACTTGATTAAAATAAAGAAACTAAATGAACATTGAATCCTATAACTTGCATTATAACTCTTCCAGGCTTGGATATGTGTGGTCCAATTTTTAAAAAAAATTATAGTGATTTCAAAGGTGACCTTTAATTATGATCAACCTGCATAGGAAAAACATGTAATATGATCACATTCCTGCATTTTAAATTATCGATATCTTATACTATTTTTATATAAAAAATACTCACCAAGATCATCTTTAGAAACCACTTTAGATACTCTAGCTCTTCCAGCAAGTGAGCCTAAGCTGCTTAATAACCCAAGAAAACTTGCTAAATGGGAAGAAAAAAAAGACACATTACACTTGTCCCTTAAAATGAAATGAATAAAATGCAATTTATTAGTTACCAAAGTTTTATTAACCGTTTGATAGTAAAAAAAATTACTTTTTCATTGAAATACGTACTCTTGAAATAACTAAGTTACAAGTCTGTTGAAATAACTTTATTTAAGGTGTCCGCCTACCTTTAAAATGCAATTTTCGGTCAAAAATCCCATTTTCCATATCTGGTTTAATATTAAAGTCTGACATTTTTGCTTTCTAAATCAGCTTGAATTTTGTTTCTATCTTGTTTAGAACTTGAGTTACAGACATTTTAATATTAGTCAGCGACAAGTTTTCAGTCCGTTTTTAATTATATTTTCTGCTTTTTCTCAAAATGAGATTTTTAAAATTTTGCTGTATCGCAAAACATCCTAACTCGAAAAATTATAATCGTAACGTTATGAAACTTTTCAAAAATACTCTAAAGGAGTTTATGTAGGTAATGTGCCTCTACAACGATTATAGTTAAACTTCTATATTTTTTTAATAACATAGTTATAGTTATGAAAATGCTTCAGTACCTCAAGAAAGTTTCATTAATCGCAATAAAATTTACACAATAAAAATCTCTTCATTTAAATTTGAGTTTTGATGTTTTGAAAAAGTGAATTTTATAGCCATTTTTATGCATGTTTTGAGCCTAGAAATAAAAATATTTAAAAATATAATATTTGCACACATTATTCACAATTTTTAGCTATATTCTATAATATAATGAACATAAGTATGCAATTTTTCAAATATTAAAAAAATCCCTTCCGAAGGTAGGCAGGCACCTTAAATAGCTATAACACAAGATTCCCTGGAACGTATTGTATGATTTTAAAATTAAATCCTGTGCTTCACTGTTTTAATAGAATCAAAACATTGTAATAAACTAGTGTCGTGAAGGAATTCCCACCTTGTTATTAATACAAACGTTAAAACATACATATAATTACTTAAAGGTGCTAAAAACATATAAATATATTAGTTAATACACTATATGGCCAAAAGTGACCTGTCACTTGCGATTTTAGACGTTTTGTTAAATATCTAGAAAAATACACAAGGAATTAACCTGAAACTGCAGGTGTGTAAACAGTATAGTATTGCTCATATATTTCCGTGAAGATTTTTTACTGAAACCCTATAGGGAACCGTCAACAAATTGAAAAAGAACGAATATCTTTTGGATAACCCTGTAAAAACTAATGTAGCAAAAGCGTTCAAACTCGAGATTAATAAGTGGCTTATCGCAATATACTGTGTTCATTTTTATGAGGATAGCATGTATACTCGTAGAGAAATTAAGGTTTTTATAAAAACAGTCCCAAATTTCGCCAAGTTTTTTGCTTATAACTTGCAGAGTTCTTAATATAAAAAAAGTTCTTTTCAGAAAATATGACAAACAATATTGTACACAATACTATGCAATCAGAATTAAAAAATAATAAAAATTGGATAAAAAATGAGCAGGTTTACTAAACAATGTTTCACTGCGCATGCGCGAATGCAATCAAAATATAATGTACATAATGTATTAGCTAAGTATATAGAGCAACTTTTGTGAAAGTCTCAAAATCATAGCTTGAAAATTCTGAAAATTATCGTCGATAGAATAAGCTCAAAATCCGTTGTTCCCCAAAAGCAGCAAAAACATGAGGGGTTGTATCAAATATATGTTGATTAGTGCCAAGATAGCGTACACAATATTGCACGTACTACTATATTTGGATACAACCCCTCATCTTTTTGCTTCCTTTTGGGAACAACGGATTTCGAGCTTATTCTATCGACGATAATTTTCAGAATTTTCAAGCCATGATTTTGAGACTTTCACAAAAGTTGCTCTATATACTTAGCTAATACATTATGCACATTATATTTTGATTGCATTCGCGCATGCGCAGTGAAACATGTTTTAGTAAACCTGCCCATTTTTCAGCCCATTTTTATTATTTTTTAATTGTGTTTGCAGAGTATTGTGTACAATGTTGTTTGTCATATTTTCTGAAAAGAACTTTTTTTTATATTTAGAACTCTGCAAATAATAAACAAAAAACTTGGTGAAATTTGGGATAGTTTTTATAAAAACTTTAATTTCTCTACGAGTATACATGCTATCCTCATAAAAATGAACACAGTATATTACAATAAGCCACTTACTAATAATCTCGAGTTTGAACGCTTTTGCTACATTAGTTTTTACAGGGTTATCCAAAAGATATTCGTTCTTTTTCAATTTGTTGACGGTCCCCTATGGGGTTTCCTGAAAAAATCTTCGCGGAAATATATGACCTGTACTATGTTGTTTACACATCTGCAGTTTCAGGTTAATTCTTCATGTATTTTCTAGATATTTAACAAAACGTCTAAAATCGCAAGTGACCGGTCACCTTTGCCGATATAGTGTATAACCCTGAAATCGTTCAAACGCACACTCGTTCATTTTCAAAGGGAAAAGTTGACTGACTGGAATATAAGAAAACAAACGTAAAACAAAACAAATTACTACGTATGCGCAAGCGAAGTTCAGTCCACTGCTCTATAAGAGGGTGAAAAGATCAAGTCATATCTTCAGGAGTTCTTGAAATAAGCAGAATTTTAAGCCAACTCGCGGGAATACTATAAGAAATGACATCGTTACAAACAGTATCACTCCTAAGTAAAATCTTAATGGATTCACGGATTATTGAACAGTAATGTTTAGATGTTGAAATACTAAAATATTTAATTATTATTAAACATATTAATTATTATTAATCTTCAATAATCCGTGAATCCATTGAGATTTTACTTAGGAGTGATACTGTTTGCAACGATGTTCTTTCTTATAAAATTCCCTACGATTTGGTTTAAAATTCTGGGTATTTCAAGAGCTCCTGAAGATATGACTTGATCTTTTCACCCTCCTTCTTCTAGAGTAGTAGACTGAACTTCGCTTGCGCATGCGTAGTATTTTGTTTTGTTTTACGTTTGTTTTCTTCTGTTCCAGTCAGTCATCTTTCTCCTTTGAAAATGAACGCGTGTGCGTTCGAATGATCTCAGGGTTATATCAACTAATATCTTCATATCTTTTTAGCACTATGCTTTAACGTTTATATTCACTGTTTTAGTTCGGAAAATCATTAATAAATGGCGCCGAGCTATCTCAAACTTTAGAAGTGCTCAAAGTAACCTTGCAATACCAAACGTAAACATGAGAGTGAAATTTTACATTACACCGTAAGTGAAAAAGACAGTATAGTTCAAAATATTGCTTTTGCAGTGGCTGTCAACAGTTTCTATTTCTATTCTTAACGGCAAGATGTACACAACTCCGTAAAAAAAGTAAGAAAGAATCATAATAATTTCGAATTTTACTAGTATTCACATTCTCTTTTTCCTGTACGTTTTCCTGCAAATCTCCCTGTTTTATCAGTTAACGCAAGCTAAACGCTATTGTCACAAACTGTGAAACAGGTGCTGAAAATAATCTTGCAGTTTCAAATCGCAAATCATTTCTGCCACTTCAACAGCTAAACAGAGAAAAGTTTAAAAGCTGGAGGAACTTTCATCCATTTTTGTACGTTCGTTTGTAGTGTTCTATCTGTTTTATATGGCTCAGTGCCATCTATCGGTGATATATGGGACTAAAATCAGGTAGTGGGGTTAAAAAATTGCTACTTGGCACATGAATCTCCTGCAAGGATAACTTCAACTGCTGTCACATTTTACATGTTACTGAATTTAAAAAACATCCAATCCGTACACGAACACTCTGTAAATAAAATTAGCTAAATGTAAACGAAATAAAGCTGTTATCAATTGATCACGAAAGCAAAGTAAAAGAATGTTCCGTTAAAATTCATTCTTACCTAAATGGTAAATCCATACTTTATTCGCTAATCCCAAGCCAACGTTTTTAAACATTAATGACACCGATCCAGCAATTCCCAGCACAGGATCACCGATGTTCTTCTTTTTACTTATCGGCACGATAACCATCAATAAAACAAGTCCAATCACTGAGTACACCGCAGAGACTGTCGAATACGCCGCGTTACTCCACTGAAATTGATGATGAACATAGATATACATGATGCCCATCGTAGCTGAAAAGAAAATCCAAAATTAATTCTGTAGACAAAAATGGTGAAAACAGCGAAATTTTTTTTAATTTAAGTACATTAATAATTTTCAGTGCGAATGTGAAAATTTTCTACCAGCGACTACGGCTGCTAGGATATTTTTTTTTTTTTTTTTTTTTTTTTTTTTTATCAGCCGCATAGAAGAATCTACAAGCCAACTCACGATAAAATACTTGTAATGTACAATGAGAGAAAAGCACCTGAAAATGATTAATGTACTTAAATTTTAAAATTTTTCTGCAAAACATTCAGGAATTACCATTTCTATAATATCTTGTACGTGTATGGCAGAGTTGTGAACCTGTGGTTCGACAGAGAATTATTATTATTATTTTTTTTAACATGATGCTTTTTTAATAATTTTATCAAAACAAGAATATTCAATGGAAAAGAACATCAACGTAACAGTGAGCGACTGAACACTGCGTGTAATGTTAACGAAAAGGGGATTGCACCATTCCTGTGAACTTCAAGTTGCAACAGGCGTTTCAATTGTATATACTGTATGGTGTTTTTAAATTAATATCGGGGTTTTAACGCTTGGTAGTATTTATTACATACTTACTTGGTAGTATTTATTACATATAATTAATAGATAAAATGAAAGAGCTACTCAAACAGTTTTATCTACAAGCTTACAAGTGTTCAATGTGAACACCTTTCGTCACACGGCACACATCAAGTCGATAGCTTAGTTCTTCCCAAACGTTGATTAGCAAAGAAGTTCTGTTTAGACGCTCACCCGATCTGATGCCATGTGATTTCTACCTGTGGGGGTTCATAAAGGATAATGTGTATGTGCCTCCACTACCAGCTGACCATTGCAGCTGTTGCAACAATAATCCCCAAACACTAATCAACGTTTGGGAAGAACTGAACTATCGACTTGATGTGTGCCGTGTGACGAAATGTGATCACATTGAATACTTTTAAGCTTGTAGGTAAAAGTGTTTGAGTTGCTCTTTCATTTTATGTATTAATTATAATTTTAAGTTTTATGTAATAAATACTGCCAAGCGTTAAAACCCCGATATTCATTTAGAAACACCCGTATTTTTTAGCTATAAACGCCTCATATAATAAGAAACGTTTTATTTTTTTTTGTAATATTTGAAAAATGTTTCTTTCAATTTGACGTTCATTGTTATTAAAGTGGTATTTCCAGTGCCCTCTTTTTTTTTGAGTGTCATTGTCGGACTCTAAAGAAAGCAAAGTCAATCAGTTTTCGATAACCAGATTATAAAAAGGGTCTTTCTGAATTATTTCGCCCAGTGAAAGTACTTCTTTTATTTACCAGCCTTTACATTAGAAGAAAGGAAGAAATTATGCAGGATTTCATCTTTTAATGGGCTATGGGCAATTCATAAGAAAAGCTTTCTTTATTGGATAAGTTCTTGCATTTTGGAAGAGTGATATCGCCAAGAGGATTAAGCCCTTTTAAATCCGCTTTATGCATCTGCATTTCCCCACTTACTAGAATTCCTTATTTTGGATTAACAGTTTAAATGGCATCGAATGCATCGTTAAAACGAGAATCTGAATTATTTCATACAATTTCAGATGTGATGCTATTTTTATTCTATTTTAAAATAGAATTTTAGATTTTATTCCCACTTTTTTTCTTCCATAAAGTAAACAAATATTTGTGTTTGTCAATCGTAATCTAAGTCGTAAAATTAGAAAAAAAAAACAATGAATTGACAGAGGTTCGGATAATTGGAAGTTCGGTTAATTGGAGTTCCGCTAATTGAAGCGCTATTCTAATCGTAATTTTATTTTAGCATTTGTTGCATATTGTACACTGTTAAAAATTTCGTGCTAAGTTGAAATCAAATGTAATAGCTGCAATGGTGAAAATATTCAACTTGATTTAGTAATTTATATGAACCATGAAATAGAACAATATTGAAATATAACTTTGTTTTGGCTCAACCATGAACATGCGTAGGTAAACTCATTAACTCGAAAAATCTTTAACCAAGAATTGGTAAAATATTCATGAATAAATTGATTAAATATTGGATCATAAATAGTAGAGTCTCCATCCTGACCGTCTAACTTCAGCATCACAAGTAGCATCTACCTATAGAGAACGCTAAAATGTTAAAACATAGTTTTGAGTAGAGATCGACCGAAAATTCGGTTTCATTTTCGGCTCAAAATCTGAGTTTCACCGAAAATGCTGCTGAAAATTCGGCAGGACTATATATCAGGATATATACTATCAGGCTATTTGTATTCCAAAAATCTCGGTTTTTCCTTCGGAAATTTTCAACAGTTCTCTTTGATTTGAGCTGCATCGGCTATAATGAGACACTCTTTATTTATTGCTATGAACTGCGCTATTTACAATTATCAGTCATCACTGACTCAAGATGTGAGTACAAATTATAAAGCAAGTAATGCAACTATGGCTAAACTTTAAAGACGCTTTTCACGCGCTCATTAAAAGATGCAGACTTAACAGTAATAGAAAATATTTACCTAGTTTGAAACCACAGGAGTGTTTCTAATGCTCTTTGAGAAAGTTCTAGTATAACAAATGATCATTTGCAAAAATCATTATAAAAGATAAATCGAGGTGTGTATACCTAAAACATTTTTTAATTAAATGAAATTCGTATAATTAGAAAATCATTCTGTTTCGTTGATGAATTAATTACATTTTATTTTATATGAGAATAAAAAGCTTTAGTCGGAGGCACAGAGAGGCAACGTATAATTGGGCCACACGTATGATTAATTAATAATTATGTATATTTATGTACGTATTAATTAAAAAAATTTTTGGACATTTTCGTTTTCGCCTTTGGCCGAAAATAGCAAGATTACCGAAATTCGGTTTCGGTCTTAAAAGCCTGTTTCGGTCGATCCTTAGTTCTAAGCCTCCTCGGTTGAGTTCAAGGTTAGACTCAGGGGTACGTGGTTTCCTTCAGGTGCACAGTGCGACGTTTTGATGATCTAGGTGGAGAAAATTCATTTTTCCGATTATATCGGAATTTGACAAAAACGCGTGTACTGGTAGCTGAATGTCTGTACTTTCGAAATTCGTACTAGTTTCGTCGAAAAAAAAATCAGAGGTGTCGATTAATTATGACCTTAAGGGGGTTGGTCACTTAGCTTCGGAATTCTCCTCCGTAATGTTTAAGTCTATGGACTTTTGACGCATTCGTATATTTAAAATATCTTCTCGCGAAATTCATATTTTTAAGATCTTTTTTCTGTGTACTCTTCTCAAAGGATGTTTCTTTTTTTCTTAGTTTTCAAAATATTTCTAAAATATGTGCTGAATTTTATATTTTATGTGTTAAAAGCGGGCGAACTGTGAGTAAGATTTTAACACTTCATAGAAAATTAAGTCTATATTTTAGAAATATTTTGAGAACTAGGGGAAAAAGAGACATCTTTTAGGAAGTGTGCACAAAAAATAGAAGTTAAAAATATTAATTTCCCGAGGAGATATTTTAAATATACGAATGCATTCAACGCCCATAGACTTTACATTAGTGGGGGGGAAATCGGAAGCTGAGTGACCAGCCCCCTTAAAGAAGCCATTTGCGCAGTTGGTTTGAGGGAGATTCAAAAGCTGCAGTAGCTTCCTCTAAGTTTGAAAGCACGTCGTAACTATATTGTTTTATTTGAAAGAACAAGTTTGCTGAATATATGTCACAGGTTTGTCAAGATCAGATTTAACCGATTTTTGTTTGAAAATGAGTGATGTTAAACACGCTTAACCGCTTTTTTCAAGGGCTGTAATTCTGGATGATCCTTGATGTTGTTTACAAATTTCATCTTCACTTTTAACATATTATTCAGCAATAAGCATTTTTTAAAATCAAAGTGCTATACCTAAAGTACTGAAAAATTTAAAAAACTGCTGCAGATGTCTGCAGATCATTAGGTTTTTATTAATAAATAAGCATCATATTAACTTGCAGTGCAGTGCATGTATGTATGTTTAGTTCAAATCTTGCTAGTCAAATTTAAACCAGTTCTAATTATCCGATTGAGCCAAAACAATGAAAACATGTGTAATTTGAATTACAATACAATATTATTATAATTTAAAGAACGTAAATTTGTTTAAAATACTGTTTCGTTTTGAAGAGACGAATGTAATTCAAGTTCTTAATTATCCGATTTTTTTACTTTTTTGGATTATTAGTGTCACATTATATTTACTGCAATCATTGCAATGTTATCAAAATATTTAATTATTTGCTTTATTAAAATCATATTATCTATTAGACCGGGAGCCGGCAGCCAGGACTGCGGAGTCGGAGTCGGGCCGATTTTTGAGCGAAAGAGTTGGAGTCGGAGTCGGATCTGTTAAAACTCCCGGAGTCGTTCATTTTTCCCACTGACTCCGCAGCCCTTCCGGCAGCACAGACAATCATCTCATCGAGTTCATGGCTGAAATTCCAGAATTAGTTAAAACTCGATACGCATATTAAAACGCAATCGTCTGCCATGTCATATCTTGGTGAAAAACACTTGAAAACCTGATTTTAGCGATCGCCTCGTAGGTTTACCATTGTGTTTTCCTGCACCCAAAAGTAGGAAAACATCGAGGAATGGGAGCAGGAAAACGCAATAGTAAACGTACCAATCAACCCCTAAAATCGGGTTTTCAGGTGTTTTCTACCAAGATATGACTTGGCAGACCGATTGCGTTTTAACATGCGTATCGAGTTTTAAGTAATTCTGGAATTTCAGCCGTGAACTGAGGTGATCGTCTGTGCTCCCGACTCCCGGTCTATATGTTACACTCTCAAAATTCTTCGACGCCTAGGAATGGAGTCTGTGCGCACCTGACAAAACAATTTCTTCAACCCCCAAACCGACAGACTTCCACCAAATACCAAAGTAAACGAAAATTAAGCCATATTTTAACTTTTATAATAAAGTAGTCTATAATTTTATCCCTTATGTACAAAAATGAACAAATGGATTATTATTATGGGCCACCAGTCAAAAGTATAGTTTTTCATTTGAAAAATATTCAGGACTTCCTTGTTAAAAACCAGGTCATCCCGACTCCGACCGAAAAAGATAAAGCACAATCCGAAAAACTTAAAGTGCACCTCACTCACAACGAAGAAAATACGTCAACCTATCCTGACGCAGACTGTAATTTCATGTAAATATGAAAACCGCTAAAAAGATTTGAAAGGCAACCCGACCCGAAATGAAAGAAAATTAATTCAGATTTTAATACAATTATTGTAAAAGTAGTCTAGAATTATATCTTTAATATAAACTTTACCTTTTATGTAGGAAAATGAAGATACAATTCATTAATGTTCAAATATGTAGCTTTATCATCTGAAAAATATTCAGGATTTCTTTGAAAGATAGTATTAACACGAACCCGCCTCAAAATACCGAAAACGCAATCCGAAACAATAAAAGCTTTACCTTACCTTTTACTTGCAGAAAATCATTAATGAAAATTTTCATATAGCTATAGATCACAAAAGTTGCAAATTTCGTGACCTATTCATGACGTTCGTGGGCTGATTATTTCATGACTGATTGAACTTCGTGGTTCTTTATGCGCGATCATTTGACGAAATTTGCGATTTTTTCCGCGACCGTTTCACGAACTTCACGATTTTTTTCTGCAACCGTTCTCGAAATTGGTTTTTTTCTCGCGACCATTTGTCTAAATTCACAATATTTTTCAGCGACCAACTGACGAAATTCCATGTTTGTTTCTGCGATCTTTTGACAAAATTCGCGATTCTTTTTCAGGATCATTTGTTGAAATTCGTGATTATTTTTTTTTACCACCGACTAATAATATTTTTAAATTTTTGCGCGATAGTTACACGAAATTCCCCTGGATTGTTTGACTAAATTTTCGTGATTTTTTGTGCACACTTTTGACGAAATTCGCAATTTTTTCGCAATCCTTTTACAAAATTCGAGATTTTAGTTTGTACAATCATTTGACAAAATCTGCATTTCTTTTCGCGATCTCTGGTGAAATTAGCAATATTTCCCACGGTCGTTTGGACAAATGAGCGCTTTTTCCGCGATGATTTCGGGATTTTTCTTTCAAAGTTTGCAAAGTTGGCGATTTTTTTCTGTAATTCATTGACGAATTCATTTTGCGGAATTCGAAAGAAAAAAAAATCGTGGACTTTTGTAAAATTAAAAAAATTCGCAGACTAATCACATGTCGGTGAAAGAAGTTATGGAGAAAATTACGCAGAGCTTTGCTTATTGTGCGGGATTTTCCCCTTTTCTGTGAGATTTGTGAAGTTCTGCATGCTGTGCAGTTCTACACATTGTGCAATTCTACACATTGTGCAATCCTGCACGTTGTGCAATTCTGCACGTTCTCTGTTCTACAAAGAAAATTTTCCCTTGTCCTTCGACAGGAAACTTGATATGGCGCGCCTGTAGTAAGACCTGAAAAAAAGAAGTCGAAAGGGACCAGAAAAAAGTTCCATTTTAGACAGGTCTTTGTCTTAGCAAGTATAATTGTATGACTTTTTTCATCGAAATTTGATTTTTTCCCCGTTTGAGAAAGAATTCTGTTATAGACAGGCTTCGTTTTGACAAGTTTTACTGTAATACATCTCTTTTCAGAGCTATACTACAGAGTGGATGGTTTAACAGTCTTTGAGGATACGTGTAAAAATGTAACCTATAATAGGATCCTGTGTGAAAAGAAATTTTTTGCATGTTCAAGACATTAAAATGTTACTTGCTAAGACGGAAACCTGTTTAAAACGAAAGATTTCTTTGGTTTTTGAGTTTCCGTATTCAAAGTTCTTATTTTTTTTGTAAGCATGATTCAGTTTACCTTTCTCGATCGGGGGGGGGGGGGGAAGACGCCCGGATCTTACACTTAGCTATATAACTTCCCTCAAAAAATCTTTTCTACCCCCCCCCCCATGAAATTTCTGAAATGGCGCCCCTGAAGCGGTCTCATCTAGTTGCGCATAGCCTCTTTACTATACCTACACGCCACGTTTATGAATATAGATGCAGTCGTTCCGCAGTTAAAAGAGTGGGAACGGAATTTAGTGGGCACCCTGTATTTTTATTTTAAGACATTGTTGTTAAATAACCAAATGTTTATCACTCTTTGAGTATTTTATTAGTGATGCATTAAGAAAAACAGCAAAAACTAATTAAACTTCAGCAAAATAATTTTGTTCACCTAGATCGTCGAAACGTCCCACTGTGCGGTGCTCCAAACTTGGATTCATTCGTATCCAAGCAGCGATAATCTTGAAAACTAACATTTTGCAATTTATTCAATTAAGTTATAAAAAATAATTTAGAACAATATTAACTTTAATTAATTTTTAACCATATATTGTTTATAACTAAGTATACTTGATGTTTGTTTTTATTTATTAAATAATTCTGTGAGCTTAGAGATGGATGTAAAAAGCGTACTTTTGGCAGTAATTTCACAATTTAATGATGGTTTTGAATAATTTAAAAAATAAGTGACAACATTAAACGCAAGTGGAGCGCTCAGCTCCTCCTCTCCACGACGGAGACCGAAGGCCCCGCGGAGCAGAATGAGGGGTGTATCCCAAAAGAGCCACGTCCAGCAAATTACCCGTTGTGCTGCCAAAACATATCTTTGATTTATTTTGTTTGTAGAAATTAAAAAAAGTATTTGATAACGTGTAAAATTTCATAAAAAATGTTCACATTTTAAATTACAGCTGGCAGTATAGTAGCTACAATGATTCTGAAATCGCTGTTCTGATGCTGATGTCAAAGTTAGACTGTCCGGTAGATGCTTGCAGGCCTTTGAAAACAAGAGACAATCATACCGGGACATTTGTTTAAAGGTGAATTCGATACACTACAATCATTAAGGGGATTCTTCACGCACTTAAAAACACATGCTCCGTAATGTTAATCCTATGGGCAGGTTATTTTCGAATTTCTCGTTTCAATTTGAATATTTTTAAACGATTTTTTTTTTTTTTTTTTTTTTTTTTTTTTTTTTTTTTTTTTTTTGCATAGGATAGCTGAGCTCAATTTTTAATATGACTCTTTTTTACTTTTTTGATTTTGGCTGCAGATTTTTTTTAAAAAGGTACTTTCCGTTTCGAAACGGGTTTTTTCGAAACCCGGCACCCTTAAAGAATGTGCCGGGATTCGAAGCTGACACCTCTTGACCAGTGTTGCCAGTGGGCTACTTTTTTTAAATTCAGATTTTTTGATTGGCACCACTTTTTTGAAATAGTAAAATTCGCCTTATTTATTGACATATTAATGAAGACGAAAACAAGGGGAATTTTATCATTTTTCGAAAAGTGGTTCCAATCTAGAAATCTGAATTTAAAAAAAGTAGCCCACTGGCAACACTGCTCTTGACTTGTAGCAAGCGTTCTAACAACCAAATAAGAAGACGAATATTCTCATAATCGGAAGTAGTATATAACAGTCCATAGAACTATTTGTTCTGATTTACTATCGAATTTTTTTGGTGGAAGTTGAAATTATTTTCAAAGTTGAACCACATGCTTTAAAAGTAAACAAAAAAAAGTGCAGTTCATCTAATTAATTTTGCATCATTGAATGTTTTAAAATTGAATTAAAATTTTTAATAGTATAGTATCATGATATTTATGTTTTTCAAAAAATAAAGTAAAAATTCAACAACTAACAGTTGAATTCGAAAATACACGCATAGTCCAGTTAGTGTTCTGTCAGAGCAAACTCATCAAGTCAAACGAAAAAAGGATTTTTTTAAAAATTATAATCTCTTCGGTTCCTAAATCAAATTTGCATTTTTCTAACTTATATCCTGCACATTCGAACACAATATATCTACAACCTACATTATCCTTAGTACATTAATCTTTATATTTTCCACTTAACAAGGAAAGAAAAAAAAAAGATACAAAAGTGCATTCAGAATTTTGATAAAATACACGCAAATTTTTTCTGTGCTCTTTCGGTTGTGACGGTACCTTTCGTCTAAAAAAATAATAATATTTACTATTAAAAAAAACTGAATTTTTATATTAAAATAGAAAAAAAAAACCCCTCACAAATTTCCTGAAATCATTTTTTCATTTTGTCGTAAATTCTCATATTCATTTTATTATTAACTCTTTACACTCAGAATTTTGTTAGCGCAAGGGATTAGATACCTGCCAAGTCTTTCGTATTTTGAGTACTACAGTTTACGAATATAAATATTTGCTTTAATTAATGAGAGAGAATTATTATAGAATAAAACAATTACTATTCGAAACAGTGGTATCCGACATGACATTTTCTGTGATGAAAACCACGTGGCGTTGCACGTGACAAAGAAGTGCAAAGGGTTAAAATATTTAATGTTTAAAACTTATACAGTTCAGTATTAAAAAATTCAGTGTTTTTACACTCTTTTATTTAAGTCAACCTGGTTTTGTATGTAAAGATGGACTTTTGGAATCGATTTTTAACCCACTTATTGATAAGTTATAAAAATTACATTCACAAGTGTGCTTATGTGCTAAGTGTACAACATGACACTTTAATATTTTCAGAGATTAGTTATAAATTAATACTTTATTTTTAAAAGGCATTATTCCGTTAGCCCGCCGAGAGGTTCTGCTCTCGAAGCTGGTAGACGGGAGGTGCTGGGTCCGATCCCAATCGCGCTCGTCGGCCTAATCATTCGGAGTTTTCGTGGTTTTCTTCGAACCTCGGTTTTCCAAGCGTAAATACGAATTAGGTTCCCTTAGAAAGACCCCCAACGGAGGGCACTCCCCTCCCCTTAGGCCCTATATCAGTGTTTTCGCTGCCGCTCGCCATTGCGCCAAATCGCGACAAAATGTTTCATTTGGCGAGTAAACTAACAATCAGACTCGCCAAATTGCGAGTGCTCAATTTCTGCTCTGTTTGTGTGCGTGCCAATACACTCGAGATTTATCCGTGTTTCGGAACGATTGATGTAGCTTTACATGTTCAATCGCACCGTGCCATTTACATTGCTGTATTTATAGAGACACAGACTCAATATCAATTCAGTTTAGCAACAGCCAAAGACACAAAAAGGATTATGCGATAGGTTTTTGTCAGTTAGCCCCTTGAGGGGCAAGCGATTGCGTTTGTGTAATGCTGAATTCGCACCGGAAAATTAGAAAAATGTTATTTCAAAATAAGGAAAAGCAATTTTACGGCTTTTTCCACCAAAGTTAGAAAAGTAAAATTTAATAAAATTTTTCTGGTGTAAAACTTCATTAATCGTAGATGGTATATAATATATACCGGTGCCCCTCAAGGGGTTAATCACTGTCTATTTGCCGGAGTCGCTCTGGTAAAAACATAAACAAAATTGCTGGCAACAAGTGACAAATATTGAAACGTTTTGCTGGAATGTGGTGAAATTAACTATACGTACGTAAAGTGCCAGTGGCCGGTGAATTTTTTCTATCGGTCAAAATCTGATAGCAATTTTTACTGTATATTTTCACAACGGTAAATCAAAGATAGCTGTTTTTAACTTTTATTCAGACTGCTAAAAGAATGTCTGAAACATTTACACATTTAGGAGGCATTTAGAATGTATTTAATTTTAATAGTTTCTGTAGCCGATTTTTGCATTTCTACTTTTTGAGTAATTAGAAAAAATTAAGTTATTTTAGAACATATTCAAAAAATGGGTATAATAAGGAGTTAAAGATAGATTTTTCAGTGTTTCAAGCCGAATCTATTTTGCTAACATTTATTTTGATTTGGCTACTGTTTTTTATTTCTTATTCGCCAAATCGCCAATGTTGGTCAAAACCAGCGAGAACACTGGCCTATATTCCTCGTGCTGATAATTGGCCGTCATAAACATAATCAACCAACCAACTGTTAGCCCGCCGCAAGTGATAAATCGTAAAACATTCTCTATAACGCATATAATTGTATCAACAATCTACAAGTATTTAATTAGGGTAATTATAGGAGAGATGGCCAGTCTAAATATTTCAAAAACTATATCATTAGATTGCAGCATAAACTTTGTTCATAAGAAGTAGTTCAAGTGTTCATTCATTGCGACGTACAGCTGTGTTTTTCAATTATAAAAATAAAGTGTAATTTTAATGTTTATTTAATTTAGTGGTTGGATATTTTTGTTGAGTTAGGTATCTGAACGTTTTGTATTACGTATGTTACATTTTTCTTCACTATAAGGACTTTTTAGGCACATATATAATCCAATCTTTACTTTTAAGCCTAAAACAAAGACGTATTATGGCGGAGTGACACTTTAAATTGGGTGGCAATCTGTCCATCAAACCGAGGAGAGATGGCCACATATAATCAATATTTCAAAATTATACGGAGTGAGGATTTTAACTAAATATAATTATTTTAAAAATAATTACGTAATTTTTATGTTTATAATTATATTAATTGATATAATTATTTAAATTTTAACTACTTTAAATATTTCAATCACAATAATATAATAGGGCCAAACGATCTACTTTTGTTTCAGAAAATATTGAAAAACTTCCGGAACGTTCATCCCAGAAACAGATAAAGTTGATAAATAAAACCGTGAAAAAGTCTAAACTAAACGCGAGAAAAAAAAATCGCAACACTTCCAGCAGCGAAGACGAAACACAATTAAAATTATTAGATTCTACAGATTCCAGGGGAATAGAATTGGACGAGGATCACAGTGTCGGCTTTGGAGAAGAATATAATGCCACAACCAGAAAGGATTATTAGATATAAAGCATAAGGTGTCAGAAGTGGTTCCATGAAACGTGTCCAAACTATCAAGATATTTGCTGAAAATGGGGTAAAATTTTGCGAAAAGTGAAGGATTGAAATCATACTTCAAAAATTTTTTTATTCATATTTTATTCACTGATTTTCCGTGATATAATTGCATCTTTACAATTTTCTATATGTTTTTCATCATTAACTACATGAAATGTGTTATTTTTTGCTGTTTTAACTTCATTTTTTCTTTCTTGTATTGGATGGCCATCTCCCCTCGGCTTGAAGGAGAGATGACCACCTGCCATTTTAATTTCAATTTTGTTTTTCACTTTTTCTTCTCGATATTTAATTAATTTTTGACCAAAATATGATGAGTATATGTATAAGGATTTCAAATATGCATAAACATTTCTTGTATTTGCATTCTAAGAATTTTTATTTCAATCTTTAAAAACTATGGCCATCTATCCTAGAGTTACCCTAAATGTGCCAATAAACGCTCGTCAAAGTACGCCAAATGGCTGCACTAAACTGCAAGAATGAAACATTTTAAAGGCTAAAGAGAAGAAAATAAATTATAAATAAAAAATGAAAAGTGTAATATATTAAAAAAATACACTTTTATAAATTAGTACTTTCATATAAATTAAATTATGATTATGTTTTGAGAAATCAATTTAGAAATCCTAAAAAGATAGTTCAAATAATGTTCCATTTTTTCTTTCTCGTTGCTCTATCTTAAAAAATAAACAACAAAAAAAAAAATATATGTGACTTTTTTATAATCGAGTTCGGTGGTCACGCGAAATGAATGCATTGTAACGGAAATTTTTGGAAAACAAGTAGGAATTGCAGATAAAAAATTAGACGTGATTTTCCAGGTGAACATTGAATACTTAAAAAAGAGTGTTTTCGAATAAACTATTTTTACTTTTATACTTATTTTTTAAATGCTGTTGTAAAATGTAAGAGTAAGAAAATACTTACATGCAAAGCTGAATATAGCTATACTCATGCTTAATATCAATAGCCATATTTGTTTTCTTCCTTGATTGGGACGCCTCTTTATAGTTGCTCTGAAGCTGTCCACTACCGAAGCCAGCGTCCAAAAATTTTTGAACTTTTCCCACAGACTGTCTTTATTATTTAAACCTGTGGTCTCTTCTAACAAGAAAACAACGCACAACAGTCCTAAAATGTGTCCGCAGAGTGATAACGAGAACACATACGTATAACTTGCAAACTCGAACAGCCAGCCGCCAGTAAGTGCTCCTAGAGGCATGGAAACGCCGAAAGCAACTTCCATAAAAGCATATTTCATAGTCCTTTTATCGGAACTTGTTATATCAGAAGCATAACTGTACAGAACCATGAGAACACCGATAAATCCACCTGAAAGTCCAGTAAAGAGAGCAGGAATGAAGTAAAATTCAACTCTACTGTTAAAGAAATAAGCACAAGCTATTGTCCCAAAACCATCCATAATGATCCCGGTTAAAGCCATTATTACTGGTGGTTTTCTACCGTACTTATCACTCCAAGATCCTATAAAAAGAGCCAAAATAGCTGATGGAACCATTTGCAAAAGACTGTGACCAAGATGGTAATTGTTTGTCATTTTTTCCACTTCGTTATTTACTGAAGGGTATTTCGCCAGATTTTTGCAAGTATCTTCTGAATAACCAAGATGGACTCGACAAACTTTATCCATAATCATAACCGTTGAAGTATTGCTTCGTAAAATGTATGAGAACATGTATATAAACATTATTAATTCAGCCGATACTTGCATAAGTTTCGCACGTACCCAACGAACTTGCATTCCGATATATTCATGCACTGGATTTATATTTTCTTTTTCTTCATTGACGATTTTTTCTAATATCACGCTTTCATTTATCATACTTTCCGCCCTGTGAAGTTGAACATTCTCCATGTCTTTGTCCTCTAGAATACTCTCCTTTGAAGCCATTTTGTTTTGATAGAAAAATTCGGAGATTTTAAACTATCACAACAAGAAGTGCAATTTTTTTTCAGAACGAATCACATTCTTTTAATAAGAGTTGTCAGCTGGTTCTGAAAAATAGCAACAAAATAAAAATATAATTAATGTCGTATAAATATAAATTCCAAAAGTATATACAGGGTGTCCGGTCTCAGTGGTGTCCAATGACTAATTCCTAATCCGTTAGTCATAGACATATAGTTCCAATTACAAAAATGTTTAAAATCAGGCAAAGAAATATTTTAAAAGCGATTTGGGTCAATAAAAACATTTCTTAAAAATATACGAAATTTTAATTTTTATACGGTCCCCGGTCCTATAAGTTATATTTAGTAAAATGTTCCTTTTACACTGACAAGTAATACACAAAAAGTCCCGTTATTTTACGATTAAAATTGACCGAGTAATAGCTGTTTAAAATTGGAGCATATTTTTTGCAGCAAATTTGGGGTCATTCACAAATTTAGTTGAAATATAATTTCGTCAGATATATTAAAAAATGGTTGAGAGTAAAATTAACATTGCAATATAAATTTGAAATCTTTAATCATTCTGAAATATTAATGCAAAATATACAATTTGTAATAAACATTTAAGAAGAAAGAAAAAACAGAATTTTTGTTAAATAAAATGATGCTAAATTAACAATCTCAATTCTTTACAAAATGATACATATTTTAAAATATTATTAGATTGCACTAGCCTGCAAAAGTTGAGTTCTGTCATGTTTAGTTTTTGATAATTGATTTTTATGTATTCTGTACCGCTGAATCTGAAATTGACCTTCATTTTTAACCATCACACCAGGATTTTTCGCAAATTTCAAAGTTAAAATTGAATCTCCTCCCTCATCTCATCGGATCACTCAGCTATTTAGCTGTAAGAATCCCAGAATAAGCAAAAATATCGAATAAATTATTGAATAAAATAAAATAAAATAAAATAAAGCAAAAAACGTTTTACACATGTTTTATAATATGATTTTCGCTATATTTTAACTTACACATTTACGATTTGAAAAAAAATTCTAACGTGATGGTTAAAAATGAAGGCCATTTTCAGATTCAGTGCTAAAAAATACGTAAAAATCAATTGTCAAAAGTTAAAAAAACACAACCATCTCCTCTACTTTATAGCATCCGATTTTTGTTATTCTTTAAATTTGACAATTTATGATTTGCGAAATATCCTGACATGATGGTTAAAAATTAATGTAATTTTAGTATTCAGTGCTAAAAAATACATAAAAGTTAAAAAAAAAAACCCAACAACAATCGCAGTCTTGTATTATCTAATCTAAAACTTTTTCTTAAACTTCTTGGAGGTAATCTAACCAAAATTTTTTGTGTTATCCTGTAAAATAAGTATAAATAGTAACCACCGAAAATCATAATAATATTAGTTTGTTATTGGATTTGCGCTAGTATGTAAAATGTAATCTCGATCGGATATTTAAAAGTGAGTTAAAGTTCGAGTACAGATTTTGAACTGGAAAAACATACATACGATCGTTGAAGTAGCATAAAAACTTATAAAAATAACATAATTTTTGTTAAAAGAAATCATAAAAGAAACAGTCTCAAATCCTGACAAAATAAAACATTGTTATTTTAGCCAATCTGAAAGTTAATAAATGTTAACTTAATCGTAATACTTGTACGATTTTTTTCAAAGCGCAGATACACATGAAATAAGACCTTCGAATACTTTAAGCACTTGCTATGTGACCCCCTCAAAGCCAAGCCAGAACCAAGCCACTCATTTGTTTTCAGAGCAGAAAAGTGGCATAAGTCATGCATTTTTAAAGTTTCATAACTCGCTTAATTTTAGTGTTATATGAATGGGACTTTTTTTGTCTTACTTGTCAGTGTGATAGAAAAATTTTACTAAATATAACTTAAAGGACCGTATAAAAATTTAAATTTCGTAATTTTTTAAGAAATGTTTTTATTGATCCAAATCGCTTTTAAAATATTTCTTCACCTGATCTAAAACATTTTTGTAATTGGAACTATATGTCTATGACTAATGGTTTAGGAATTAGCCATTGGACACCGTTGAAACCGGATATCCTGTATATTTGAAAGAATAATAACATAATAACAATAACAAAAAATTATGTTAAATGGTTGAAATGAATAATGACAGATGCTAAAATATATTAATCTTTTGTACCATCGCGTTACATATCTGTCACATACTCAAAAGTAAATGTTACTTATATAGTGGGCTTTAAAATTGACGATTTTATTCATTACTACTAAAGGATGGAGTTTTTTTTAGAGGTGTAGTTTTGAAATTGGCCACATTGTTTCTAAGCAGGGCCCGACTTAAGCTATGGGAGGTCCCGGGGCAAGGATCATTCTGGGGGCTCCCTTCAATCTATCGATACAATTTTTTTGCGAATAATGTGGAAGTGGCTAGTACTAAACTTCATACATATTGTATTATATGCATAAATTTTGTATCCGGTACTGCTCACATCTGTATACAGAGTGTCACAAAAAGATGGTCACAGCTTTAAGAAAAAATACTAGTAGGATAATAGTAGAAAAAATGATTGGTTGATGCGACTATTTCTTTGCAAACTTTTACTTCGCTTATCTATGTACGTTATAAGATGTCTAAAAGAAAATGCTTCAAATTGGTCATAATTAATGGTCTTAACTTGCCATGTTACGAGGAAAACGTTAATAAAGAATTTCTTTTGAAAATAATGGCAAACTAAGTTAACTAAGACATAACTAAGTTATAACAAATTATTAATCATTAGTTTTCTAATAATATGGTTTGTTTTTTGCATGGGTGGAGAAGGTATTGGAAGCAGAGAGGGGAAGGGGAACTAAAGTCTCTTCCTAAATGTTAGAAAATGTATGAATTTTGGTCACTTTTGGCTAAATTTTATCATTTGGCACCTTTTAATGAAAATCCAGATTACTCTCATGGGGGGCCTCCTAAAAAGGAGGCCCGGGGCAGCTGCCCCGTATGCCCCTGCATAAGTCGGGCCCTGTTTCTAAGTCACAGCCAGTTGAAGTCACGCTTAAAAAGCAGCATGCAAGTTAGCATGCTAAGTCATATATAGTGAAAATACCACCTGAAAGGGTGGAATGGGACACACATAGAGAGAGGTATGGAATATGTTCCATTTCTTTCTTCTGTGTTCCCACACAATTATAAATATTTTATTTTCATAATTTTAAATATTTTTTACAGCACTGGAAATTTTTCGTAATATTTATTCTGTAATAAATGGCAAAAGGAATTTAAAAATAGAATTCACTACTTATTTTTGATCTATCTATCTATCTATCTATCTATCTATCTATCTATCTATATATATATATATATATATATATATACAGTGTTGCGCAAAAGTTTAAACACAACGGAAATATTTTAATAAAAATAAAATTGTACAACGGAAGGTTTTCAAATATCCACTGTAGGTGATTACTAGGATCATAAATATATATCTCAAGTGTGGAAAAAGTTCATCGTTATGAAAATCAGAAATTACTAAAAAACATCTTTTGTGATGTCGCAAAAGTTTATGCACAAATGAGATTTTATGCAAATATCTCCTTAAAATGATAGTTGGGGATCAGCGAGACTTTTTTCCTAGAGTATAAAGAGTAGGCATCGTTGTACGAGTTATATCACAAAATGCCGAAATCTCTGCAGTTCTCGCCTGAATAATTTGTAGAAGTTTGGAAGCTGAAAGCTGAAGGTAGATCCGTTTTGCAAATTTCACTTATTTTAAATCGGTCTAAATGTGATATTTATAGTGTTTTGCAACGTGGAAAATTATTCAAAAATTCTTATCGCTCAGAAAGGTCGAGTAAAACGTTATTTCATGAGAATAGAAGAATTAAAAGATTGGCTATAACTAGCAACGTGTCTCTTAATCAGATAAAAAATTTACTTGGATCAAAAATATCACGTGAAACCATACGCAAAAGAATAACCGAATCAGGATTCATCAAAGAACAAAATTTAGCTCGCAAGCCTTTTCTCAAACAGTGACACAAGCAAACAAGATTTGAATGGGCAAAACAGCACGTGTATTATCGTGACGGATTGATTAGTGTTATTTTTTCTGATGAAAAAAAATGGAATTTGGATGATACAGATGATTTCTCATTCGATTGGCATGCCTTGAAGAAACATCCGAAGAGCATATTCAGCAGGCAACAACGTGGTTGTTCGCTCATGGTATGGGGCGTTTTTGTTTGTAATGTAGAAACGTCTATTTGCTTCCTAAATGACAGACAAAATTCACAAAAGTATCAGGAAACTTTGAGTGAGCATTTGTGCCCGTTTGGTGAACTTCTAAGTGGTCCCAATTCGACGTATCAGGAAGACAACGCATCGATACTCACTTCCCGTTGCACAAGACAATGGCTTAGATCTCAGAATATCAGTATAACGAACCGGCCAGCCTTCATTCTAGATCTCAATGCGATAAAGAACATCTGGGAAATCCTCTTAGGTGACGTCTACAAGAATAGGAAACAATATTACTCAGTGCAAAAACTCAGATCAGCGGTCTAGGATGCCTAGTAAAATTTGCTCCCAAAATCTTCCGTACTCTCGTGTTGTCAATTGAAAATCACGTATTCGATCTCATAAGGTGCAAAGGAAATACTATAGACTACTAAAGGACTTTTGTGCTTTGTGAAATGTAAATATTTTGTTTTTGTGCATAAACATTAGCGACATCACAATTTTTATTTTTTTTATAACTTATTATTTTCCTTACAATGAACTGTTCCCGAATTCGAACCATGAATTTGTAACCCAATTGTTTAGATACAGTAAAAATTTCAAAGTATTCCGGTATATATTTTCCATTAAAAAAACATTTAGCTCGTGCATAAACTTTTGCGCCGCACTGTATATACACTATATGGGCAAAGGTGACCGGTCGCTTGCAATTTTAGACGTTTTGTTAGATAAGTATCTAAAAAAAAAAAAAATACACGAGGAATTAACCTGAAACTGCAGGGGTGTAAACAACATAGTATTATAGGTCATATATTTCCGCGAAGATTTTTTCCCGAAACCTCATAGGAGACCGTCAACAAATTGAAAAAGAAATAATACCTTTTGGATAACCCTGTAAAAACTAATGTAGCAAAAGCGTTCAAACTCGAGATTATTAATAAGTGACTTATTGTAATATACTGTGTTCATTTTTATAAGGATAGCATGTATACTCGTAGAGAAATTAAGGTTTTTATAAAAACAGTCCCAAATTTCGCCAAGTTTTTTTGCTTATAATGTGCAGGGTTCTTAACATAAAAAAAAAAGTTTTTTTCAGAAAATATGGCAAGCAACATTGTACACAATACTCTGCAATCAGAATTTAAAAATAATAAAAATTGGATGAAAAATGAGCAGGTTTGCTAAAAAATGTTTCACTGCGCATGCGCGAATGCAATCAAAATATAATATGAATAATGTATTAGCTAAGTATATAGAGCAACTTTTGTGAAAGTCTCAAAATCATAGTTTGAAAATTCTGAAAATTATCGTCGATAGAATAAGCTCGAAATCCGTTGTTCCCAAAAGGAAGCAAAAAGGTGAGGGGTTCTATCCAAATATAGCAAGTAGTACGTGCAATATTGTGTACGCTATCTTGGCACTAATCAACAGATATTTGATACAAGCCTTCATATTTTTACTTCTTTTTGGGAACAAAGAACGTACTATAACGCGTTCGTACTATAACTTGTTTTATAAATATTTTTTTTGCACCGTATGTTTTTGCATCAATAAAACGCTTCAGATATGTTTTTGATTTCCTACCCTGACAGAGGACAATAACCATTTTTCCAAATGGTTAAAAAAAAAAAAGAATATTGTTATTATAAAAAAAAGTGAGACTATAGCAAGTAAAAATAAATGCTCTATATCCAATATTTTTAGTTAAACTTCTGATAAAAAGCAAGCATAACTGGTTGCAAATTATTAACTTATGTTTTTGTTTTTACTTCATAGAATAGCTTAGACTGACAGCACCATCTATCGCGTTAAATCAATAGGAATCACTCATAGAATATAGAAATTTGTCACGATTTCAATAATTAATATAAAAGCAACTAAGAATTTTTCTAATGAAACATTGAAGTTATTTTATTTACCGTCAAATCTTGACGGGTACTATCTAGTTTATATAATTACGATCTCACCTAAAAAGGGTGAATCCTTATATTTCCCATCTACTTTAGATGTATGAACAGTGTTGCCAGACGAATACTAAAGTTTTATTTTGAATACGAGTATTTTCATAGAGAGATATTCGCCTTATTTATTTACAAAAATTTTGCAATTAAAGCAAGCGAATAATACCACACGAAGATAGTGGTATTCAAAATAAAATTTTAGTATTCTTCTGGCAACACTGTGTATGAACCACTCTTCCCGCACTTGAGTGAAGAGAGGTAGAAATTTTTTACAATTTTCAAAATGTTAGGAAATTAAAAATTTTAAAAATTTTGTCTTATCTTATACTTTTTTAATTTCAGAAAACACAAAAGATTATTATGGCACAATTGTATCCAAAAATGAGAAGAATTTTCAGTAAAGGGCTATACTTATATAACGTTATCAACATTTTGCTAATTTTGGGCCCCTTCCTCCCTTACGATATTATACGTTATCATTCGTCGAACTCTCCCTCTCCCCAATGATATCGTTATCAATGTTAAAAAATTATTTTATTTTTAGATTTTTTTTCTTTCTTTTTATACGCTTGCAGTGATACACACATATGAATACCAGTGGTAGAATTGATAAAAAAAAGTCACTGGTCCCAAGGACTAGTAAGCATGAGAATTTACTGGTCCGCAGTCATCATCACTGGCCCGCTACATAAAATTCTATTAAGTCCCTTTAATCCTTGAGTGACCTTCCCCCCCCACCCCTCTTAGAATATAAACCAAAGTTAGAATATAAACCAAATGTTAAATGTAAAATTATAATTTACTAAAAATTAAATAAACAGTATACATAACGAAAAACTATAAAATTATTAATTAGATATTTTATTTATCTGATTATTTATTTCAAATGACTGAGATTTAATGCAATTTTTTTTAATTATTGTGTGATTTGTGTTTGGTTGCGGTTTTCTAGGGGACGGGTAAATTAAGTTTACCTGTGAGAAAGGGGGAAAAAAGTTACTGGTCCTGCAGACCACTAAATTTTTCAAATTAGTGGTCCGATTGCATTTTTGGTGGTCTCGGACCAGCGGACCACCAAGGATTTCAAACGCTGGAATACACATGTATTAGTTGCATACTTTCTTAGTCAAGAGTACTTAGAACTTTCGTAGTAGACTTAGTACTTTCGTAGTCTAGAAGTCAATAAAATATCAATAAATGAAATAAATTTATATCGAATAACATCTAAACGAGTTACTGTTTAAAAGTATTTACTATTTAATAATAGCTTATTGTTACATAATGCATTCAAAAGGAATATTGTGTTCTTGCACTTGTCCCCTGTCCGGGGAGATTAAAAGCAGAACTTTTGAACAAAACAGTGGACGACATCCCTCGTCCTTCTTTACTTTTAAAGGCAAGTATCATATCAAGTATGAGGCTCCTGATTTCTCTAACAACGAATTATATGCGCATATGATAGAGGAACAGGAATGCCAAACATTGGGGTATTCCAAATTTTGGAATGAAATGATTTTATAAATATTTAATTGCTTTAATAATAGCTTTGTATTTTCTTAAAAACGTATAAACAGGCTATTTGGAAGTAAAGAAAAATTTTCTTAAAAAAGAAAAGTTTCGTTGGATCAAAAATGATAACGTTGTCAAAAAGCAAACCCCCCTTTCCCCTGAGATATTTTACGATATCAGGTGCCAGATCACCCCCCCCCCCCTCCCCCTAAAGTGATAACGTTATGTATGCACAGCCCCTAAGAAATGTTTTTATGAAATTTGTATTATTCATGCCTCCTTTCCCCATACATAGTTTGTATGAAAGAGACTTTTCAGTCACTTAATTTTTTTTAACACAATCATATTGATTGGTAAAGAAATCCTACGAGTTGTAATTTTTCCGAGTGAAAAATTTCTCAATCTCGACCTGGACATTTTTTCACTCAGTTGAAAAAATTACGACATGTATGATTTCTTTACGAATCAATATGATTTCATTAAAATAATTAAGTGTAGTTACATATCTAACGATTATTGGAGTTCCTTTACTTGTAGTTTATTCTGCTGAACTGTTTCAGATAACAGACTACAGTCAAACTTCCCGTTAACGAAGTTTTCTACTTAACGAAATTTTCTGCTGAACCTTGACTTTGAGTAGGATTAGCCTGCAAATTAATCTCCATATTACGAAAAATATATTCTATATAACGAAGTTTATTCCACTTTCGTGCGTGTACAACATTTAAACGGAGAGGATGCTGTTGTGATGGATGCATGAAACTATTTCAGCGGATTGTGTGAAAATGAAATTATTTATATATTTAATCCTTTCCATTTGAAAGAAGAAAGGCTAAAAGCCTTCGATACAATAAGAAGGGGATTCCAGTTTCACGAAAATGCTACAGATGAATTGTTTGGATACTTATATAAATGCGAAAATTTTTATGATTTATTTTTTTTTTTTTTTAAGAAACCTGTACAAAGTAATATTACAAACTTTTTTAAAGCTAAGAATTTTAAGTACTGAGAAAAAAAGAGAAAAGATGCGTTACGTGTTTTTCTAGACATTATTCTAATTAATTTTCTCTCCTGTATCTACATTGTAAAACAAAAGTTACTGCCCGAATTAAAATACATTTTTCCAATATTTTCATTTTAGGTGTATTTTCATTTTATGCATGTGTATTTTATTATAAAATTTTCCTGAATTTGAGTTGATTTCTATTTAACGAATTTTCTTCATATCGAAGTGTTTAAGTTGAACAATGAGAGTTCGCTAAATAGAAGTTTCACTGTAGATGTAATTGCCAGAAGGTTAACTGAATGAAATATGTCCGCCGAATTTGCCCAGGATAGCTTAGTTGGAAGAGCGTGCGCAGCTAAAGCCAAGATCCTGGGTTTGAATCTCAACCTTAACATGCTGCACTCAGTTGGGAAAATTACAACTCGTATGTTAGTCACACACCTCTTATATTTTTTAATCTCTTTTCTACTTAGAAATTTTCCTAATATATAGGTACTTACATACATCAATAAATTAATACAATACATTTAAAATAAATTTATAAAATACATTATAAGTAGAAAAAAGATTAAAAAATATAATAGGTATGTGACTACCATACGAGTTGTAATTTTTTAATTACAACAATTTTGTAATTTTTTAATTAACAAATTAATCCTTTACACAAAGGAAGTACAACAAAATACAAAGTATTTTTTTTTTTTTACTAGAAATGATAAAACAGAACATGAAATAAATAGAAATTTTCATAATATATAGGTACTTACATACATCAATAAATTAATACAATACATTTAATATAAATTAATAAAATACATTATATTTATTTCATGTTCTGTTTTATTATTTCTAGTAAAAAAAAAAAATACTTTGTATTTTGTTCTACTTCCTTTGTGTAAAGGACTAATTTGTTATTTCAAATTTCAAACGCAACATACCTGATAAATTCCATAAAATAACTATTGTTCTTAGCGCATATTCATCCTCGTTTCATTGTTTAATAAATTTGTCGTGTCATGTACGATTGCGAATATTTGTTAAATGATATCGATCAGGTGTTAAAAAAAAATCTTATCTCTGAATAAAAAAAAAAAAATTATTTTGATGCAAGCAAAACTTATCAATAGTTAAAAAATATAATAGAGGACAGAAAACAAAAAGGAAAACAAAAATCTTTTCTCACCTCAGACAACATAAACGCTGGTCTTAAAAATAAATAAATAAATAAATAAATAAAAAATAAAATTTTTTTTTGCCTCTATAAAAACTATACATGCACTTGACACTCCCAAGTTTAAATATGTTATCCAAATTGTCTGCACGTACAATTTTTTCTAAGAAATGGTTTTGTAATATATATATATATATATATATATATATATATATATATATGTATGTATTTAGTGCCGGAAACCTCCCAAATTTCTTAAAATTCAAAGTATCATAACTCGGGGAGTTTTGGTTGTAGAAGAACGGAATTTTTACTTCTCAGAGCACGAAGAAAACCTTTCTAAATATAATTTATAGGAGACAAAGATCGTATATTAAAATAAATTTCGGTTTTAGGATTCCGTACTTAAAAAGTAAAAACGGAACCATTATAAGATCACTCCTGTGTCTGTCTGTCCGTCTGTCACGGTCATCTTACTCGTAAACTATGGAACGTGGAAAATTCATATTGGAAGAAGTATTAAAGACTATTGACCCACATATTTACAGATTATTAAACATTCACAAATATAGTTAAGAAAAATGTAGAAGGGTTAATTAAGCTACTTTGGAAAAAAAAAAAAAACTTTTCTTTGTATATCGTGTGGGGTATCATGCAAAAGCTTTCGTAACGCTGCACTCAAAAATACATTTTAGTAGACGTTAACTTACACCTTGCAGGAAAATTATAGCGATTACCCTAGGTCACATAGTTTTTGAGAAAAGTGCATTTTTCCGTTAAACAGAAATTTCGATTTGCGGGCATTCAACAAAAGTGTTGAGGAGCGCTGATGATACCTTTCGTAGCAGAAGTATAAAAGCCTTGTTGATAATGACTTTTGGAAAAAATCGTAGGTAATTAGCCGAGATATTAACCCTTAAAAACACTGACGGTTTGGACATACATAATGACTGGGGCGGCGTATTCTATGTACCATCGGCTTTTAAAGCGTAGATAACAACTTTTAATGATGCATTTGTGTAATGCAATGCCCAGTAGAAGTATAAAAGCAATAAACGTTCAAATTGTTAAAAACAGACTAATTTACTTAGAATTAATCACATAAATACTATGGGATTTGCGATTAGCTTGCATTGGGTGGATCTCTCAATACGCCTCCCGTGTCTTTAGAAGTTAATTAAAAACCTATCTAGAAAAACGCGGCACGGACCAAGGCGGCGTTGCAACTTTGCGCACTTCAAAGGAGGTCGCAAACTTTGCGACCTCCTTTCGAAGCGTGCTTAGCACAATGCCGAGTTTAAACATTGAACAAGGGTTTTGTTTTAGATACACTGTAAAAAGAAAAGATTATTACTACGCTGAATTTAGTTTTATGAAATGCCAAATGAAGTTTAAATATGTAGTAGTTTTACTGTCAGTACATAATTAAGTTCATCATAAACAGATTAGGATAAGATTAAAACAAGTTGGAAATTGCTCGTCAAACGTGGCAAATGAGGTGCGTTCGTACTATAACTAGTTTTATAATTATTTTTAGCACCCCATATTGTACTGAATGTATACTTTTTTGCACTTCATAAAGCGCATAGTCTGATACATCATTAAAATGCACTTCCAATAATTTTTTCCCATTCCCCGTAATGTAACGGAACACTTTTGACTGTCCCTGTAATTAAACTATACATCCGATTTTCCTAAAATTTGAAATAGCTCAACAAATCTTTGCAACAATTATATCTTTAAAATTTCAGACCATTCGGAAGGCTGTAATATCATTAAAATGCACTTGCAATAATTTTTCCCATTCCCCGTAATGTAACGGAACACTTTCGACTGTCCCTGTAATTAAACTATACATCCAATTTTCCAAAAATTTGAAATAGCTCAACAAAACTTTGCAACAATTATATCTTTAAAATTTCAGACCATTCGGAAGGCTGTAATATCATTAAAATGCACTTGCAATAATTTTTCCCATTGGCCGTAATGTAAAGAAAAACTTTTGACTGTCCCTGTAATTAAACTATACATCCGATTTTCCTAAAATTTGAAATGGCTCGACAAAATTTTGCAACAGTTATATCTTTAAAATTTCAGATCATTTGGATGGCTCTAATATCATTAAAATGCACTTGCAATAATTTTTCCCATTGGCCGTAACGTAAAGAAAAACTTTTGACTGTCCCTGTAATTAAACTATACATCCGATTTTCCTAAATTTTGAAATGGCTCGACAAAATTTTGCAACAGTTATATCTTTAAAATTTCAGATCATTCGGAAGGCTCTAATATCATTAAAATGCACTTGCAATAATTTTTCCCATTGGCCGTAATGTAAAGAAAAACTTTTGACTGTCCCTGTAATTAAACTATACATCCGATTTTCATAAAATTTGAAATGGCTCGACAAAATTTTGCAACAATCATATATTTGAAATTTCAGCCCATTCGGTTGGGTAGTTTTTGCTCTGTTACATGCGGACAGACGGACGGACAGACGGACGGACAGACGGACGGACAGACGGACGGACGGACGGACTGAACGACGACTATAGGTGCTACGTATTTTTATAATTACGAACGCACCTAAAAAGAGTTACACTGAATAGCAATATTTGATATTATTTAGGCTACATATCTTTTTGAACTTTTATGGTATACCCATTCATGCTTTTCCAGTATATAGAGCTATACCCAACCCTACGTTGTATAGTTTTTTACAAAATTTTATTATTCTTTTAGCTACAATTTTTTTAATAATACAGTTAATAATTCACATATTTATTGTACGGAACCCTCGGAGCGCGAATAATACTCACACTTGACTGTTTATTTAATATGTATACAGCATCTTTTAAACTAAAGGCCATTTCTAAAAGTTGTACTTGATTTGTATACTTTTCGTTAAGGATCGACCTAAACTGCTTTTTAAGACCAAAACCGAAACTGAATTTAGGAAATCTTCCTATTTTGGGCCGAAAACGAAAAATGAAAATGTCCAATTTTTTTAAAAGTAATTAAAACATAAATAAATATGCATAATTATTCATTAATTATGCGTGTTTATTAAATATAGATAATTATTAATTAATTATATACGTATGAACTCTGTGCTTCTGACCGAAACTTTTTATTTTCATATAAAAGAAAATGTAATTAATTCCTCAATGACACAGGATGATTTTCTAATTATACGAATTTCATCTAATTAAAAAATATTTTAGGTATACGTACGTTAATTTATCTTTTATAATGATTTTTGTAAATGATCATCTGTTATACTAGAACTTTCTGAAGGAGTATTCGAAATACTTCTGCGGTTTCAAACTAAAAATTTTCTATTACTGTTAAGTCTGCAAATTTTAATGAGCACATGAAAAGCGTCTTCAAAGTTTAGTCAAATATGCATCGCTTGCTTTATAATTTGCACTCACGTCTTCAGTCAGTCATAACTGATTATTATAAACTGTGATGTTCATAGCAATAAATAAAGAGTATCACATTTGAGCCAATACAACTCAAATCAATGTGTAATGTGGAAAATTTCCGAAGAAAGAAACTGGATTTTTGGAAAACAACAGTTTCGGTTGAGTTTCGAACTGACCGAATTTTCGGCGAAACTCAGATTTTGGGCCGAAAACGAAAACGAATTTTCCGTCGATCTCTACTTTTCGTATTTGGAAGTATATTTCTAACATCAGCGTTTTAAGAGACTATCGCTCATTTCATATGAAATACCTTTGACGATTGGTTGATTGTAGGAGGTTTTATGGCGCAAAATCCCTTAAGGGACATGCTGCGCCAAAATAAAGACTAAAACACAATGTAAGTAAAATTAAAAAGAGCAACGAGAAAAGCAATCTGAATGGGGTATCGCATCCAGATGAATCAGAGAAGTGTAGAACAATAAAATACTTTAAATCCTAAAAACAGTAGAGTAAAAAAGTAAAAATATTTCAATGAAAAGTGCAATCTGGATGGAGTTTCCACCCTGACGTCATAAAAGTATAAAAGACAATTCTGGGCCGTTAAACCAATGAAAACAATAAAAATTATATTTCAAAATAAAATGCAGCATGTTTTAAAAAAAGTAAAGAGTGCCCCATGAGGTGTTTTTCCCCGATGAGATTTGTTAAGATTGGTGATGATGAGTTAAAATAAATTCTACATAAGTGCCGGAGGCCCGGACAGTCAGTTAAAACATGATGAACGGTCAGGTAATCAAAATGGCAATGTGGACACATGGGTGCATCCTCCCGAAGTAAAAGGTGTTTATGAGTGATTCTAGAATGTCCAATTCTCAAACGAGTCAGAAGAACACCCGTTTTCCTTCGGTAACTCGGAGGCCAGGCCATGATTGTAGGTTTGATATGGTGCTGTTTATTATTGTATTCTAAATTCCGACTTTCTTGCCATTTATTATGGATAAAGTGTTTTATAAGTAGTTTAACGTCTGAGAATGGAATTTTATGGCATAACGGATTAAGAACAAGTTTTGCCGCCTCATCTGCTTTTCCATTTCCAGGAATACCCATGTGTCCAGGTACCCAGCAAAATAAAATATTATAACCACGTCTAGTTGAAATACCTTTGAAATCAAATACATACATAAATATATGTGTATATATACACACACAGTATAATATCTACTATCCGACACTCTTTTAACCGTCAGTTTCTATTATCCACCACCAGAAACTAGAAATTGTACCGGGTGTCCTAAAAAGGACTGACTGCTTTTAAAATTCAATAACTTGCAAATGGTGACAGATATTTAAAAAATTCTAGCAGGAGGGTTATGCATAAGGTCAAAAGTTTTTTTACAGTGATTTTTGATTTTAGTTCGAATTGTAAAAAATAGATGGCGCTGTAAGCAACAGGCGCTAAATACAGGCTCGATTTTTAGCCTTTCTCTTCTTCTATGGGGAAAAAGGAGGTTAAAAAGTATTGAGTGGGTCCGGAAGGACCAAAAATCGAGCCTGAATTTAGCGTCTGTTGATTGCAGCGCCATCTATTGTTTGTAATTCGAACTAAAATCGGAAATCACTGTAAAATTTTTTTTGACCTTATGCATAACTCTCCTGCAAGTATTTTTTAAATATCTGTCACCATTTACAAGTTATTGAATTTTAAAATCAGTCAGTCCTTTTAAGGACACCCGGTAGATGAAAATTACAAATCGTTTCATCGTTATGTCTTATTTCACTGATGTTTGTAAACTGGAAAATGATCTGTAAACATATCAGAGAAAGCTGTTTATTCAATGCGATTAATAGACTACGTAACGAATTAGAGTAAAAAAATGGGAGACTTTTTAAAAATCGTAATATAATAGCAATCGTTATAATACAGTTGAACTCGCTTATAGCGAGCGCGAGGGGACCGTGGTATTTGCTCGTTATAACCGGGTGCTCCTAAAAAGCGGGTTCGTAAAAAATTATACAAATTCACGCATACATACTTTATCATACATACTTTATTACCCGATTGCCAAGGAGGGTTATGTGTTTCACGCGTATCTGGGTATGTGAATTTCTTTATACCCTTGAAACATCGCAACGGCTGGATGGATTTTAATGAATGAGGTCTCTGTCGATTCGTCTTAACCGTCCGATGGTTATAGGCTAGAGTTTGTTTTTATAAATTCAAAATGGCGGTAGAGACGAAAAGAAATTTTTACGCACCATATTGAGCGGCATATCATTGGATAAGTCTTTCAAAATGAAGAGGATGCTTCATTGACTACTTTACAGCCAAAAGCACAGTTTAAATATTACACAACCTGGAAGTTGTGTAGGTAGGATCTCTAGCTTTACTGTAACTCTAACCTTCATAGACATCTATAGACCTCATCAAAACAGTGTTTATAGATAGGAATTAACGATTAAACACAACTTAAAAGTCATCAATACAAGTAAATAAACAAAATAGGTAAGTAATACAAAAAATAGTTTCACATTGATGAGAAATAATTAATTAGTTTGCTTTTTACGCAGTTGGGTCTTTGATTTTTCAAATTTAACTTTTACTTGTTTATTTTTTTTATTTCTATACAGTATAAAAGAAGTTCGCTAATTTGCTTTGAACTATCTTATTGTCTCTTTCTTTTGTTATTGTTCTTCGGAGGGATTCGCGGCCCAAAAAACATCGTCATTTGGACCCATGGCTTCGAAAAAAGTTTGAAGTTTTTCCGCGCAAACAATTTCGGAATGTTAAAGGAATTTTTTCAAGAAACTATTGGAAAGAAGAAATAGGAACCAAGAAAAGGGATGGAAGTCAATAGAAAGTTTATGAATCACAAAAATATTGCTCGCTATAACCGGGTTTGCTCGTTAAAAGAGAGTTATGCTCCCATAGACTTAACACTGTACCAACGAAGTATTTATGATTTCCTTGTTAAATCCGGGTTTTTGTTAAATCAGGGCTCGTTATAAGCGTGTTCGATTGCATGAAATTTCATAAATTTATTTTTACCTTTTTTTTTTGAATGGATGTTGAACATTAAATCCTTATAAAAACAAAATATGTATTTAAGATGTTCTGGTGTGAATTGTTTGATTTACATTTAAATAAGTAATATAAAAATTTTGTTTTTAAAGTCAATTCCTACTTAGACCATCAAAGAAAAATTTAATATAATCCCTTAAGCTAATATTAGTTTTTGTTGCATTAAAATATCTCAATTTGTTGATTTTCTATAAGCAAGTAGGTTTACAATGGAAGTCTATGGGAAATTGGCGAAATATTAGAGATATCGCCAAGTTGGCGTCACTTTTGGCGACTCATTTTGGCCGCCAAATTTGGCGATATATCGCCAAGTTGGCGACAAACTTGGCTGTATTTGGCGACAGAACAGGGTCCCCCTATGGTAACCCCTTATTGAAAATATTTCCATTGATCTTCAATAACCAATGGCCGCCACTTTGTTTCCCATGCAAAACTAAAATTAATTAATTAAAATTTAATTAATGAATTAATATTTGAAAAAACTGTATTAACATCAATTGTCATCCAGTACAAGTTTAAAAAAATTTATTTCAACTTGATAGGATAAATAATGAGTATTTTATTAACGATTGAAAATTTGAACAAGATAAATATATAAATAAACAAGTAATATAAAAATTTTGTTTTTAAAGTCAATTCCTACTTAGGCCATCAAAGAAAAATTTATATAATCCCTTAAGCTAATATTAGGTTTTGTTGCATTAAAATATCTCAATTTGTTGATTTTCTATAAGCAAGTAGGTTTACAATGGAAGTCTATGGGAATTTGGCGAAATATTAGAGATATCGCCAAGTTGGCGTCACTTTTGGCGACTCATTTTGGCCGCCAAATTTGGCGATATATCGCCAAGTTGGCGACAAACTTGGCGGTATTTGGCGACAGAACAGGGTCCCCACCTATGATAACCCCTTATTGAAAATTCTTTCATTGATCTTCAATAACCAATAGCCGCCATTTTGTTTCCCATGCAAAACTAAAACTAATTAATTAAAATTTAATTAATTAATTAATATTTGAAAAAAATGTATTAACGTCAATTGTCATCCAGTACAAGTTTTAAAAAAATTATTTCAACTTGATAGGATGAATAATGAGTATTTTATTAACGATTGAAAATTTCAACAAGATAAATATATGAATAAATAAATAAATAAATATAGGGAGAGTGTGAGCTAATAGTAGGAATTGAATAAATATAGGGAAAATGTGAGCTAATAGTAGGAATTTAAAAAAAAAAAAAAAAAAAAAAAAAAAAACCAATAATATTTTTTAGTTTGACAGCTAAGGAGATATAATGGTATAATTTGTCACTTTCTAAATTATGCGTCGCGACTCACTTTTTGGGTTGAAGGGGATGTTTTGATGGGTCGGAAAACGATCGCCACAGTGGCGTAGGAAGTTTGTACGAACAGGGGGAGCCGGGGCATATTGCGGAAAGCTAGTGGTGCGGATCATTTCGTTCATTTTGGATGGTTCCTTCATAGTGTTGCAAGTTTCACAAACAGAAGTATAAAATAGAAGCATATCAAAAGATCACCAACTCTTTAATCCAGTTAAAATAATTTTTAATAGATATACTTCATACATAGAAACTTAATTTATGTGCGATCCCGAATACAATATTCAGGTTTAAGGCTTCTCCCACTTCCATTTACCAAAAATTAAAGTGTTTTCTGTTGTTTTGCTTACAAATTCTTTACAAATCTCTTCCAAATCAATTTTAAAGGCCTCCTCTTTATAAATATGTTATCGATGCAGGTAATTTGTAGTAGACCTATATAAGACCCCGTTTTTTCTGGAAATAAGGAGGGTTGTAAACAATGAGAAAAAGGGTGAAGGCACAAACAAGTGTGCTCACCACCCACTCTCTCTCTTGTCTTTGTTGTTTATTGTGTGAATTTCCTAGAAAAAGTATACTTTATTTTTCAATTCAGCAATGTATCGTAAACAGATGTGTTATGAGAATTTCTCCCGGGGGAGCTGAGCCCGTCTGAAATATTCCAGGGGGAGACACAGCTCCCCCAGCTCCCCTGGTTCCTACGCCCTTGATCGGCCAGGTTGTTAAACTGTGTAACTAATTTTATGTGTAGCGGAAATATAACGCAAACGATGTATTTCAACATCAACACTTTTTCTACCGGCGTCAAAGGACCCTTTTTAATAAAATACTTCGAATTATGGTTTGTATTTGTAATTTTTAAATTAAAACAACCACAAATCAGTTTTAACACATTGAAGACTTAATTTTACTTTCTTCTATCTTCAATAAAAGAAAGTATTGTAATCGAAATTTTTTTCGACTTCCGGTTTTCGACGTATTTACACGTTTTAGGGGTCAGAGATCTCAAAAAACATGTTTATAGAAAATGTCTGTCTGTTCGTGTGTCTGTCGCCACTGTGCCATCAAAAAGTGTATGAAGTTATGCATAGAATTAAACATTTTTTTTTTTAAGTTTTTGGCTATGGCAAGCAGGTTCTCCCTTAATTTGGAAAGAATCCGCCGGAAGAGGGCGCTGTGATAGCAATTTTTGTGCCATTTTGAATATTATACCATCGAAAAGTGTATGAAGTTATGCACAGAATTGAACCAAATTTTTCGTGTATATTTTTGGTCATAGCAAGAAGGTCCTACCTGAATTTGAAAAAATTCTGCCAGAAGGGGGCACTGTAATAGCGATTTTTGTGCCATTTTCAATATTGTATCTTCGAAAGTGTATGAAGTTATGCATTGAATTGAACCAAGTTTTTTGTGTATGTTTTTGGTCATGGTAAGAAGGTCCTTCCTGAATTTAGAAATATTCCGTCGAAAGGGGACACTATAATAGCGATGTTTGTGTAATTTTTTTTATTTTTAATAGTTCTATTGTACACCGGTGGCTTGTGAAGCGACGGGAACTTCCTATCCTGATAAGCCGACGATTCGCGAACAGCTGATAACAGTGTTGAATTCAGACACTTTTCTCCGGAAGGGATTTCTGCTGCTCCGGGGGTGGGGGGGGGGACATCATAGCGTTCCGGGGGGATTGCACTTTTTGACCATTGAAAACACAAATTCTCAAATCCTCCGGGGGAACATCTCATTGCTCCGGCAGGGAATGTCCCTTCCTCCTGGTCACCCCCTGATTTCAACACTGGTTGATATACAACAGAAAAACGGAAAACTATTGATTTTAATAAATATCATGATCGAGATTAACTCGTTTTTACTCCGATTAATTGACTGAAGCAGAAATTTAAGATGAAAAACAAAGTGGGTACTATTAATATTGAAGTATTAACATGTGTAACTACTTTTTAAAATACTAAAATATATGAGATAGAAGAAAGTTTTGGGATTGGCACATCCAACTAGTTTATACTTAGTAGCTTTAAAAATTACAAGTAAAATAAGTATGAATCAAAACGTAAAAAGTTTTTCATTTCATATCGGTAGATATAGTGTTAAAGGAAAGGATAACAGACGCAGATAATATGAAAAGAGTACAGATAAATATGAAAAATAATAAAATAAAATATCTTTGTCAAAAAACATTATTTAATTGAATTTGGTGTAAAGAGGGTAAAATTTAAAAAAAAGTTTCTCTTCCGGTCAGACTCCTTCGCTATCGCCAAATATAATTGTCATAAATTGCGTTGATTTTTAAACTATAGCTTTTATAATACTTTTATCAATAAATGCATTTTCATTACGTAGTAAAAGAAAAAAAAAGCGTTTCGATTATTCCTCTTTCACATTAGTTTTACCTATTGCTGTTCTATTGTGTTTGTTTGGCTCAAAACTTTACTTTTTCCGTAGGAAAGATTACTCAAAAGGCTCTAAAAGGAAACTGGAGGCTAATGGAATAAGTGGATTTTCTCATAAAATAAATGAGTTAAATGTTCAGATTTTGCCAATGAAAATCAGAACCAGGATTAAAAAAGCACATGTAGTGATTTTTTTTTTCGATTAGCTGCTTGCATATGCATAGTAAGAAGCAAACCATTTCTAAGCCTAACTGTGTAGGAGTATGTTTAATAAATATTTATTTCGATAAAGTATATTCTCTGTTTATAACGATATTACATGTAACTATGTGAAGCTTTTAATCAATGCTATTCATTTGAAATTTTCGTTTTGTGTTAGTAATACTATGGTACTACACAGTATGCTAAAATTTAGTTCAGGAAGGGAACTCATAGCACAGTTGAAAATTTCACCCCAGCAATTTCCATCAATAAACGGAAATGTACTCACGATTATTTGTGGAGCTCTGCTGTGATCTGTAGAACTGATAAACACCAAGTAACAATCAAAATATTAGTTAAATTGAAAAATGAGTACCACAACTGAAAACGCACTTCGAACAATTATTGTTCATAGGCAGTACTTCAGCCAAATTTTCTTTGTGTGTACCTCTAAATAATCAATGAATGCCGTGCAAACCCTATATTCTATAGTAAGCATCTTGTAGTGAAATTCAGTGATTTATATCAATTTCAACATTTTTGAAATAGCGTAACATCATTATAATGCACCGCAAACGATTTTACCCCATAAGCAGCAATTTAACGAAATTCTTTTGAATGTCCCTGTAAACGCACTATAAATGCCACATGCTTCATTTTCAATACCGAACATGCCATGGTAAACCTCAATAACATATATCAATTGAATGGCAATCCGAATTTATTTACGTGGGTTAGAGCACGGACAGGCGGAAGACAGGCAAATTGACTTATTGTTTTATTTGTTTTTTGTCTTAATTATTTAGACAAATTGTCTTCATAAACACTTTTTAACTATGTTGAAAAGTGTCAAAAACTCATTCGTATCATTTCATGGATGCTAAATATAGCAAATCTACGGCATATTTATAAAAGTACCATTAAACTGATTAGTTATAACATTATTTTAATACATTTTGCCGCTACATAATGAATCTTGAAAATGCACGGCTTGTAATATTGTCACAGTTAATGAAAACATTTTAACGAGATTTTGAAGATATAGCAATGAAACATTTTGTTGATAATAGTAGATGCGGCATTAGAAATCGAGTGAAAGAAGGAAATATAGGTGTTCGTATCGATATTTACAAAGTTTCTTATAAAAATAAATGTATATTATTATCCCCCCTCCACAAAAATATATAAATAAATAAAATAAAATAAAATAAGTAAAACAAACTATAAAAAATAAGCTTTGGTACAAACAGCTTTATTTTTTTACTTTTAGAGTTGAATTATAACTTTTATTTGTATTTTTCTTTCTGTCTATCGTAAATTTCGCCTGGTTACCCGTAACCCTTTGAAAACCGTTTTTTTTTTATTATTATTTTGGAGAAATATTATTTTATAGGTTAAAAAAATTATAAGTAGCTGTCCAAATCACAAACATTAAGGTTTTCCGAAATATAACGAATGTGCCATTTAATGAAATTTAACGAATATAGTTATTCAGCGTTCTATTAATAAGACAATAGGCTAAGGCAGGGTTGGCAACCTTTTTTAGCTCTGGGTCACAGTCAACCAAAATGGGTGCATTAAGTAGGCGTTTCGATCAGTGGTATTTTCATTTTTTACCTTTTTTGGTGAATGTTAAGATAAATTCTATTGAGAAAATAATTACAATACGCTTTTTTAAACTTCAAACATAAAAATTAAAATTATAATCATTATAAAAGAAACATAACTCAATGAAGTTTGCTTTTCGTTATCGATGGCTCCCCTGTTGTTGAACTTGTGACGTCAATTCAGTCAAGTCTGGCTTATAGTTAGCCGTCTTAAGACGAATACAAGCCTCCGAACTAAGAGTCCTAAGCGGCAAAGAGGAGACTAACTGCCAAATGGACCACAAGCATTACTGACGTCATACAACGTCACGACGGATTATAGCTAATCAGCTTCTTGATTTTTCCCACAAGCGCTCACCAAAAGCCAATGAAATACCCCAATGCTTGTGGGAAACATTGCAAGCTCCGCCTAGTGCGCGTGGTCAATTGTAGCAGTAGCTCAAGTGGACTTTTGATTGGACAAAAGGCGAAGGCGCGTGGAATGAGTCGAAGGCAGCGATTGGACGCTCGCTGCCTTCCGCCGCGCCATGATCCGTCCAATCGTTGCATTCTTTATGCATGTTCGTTTTTGCAACTTTGTAATCAAACAAAAATGTTATTGTTGTTATCTATTTTTATTTAATTTTTTTCTGTATTCTTCAAGTTTTCGTTTCCATATTAATATTTTATAATTTCCTTTTATATATTATACTTTTTCGGAAACTCAAGTGATTCACTTGAAATTATGATATGGGTCACTCGGTGACAAGTGGGTCATAGGTTGCCGACTCTTGGGCTAAGGAATAATTTTTGAAGACGTTTGAAAAATGTTAAATTACAACATTATTAAATAGACTTAACAACTTTCTAGTGTTTTATATGTTTTTAGCATATATGTTTGGAAAAGTTAGCATCTATTTTAAATTTAAAGAAGAACATTTAAATTTACATTTAATTAATTACATTTAAATTATTTTTAATTTATTATTAATGTGTTTAAAATAAAAGAATCATCACCGCTGTAAAGAGTTTTAAGGAAACGTTTTATTTTTGTTTTATTACTAAATGCTGAAACATAAATGAAGTGATAATAAAGTATGTATCGACACATACTATCATTACTACATACAGATAAAAAAAAAAAAAAAAAAAAAAAAAAAAAAAAAAATTAGTTTAAAGTGATTTATACTTTTAAGTAGAGGTCGAACGAAAATTCGGTTTCGGCCTAAAATCTGAGTTCCGCCAAAAACGAACGGATCGAAACTCGACCGAAACTATCTGTATTTCAAATGTCTCGTTTCTTCCTTCGGAAAATTTCACGATTACTTATTAATTTGAGCTGTATCGGCTCAAATGAGACGCTCTTCATTTACTGCTATGAACTTCACTGTTTATAATTATCAGTCATGACTGGCTCAAGACGCGAGTGCAAATTATAAAGCAAGCAATGCATATTTGACTAAACATTGAAGATACTTTTCACGTGCTCATTAAAGGCTGCAAACTTAACAGAAATAGAAAATTTTAGTTTGAAACCGCAGAAGTGTTTCGAATACTCTTTGAGAAAGCTCAAGTATAACGGATTATCATTTACAAAAATCATTATAAAAGATAAATTGAGGTATGTATACCTAAAACATTTTTTAATTAGATGAAATTCGTATAATTATAAAATCATTCTGTGTCGTTTATGAATTAATTACATTTTATGTTATATGCAAAGTTTTGGTCAGAGGTATAGAGAGTCAACTTTGGCCACATGTATAGTTAAATAATAATTATGTATATTTAATAAACAATTATGTATATTGAATAAACAAGTATAATTTATTAATAATTATGTATATTTATGTATGTATTAATTAGTTTAAAAAATTGTTGGAGATTTTCGTTTTCGTCCGAAAATAGAAAGATTACCCTGTTTAGGTCGATCATTACTTATAAGTCTCGTTAGTCAAAGGGATAAATGTATACTTTATTTAGTTTTTTGTAAATAAATATATTGTAAAAATTCAGTATAAATATATTTTGCAGACAATAATATGTACATTATAAAGATTAAAAAGTCATAATGTCTTTTGAAAACACGTATAATTTTCTATCTATATTTTCCCGAATATTCTCTTTCTCTTTTCTTGTGAACTTTAACATAATATAAATAATTAAAGTGTTATTTTAAGCCCCCCCCCCCATAGACACTTAGATAAGGTAAAACGCTTAACTGTTTTGCAGTCCAAGAAATATTTGTTATCAGTGCCATTTCTTAAAACTGTCTCCCACTAAGATAAACAAATTCTCAGAATTTGCTATCATCCTCTTTTAATCCAGCAGGATATTTGCAAGCAGTAAAAGAATACACAACCCATTTATGAGTTTTTTTTTTTTTTTTTTTTTTTTTTTTTTTTTTTTTTTTTTTAAATTTAGCCAAGCTAGATAATTTTTTACGATTCTGTGAAAATACTATTTGCACAAAACAGAGTAGAAAAAAAAATCGAAATATTTTTCAAGCCGTTTGCGTATAATATGTTACACTAGACAATTTTTAAAACATACAATTCAAAATAAGAATTGCTCCGTATACTTATTAGCAAGTATTTTTCTCACAATTGTATACTCAATTTTAATAGAACTTTTTTTCGTAAATAAATTATATGAAGATCATGTTAAAAACGTATGTAGTCTTCATTTGACTATTGAAATTAAAAGTTGCTTTAATTAAATAAAATATATTACGTGTAGCCAGGGTCCGATCGAACAGAAGAGGGGCCTAGGACCTGGTATTTATTCGAGAGGCTCCCCTTCCTACATTGTCATATACACACAAAAAAATAAGCCTTTTCGATGTCTTTGAATTTAAATACATATGTGAATAAATAAATACATATGTGAATAAATAAATACATTTTTAGACCAATGTAGTTTATATTTTTAATCTTATCCTGCTCTAAATTATAAAATATTGATTATAACCACTACAAAGATATTTAAAATATCAGCTTTATAAAAATTACATATCAAATTTGAAGCCCCCCCTCCCTTCCCCAAATCGGCGGGCATCAGGTCCACGGGCCTAGTTGGCTCATGCTTTATCCAGACCCTGCGCCTAGCCAGAAAACATATGTCATCTGACAACATATGTGTAGTATAATGTAAAATAATTTTTAATAAAATTCTGAAACAAATACAATCTGTAATCACTAATCTCAGGTACTCAAGAGCGTAAATCATGTCTGCCAATTTACATTTGTTATAACTATTCCATACAGCAATCCATCTTCTAAGTGTAATGCTGAGCAAACATTCAAAATCATCCTCGCCTGCTGATTTCATTAACACAGAAATGTTTTGTAATTTTTAACAAAAAATAATTGTACGTAGTTCACTCAATAACCTATTTTCTCTATGTAAAGAAGGGAAAACATTAAAAATCTGCCTCCTCTGGTGATTTTATTAAGACAGAAAATTTTTATATATTTTTTATAATTATAATTTCATTTAGCATTTTTTTTTTCTCCACGTAAAGTTGGAAATCATTAAAAATCTGTTTCCTCTGCAGATTTCATACATACATAAATTTTGGTATACATTTTTTATAATTACTCTTTTCATTCGGCGTTAAATCTTTACTACATATTGCTGGGAAAACATAAAAATATCTGACTAATCAACAGATTTTATTAATACAGAACTTTTCTTATGTATTTTTAATAATTATATTCATTCAGCAATACATCGTCTCTACGTAATGCTGGGGAAAAGATTAAAAATCCGCCTCATCTGCAGATTTTATTGACACTTCTGCACGGGATGTTTGTGAAAAATATAGCTTTAACTAGGGGGCTCTGCCCCTGCAAGCTACGCTCGCCAAACACCGTTCAGATACTGTAGAATCTAAAAGCACGCTAATCTGATCGGTTTTAAAAAGATTAGAGAAGATTGAATTATACTGAAAAAACCTGTAGTGATCTCCCTGTAAACGGGTTTCCATTCAATTCCCTTTGATTGCAAAAATTTAAGGTAGAATCAGTTGCTGTTAAGACATCCAATGGTTGTTTTCGTATTTGGTTAAAGAAGATCAGTTAAACATTTGAAAAGAAGCTAAAATAAAATGAATTAAGTAAACAGAGTCTTTGTCCCTCGGTATTTTTTAACAGCGTTATAAAACGATTGACATAATACAATTACTAAAATTTGCTGCTTCAAACCCTTCAAAGGCGGTGGTTCATTTTTGGACCACTTAATTTTAATTCTTAAATGCCACATTAGCATCAGAATATTGGGATGAAATTTTCCCTTTTATTAAGTAAGTGAACAAAAGCATTTTTGTATTTCGAAATTTGTTTGTAAATTCTGGTGCCATTCACTGATTTCAAGATTTTACGAATAGAAGTGCCTTGTCCGTGAAAGGGTTAAACGCATATTAATGTATTTATTATTTTAAAGTTTCCTTTCCCTTTTAATGTTCACGTGTAAATACAATTTTCAGGACATACCGTATATACTCGCGTATAGGTTGACTCGCGCATAAGTCGACCCCCTAACTTTCGAATGCAAATTCTGCCAAAAAATCAAAAACCCGCGTATAAGTCGACCACCTAACTTTTTACTTAAATTTTGCCCAAAATCAAACGAAATATTTTACTTGCCTATGCGAAAAAGTAGTAAGTAAATAAAAATAAATCATTGAAAAATTTTAATGATAAATTATTATTATTATTTGTATATTTTCTGTAATATTTTATTATTCATACACATAAAAAGTCATAATTTTGCAGTATTCGAAGTTATATTTTTTATTTTTTAATTGACTCGCGTATAAGTCGACCCCCCAAATTTGCTTGCCAAAAATTGTCAGAAATTCCTCGACTGATACGCGGGTATATACGGTAATTTTCAATATTTTCCTGCCTTTAAACACGTACTCATTTAATAGTAATTTTAAAGTTTTTTTTTTTTTTTCTGTTTTTAATAGTCACGTGAAAATAAATTTTTAATCGTTAGGAAATATTATTTTTTGCGCTGTTTTTAAAATTGAAAACAATCTCTATAATAATAGCCTAAGTCATGTGACTATCATCATCAACAGCTCCAGGCGGATCCCTTCGCTTTTTATATTCCAGGCGGCCATTTTGGTACTTTAATGTTAGCCAGCCACAGGTGTGATAAGTCGCCGAATATTATTCTATCCCCATTATTTCGTTTATATTATAATAGTCCAAGTCATGTAACTGCCATAAACAACGGGCTGATTCATTCGCTTTTCATAAGAAATGTTTCCATTGTGATTAAAGAATCAAAATTATTTTTTCGAATAAAACTACATAAAAGTTGCCATGATCACAAAGAATTTCTGGTACTTTTAAGTTAGCCGGGTGAAAATCTCGCCAATAGCTTTTTATTTTAACTCGCCAGTTAGCATTTTTTTTATTTTTCGAGTGGTAAATTAGAACGGTGCTACTTGGTTATTCCATCGACCAAAAATCTGTCGCCAAACTATAAGATTAAATGCCAATAATGGTTGATCGTAAATGTCACATTCACTTGACTTTAAGGAAGTTACACATGTTCACGCCATCAAGTGATTTTTATTTCGACGTTTTATTTGTATTTTTATTAATGTTATACTAATTTATTTGTTCCTTTGTTATTTAAAATAAAAAATATGTCAATTTGTATAATTTGGATATTTATATAATTTGGCGAAATTGGTCGAAGGGAGAAGTAATAACATTAAAACGTGGCTTTGAAGTGGAAATTAAATCTCATGATTTGTTGCATTGTCACATACAAAACGTGAACACATGCAAACACATACAAACGTGGTTTGGCGTGATTTTTTTTTTTACGACAATTTGGCGAAAACCTCGTTTTCAAATACCTGTTACATATGTATTTTTAAATTATTTTCTGTTATTTTTAAAATGAAATAACAATAAATAAAAAAAATTAATTAGTAAGTATAGAACAAAACAATTTATAACATTTTTTGTAAATAAAAAGAAAATAAATTCAAATAAACATTTATTAATAAATAAGCAACAATAGCCGGGTTACCATGTCAGGCAAAATAACGCCATTTTGGCGCCAATTAGGTAACCCGTTGCGTATATGACATCTGTGTCTGATATTTTTCTTTTCGTTTCGTTTAAAAAAAAGAATGAAGTAAAAGCCATTTATTTTAAAGGTTTCAATTTTAAATGAAAGTTTTGTATTAATTAAAATGATAATGAAATACAAATTGAATTCTGAATAAAAGTAACATGATGCATTTCTTAGCATACATTTAAGGGAGGCCAAACTCGTCGCCAAATTAATTTAAAATAACCTTTTCTAAAATATGAAAAAAAAATATCTGTTATGATTAAAATTTGAGTTGCCATCATTAGAAAAAATGTATTTAAAATTAGAAAAAAATTAATATTTCGAAAACTAATTCTAATTTTAAAATTCTAATACCAGTTTTGAGATCTGTGGATCAATACAAATTTTTTGTGTTAATTTCATCTCAAAGTATTCCATATTTTAGGAGAAATTGCCGTGAAACGTAATCAGTTATTTAATCAGTCGTTTCATAGAATCGTTACATAAATTCGTTTCAATTCGATTCATTAGGATTTTATATATATAGGGTAGAAATAAAAATTAAGTATTTACTAATCTTAGACACTACAGGTTTTAATGTGCATTTTTATAAGCATTTTAAATTCCTGCTCCAATTTTTAAACTAAGATTATGTATAAACATTCACTACCTTGGACTTATTGTAATAAACCTAAATAAAACTAGGCTGTTTGATAAATAGTTGGTTATTTTCTAATAAGCCTAACACTGCATAGGCTCATTGTAATTAGTTAAAAAAAAGCCGTTAGACAAAAGGGCAAAGACTTTAAACGCGTTTTTATTGAAACAAGTGTTTTTTGAATCGGTGTTGGTTATCCGGTTTAAACATCTCAAGCTATCAACGCACTTTCTCCCCTCCCCCCCCCCCCCAGCCTAGAATTTAAGCAGATTTTTTAAATTGGAGTACAAAACTTTGAAAAATTATTATTATTTTAATAATATCGATTTTTTAAAGTGTTTTGAAAAGGAAAAATTATTTCCAAAAACTGAACTGAAACTAAAAAGGCTTTTTTTCTATTTGCATTATTTAAACAAAAAACAAAACAACAACAACAACAAAATCAATGTATAAATAAATAAATGAATTCTGAAAATGGCCTAAAAAAAGCCGTATCGGGAGAACATCCCCTTAATGTGGGATGTAGAAGATGTTTAATATTTCAATATTTTTTCATAATGTTAAATTCAAACCAGGAATTATTCTTTTATAACTATTTTCCTAATTATATTTTTGATTTATTGTATAACATCGCCTATTTGATTTGGAATACATTCATTTTTATAATTCTGCATTAACAGTATTTCTTACTGAAATATTTTAACATAATTTCCGCTTTTTCACAAATATCAAGACAAAATATTTAAATGGTATCGAAAATAAATTAATATATTAATTTTTTCACAATTATTTGTAACTAAAGGAACATATAACTTTTTTTTTCACTTTATTTCTTCAAAAAATTTAAACTTTTAGTAAATAAAGAGATTTTCGGAGGACTCACCTCGGGGATGTACCATCTGGCCATCCTTTGTATTCATCTACGTACTTATAACAGTAAATTACAGAATGTTTTTGTTGATAACAAACGAACTACTAGATTAAAGTCTAGATTAAACACCTTCAGATAAAAATTTAACGTAAATTTCATTGCACTCTTTGTTTTGATGAGGAAGTGAAAAAACAGAAGATAGAAACAACTTTGGACTTCTGCGTATAGATAGTGGAGCGTTTTTAGAAAATATTTCTGTTTATAATGTTTTAAATGAAATACTTTAGAGTAGTAAAAGTTTTTATGAGCACCTAAAAATATTTTGCCCTTTTATTTACTTTATGAGGAATGTATTCACAAGAAGAAAAATTCTATAGCTGTAGGGAATGACTGGCAATTTTTGTAAGATTATTTATGTTACCGTTAGTTGATTGCTTTCTATCTTAAAGGATCTTGGTACCCTTTGAAAATTTTTTGAATATTTTATAATACATTTTTGGCATATTATTAAATAGTTTTATGAACGAAAACGATTTATTCAAGAAAAAAGTAAAATGGTAAAATTTGAAAAAAATTAAAAAATATTTTAAACCACATTTCTCCAGCAGTTGTGAATTTTTTGCAAAAATGTTATTTTTTTCCCGCACTTTTCTTAGACGTATGATCCAGTGTTGAATTCAGACTTTTTCTACGGGAGGGATTTCTGTAACTCCGGGGGGGTGGGGGGGAGGGGGATTTTAGAGATCTGGTGGGGAAATTGATTTTTTGTCCATTAAAAAGAGTAAAATCTCAAACCTAATTTCCGGAGGGACATGACAATGTCCGAGAGGGAATGTATCCACCGAGCCACTACCTGAATTCAACATTGGTATTATCTATAACCTTAAAACTAAGAGAAGGACAGGATCGGAATCGGAAGATCGCACATCGGCTAGTAGAATCAAAGGCGGAATCAGAACAACAGCAAACCCACCAGACAGAAGAGGCATGCCACGAGACAGAAGAAACAATACCGATGGTCAAGAATTACCCCTCTTCGGGAATAGGGATTGCACTAACACTCTAAAGCGAAAGCTGAGCTCCCGAGATGGTCATCTACGGTCAAAAATTAACACCACCCCCTCCAATATTTTAAGGGGGGGGGGCTATTACAAGACCCGTTCGTAAACGTATTCTTCAATGATAGACTGCAACGGCAGAAAACAACGCCACGCTGCTGAACAGAGATTTGCCTTCAGGGAGGACTATGAGAAAAGTGTCCGAATCTTCATCACACAAAACTAAACATTATGTGTGGAAACCACGTTCGAGGCACGTCGTGACGACAGCCTCTCAGTGGCCATGCAGTAGTTAACAAAACCCGAGAGCGCCTTTTTCTCGGTCGAAGTCTGCTCACACTTTAAACTTAAGCTGGGATAACAGACTACACCCAGATACAGTGACGATTTTGTCGCCGTCTTTGATGTGACCTGTCTTCTATAGTGCATCCATGGAGGGGAATCCCTGACATATTTATCATCGCCCCTTTATTTAGTTGAGACTTCCCTTTCTTGTGTCGATAACCACAGAACATTTAGAAAAGAAGCCACAGGGAAATAATTTTGGACTTTTTGTAGTAAATGTTATCTGAACGTAGCCTTTAGTGGTCGGAAACACAGGGAAGGATAGACCCTCACATGGATTGCTGCATGCTGAGTAGCTGTGCCCAAAAGAAATCAAGGGGAAACACACAAACAAAAATCCCTGCGTGGCTACCTCGTTCGACGCACCGTTGAGACAGACGCCGATCTACTCGTGCAGCATTAAAAAAGAAACAGCAGCGCTCCAACCACTTGGAAACTCTACCCCTGGTCTCTTTCCACAATAACGAAGCTATCAGATTGCATTCAGTCGCAGCGGTTCCTTTGTCGCCTTTTTCGATGAGGTGAGTCTTCTGTAGCAATGCAAAAGAGAAGACTCATTGACATGTTTATCACCCCTTTTTCTTTTGTTGATGACCACAGAACCTTTGAAAAAGAAAGACCAGCGAAATAATTTATGAATGTTTGAGGCTTATTTTTTAAAATGTGGTCTGAGTCCAGCTTTAAGTGGTCGGGTCGGGAACACAGAGAAGAATAGGCACTCCCTTAGTTGACCACATATTGAGTAGCTACGTTCAAGAAAGAAATGGCACTGTCTTACCCTATATCTGCAAGGACCAGATTTTCAAAAAGTTAATATATATAATGTGATGGCATATGTAAAAATACAGTAAAAATTAATGTTTACTTATAAAAAAAAAAAAAAAAAAAAAAAAAAAAAAAAAACTAGTATTACCGCAAATCCGATCCTTAATTTTATGATATGTACCATAAGTATCGTCCATAAAAAATCCCAATTCAAAAATATATTTTGAAATTTGAGCATTGATCAAATTGACATACTGATATTACACAAAGTGAGGAAAATTAAATTAAAAACTGCAAGAAAACGAATTACCAAACAATCATTTAATTGGATTCGGATGTAATAAAAAGTCGTTTTCGTATATTTTTAACTATCGCATCTTTACGACATTTCGCCAGAATGTACTCGCCAGAATGCTACACATGTTTAAGTTAATTTTAAGGGAAAAAAATAAACTGATATTTTCGTCTTTTTTTTTTTTCAAAATAAAGCTTATCGACCCCCCCCCCCCCACACACACACACACACGCACACTCCTCAATTAAACATATAATAGCAGGAATGACCGAGCTAAGCTCGGTCAAAATTAGCTTTCTGTTTATCTCGATATATTTTTCCCACTGAATAATTCTTGCTGTTTTAGATGCAATTAGCTTGACCGTGAAACATAGTGACCCAAAATGACCAACGAATCGAATTTTTTCGAACTTGCGACCTACCACAATGCTCTTCTCAAGCCTGAAAACAATGTAATACAAAATTTAGTGAAAATCGTTAGTCGTTTTCTAGGTAAAATAAGCTTGATCCACGTTGATTCAAAAAACCACTAACCGAAATTCATCGACAGATGTGATCTATTTCAATGGTCTTTTTGTACTGTGAAACGGTATAACAAAAAAATTGCCAAAATTGTTTGAACCTTTTTGAGATGCTGTTAGCTTGACCCCGACCCATTATCACCAAAATGACCCACTAATAGAATTTTCTTGAGCATGCGACCCAGCCCAATGGTTTTATCTTGTCCAGAAACGGTGTAGTAAAAAGTTTTGTCAAAATCTTTTGAGTGGTTTTTAGATACAGTTAGCTTGATCCTGATCCATTAGGACCCAAAATGACCCATTGATTGAATTTTCTTGAACGTGCGACCCTGCCCAATGCTTTTATCATGCCCGGAAACGGTATTATACAAAATTATGTCAAAATATTTTGAAGCGCTTTTTAAATACAATTAGCTTGACCCTGATCCATTGTGTTCCAAAATGACCCACTAATCGAATTTTCTTGAACATGCGACCTAGCCCAATGGTCTTCTCGAGCCCGAAAACGATAGAATACAAAATTTAGTCAAAACCGTTTAAGCCGTTTTTTAGATACAATTAGCTGGTCCCTGACCCATTGTGACCCAAAATGACCCACTAATTGAATTTTCTCGAACATGTGACTTAGTCCAATTCTCTTCTCATGCCCAGAAACGGTATACGTAATATAAAACTTGGTCGAAATATTTTGAGCATGTTTTTAGATTCAATTAGCTTGACCCTAGCCCATTGTGACCCAAAATGACCCACTAATTGAATTTTCTCGAGCATGTGACTTAGCCCAATGGTCCTCTCATGACCAGAAACGGCCGTATATTAAAAAATTTTGTGAAAATGTCTTGAGTCGTTTTTTTGATATAATTAGCTTAACCCTTTATGCCCCACTAATCGAATTTTCTCGAACACGTGACCCATCCCAATGGTCTTTTCGTGCCCGAAAACGATAGATTACAGAATTTCGTCAAATCGTAGTGCCGTTATCTAGAAAAACTTAGCTGGACCCACGGTGACCCAAAAATGACCCACTAATCGAATTTTCTTGAACACATTACCCATCCCAATGGTTTTTCGTGCCCGAAAATGGTTAGATACAAAATTTAGTCAAAATCGATTGAGCCGTTCTCTAGATATTATTAGCTTGACCCTGACCCATTATGACCCAAAATGACCCACTAATCGAATTTTCTCGAACACGAGACCCATCCCAATGGTCTTTTAGTGCCCGAAAACAGTAGGGTGCAAAATTGCGTCAAAATCGTTAGAGCCGTTATCTAGATAAACTTAGCTTGACCCACTGTGACCCAAGAATGACCCACTAATCGAATTTCCTTGAACATGCGACTTAGCTCAATGGTCTTCTCGTAATCCAAAACTGTAGAATATAGAGTTTAGTGAAAATCGTTAGAGCCGTTTTTTAGATAAAAACAGCTTGACCCACAGTGATTCAAAAATGACCCACTAATCAAATTTTCTCGAACATGTGACCTAGCCCAATAGTTTCTTCGTGTCGAAAAACGGTTGGATGTGAAATTTGGTCAAAATCGATTGAACCGTTTTTTAGATATAATTAGCTTGACTTTGACCCATTACGACCCAAAATGACCCACTAATCGAATTTTCTCGAACACGTGACCTAGCCCAATGGTCTTATCATGCCCGAAAATGGTAAAATACAAAATTTCGTCAAAATCGGTTGAGCCGTTCTCTAGATATAATTAGTTTGACCCTGACAAATTATGACCCAAAATGACCCACTAATCGAATTTTCTCGAACACGGGGTCCATACCAATGATCTTTTCGTGCCCGAAAATGGTTAGATACAAAATTTAGTCAAAATCGTTAAAGAAGTTATCTAGATAAGCTTAGCTTGACCCACGGTGACCCAAAAATGACCCACTAATCGAATTTTCTAGAACATGTGACTTAGCCCAATAGTTTTCTCGTAATCCAAAACAGTAGAATATAGATTTTAGTGAAAATCGTTAGAGCCGTTTTTTAGATAAAATTGGCTTGACCCATAGTGACCCAAAAATGACCCACCAATCGAAGTTTCTCGAACATGTGACCTAGCTCAAAAGCTTCTTCGTGTCGAAAAACGGTTGGATGTGAAATTTGGTCAAAATCGATTGAGCCGTTTTTAGATATAATTAGCTTGACCTTGACCCATTACGATCCAAAATGACCCATTAATCGAATTTTCTCGAACACGTGACCTAGCCCAATGGTCTTATCATGCCCGAAAATGGTAAAATACAAAATTTCATCAAAATCGTTAGAGCCGTTTTTAAGATAAAATTTACATACACACACACACACAAGCACACACACACACACACACACAATTTTTGCTCGCATTATAGTATAAGATAATTTGGAGTAAAATGGGAAGAAAACAAGAAAAAAAAATGCAATTTAACAAATAACAACGACCATTTGGAAAATGATTTTTTCAAAGACTAAAATTTAAGACATAAAAAATCGCACGGAGTTGATCATACATTATGTACGCCATGGATTACATTTTTCGGTACTGTAAATTTTTAAACTTCTGCGGAGCTGGTCATACATTACGTACGCCATGGATTAAACATTAATATTCCTGGACCAATTTTAAATGAAATTTCATTCCTAAACTGCTAAACATCCCACAATATTACTTTTTTCACCGTCGTATAGAGAAAGAAATGTACTTTTAAATGCAATTTGTTTGAAAGCTGTATCTCAATTTGTTTCTGAGTTATTAATTTGTTTTGTAGTTTTTATCACTTTTTTGTCATAGTGACATCCATTTCTGTTGAAAGTAAAGGGAAAATACAGATTACTGTATAGACCAATCATAAAACGAATAAAATGCGGATTCAACTAATAAAACGCTTCAGATATGTTTTTGATTTCCTATCCTGACGGAGGACAATAACCATTTTTCCAAATGGTTAATAAAAATAAACTGACGTTTTCGTCTTTTTTTTTTTTCAAAATAAAGATTATCAACCTCTCCCCCCCCCCTTCCCATTAAACATATATAATTTGAAGTAAAAAGGGAATTTGTTGAGAGACGTAGTTCAGTTTATCCCCTTGGGGACGAGACGAGCGACACGTATACGTGCCGCATGAAGCGCTCAGAATCCTTGTTTTTCCTCACCAGTACAATTTTACTGTAAAATTTGCCTTATTTAATCAACGCATTTTCTCGATTCAAGAAGAAACAAATTTCTGTTTTTAAAAAACGGTGACAAAAGATTAAAAGCCCAGCGGTGTAGTGGTCAGCGCGCCTGTCTGCTGCACCGCAGGTCGAGAGTTCGACTCCCGACTGGGCAAGGTTCACTCAGCCTTTCATCCCTTTGGGGTCGATAAAATGAGTACCAAGCTTGCTTGGGAACTAAACACCGAGGATCTCGCGTCAGGTTGACCACCTGACCGGGACGTATGCTGCATAGCACCTCGGGGCCCAGGGTCAAGAAAACAGAGATGGGCACTGTCGGCCCAGATCCTTCTTGGATTGTTTAGCCACAGAGTTTTTTTTTTTTTTTAGTTTAGACAAAAGATTAAAAATTTCGTAAAAGGCTCCCGTCCCGAAGGGGTTAAGAAAAATATTAAAGTGAGTTGAATTAAATAGCGATCCATTGCTATTATATACAATATGCCACTTATAAACATTGAATTCCACGTATAAACATTGAGGGGTGGTAGAGTACACAACAACAAACAATTTTTATATAGGAAATTACGGTCCCAATCTATTTACTCAGTCAAACATACAGGCCGTCTCACTCCAACCCGAATCCGGAGTTTTGTTTATGACGCTAACGACGATGAAAACTTTTTAACAATCTTCAACAGACTTACATTGATTTATGTGAAACCCGATGGCATTACGGCAAGTTCTGGAAGAACGACCAACCTTAGCAATTTGTCTAATCATCCTAAAAAAACTATAGCTAAATGAAAAAAAAAGATTTGTCGTGAAATATTGATTCCATAATTATTCTTTAACTTCAATTTTTAATTAGGTTTGTCACCTGGTGCAGGGACACTACCTGTACAACACAACTCTTCCTGCAGAATTGGCTGATGCTAAAGTTAAGTGGCGTTGAGTAATGCTTATATATAAAATATTAAAGGATGAAAAAGAATGAGAAAACAAATATTATACCCGGGCCCCGCTATTTCTTCCCTCAAAAGGATAAATATTGCCAACTTCTTTCATTTTCCCTAAAAGCGCTAAACAAAAATAAAACCTATTACACTAGTCGTTAGAAACAATCACTTTATGCTGGTCTCACCATAACCTATTCTCCTCAAACATTAAGCAATCGCTTATTCCTATTTCGCCCGAAACTTCAATTAGAAGCAAATTATTGCGATTGCAGAATTATCGAGAAATCTTCATTACGATCAAATTTCCTGTCGGAATAATCGGAATAGCTAAGTTTTGCAATTGCTGTTGTTAACTTCTCAGTGAAACAACTGATTGTAGAATATCGAGATTATAGATTTGAGAACGAACCAATAAATGTTTCTATTTTTGTTTTTTAAACTAAGAAACTAAACCTGTGGCTGTACGATCCATAAAGGATCAGGGTCTACAGTGCCCAACCCTGTGTACTTGACCCTGGGCTCCGAGGTGCTATACAGCTATGTCCCGGTCCAGTGGTCAGCCTAACGTTAGACCCTTTGCGTTTAGTTCCCAATCAAACTTGGTATTCATTTTATCTATCCCGAAGGGATGAAAGGTTGATTGTTGTTTTCTACTATAGCGATTGTTCTCGATTGTAGACTTATCGACAACCGCACCGACTCTAGTCCTACTTTTGAAAGTAAATCCAAATCAGATTTGAGAGAATCAACTTTTAAATAAAGATGTTTGATTGTTACAAATCTATCATTAATATCTTATAATCTTTAAAAAAATCTTTAAAAGAGATTTATATTATACCCTTCTCTTTTGGGAGTTCTTGGATATTATAGCAAATATATGATAATAGTAACTTATTGATTCGATTTCTCACTTGGAAAAGAAGCATCGAGCGAACAATCGAAAGCCATTTCAACAATCGTAAACTATCTAGATATTCAAAGAATCGATTAAAACATGTCGGAAATGCCCAACACTACGGCTTCCCTCTTCCGTCAATAAGTCAGCCAATGCGCTATTCTGAAAATAGAGTCGACAATTGTGTAAAAATGCACATAAAAAGAAATAAGCCTCACTTCGAAATGAATTTCGCTGAAAATTCATTGCATAAAACTTTGGAAGTAAAATTGTAAATAAAACAATTCTTACATAAAAATCTTTAAGTAGAAAGAATTGTATATATAAGGGAAAATTTAATAGGAAAGTTTATGATAACAGAGTAATACCTGCTAAGATTGAATCGTTAGGGACCGGAGATAAATTCCGGTTCAGTCCACTTTATCTCACTAAGTGTAGGTGTATGGTATTATTTTCACAAGAGAAATTAATTTGTTTCCGCTATAGACTCGCTCCGTTTCACAGGTTTTATGGCACAGTTGGATCTATGGTTGGGGTGTCAAAAATGCTCTTTTCTGCTTTTGTCTTTGAGCATTAGTTGTGTTAGAAAATATTTTCAAAAATATAATTTTGTTTGCAGCACGCTTTTTATTTTTATCAGCAGCCGCCACTGATATAAACTTAGTATTAAAAATGCAGTGTTACTTCGACTAGCGAAGATAATTTATTGCGGAGTTACATCCGTTAACAAAATTGTAATTTCTCGCCCAATTAAAAATGCAACGTGGCTGCGTTCTGTTAGCATGATTGATTGATTATAAAATAAAATTTTTGTGCTATTTGTAATTTCGATGCAACATAAATACTATTCAGATAATAATATGCATTTGCAACTGTATGCGTTATGATTTATGAGCTATAGAAGCAAATTGCAAGGCATCATTGGATTTATTTTACTTAACAAACATGTAAAATGACCACATGCCTGCAAAAATACAATAATAATTTATTTAAAAAACACATTTACACATCTTGTTTCACAGTTTTACACTTGCATATAATTTATTTTAGCATAATGATCACAATATAGAAAACCATCAATGATTTTAACTTTTTCCGAATTACACTTAGAGTAATCATTTTCAGGATCAGTTACCGGTTGTCCAACGCAGACATGTTGCAAAGATTTACAAGATTTAAGCAGTGAAATGATGCCTTTGTAAGTAACATTAGAAGCACGAAGGCAAACTTTCTTTAGGCGAGGTAAGGCATCTGCTGGCTTCTCAAAAACCAAATCGTCATCTTGAACTAAAGTGAAACACATATATAATTCAATTAAATGGAATCCATAATTACGTACTGATTTAAACGCAAAATAACCAGTTATCGTGCCTTCCAAATCTAGAACTTCTAAGCGAGAAACAATGGAAGGATGAGTTTCAAAAGTGTAATCACTTATGCCACTACCAGCTAAACGCATTTTTTTTAGATTAGGAACTCTTGAAACAAAAGAGTCATTCAGAAGCATTTGGGCGGAACGGCTGATATCTAATACTTCGATTTTCGAAAGAACTGCATCACTTACGTCAAGCATTGTCACATCGTTTAAGGCAGTGTGATGAAATACCAGTACACGGATATTTGCCATCAACTGCTCGCATACGTACAAAGTTGCACGGGAAATGTTAATGGTTATGAATCTACCGCGGTGGAAAATAAGCACTTCAAGTCGTGGACATCTTTCTTGCAATATCACTGAAAGGTCTCTTAAATTCAAGGCCCAATCTTCTGAGTATGTGAAATCTAATCTAAGATGAGTAACGCACGATGGGAGCATTTGCACGAATTTCATGGCTGCTTCTGACATGGATCCGCATTTTCCTGAAAAATCGACATCCACTCGTTTCCAAAAAACTGGATACCTTGTTATTGCATGCCACTTTTTACATACTCTGTAATGGGAAAAGGAAAAATATATATATTAATCTAAAAACGTTTATTTACTTAAATATACTTAATATTTCTATCTAAACCAGTGCTCTCCAATCTTTTAGATTTATATATAGCTAAATCGAACTTCATACTTTTGTCGCATCACCATTATCAAAGATAATTAATTCTAACATTTAAATTTCTATAATCATATTTCTTAAATAATACTTACAAGGAGAGGGCCAACCTTGTTAATCACAGATTTTGAATATTTTAATATATGTTGTAGGGTAGAGACCCCTTAGTCTCAGGTTCAACAGATTTTATACAACGCTCCTTAGTTCTTCAGATATCGGGGGTTCTAATATTAGTGCACAACTTAAATACGTACTTTGTAACAAAAAAGACAGGTTGGGCATAGCTCAGTTGGTAAGGCGTTTGCTGGCTGATCCGCGGGCCTGGGTTCGATACCCGAACGCGCTCATTTTTCTTTCTCATTTTTTGTTCTATAAATATACTTGTAATTATAATTTAATAATCTCAATTAAAAAATTTAATATCGTACATTAATTATAATGTTAACAAATTTAAAATTTAATTTATCATTTTTTATTTTGAACTATTATTTCTCATCCTTTAAAGAGATTTAAAAAGAAATTGGATCTATTATTGAATAATAAAAATTCCAAAATCGTTACAAATCTGTTGTGACGTCATCTAGTTATGATAACATAAAACATATTCAAATTAAAAATAAATAAAAGCAAAAAGAAGATAAAGGGGAAAACAAAATATTTGAAAGCGCAAGCATACGTATTGCAAATTTAAAAATCTTTAATATGCAAAAAATCCGTTGTAATTTAATTTCGATGCTAATTTTTAATATAATTATGCTTGTTACTTTAAAAACAGAGTAATAGTATCATCGTATTGACTTCCTTTGTTAAAGCAATGCACAAATGATGTTTCTTTAAAATCACGAATTGACACAATTGTTCAATATCATTGCATCGATAAAGAATATATGAAATACATTTAAAAAGTGATTTTTAAAAAATTAACAGTTTTATGATGTTTTATACAACTATTTAGTTAAAAGTAAAAAATTAAATAGGTTAAAATTATAATTGATATACAATATTATAAATTTTAATTGACAATGAGATTATTAAGTTATATTTACAAGTATATTTATAAAAAAAAAAAAAAAAAAAAAAAAATTAGCGCTCTCGGGTATCGAACTCGAGCCCGAACAGCAGCCAGCAAACGCCGTACCAACTGAGCTACGCCCAACCTATCCTTTTTGTTACAAAGTAAGTATTTAAGTTGTATACTAATATTAGACATCCCGGTTTCTCAAGAACTAACGAGCGTTGTATAAAATCCGTTGAACCTGAGACTAAGGGATCTCTACCCTACAGTATATATTAAAATAACCAAAATCTGTGATTAACAAGGTTGGCCCTCTCCTTATTAGATTATTTTATTGACATTTAAATAAATAGTAACAACATGTGTATAATTTAATGCAATTCTCATTCATCAAAATATCAGAAAAATGGTCTTTTTTTTTTAATACGAATAAATCAGAAAAATTTGCACAAAAACAATAATAAGTTTATAAGCGATACTATACAGTGCGGCGCAAAAGTTTAAGCACGACACAAAGATTCTAATAAAAATAAAATTGTTCAACGGACCGTTTTCAAATACCCAATGTAGGTTAGTATTATGATCATAAATATATATCTGAAGTTTGGAAAAAATTCATCGTTACGAAAATCAAAAATTACAAAAAAAGAAAAACATTTTTTATGACATCGCAAAAGTTTATGCACAATTGAGATTTTATGCAAATATCTCTTTAAAAATGATAGAAAGGGGATCGGCGAGACCTTTTACTTAGAGTATAAAGTGTAGCGATATCTGTCCGAGTTATCAAAATGCCGAAATCTCTACAGTTCGCGCTTGAAGAACTTGTGGAAGTTTTGAAGCTGAGAGCTGAAGGTAAATCCGTTTTGCAAATTTCACTTATTTTAAATCAGTCTAAACGTGGTATTTATAGTGTTTTGCAACACGGAAAACAATTCAAAAATGCGTATTGCTCAGGAAGGTCGAGAAAAACCACATCATGTGAGGATAGAAGAATTAAAAGAATGGCTGTAACTGGCAATTTGTCTCTTAATAAGATAAAAAATAGCTTTGGATCAAAAATATCACATGGCACCATACTCAGACGAATAACCGAATCAGGATTCATCAAATAACAAAAATTAGCTCGTAAGAAGTTCATGAAACAGTGTCAGAAACAAGCAAGACTTCAATGGCCAAAACAGCTCATGTATTATCGTGACGAATGAATTAGTGTTATATTTTCTGATGAAAAGAAGGAATTTGTATGGTCCAGATGGGTTCTCATTATATTGGCGTGGCTTGTGGGAAGATCCGAAGAGCATATTCAGCAGGCAACAACGTGGTGGTTCGCTCATGATATGGGGCGCTTTTGGCCACAATGGACAAACGTCTTTTTGTTTCCTAAATGGCAGACAAAATTGAAAAATGTATCAGGATACTTTGAGTGAGCATTTGTTGCCGTTTAGTGAACTCCGGGGTGTCCCAACTGAACCTTTCAGCAGGACAATGCATCGATAACACTTCCCGTTGCGCAAAAGAATGGCTTAGATATCTGAATATGAATGGGATGAATTGGCCAGCACTCAGCCCAAATCTCAATCCGATGGACAACATCTGGGGAATCCTCTCCCGTGACGTCCACAAGAATGGGAAGCAGTGTTGCAAGATCTCAAATCAGCGATCGAGAAGCCTGGTACGGACTCGCTCCCGAAATCCCTTCCATACTCTCGTGTTATCAATGGAAAATCTCGTATTCGATCTCATCAGGTGCAAAGGAAACACAACAGACTGTTAAAGGATTTTTGTGCTTTGTGAAATGTAAAAGTTTCGTTTTTGTGTGTAAACTTTTGCGACATAACAATTTTGATTTTTTTATAATTCGTTGTTTTCCTTTCAATGAATTGTTTCCGAATTAGAAACATGAATTTGTAATCTAATTGTTTAGATACAGTAAAAATTTTAAAGCATTCCGCCGTACATTTTTTATTTTATAAAAACTTTTAGCTAGTGCATGAACGTTTGCGCCGCACTGTATTTTAGACTGTTTATACAATCTTTCTGGTTACTACTTGTTTTGTAATAAGAATATTATTATTATTATTTTTTTTTTAAGGAGAAAACTGGGTTATTTACGATCTGTATATCTGCCAAATATGTCAGTCGTAAAACAGGAGAGTTCTTTAAATACGAGTCAATGTTGTATAGTGCAAACCTTAAAACCACGCTGTTTTAAGTTTTATAATATTTTTTTTTGTGTAGCCTTCGCCTACAAGTAAATGAAGGTTCGCTTAGCAGAGCTGATGCGTGCACAATTACAGTCAGTACCGGATATATGGTCACCCAGCTTATAAAGTCACTTTTCATAAGTCCGGACTAACTGAATAGGTATTGTGTATTAAAATATTCCGCCTATTATGGTCAGACTCTACTGGCTACCATCGGATAAAAGGTCATTTTTCGTGCCCCTTTTTTTTAATTAAGAAACTAGCTCGGCGTTACCCAGGCATGTGATAGTATTCTTAAATGAATCTTAAATTTGTATGATTTTATATCTTTAATTCCTTGAGGGGCAGTGAGATATATTACATCCTAATTTAATCAAGATTCGCACCAGAAACTTTTAATTAAATTTTACTTTTATAATTTTCGTGGATAGATGTTAAAGAATTGCTTTTTCTTATTATGAAATATGCATTTTTTCCCGAAAATTTCAGTATGAATTCAACATTACAGAAACGCAATTACTTGCCGTTAACTCGATTTTGTTAGAAATACGTGCCTGCTGACAGTGTGAAAATTGGTTAAAGAAAAAGAAAAAATTGATTTTTTGCAGTAAAAAGGCTAGAAATAACTGCAACGGGAAACGCGGAGGGGCAACATGTTTCAAACATCCCGTATAGATGAAGTTGGGATTATTAAAAATTTCAAGATAAATTATCGAAAACTGCTTCTAAAAGACTTCATTGCTGTAGTTGATCAAAAAAAGAAGTTTCGCGTACCTGTGTTTGATGTTATGTGTTACATGGAAAACAGTTGAAATATGGTAACTATCAATGAAGAACATTAAAGATTGTTTTAGACATGCTTAGCTTCAGAATGTGAAGAATTATCGTTATAAGACGGCGACAATGATGGTGATGATGATGATATTCCCTATTTGAACTTGCACAAAACTTCCAAATGCCGGCTGAGCAATACCAGACAAACTGACATATGCAGTTATTGACAATGAGTTCGCTACTAATGGTTAAGCTTCCATACCAAAAATCATTTCAGAAGTTTTAAATATAAACACTGAAGGAAATGATGATAATCACAGCGAATCTGAAGCGGAACCAACAACGCGAGTAAAAGTTCTCAAAGCACTAAATATCCATCATTTTTTTATTGCTTCCGAAAGAACAGAAGAACGTCATTTTAAAACTGTTTGTGAATTAGAAAAAAGCAGTTTTAACAACTCCGATAAAAAACAGACAATCATGCATAAAAGATTATTTTAAATAAAGATAAGAGTTTTATTGCTATACTATATTACTCATGAATTCGAAAATTTAAGAATAAAGAAATTCTTGTTTAAACCTTTTCTTTTATAAATTATATTTTCATAACTTTTTTGTACATTATTTTACTAATATAACTGACATATTGTTTAAATTGTATCGTCTCAATTAGAATTCCGGGTTACACCGCATATAATGCTATATTTTTCAGGAACGCATGGGTGACCATATAACTGATACACACTGTACTTAGGTAACCTGATCTAAATAATCAATTTAGAATTTTCCATTTGTGCGATAGGGTGCGCCATAAAAAAACTGGCTCCGCCGAAATAAGCCAATTTAACCCATGTAACTCACAGCTGTTAATTTCTACGATTTTCTGTCACTACTATTTCTGAATAGCAATTTTCGCCCTATTTAACTGCCGATAGCTTTCGACTTCAATTTTTTTCATCACTATTGTAGAACAGTAAATTTTTGCTTTACGTAATCCCAGAATTCTGCGATTCTACAAGGCAAAGATTACTATGCCGGAACAGTAGTGAAAACTAACCGTAGAAGTTGGCAGTAATAGATTACATATACGTTACAACAGCTCCTTTCAATGGGTTCGGTTTTTATCTGTATTAAAGGGCCGCTTCACCGAAACTCCCCGATCGCTAAATCTCATGTTAACCTACGGGAAAACTTACAAGCGCGATGACTCATTAAAAGAATATAAGTGAAACAGTAAGAACTAAAAAAAAAAAACACCATCAAAAAAGTTAAAATGCGCTAGGCCTTTCGAAAGAACTTAGTCTTTCTTCGTTAGGAGCATAGAAGGCATGCTTTTACTATGAAAGCACATATGAAAGCAGCAGCTACAGCTGCTGCTTCATAGAAGCACGTCTTCTTTGCGCCTGACGAAGAAAGACTAAATTCTTTCGAAAGGCCTGCCTGGTACATTTGAAGTTTTTTGATGGTGTTTTAAGAAGATCTTTTAGTTCTTGCGATGACTCATTACCTAATATGATCACCAGAAAACGGTTTTTACCCGCAGGAAGTATCCGTCAGAAGAGGTATATTAAAAAAATTGCCTCCTTAATTTTAAGTATTTAAAAATTCTATATGAACTTTGAAATTTCCAATTGATGAAATTTTATCTAAAACTACTTAAAACTTGAGGTGACAATTTAAAAAAATGTCATCGCGAAGGGGTTAGAGTTAGACTTGGACGCTAATACACAAGAAAAAAATTCTTAAGGCTATTCTTAAATCCAAAGGAGCTACTTTCTGACACATTTCTGAATTCGGTTTTTACTCGCAGGATATAGACGTCAGAAGAGGTATATTTAAAAAATTGTCTCCTTAATTTCAAGTATTTAAAAATTCCATATGAACTTTGAAATTTCCACTTGATGAAATTTTATCATCTTCCTAAAACTACTTAAAACTTAAGGTGACAATTAAAAAAAAATGTCATCGCGAAGGGGTTAAAGTTAGATCTGGACGCTAATGCAGAAGAAATTTTTTTTTAAGGCTATTCTCAAATCCAAAGGAGCTACTTTCTGATACATTTCTGAATTTATTTTTGTTCGGAAACGCATGAAATTAGCGGACATTCTTATTCAGAAACTATGTAATCGAATGGCGCTTATCATTTTTTGGTAAAAGCAGAAGATGTTCCAGAAACTACTGCCAAAATTGAACCAAATTCCCGACGCGGCAGCGCGAGAAAGGGGAAAACTTATCATCACATGACAAGGATCGCTTATAACTCGATAAGTTATTTATTTATCAAAAAACGGTAAAGGCTATTCGATTCCAAATCGCTTCAATAGTCAGGCCTGCCAGTTTTATGCCGTTAGCTTTAAAAATGAGTCAGAAAGTTTCGCGTTGTTGAGCAGGGAATATGAGAACCGGCTTAAAAATTAAAGAAGGGTAAAGTAAAAATAGACTGAAAGAGATGAGGGCGAAAAAACAAAATGCAATAGATCCCTTTTATTTGGGATACCGTTTAATTAAGACAAATTATGAAGAACAAAATCGTGCTAAAACCGATGTATTCCCATTAATTTATTCTCTGACGTCATTAAAAAATATTAACCCTTAATAACACAAAGTTTCAATAAAAAAATAATACATAAATATGAAAGAAAAAAATCAGTTTTTTTTTTTTTTTTTTTTTTTTTTTTTTTTTTTTTACCGTCCAATTTGACATAAATCTTTGGGCTTTAGATATCCAAATATTTTTTCAAAGATTTCTTCGGGCAAGCCGTCAATATTCAAAATTTCATCATTCGGTTCTTTAACCTATAAAAAGAAATGATCCAAAACATTAAAAGAACTAAAACCGCTAAAAATTAGATTTCAAAGTTTACAACATATAAAAATATGAATATAATACTAATTTAAAATTCTTTTTACTTTTCTTAACAGTAATATATTTTCAATAGTAACCGTAACTAAGAAAGGGAAGATACGATCTCTGAAAGTATTCTGTCTGGAAGAGATTTTTTTTTTTTTTAATGAAGACAACATGGATTAGAAATGCCTTTTGCGCGAACATTTCATTGATTTCCTTTTCGGCCATTAGTTTAATGTTCAAAGTACACGTCAGTACAATGTCATACAAATATTTAAGTAAGAAAGCTTTGTTGGATCAGTAAATAAATGGGGTCTTGAGGTCTCGGCGGTCTTCTGTTACGTTTTACTTTTCACCTTTCCAGTTACGCGTTAAATAAAGATTGTTTCTAGGTACAGCTACGTCCATGAGAGTACTAAGAACTAAACTACATACTAACAACTAAATAACTCTATAATAACACTTGAAGCAGCTTCAGTGGCGTAGCTAGGATGGGTGACACCCAAGGCGGATGTAAATGGTGTCACCCTCACCCACCCGTCATATTTTATCAATCACAACTCTACATTATTATAAATAATATTTTACCATTGTTTTGGAGAGCTTTTAACAACTTGATATTAACAAAATAATAATAATAATAATAATAAAAAAGGAAACAAACAAGAAAAGAAATATTTAATTATTTTTTGATATTCTATACTTCAGCTAATCTATTCGGAAATATTAAAAAAAAAATGCATAAATGAAATTAAAAATTTATTTGTATCGTATAAGCAAATATTTTTACGTCAGTTTATAATGGAATAAAATGCGATTTAAGATTCAAAACATTGAAATAAAAAACGCATGAAAATAAAACGTATGAGAGGTACTTTACTTTATATTTCATTTTTAATTAATTACAATAGTTCCCAACATTTTATTAGCCATGCCCCACGCATTTCTTACTAATTAAAAGGGGGATATATTTCATGTGGAGGGAGCTTAAAAGAACTTTAACAATAACAAGTTATTTCGTATTTTTTTAGCTTATCAAACAGGTATTTTTCTGTCACAAATATGTTTTTAACATAATAACTCTATAAAAGCAATCTGAGCCTCTACGACAGTGATTCCCAACGTGGGGCGTACGCTCCACAGGGGGGCAATTTTACTTTTTAGAGGGGCAATTTCAGATTTTGTATTAAACCATTTTCGGTCAGTTTTTTAGTTTTATTTAATTTATTTATTTTAAAATAAAAGACATGTTGTAGACTAAAAAATAATATATGAAAATTTAAGACTCAACTCAATACAAACAACTTTTTAAAAAGCTCCCAATTAGAAATTCAAAACGAACTACAACCAGAATAATTATAAGATTTTGTTTAAATGTTTAGGCAATTTTTTTGCACGTATTAAAATAATTTTAAAATTTTTCTGGTTAAAATATTATTTTGTTATTACAGACCTTATTTTTTTTACCATTTATTAAAAGAAACTTTCATTTCTACTGACTGTGCAATATGCCACATGAAAAAACTTTTACACATGAAGTGGGGCAGACCACATATATAAACATACATCCTGACATATGTTTTTAAAATTTAAAATCTAATAATAAATGCTGACCAAATAACGATAATGGGTAAAAGATGAAGTAATCAGAGAACACTGAAAAAAATGAAGTACTCAAAAATGAGTAAATCGATGTACTCATATCGAATTGAGTATGTTTGGATTAAAAATGAACCTATCCTTCCTCAATTTTGATTCATCACATGTTTCAAACAAAAACAACACGATAATTGTGTACCCTTTAATGGTTTATTTCATTTATGGCTTCCATAAAAGATGTTTATTAATGTAAATATTAAATTATGCACAACATTCTAAAATAATTTAAAAGTGCTTGCAAATAATGCTTTTCTCATTTAAATATTCGATTTGGGTGTTTTGCTAATAATTTTGCTATTTTTCTTAATAAATAATCAATTAAACATTTCTTGTTAATAATTGTGAGCGGGAAATAAATGTCAGTGCATTTTTACTTTAATTTGCATGGTCAGGGGACAGTACATAACGATTTATATTTGAACACAACCATGGAATCAAAAATGAGTACATGCGTTTCTCAATTTTGAGTACATTTGGATCGGAGCTATTTTGAGTTTGTGACGCATTTAAAATTGAGTACTTTTTACTCAATTTTGAGTACTCATTTTTTTCAGTGAAGTATGTTATAAGGTTGAAGAAAAATGGATATTGTAAAATGATAAAGGCGAATCCAGAAATTCTACTTGTGAATATTATTTTTTTATACAGTCTCGGTGTTAAAAAAAAAATCTTAATGAGGAAGAACTAAATTCAATAATAAATGTAACATTTCTTTCAAATGTTATGCAAAATGTGGAAGTCTCTAAAATAAAAATGCAGCCTATATAACAGATTTGTGTCTGAGTTAAGTTGCCAAAAGAAAAAAAAACAACACTTTTCTAGGTGCAGATGTGAAGATGTATGACATCGTCGGATTCATAGAATTATAATAAAACATATTTGTAACAAAAAGTTGATCCTTTCGATAAGTAAAACAATTTGAAATGACATATCAAAGTTAATATTCTTTTAGACTTTCTCCATGTGAATAAGTTATTTTTTATATAATAAGAATTTTATGTTACAGAAGGGAGGATGTGTGTGTGTGGCGGGAAGGGGGGGGGGGGTGCACCGATATTTTAAAGATGCTTTGGTGGGGCGCGGCTAAAAAAAGGTTGGGAACCACTGCTCTACGCCATAAAGTGTTTTGTTGTTTCTTGCCAACTTACCTAAACAAACAAAAAAACAACTACAACAACAACAAAAAAAAAACAACAGCAAATGTAATAAATGTAAAACAAAATTGTTATATAGTCTGCATTTTTATCTTATTTCTTGAAGAGATTCTCTTGGGCATTAAATGTAATAGTTTTTACACATTTTATAATAGATTTTAATGACTCATTAAGAACTAGTAAAATATTTTTGCACACACTAAGATATCATTATAAATAAAATAAATATGATTTTAAACAAGAACAAAAAGCATTTATTTCCTTTATAACTAACGCGTGTAGTCAGATTTTAAAATTTCATATATATGTCATGATATATGTTTATTTATTGTTATGAGGTCTGCTACTATAGCCATAAAAAATTACCATTCGAGCCGTTGCATGATATTGAAAATGGGTCATGCCCATTTTGTGTTATTTCTAGAATTTCCAAATTAAAGGACTAAGAAAAAAATCATACTGGTAATAAAAGATATTTATTGTGAATTGATTAAAAACATAATCTTTTTATTAATTTGCAATACGATTTACTTTTAACTAATGTTGCTGTTTGGCACAAAATACCCCACTTTCAAAATCAAAGACTTATACTATTTATCCATTTCCTTTTCTGAGGCACATTTTATATATATGCATTTTATAAAGTTTGTAGTATACCTCATTCAGCTATTTTATATATTTTTTAGATTAAATGTGTTCAAGACAGTTAGTTTAAGATACACCCTTAAACAGTCTCACGTATAAAATTTTCTTCATGTGGACTATAGCAGAAACAAATGAAGAGAAGTCTTATTCAACAAAAATGTCGAAAATAAAAAAATTGAAAAATTATAAAATACAATAATTATAGAACTTTTAAATTGACAACATTTGACGTTTAAAAAAAAAAAAAATGCAGAGAATGGGGATTTTGGGAACAGTAGGGATTTTGCAGAGAATGGGGTACAAATTTGGAATTAACAGATTAAAAAATGGAATTGCCCCTCTGTTGGGCGTACACTCGTACATTATAAAACCATCAGGCATCCCAGAATTTTTAGACCACGTTCGTTTATACTAAGTTTTTACTTTCTAAAAGCAATTTTTTTTTCTAATACCAGCAAAATAAAAATATACTTAAGGTAAATATTATCGCTAGCATCGTTTAAATACGTATTTATATTTTTCCTCAGTCTCGTATTCAGTCAGAAATCTCGTAAGCATAACACATAATTGTATTTCCATTCAGGGGTGATTGTGACTCAGAGCAAAGCCTTCTCAAGACTATCAAGCCAGACACGATTTCATTCCCCCACATATGTGACGTAACGACCCGGGGCTGGCGCCAATGCCGAGATTTTGAAACTTGTATCTGGTTGTTTAGAATTAAAATGTAACGTATGTACGTGTTGTTTACTTAACTAATGGAACATATTCTTTTGAAGGTAAGTTTTATTTTCAAATTAACTACTTATATTTTATTAGTACTAGCTCTATTTTTTGTGTTCAGAATATCTTTTATTTTTAACTTCTTTAAAATAAATTAACTATTAAATCCCAGTATCGTATTGTCAACAATCCCGTGTACCTGTTTCAAAACAAAACGATATTATTGTACTTCTGTTTCATTTCAAAAACAGCAGTAATTTAAAGTGGCAAAAATCCCTAAATCGCATCGAGACTTATATCATTCCCTGTCTATCGTAATTTGCTAAAAATTGGTGCTTGAATGGTGTGAATCGGTGAATTATCACAAAATTTATTAATTAATAAAGTTTTCATTGTTTAATTATATTCTTTATAAATATGTAAAAATAGCTTCATTTTAATATGTGCCAGAGCTAGACAGCTCTGTTCGAGCCAACACATTTCTCCTTATAATTTGGAAGCTATATGGCCAATTCAGTTTAAAATTTTAATGTCCTATGCGACTTATTTTTCTACCTCAACTATTATTTCAAGTGGAAATTTTAATTAGTTCTTTTAATTTAAACAAATTAATAATAAAAAAAAAAACTTTAAAATTATTATTACTCAGAAATTTACCACTGAAAACTGATGAAATTTTGTATACAGTAAGTACAGCATAAATATTATTAGTTTAAACTTTACCCTTCTTGCTATTCAATAATTTCGATTAAAACTTCTGACTTTATTTACTCGGAAATACTGGCACCAGATAGCTGAAATTTATGTCAGACTGAGTTTCTTGGATACTAATCATGCTAAAACATTTTCAGCCAAAAGTCTTAATTACAAGCTTAATTATTACGTAATTTATAACTTGTCACACCTTCCTATCTTTTTAATTTGTTCTGTTTTCTCTCATTAGAGTGACTTTTAATGATTGACTTTTATTAGAAAACACTGGTCGTGAGAATAGTATAACTCTGATTATTCTGTAGGCAGAATTGATTGGGCTTTAATTTGATACCAAAATTTATGTATTTTTATAGATATTTTCATACTTAAAAATTTAAATGTATTAGAAACTTTCATCATAATTTCTATGGATGCATAACATTGTTATCTTGTTTATTTCTTTTAAAGCCCGATCAATATACATACTAATTTATTGGTGTTTTTTAATCTTAAACTCTTAATAAAAATTCATTTTATAATATTTGTTACACAGTGCATGCTTATACATGACAATTACGGATATGGGAATGATGTGTCTGAATCTCTTTATTTTTACAATGACTGTAAACAATTTATCCCCCCCCCTTCCGAATTCTCAAAAATTTTGTGTGTTTTTATATAACTTTTAACGTTTAATTAAAAATAACAATAAATAAAATTATTGTTACATAATTATAAATTTACTTTTCTGTGTAGTCAGGACCCGACTTTGTTTATCTAGGTCCTCGGAGCAAGCACCATTCTGGGAACCCCCTTTTATCTATCGGTAGAAATTATTCGCGAATAATGCATAAGTGGTTAGTGCTAAACTTCATACGTATTGTATGCATGCATAAATTTCGTACCAGGTACTATTTACATTTGTATACAGGGTATCACAAAAAGATGGTCACAACTTTATGAAAAATATTAGTAGAATAATAGTAGAAAAAATCATGGATTTGTTGCAAAGGAGTATTTGTTTGCAAACTTTTATTTGTTTTTCTATTTATGTTATAAGGTGTCTAAAAAAAATACCCCCAATTGGTCCATAATAAATAATTTCAACTTGACTCGTTATGAGGAAAACGTGTATGAAGAATTTCTTTTGAAAACAATGTAATACTAAGTTGTTATAATAAAATTTAAATCATTAGTTTTCTAATGATATATAGTACAAAGTCCAAAATCTTAATTCTTGAATATCTGAACAAAATAAATATATGTTAGGAATATTTCAATTCCAATTGATGAAAGTGTTTTCTTTCTTTCTTTTGTTCTCACCAGGTTTCAGTACACTTTTTAAAAACTGTATTGCTTGTACCTTGCATAATATCTTAAAATAATACAAAAATTAAGAAAATAATAATTTTCTGTTTCATGACCTTGTTTTGTTTTATTATGAGAGCTTTGTGTTTTTTCAATTTAATCGATTTTATGTGAAAATTACCCACTTCTGCTAAGTAAAGTCTACAGTAAGAAAAATTTATCTGTGTTGTTACCTAATTTCATGCACTCTGTAGTTTTACTATTTATTTATATTAAATTTACTATACACCTTTGCATGTTTCAAATCACTAAATATTTAATAGGATATTTATTGTTTAATTTCAAGCCACAATGAATAATAAAAATAGCATACAACTTGAATTTGTTTTCATTTAACAATCATTTTTCATCCACTTTAATTTAATTTTAAATGTGGGTTTTGATTGACAGAATATTGGTATTTATTTATTTATTTTTGAAAATGAAATAATTGAAAGCAAAGTAATTCTCTCTATGTGTTTAAAACTACATATATATGTTTATATATATATTATATTGTAGATTTTGCTTATATATATTTATTAATGTCTTGTTTTAGAATATATAGAAAATAGATAATTGGTATTTTTGTAAATTTCAAAGTAGAATAAATAATGAAAACTATTCACTAAATTAAATTTAATACTTCGATTTTTTTTTTCATTAACCAATCATTTTTCTTTAATGTAACTTTAATTAAGTGCACATTTTGACTGACACAGTGATATTATTTCATAATTTTTGTTTTTGTGTTATCGTTATTATTATTGTTTCGAGTGATCGAAATTGATTAAAAAGCACTTAATTAGGGTCTTTAAACTATACGTTTTTATTTTTTTCCCATATGTTGTGATAATAAGTTGGTATATATAGGAAAGAATTAATATGTTTTAAATAACGCATGTGCTCTTCACGGCTGATCTAAGCCCCGCGTCGTGACGTCACGAAACCTCGTGTTTGGCTTGTAGTCTTGAGGCGGCTTTGCTCAGAGTGAAAAACCCCGAAAATTAATCGATACAAAATGAAAAACCCTGAAAATTATCGATGCAAAATATACCAATATCAATTTACATAACAACTGATGCTGCAACAGCATGACAATCAAATGACATATTTCTGCTATTGTTTGAAATATACAATTGCAGAAAAACATAATTTGATAAACTTATGTTAATTTCACTGAAAGCTAAATGACTTCATCAAATGGAGAGTGCAGTTTATCTTGTTATATGCAAAGTTCGACTTCTATATTCAGTAAATGAATTTATTCTAAGTACTCATGAAACAAGTACAAATTATGTGATTCAGAGTTATCTCTTAGTAGATTTAATGCAAGTCATATCTAGTTATTTGAAAACAGTAAAAAAAATGTCAAAACCAATCCAATTTTACTTCTAAGTGGCTAAGTATTAGAAAAAAATAAATAAAAATCTATTTTTAAAGTTTTACTCTTACACAAGGTAAATTTCTTTTTCTTGCTTTCTTCTTGGGTATTACACATTACAGATATGCAATTCTGGACATTTTTGTACTGAGATTGAGATGGATAACACAATACCAGGTGTGATTCTGAATTTAAAAAAATATATCTGAAATTCACAGCAACTTTTCTGAAAGGTTACAGAAGAGAAGGTGGGGAGATAATCACTCCTGGTTCTAATTATGTGTTTTTTTCTGCTATCCTTTCACAAAATTTGCGTTTTTTCCGCGATTTTTCGGCGAAATTTGCGTTTTTTCGCGATTTTTTTTAAAGAAATTCATGTTTTTTCCCCCGTGATACTTTAACAAAATTTGCGTTTTTTCTGCGAATCTTTGACGATATTTCCGTTTTTCTAGCGATTCTTTGATGAAAATCGTGTTTTTTCCCGCGATCTTTTGACGAAATTCGCGTTTTTCCGCGGTTCTTTGAAGAAATTGTTTTTTTTTCATGATCCTTTAATGAAATTTGCGTTTTTCCCGCGATCCTTTGGCAACATTTCCGTTTTTCCCGCGATCTTTTGACGAAAATCTTGTTTTTTTCGCGATCCTTTGCGAATTTTGCACTTTTTTGCGATCCTTCGACGAAATTTGTGTTTATTTCGCGATCATTAGAAGAAATTTCTTTTATTTCGAGATCATTAGACGAAATTTCTTTTATTTCGAGATTCTTTGACAAAATTCGCGTTTTTTCCGCGATCGTTTGGTGAAATTTGCGGGGTTTTTCGCGATTATTTAAAGAAATTAGTTTTTTCCGCGATCCTTTAAGAAAGTTCGCGTTTTTCCAGGGATCCTTTGACAAAATCGCGTTTTTCCCCCGCAAACTTTTGACGAAAATCGCATCTTTCCCCGCAATCTTTTGACGGAAAATCGCATTTTCCCCCGCGATTCAGCGATGGGCAAAATTCTTCCCGGTTCTAATTATGTGTTTTTTCAACGGTCTTTTGACGAAATTCGCGTTTTTTTCGCGATTCTTTAAAGAAATTAATGTTTTTTACGTGATATTTTAACGAAATTTGCGTTTTTCCAGCGATCCTTTGACGATATCCATTTTTCCGCGTTCCTTTGACACAGTGATGGAACAACATGGACCTCATTTTGGAGTAGCAAAAACGCTCATTTTGGAGCAGAAAATACGTATTTTGGAGCAGCAAAAAGCCACTTTAGAGCAGAAAATAACTGTTTTGGTGCAGCAAAAATGCTCATTTTGGTATTCTTTGACGAAATTCGCGTTTTTTCTGTGATTCTTTGACGAAATTAGTGTTTTTTTCGGCGACTTTTTCACAAAATTCACGTTTTTTCGCAATATTTTGACGAAATTTGCTTGTTTTACGCAATCTTTTGACCAAATTTGCGTACTTCTCGCAACCTTTTGACAAAATTCACGGATTTTTCGCGTGTTATTCGGACCCTTTGTTGAAATCGGCGTGTTTTTCGCTATCTTTTGACAAAATTAGCGTGTTTTTCGAAATTTTTTGACGAAATTTGCGGTTTTTCGCGATCTTTTGTCAAAATTTTTGGTTTTTTGCCACCTTTTGATGAAATTTAAGGTTTTTTCCGCGATCTTTTAACGAAATTCGCGTTTTTTCACGTTTTTTTTTTACCCCGTTTTGTTCGCTTTTTGACGAAGTTAGCAATTTTTTGACAAATTTCATGTTTTTTTACGATCCTTTGACAAAATTCGCGTGTTTTTCGCGATTTTTTGATGAAATTCGCGTGTTTTTGAGACCTTTTTTTTCACATTTTAACGAAAGTAACGTTTTTTCACGATCTTTTGACCGTGTTTTGTTCGCTTTTTGACGAAATTAGCTATCCCTTGGTAAAATTCACTTTTTTTTGTGATCCTTTGACGAAATTCGCGAGTTTTTCGCGATCTTTTGACGAAATTTGCGTTTTATTTGCAATCTTTTAGCGAAATTGCGTTTATTCACGATCTTTTGTTCGTTTTTTGACGAAGTTAGCGCTCCTTTTACAAAATTCACGATTTTTTCGCGATCCTTTGACGAAATTCGCGTGTTTTTCGCTATCTTTTGAGGAAAATCTCGTGTTTTTGCGATCTTTTGACGAAAATCTTGTGTTTGTCGCGATCTTTTGGCGAAAACATCGTGGTTTCGCGATCTTTTGGCGAAAATCTCGTGTTTTCGCGATCTTTTGACGAAATTTGAGACTTTTTGATGAAATTTGCGGGGGTTTTTCTCTATCTTATTCATAAATTAGCGTTTTTTCACGATATTTTGACCGTGTTTTGTTCGTTTTTTGACGAAATTAGCAATACTTTGACAAAATTCACGTTTCTCTCGCGATCTTTTGACAAAATTCGCGTGTTTTCCGCGATCTTTCGAGAAAATTTGCGTGTTTTTAGCGATTTTTCTAAATTCGCGATTTTTCTTTTAACGAAATCACTTTTTTCGAGATCTTTTGACCGCGTTTTGTTCGTTTTTTGACGAAATTAGCGATCCTTTGTTACAATTCAGTTTTTTGAAGTGAAAACTTCTTTAGGCGCGTTGAGCTTTTTTTGAGAAGGGGAAAAACCACTTATTTGGAGACACTGTAACGTAACCGACATGCTAACATTTTGACACATAGACGCTAGCGCGCCAAGCGGTGAATGACAGGAACTTTTCCCTCTTCAGCTCAATCCGCAAAAGAAGAAGGAAGCTAAAACTCACTTTTTCTCCCGGCGTATTGCTAAAACAAATTATTATTTTGTTTTTCGTCAGTTAAAATGAATTATACCGTATTCGTGACCTACCTATTTCGTGTAACTAAAAACCGATAACGCTGTATTTTATCGTGTTGTCCGTCTTGTCAATGACCAACAGTATTGGCGGGAATTTCGATTACGGAAGATAAAATACGGGGCACAGATGTCAGATACGCACTTGGGTACTTAATTGACACCAAAATGGCGTTACTTTATTTTACAAGGTAACCCGGCTACTGTTGCTTATTTATTAATAAATTGTTAATTTACTTTTATTTTATTTTTTTAAATTGTACAATTGTTTTGTTCTATAGTTATTAATGAAATTATCGTTTATTTATTGCTGTTTACTTTTTAAAACAATAGAAAATAATTTAAAAATATATATTGTAACTGGTATTGGAAAACGGGCTTTCGCCAAATTGACGTTAAAAAATCGCGCCAAACCTGGTTCGTATATCACATCTCTGCCAAATTCTCGGTTTTTTGATTTTTCGACTTTTTATCCAAATTTTCCGGATTTTTTAAATTTTCCCTTTTATTGTATCCCAAACACTACCTTCATACCAAATTTCAAGATTCTAGGGATACAGGACGTACCTCTGAGTTTTGATGATCGGTGAATCAGTGTCGAAAAGGCGAAAGTTTAAGTTCATATATCTTCTGAAATAAAAAAGATAGAAACGTGAAATTTCAGCATTTAGTTCCATTTCCACATTACTTTAGATTTACGAAGTTTCAAGTTTCTGGGAATCACCAACACAAAGATATTGGGGGGGTCAAAAGTACCCTGAGTTGCTTCCAGAAAATATGCTTATGGCTGTGCTTTCAAGACTTGGCAGGGGCACTGCCGTGTCCCCAGATGCTTTCATTAGTGCTGCTACACAATTCAACGCATAAAACATTTCCTGACGATTAAAGAAACACACACGTAATTGTTGAAGTTTTCACTTCTATTGGCACTCCCGGAGTGCCACTGTTTTTTTTTTTTTTCGTGATCATTTGACAAACTTCGCGTGTTTTTCGCGATCTTTTGACCAAATTCGCATGTTTCTCGCAATCTTTTGGCGAAATTCGGGTGGAAAATGATCGATTTGGCTCAAGAATTATTATCGAATTGGCGCAGTTGGGCGCAATTTTGTTAAAAAATGATCGTTTTGGCGCAGAAATGCGCAGCATTATCGATTTGGCGCAATTGGCGCAGCTGTTCCATCAGTGTTTGACGATATATCCGTTTTTCCCGCGATCTTTTGACGAAAATCGCGTTTTTCTTCGCGATGTTTTGACGAAAATCTTTTGACGAAAAGTTTTATCAGATCCTTTGCGAAATTCGCGCTTTTTTCGCGATCGTTTGACGATATATGTGTTTATTTCGAGATTCTCTGACGAAATTCACTTTTTTCCCCGCAATCTTTTGACGAAATTGTCGATTTTTTTCAGCGAACGATTGAGGAATTGATTTTTTTCGGCGACCATTTGTCGAAATTCGCGGTATTTTTTAGTGTCCGAATTTTGAGCTAAACGTAACGATCTCATAAACCCGGAAGGATCGACCGAAAAACCCGGAAATCCGGGCTACACCCGGAGCACAATCACCCCTGTCCATTCTTCATCAAAAGGCGGTAACTATAGTCAAATAAGGTAATCCTAAATCAAAGCGCTTTGTCGAAAAGTTCTCTTTCCATTCTTCATTTCGCTAAATTGCTGAAATGATCTTTTCTGACCACACATGACAAACGTCAATGCTGCCATCTCCTAATGGTTGAATATTGCAGTGATTGTGAGCATGAGGCCTACGAGTTTATAACGTATAGTATATGGTTTCCAGGAATTCAATGTTGCAATCACGATACAGACCCTGACTATCGCACGGGCACCCGGGGCTCATGCCCTAGGCACGAAATTTCTGAGGGGCACAATTTTTTTTTTCATAATTTCATCTAAACTTCCATTAAAAGAAATCATAATTCCGAAAAAAAAATGTGATATTTGAGATATTAATACGATGAAATAACAAAAATACATCACAATATATGGTTAAAAGCACATTTCTATAAATAATAGGAAAGATATTTTATTTTTATTCCTGGAACCATTTTTCAATTTTCCGGAATACTTAATTTTTTGAGTTGACACTTTTCGAATAAGTGTATGACTTGTAAAAAAATAAATAAATAAATAAACGGTCAAGTGTGAGCATTACTCGCGCACAGAGGGTTCCGTAGAATAAATATATGAATTTGTAATTGTAAAAACGTTGCTAAAAGAATACCAAGACTTTGTAAAAAACTATACAACGTAGGGTTGGGTATAACTGTATATATTAAAAAAGTGTAAATGGGTATACCATGAAAGTTCAAAGAGATATTGAACCTAAATAATATCAAATATAGCTATTCGTATAACTCTTTTTTTTTTTTTTTAATTATCCTAACTGTTTATGATGAACTAAATTCGGTACTGACAATAAAGGCAGTGCATAGTTAAACTTCATTTGGCATTTCACGAAACTAAATTCAGCGTAGTAATAACCTTTATTTCTACAGTTTAGCTAAAACAAAACCTTTGTTCAAAGTTTAAATTTGGCATTGTTACTAAGCGCGCTTCGAATTGAGGTCTCAAAGTTACAACGCCGCTTTGGTCAGTGCCGCGTTTTTCCAGATAGGTGTTTAATTAACTTTTAAAGTCACGCGAGGCATATTGAGAGATACAATCAATGCAAACTATCGCGAATCCCACAGTATTTATGCGATACATTCTAATTAAATCTTTCGAGGGCGATGCCCTTAAAAAACGGACACCTAATTTTAATTCCAAAACAGACAAACGGCACCAAGAATATTTAATTTAAATTTTCCTTTTATCATGTACGTGAAAATAAACAAATTCGCATTTTCTAATAAATTCGTTTATAAATTCTGGTGTCAATTCATTATTTCATAAGTTTATAAATAGAATTAATCCGTGTCGGAAAGGATTAAGTGGTCGCAGAACTCTTAAAGCTTCAAAATTTAAGAAATTTTAATTTTTTTAGATGTTAAACTCCTATTTTTTCTGAATATTTTGATATAATTGTTTCCTTGAAATTCCCATTAGAACAGAAGTTTTGGCTTTTAGAATTATACCCGCTCAATAGCTGAAGCGGCGTTTCCGGAACTTTAAAGTCATTATTTTCCAAATGGCGTTTTTTAGGCGTAACGCGCAGGATACCTCAAAAACTTCTGAATATTTTTTCATGAAATTTTCAAAACATATATTTCATGTTAGTCTGTATAAACTGAACTCTAAAATTTCCTTTTTATTGTTCAAAAAAATATTTTTCTAGGTGATTTTACTATTGAAATTTTCAAAATTTTGTACTGGCTAAATGCAACATTACATTAAAAATATAAAAATGCTTTAAATGCAAATTTATTTCAGTTCAGGGAAATTATTACAATCTGAAGTATAAGTAAGCACCAAAATTTTCATTCTAGTTGCAATATTTATTTTGTAATCCTGCGCGTAAACTTTTATGCTAATTTTTTGTTCGACAAATGTCTAACAGTTTCGAGCCCCCTATAAATACTAAATTCTGTATTTCTGTATCTTGCAGTTTTTTAAGGTATCCGCACACCTTCGGAAGTGATTTTTTGAAATTTTCTTTTGTTATCCATTTTTTATAATGACATTTACTTTAAAACTTTGAAAAAAATATAAAAATTTTAGCAATTGCCCAGAAATAATTTTTTAAAGAGAAAAATAGTCAAAATTATGTCAAAAATTGACATTTTCGCAAAACGTGATAACTAAAAAATAAAACAATGTATGTAGTGGCGAACAATAGCCCAGACCAGATGTCGGAAGAAGGCGAAGTCCATTTCTCACGAGAAGTTGATGAGCTAACGAAAACGGAAGGCCGAACGCTGGAGTTTGGGGGAGATGGTTTTCTGCGTTGGAGGAGAGCAGTGCTCTCTCCTAGCTGATTTTAAATTGGGCGCTGCCCGCTTTTACTTTTTTTTAGACGGGATCGCTGTAGACCCGTGCTAGAGATATCATTCAATTAAACGTTAAATGTCGTGCTGTTTTTTGTATGTCAGATAAATGTTAGTAGTTTAGTATCATGTAATCTAGAAGTTTAAAAGTTTCAATTAAACATTTTAACGAGTTAAACAGTAGTAGTTCCTGTTGCAGCCTGTGTGAATTTTCCTCCCACAAATTTTTGTGGGCCCGGCCTGGATATGAACTGAATTACCGGACTCAACAAGTTTTCTTTTACGATTTGAAATTTGAAATCAATCCCCTGGACATTTGGACATCCTACAACCTGAACGGAATCTGAATCTCGACTCGGATCCGAAGGATTTGTTTTAAGCTGCTGAGTTGCTTCGAAAGATTCTGGAAAAGAACTTCGGGTTTTTCGGAAAAGGAAGAAAGAAAAGGTTGGTTCGCCGCTTCAAAAACACTGTGTGCAACGAATGCCCGTAGTTTTTTTAATTTTCACGGGTCCAAGGATCGCGTGTGTGAACGACTCACAGTGGTTTTTTTTGTGTGAGTGATGTGATAGTTACTGGCTCACGGTGTGTTTTTTTTAGTGAGCTTTTGTGTGACTAAAACATTTTTAAGCAGCCTAGTGATTTATTTTTTCTGGGCTGTTGTTTTTTTATGTGTTTTTAATGCGATCTACTCAGCCTAGTGATTTATTTTTTGTAGGCTGTTTTGGCTAATTTTTGGCTCACTGTGCTTTTTTTGTCGTGAGCTTTGATTCGTCTTTTTTTCCCTTACGCATGTGAAAAAATATATTCATTTTACACACAGCGAATGTACCGGTGGTGGTACAAGCTCGCACAAACCATTTTTTATTTTATTGTTGTGTTTTATATTTTCAAGAAAGAATTTTCCCTTTAAAAGTAAGTGAGTTCCTTTTTATATGTTTGTGTTGCTATAAAAAATTGATATTAAACTGGAAATAAAAATAATGGCGCATTTAGTACGTGCCAAGAAGGTAGACCTTTTAGGGGTAGTGCGGGAATTGGGGCTAGAAGCTCCAGAAAGCTCTACTAAGCCACAACTCTCGGACATGATCATTAAATCGAGCGATTATAATGAAGATGTTATAAAAAATCTTCTAGCCGGAATTGTTGCTGAAAGGGAAGAAGCCGACAAAAAAATACTATTAGAAGAAGAGAGCAAAAGCGAATTCGAACTCAAAAGACTTGAACTCGAAATAGCCGCGAAAAATAAAATCGAAATACCAACATTGAGTTGCGGGATTAAAAGCCCCGATGTTTTGAAATTAATTACAAAGTACAACCACCAAGAAGAAATTAGTATTTACCTTACATTGTTTGAGCGCCAAATCAAGCGTTTGGGCGTAGAAAAGGAAAATTGGGTAACTTATTTGTTAGGTCTGTTACCGTTGGAAATAGTCAACATAATAGGTCGCGAAAAGGAGGAACTCTCCAATGATTACGATTACGTGAAACAGTTATTACTGAACAGATTCAAACTGAGTCCAGAACAATTTAGACAAAAAAAATTTTCCCATAGAAAGGAAAATTCGGCCTCGTGGCGAGATTTTTCATTTGAAATTACTAATTTTTTAGAACAATGGCTGTCAGGTCTTAACATTTCGTCTTTTGACGACTTAAAAAACATTTTGGTCATTGACCAAATAAGGAAGAGATTACCGTTTGAGATAAGGGAGCATTTTATTGATGACTTGCCTAAGTTTACGAAAGTCTCAGATTTTATAAGTAAGCTTGATGATTATGAGGCAGCTCGCAATATTATCAGGAAAAACTCCGAACCGAGAAGTCCGAATAACGATGTTAAAAAGCGTTTTACTCAAAATGTTGAAAACAAAAGTTTTAACAGAAATAACATTCCGCAGAGTAGCAAATATGAAAAAAATTATCTTAACACGAGGAATAACGCTAACCCTTTCAAAATTAGATGCTTTTATTGTAATGAATACACCTCCCATAAATCAAATCAATGTCCCAGAAGAAAAGAAGGGCCAACTTATTTTAGAGGCAAAGAAACCGAACATAGGGCTGAGCAAAGTAACTTCCATAATAATAAATCAGTAAACACTGCAAATAAAAATTCCTGCCCATCGGATAAAATCCTCAAAATTGTTGAAATTATGGGGGAAAAGGTCAGCTGTGTGGTAGATTCCGGATCTGACGTAACAATGGTTAATGATGACATCTATAAGAGTTTAGGATGCCCTAAATTAAATGAAAACGATGTGAAACTGACAGGAATTAGCGGAAAAGGAGTGAGTCCGAAAGGTTTTTTCAATACCCACATTTCAATTGATAATATTAGTATCTATTGTGATATTTACGTTTTAAATGATTTACAATATGATATGATCCTCGGGAATAATTGTTTAAGTAAATTAAATTTTGAAATATCTGGTAATGGCCTTAAAGTTATGAGTAAGCGAAATAAGGAGAAAAATTATACTGTTAATATGATAACTGCGGTTTCCTTAAAAATTCCGAAGTTAGACACTCCTTCAGATGTTGTAAACATTCCCATGGCCAAGTCAGTCTCGCAGTCGGATGTTGTAAACATTCCCATGACCATCCCAGGCTTGCGGTCAAATTCCATAGACACTCCCATGATTGAAGAATGCTTAACTGACACTCCTAAGTATGCTGTTTACTTAGCAGAAATGGTAAATTCGGTTAATATAAACGAAATTGATCTTACTCACATAATTGACTGCGGTTTAAAAAAGGAATTAATTAACTTAGTTGAGAATTACAAGCCTGAGAAAATAAAAAGTGCTAACTTGAAAGTTAAAATAATATTGAGCGATGAAATACCGATTACGCACCGACCTAGGCGATTAGCATTTGCAGAACAAGCGTTTGTTGATAAACAAGTCCAGGAATGGCTTGATAAAGGCATTATACGAGAAAGTTGTTCGAGTTACGCCGCGCCTATTGTTTTAGCCAAAAAGAAAAATGGCGATTACAGATTATGCGTTGATTACAGAAAGCTTAACCGAAAGATAATTAGGGATAATTACCCCCTTCCGGTAATAGATGATATTTTAGACGAGATCGGGCAAAATAAAGTTTTTAGCACATTGGACTTAAAGAATGGTTTTTTCCACGTAGAAGTCGATGAAGGCAGTAAACAATTTACTTCGTTTGTTACAAATAATTCCCAGTTCGAGTATAATCTAATGCCTTTTGGTTTAAGCTCCGCCCCGCAGTTTTTCCAACGCTACATATATGCATGCCTCAGAGAGTTAATAAGAGATAAAACGATTTCCGTGTACTTAGACGATATAATCGTCCCTGCGAAGACTGAAGAAGAGGCGCTTTCTAAACTGAAACGCGTGTTTCAGGTAGCATCAGAGTATGGTCTCGAATTCAATTTTTCTAAATGCCAGTTTTTGAAAAGAAGGATCGAATTTTTAGGATACATAGTGGAAAACGGAACAATTCGCCCTTCAGAAACACAAACATTAGCCGTTGAGAAATTCCCTGAGCCACAAAATAAGAAACAACTCCAGAGTTTCCTAGGGTTAACTGGATATTTTAGAAAATATATAGCGAATTATGCTAGAATCGCTAAACCCTTAAGTGATCTCCTGAAAACGGAGAACGAATTTAATTTTGGAGCGAGTCAAAAGGAAGCTTTCCAAACATTAAAAAATAAATTATCGGATAAACCGGTGTTGCACATATTTAGACAAGGGGCAGAGACAGAGTTACACACGGATGCTAGCAGCTTAGGTTTTGGAGCAGTCTTGTTACAAAAAGACGATTATGGAAACTTACACCCCGTTCATTTCATGAGTAAGAAAACAACACCCGCCCAAGCCAAATATAGTAGTTACGAGCTTGAAGCGCTGGCTGTTATTGAAGCATTAAAGAAATTCCGGACATACCTGTTAGGGAATAAATTTAAAATAGTAACTGACTGTTCCGCTTTTCAAAAAACATTAGAGAAGAAAGATCTTACGCCAAAAGTAGCAAGGTGGGCATTATTCCTACAAGAATTCGATTATCAAATTGTCCACAGGCCCGGAAGTCAAATGAAACACGTTGATGCGTTGAGTCGTAACACCGTATTAGTCACAACACGTTCGCATGATGAAATTACAACAAAATTAACCAAAGCACAAAACGAAGACGATTACATTAAAACTATCAAAACACTAGTTGAGAAAAATGAAAGTAAAAATTATTTTGTTAGGAAAAATATGGTGTACAAATATGAAGATGGTAGAGAACTAATTATGGTACCGGAAATTATGCAGAAAGAAATTATTCGCGAAATTCATAATAAAGGACATTACGCTGTAGCGAAGACCGAAGCGATAATAAAGCAGGATTATTATATCCCTAATCTTCGAAAACAAATCGAAAGTGTTATAGGAAATTGTGTAGAATGCATCCTGTACAACCGAAAGCGAGGGAAAGGTGAAGGATTGCTAAATCCCATTCCTAAACATGATTCCCCTCTCCAAACTTATCACGTCGACCACTTAGGCCCAATGCCCTCGACCAACAAAAACTACAATTTTATGCTCTGTAGTGGACGCTTTTACCAAATTCGTGTGGTTCTATCCAGTCAAGACTACATCTGCAAAGGAAGCAATTTCTAAATTAAAAATTCAACAAGCTACATTCGGGAACCCAGAGCGAATAATCAGCGACCGAGGTGCCGCCTTCACTTCTAGTGAGTTTAAAAAGTATCTCGAAGACGAAAATATTGAGCATGTTCTAATTACAACGGGAATACCCAGAGGAAACGGACAGGTAGAACGACAACAGGAAACACTCGTATCAATCCTTGCTAAATTAAGTATCGACGATCCGTCAAAGTGGTACAAATACGTACCGGCTGTTCAACGAATAATGAATAGTACGATTTCCCGAAGCACTCAATACACACCCTTTGAGCTTTTAACGGGAGTAAAAATCAGAAATAGGGAAGATTTAAGAATAAAACAAATTCTTGATGAGGAACATGAAAACGCATTTGTCGAGGAAAGACTGAATAGCAGAAATATCGCGAAACAACATATATTAAAAATTCAGGAGGAAAATCGCAAAACTTTCAACCGTAAACGCAAAAAAGCGAAATGTTATAAAATCGGTGATTTAGTTGCAATCCAACGAACCCAATTTGGGGTCGGTATGAAGCTACGACCGAAATTCCTTGGTCCATACAAAGTGATCAAAGTGAAGCGCAATGATCGATACGATGTCGAAAAAGTGGGCTTTCAAGAGGGTCCAAGAGTGACCTCTACTGCAGCCGATCACATGAAGCCGTGGGCTTCTTCAACCTAAAAAATATAGTGCTAATCCAAGCTGATATTTTTATGTGTTTTTTTTTTGCATCGTCTCATTTTTTTTTTTTACTGTGTTTATCAAAAGTGACTGTGCTGTCATCTGAACATATTTTTTTTTATTGTTTTATACAAGAAAAAAAAACTCTCTGTTTAAAAACTGTTCATAGGACTGTATCCACGTGATGGACTCACCTGCGCATTGTTTTTTTTTTTACTATATTTAGCAAAAAAAAAAAAAAAACTGAAACTGTGTTTTTTCTTTTTTTTTGATGGAAAGACTGTGTTCGTCTGTATACGTAGTTTAATATTGCATATTTGTCATGTTGTTTGTTTTTGTGTGTGTTTTTCCAGTATTTTTCAGGTTCCAGGAAAGTCGGACGGTACCAGTCCAGTCTATATGGTGGATGATCTGTGAGGACACAGAATGGTCAGGATGGACGAATGTAGTGGCGAACAATAGCCCAGACCAGATGTCGGAAGAAGGCGAAGTCCATTTCTCACGAGAAGTTGATGAGCTAACGAAAACGGAAAGCCGAACGCTGGAGTTTGGGGGAGATGGTTTTCTGCGTTGGAGGAGAGCAGTGCTCTCTCCTAGCTGATTTTAAATTGGGCGCTGCCCGCTTTTACTTTTTTTTAGACGGGATCGCTGTAGACCCGTGCTAGAGATATCATTCAATTAAACGTTAAATGTCGTGCTGTTTTTTGTATGTCAGATAAATGTTAGTAGTTTAGTATCATGTAATCTAGAAGTTTAAAAGTTTCAATTAAACATTTTAACGAGTTAAACAGTAGTAGTTCCTGTTGCAGCCTGTGTGAATTTTCCTCCCACATGTATTGATATTTCGTAAATTGCATAATAAATAGAATAACTTTCTCGAGGACTTAGACTACACACATTATAATCGCATCTCTATCTCAGATGATATGGCAGTTAAAGTACTAATGTAATGAAAAATTCGCAAAATTGTCTCAAGTTTGTCATTTATACCAGTGTAAATATAAAACTATTTAATATATTATCATGAGTGCAGTCTATTCTCTCAAAAGACATTTGTAAAAGAAGTACAGAAAATTTCGTGGCATTTCGTGCATAATCTTTTGTTTTAGGATGTTTTGCATATAATAAAAATCTGAAAAACTTCATTTTGAGAAAAAGCTGAAAATAACTTTTAAACACCATTCAAAAGCTGTAATATATGTAATTTTAAATGGCTGTAACCCGGGTTCTATTTTAGATACAGGCAAAATTTAAGCAGATTTCGACAGATAAGAGATTCAATTTTAATATTATTGCAAAAATGAAAAATCGATATTTTGATCTAAAATTGTGTTTTAAAGGTGTTCGGATATCTTAAATACATGAAACGAAAGAACATACTTATATCTTTCATCCCAATTAAAATTGTGTTTTAAAATCATATACATTTTAAGACATTAAATGTTGAAAATGGTCTTTTTTTCATTTTTTCCACTTTTTAGAGTCCCGAGACTCCTTAAATTAGTATGTTTTAACAATTTGACGTTTATTGCTTTTATACTGTTACTGGACATTACATTACACATATATATCATTAAAAGTTGTTAACTAGGCATAGTGTACGCTGCCCCTGTCCTTGTGTATGTCCAAACTGACCGTACCTTTAAGGGTTAATATCTCGGCTAATTACCGATGATTTTTTTCGAAAATCATTATCAACAATGCTTTTATTCTTCTGCAACGATAGGTATATTCAGCGATGCTCAACAATTTTTCTGAATGCCCTTAAATCGAAATTTGTGTATAACAGAAAAATGCTAATTACTCAAAAACTATGTAACATAGGGTAATCGCTGTAATTTTCCGCCAAGGTTTATATTAACGTCTACTACCTCTAATTTTTTCATAATTTTAATTTCAGTAGATTATGAATTAGATGGGGGGGGGGACATATTTTTGCGCAACATTTTCAACAATATCTTTGAAAATATAATACCTAAAATTAAAAGGAATGTATTTTTGAGTTCAGCGTTACAAAAGCTTTCACAGGATACCCCACATGATATACAAAGAAAAGATTTTTTTTTCAAGTAGCATAATTAGCCCCTCTACTTTTTTACTAAATATATTTATGAATGTTTCTTAATCTGAAAATATGTGAGTCAATGGTCTTTATTACTTCTCCGAATTTGAACTTTCCACGTTCCGTAGTTTACGAGTAAAAGGCTGTGACAGACAGACAGACAGACACAAGAGTGATCTTATAATGGTTCCGTTCTTACTTTTTAAGTACGGAACCCTTAAAAAAAAAAAAAAAAACTAGTACAGTGGAATTCCGCTAATTCGGACCCCGTTAATTCGGATCTCCGGATAATCCGGATCGATCTGGTCGATTTTTTTTTCAAGTTTGAGACGCGATCGGCAAATTTCCATAACATTCATTTATTTCATCCACGTATTCTGAATAAAAAAGTCTTTTCTGAAATCTTTAGAAGAATACCTTAAGAATTCTTATTTAAACTCTTTGATGTTATCCTTCAAAGAAACAACAATGTAGACCTTTAAGTTTGGTAATTTTATGGTTCCGGGTGTTACAAAATACTTAAAATCGTGCAACTTATTCATCAAAGCTGTTCTCCTAATTGATAATGCCCGGACACACCCCGAACAAAGTCAGCTGACAAAATGAAACATAACGGTAAAGCTTTTACCACCTAATGTGACAGCGCTGGTACAGCCAATGGATCAAGGGGTTCTTCAGAATATTAAGAAAGTTTATGAACGACAAATGCTGAATGAACTTTTAGAAGATGATGGAGAACATGGAGTGGTAGAGATTCCCAAATCAATCAATATCAAGAAAGTAATCTATATGATTGCTGAATCTTGGGATCAGGGTGCTAAGAGTACTCTCCGACAGTCGTGGAAAAATTTATAGCCTGCAAATTGTGATTTCTCGAAAAATAAGCTTGAAACAGAAAGAGGAATAAGCGATAATGAAAGAGAAATTACACCTGAAGACTTTGTGAGCATGTTACAAAAAATTGATGGTTGCTCAGATGTTGATATCAGCGACATTAGCAATTGGTTAGAAGCAGAAAATAATGAAGGTTACGCCTCACTTATAGATGGCGAAATAATCGCTTTGTGCACAACTGAAGAAAATGAAAATGAAGATGATACAGACGAAAACACCGTTATCAATGATGATCAACCAAAAGTTATTAGCCATAATGAAGCAACGTCTCATTTAGAACAATAAATGGTTTCTTTTGAACGTCAGGTGGAGACTACACCCAACGAACTACTTATGCTCAAGCGGATGCATGACCGTGGGCCCGCAAAAGATATACAAAACTGGCACAGCAGAAGATTACAAACTTTATAATTATAAAGTAAACATTTTTTACTGTCTGTAAATATTCAATATGTTTAATATAAAGGTGATTTTCTGTAAGTATGTTTTATTTTATTTCATTTTTTCTCATTCTCCGGATAATCCGGATTGGGTCTGGTCCCAATTAATCCGAATTATCGGGGTTTTGCTGTATCAGTAAATCAACCAATCTAGGGGACACGAAAAATTGAAAGTGCCTTGGGCACAGAAAATTACTAGTCGGGTCCTGCTACTATACATTATATTGTCTGTGGATGCAATCTCTTTCGAAAAAAGGCAAAAGAATCCAAGGCAACAATAGCAAGGAAATAACCATGCCCTTTCCTTCTTTATCTTTTGTCTTCCCATATAAGAAACAACAGGGCAACTCATCACATTCTCCGCATAAGTCAATGTGGTGCCTATATGTAGGAGAAAATTCTTTCTTTTAAAGTTTTTTTGCTACCTACTTGTTGGATAAGTAAGTTTTGTTCGTTGGCGCATTCCTAATTTAGACACCCCATTCTGTGTAAAATTCCAGATTCTCCAAGAAAAAAAAAAAAACCACTCTGTTGCGTGATGCGCTAGAAATTTCATTTTACGTCACTAGTCTTTTCCAAAATCTTATAAAATTATATATATTTTTTAGCAAATAAAAATCGGGTGTCAGCCCTTAGAGGGTGTCAGTAAACTACTAGTCACCCCTTAGAGGGTGACACCCGAGGTGGACCGCCCCCCCCCTCCCGAGTTATTATCCGAGTTATTTTCTTCTGGTGGACTGATAGCTTCCATTATTATGAAACAGCCATTATAAATGAAGTGTTAAGTGAAGATGAAAGAACAGCTGTAAAAAGTTAGAACTCCGATTTTCTGGTCAGAATGGGGGGAAAATGGCCATAATAATAATAATAATAAATAAATTATGTCAATTTTTTTCCCCATTCTGACCAGAAAATCAGAGTTCTAACTTTTTACGGCTGCTCTTTCATCTTCACCTAACGCTTAATTTATAACAGCTGTTTCATAATAATGGAAGCCATCAGTCCATCAGAAGAAAATGATCCATTCCAAAGGTGAAAGTCCGATTGAAAAAAACTATTTAATACTTTGAGCAGAAATAGAGGCTACACCTGCAATTCTCATGACAATAATAGAATCACATAGCTGCCAATTTGTACGGTTTTGTTACCCCTAAAATTTAGTAAAATTTTTTACCAAATTTAATCGTTGACAATTGTTAGATTTCGGCGATTGAATTAGGCAAAATTTACTGTTAAGTTTTAGTGGTAAGGAAAAATCTTAGAAATTGATAGCTATGCAGTAGCGTAATACTGCAACAAAATAAATAAATAAATAAATTGCAGCAAAATTGACATTCAACAAACAAAAAACTACCAAGGGCTTTTTCAAATAAACAATTTCATTCCCCGTTTTTCTTAAAAGTAACGGAAATGTACATCAAAGAAAGCTTGCTAGTAGTACCATAAAAATGAATGAATTAAGTGAAATTTTATATTTCATCTCCTTAGTTGGTGACGATTTGTGTAAATCCAGTTTATCCGAGTTTTTTGCTTATTGGATGTGAGCTTGGTCTGTATTAATTCTGATAATCGGGACTCTGCTGTACTACAATACAAACCCGCTTACCTATTTCTCCCCATATCCTCCCCTCCAATGCTAAATCTACGGCTGTGGAATGCATTCGTATATTTCCAGTTTCTCATCAGAAAATTAATTGTTTTTCGAAATAAAACTATAACTAATCTTAAGGAAAATCTACTTGCTGTTTCTGAAATTTGATAATTAGATGATAAAGAAACGTTATTTAAGGGGATTCTTCATCGATACAGATTTTCCTCTCTCCGATCCCAAAATCTCATGGAAAAATTTATAATCTAAGATAACTAGACTCAATCGAGGTATATGGAAACAGGTGCCACATAGCAGTCTAAAGATGCATTTATGTGCTTTTTTTCAAAAATCTCCGACGAAAGTCGTAAATCACTTCTCTGGCCTTTCATTTCAAACGTTCAGTGGTCATCAACAAAAGAAAGAAGAGATTCAAGACAAGAAATAGGCGGAGATAAACACGTCAACGACATCCACCACTGACCTCTGGACTCTCGACAGAAGAACTCACCACAAAAAAGGCTTCGCTTAGCAAAAACCTAGTGTGCTAAGTGCTTCTCCTTCAGGCTATACCAACCGAAATCTAGCGGGGTGGGGGGTATGTTACATCCAGGCCAAACGCCTGAATTCATCACTGGTATATGAAAAGTACAATAGGTATAATTAAATAAAATGTAAAATTAAGAAAAATTCTGACGAGAAATTTGAAAAGTATGAATACATTCCACGGCCTGTGCTTGACATTGAAGAAAAAAATTTGAAGGCTCATAATGAGCTTTAATCTGGTGAAAGGAAAATGAAACTCTTGAGATTAATTTAGTTTGTCTAATATTAAAAGGGATAAAAAAAAAAAAAAAAAAAAAAAAAAAAAAAAAAAAAAAATCCTGTTATTTTACAAACACTAGAAAATATACTAAACAACGTAAATGATAACGGGTCATCAGAAGAACCATATGTATCAAACACTGTAATAAAGAAGTATAAAACTTTTTAACAGAAATTAATTATATCCCCACTCAGGCTCGGACTGGTCCGCCGGCCGATACGCCCTAAACAGATCAGTTTGTTTTCTAATTTGCACGCATGTATTATGATTTTTGTAGTAAATTTTGAGGACACAATTTACAGACAAATAACACAAGGAAGACATTTTTATGTTCACAAACAAACTGGGGATATTTAGAAGGAATTTGCAGGAACAGAGATCAAAGTTTTCTAACTTTGCAAACTGTTGAAGGAGAAAAATCTGCATTTACAACTGAAACCTTGCTTAAAAAAAAAAAAAAAAAAAAGAAGGCAAGAAAAAAAAAAATGTGTGGATTTTGTTGTTGATAGGAAAAACATGATCTTGCTTTTCGAAGAAAAGGAAAACTTGTCTGCAGCCTTGATGATCCTTCTCTCAATTACGAAAACTTGAATATTCCTCTTGTGTGACAGAGAATTGTAAATTTACTCAAATACTTTAATTAATTTTAGGCAATTATTTTAGTTATTTTAGCAATCAAATAATCTAATTTTGTTCTCATTTTTCTGTAGAAACCTTCTATAGTACAATACCAATTTAGCATTTTAAAAATCTAAAAAAACCCCATTTCCGTTAAGGAGTCGAAATATCATTTTCTCTTCTTACGTCAAATATTTTAAAATTTTTCACATGAATTAACAATATTAAGTGGTACGCTTGTGAAAAGCAAAGCAAGCGAGACTTTAATATTTAAAATTAATATTTGAATCTGGAAATGTGTTTTTTGTTATAAATGAAGACCCCAGAAGCCAAGGGGTATAAGCAGTGGTGGGATTCAAATAATTTAACAACCGGTTCGCTGCCGAATGAATTTTGATGTAAGATCATGAAAGGAAAATGAAGCATCACATAGATTATGAAACATTTTCCAATATTATAAGAACATTGTTATAAAACTTTGATATTTTGGTATAGAAAAAAAATTCTGAAACATGTTTCCTAGTGAAGGGACGTAATTTATTTAATAAACTAGCTGACCCGCCCGGCGTTGCCCGTGCCCATGATAATAACTTTAAATAACAGTCAAATTTGTATGATTTTGTATCTTTAATTCCATTTTGTCTGAAGTTATATTTTTAAATAAAAAAATGGCGAAAAAAATACTGAATTGAAAGTATATATGCTATTTGATATTTTATTTTTTGCATAATTTGATTTCTGAAGTCTATGACAGAAAGCAAGCGAAACCGAAACGAAACAAGCAGATTTTTACTGCTTTCTTCGAAATTTTCACACCTTTTATTTTGTAAAAAATATTTTTACCTGTCTGTACTTTTCAAAATTTTAATTGATGATGTGAATCTCATCTATTGAGATGCTCTAAAAAGTTAGTGTTTAGTTACGGTATTTAGACGGACGTTTAGTTACTTTTAGCGTAGAAAAAATATCGTCTACGTGAAGCGCGAAGTGACCTGCGTTTGACAGTATATTTGTAAGGGTTGAGAATAATATTTTTAAAAATCGATAGCACCATAGATTGAAAAAAGGTTTCTACTTTAAGAGCATATTTTTGGTTTCTCGGTACCTCTAAAATTGCGTCCTGTAGAGACGTTACTATAAGGGCCCTTTTAAATAAAAAAACAATAATATAAATAAAATAAACCCTAATATAAATAAAATAAACAATAAAATAAACTCTTTTAAATATAAACGACCATTTTTTAACTTATTTTTTCGAAGGGTTAACTGCGATATTTTTAAAATTGATTGTGGCATTTGAAACGTAAGAGTGTGATCTTTTAGAATATGTCTTTCGTTTTTAACTTTACCAAGTGGTTCGGCCGATGGAAGTTAATAAATCATGACACAATATCACCCAAAATTCTTTTTTGCTCCCGATACGTAAATAGGGTATCTGCGCACGTGCGAGCGTTTTTTCTCTCTCGGAAGAACAGAGATGAGTTTTCAATGACAGTTCTTTGCAATTTTTAATCAATAACTCAGCTAATTATTAGAAATTTAAAATTCTGAGTCCCAGGTGCACCGAGAGAGGCTTTAGATTAACCTCTCACAAATTTTCGGCCTTGTACGTGTTGTAGATTTTGCTTGCCATCGCAGACACACACACACACACACACAGTGAGAGAGAGAGAGAGAGAAACTTTTATCAGTATAGATATTCCGAAATCATGAAACTTTGATCAAAATTTCTATCAGAAAATTCATCAAAACAGTATAATACAATAAAGATAATAAAAAATAGCAGAAATTTAAGCTTAAGAACTCACTTATGTTTATGATCTAAAGTTGCAATTAGCTAGATATTTAAATAACTATAACTAACTATAGCAAAAGCTTCGGATATTAATGAAGTTTTTAACCTCGTGAGAATACTAACTCACTGAATGTCAACCATTCATTTTTACATCCTTATGCTGGTGATAAATGCTCGTAATTTCTCGTAGTTAATCTCGATAAAATCGCCCATGTGAGTGGTAAGTGCTTGATTTCTGGATATTTTTTATTTCGAGTATTGTGTTAGGTTTTGTCACCAAAGCCGCAAATTTCGTAGAGATATTCGCCAATGTCGTCTTCTTTAATTAGACTTAAATGACTCTAAAATTATTTTTGTAGTAACAATAAGGCGCACGAGAAGAAGATATGTCTGGAAATTTTGTATCAATAATAAAATTTAGCTCGGTTTAAAAACATTCAACATCTTTTAAAAACCTTTCATTCAATAACTGCCCATGGATAACAATTGCTGATGAAATAAATGCATCAGCTCACTATACATTTTCGGATTGAAAGCAGCAAAAATAAACTCGAGTTGTTTTGGGTGAGAAAATAACTTTATATTTATGACGTTGTAAGTTATAAAAAAGTATTCAAAAAGGTAGTATATTTTTTCATATAGCTAACACTTAAATAAAACAGAAAAGGATGTAGAAAAAACTAGATTATAGTATAGAATATAGTTTTAAAATATTAAATAACTTGTGTTATTTGAGATATCTACATGTAGCTTCTTGATAAACGTCCACACTCAGTTTTCTTTGTCTTTACTCGAACATTATTGGATGTGTACTTCTTTCTTAATGTAAATCCACTATAAAAGTATAGGAACCTATTCTTTTAGAGCTATTTTTAGGCCAATTCGACTACTAATCTTTATTATGTTTGATACATTAGAAAGAGTTTGTCGACTTCTCTTCTCTGACCATATTATGTCTATCTTTGAAAACCTCTTTTTCATTTCTGTTGAATTTGCAGCAATTATTCTGACAATATATTTAACCTTTTGGATACTTTACAAAACTTCCATAGTTTTAGAAAAATATTAAAAATATAGTCAATAAATCCTCGATAATCATTGATATTAATTATAAGTGTCATTAAATATAAATAATTCTTCAGCTGCTTTCAATGGAAGTATTACTTTACTACTCCAATATTCCAGTAAACTGACGGAGAAAAGACTGTAGTTTATTGCTACATTCAAATTCACTAAAACTTGTTTTTAAATGTTCAGAATTCAGTAGCCTAATATATTTTTTAATTCGTTTCGTTATTTTTAAAAAACATGCTCCCTAGTCCCTAAAACACATACGATCTTTTACAAGATTAATATTTTTTCAAGTTTCTGAAGTCATAAAACCACTATCGGGTTTCTTTTGAATATGCTTTTTTCTTCCGAAGTATTTCGAACATTTTAATAAATTTTATCATAAGTTTTCATCTTTTATGATGCTTATTCTTCTTGTTCGCAGTGCTTTTGAAAGACGAGCAATTTCATTTAAAATATACAGTCATCAAGGCAATATCAGTTATAAAATTCGTAGGACGTCCCTTCTTATCGCTGACCAAGAATTAATTCCTAAACCGTTAAATTTAGAATAATTCTAATTTTAAAAATATTTCAAATGCTGTTCTTCATTATCTTAGAAACAGTTTTTTCTTCAGAAAAAAGTTAAAAAAATTTAAAATTTATGCTGTCCCTTGGGTCTTATAAACATATTTAGAAAAACATTATCCATATAACAAGTGAGACAAATTTTTGCACGAAAGAATCTTCTCGAGTTATGATATTTTGAATTTTAAGAATTTCTTACGATTTTTTGGTACAAAAAACGGGCCAGGCATCGCTGGAAAGTCGTAAAATACAAAATATCAAGACTCGGCAAGCTTAGATCATACCATGTTTTTTGATTTGTTAACCCCTTCGCGACAGGAGCCTTTTACGAAATGTTTATTACTTTGCTACCGGTTTTAAAAAACAGAAGTTTGTGCCTATTCAAATCGGGAAAATGCTCGGATTAAATAAGGCAAATTTTACAGTAGAATTTTTCTGGTGAGGATAAACGAGGATCCTTAGGCCTATTTCCGGCACGTATACGTGTCGCTCGTCCCCAAGGGGTTAAAGTGCTATCACATGATGCGTCAAAGTTGCCGTTACTTTCGGGCAACACCATGTTAAAACCAAGACTTCAAAAAGTTGCGCTATTTATTGAGCAATGTTGCCTGTAACAGCCAATCAAATGCTTGGAAAACTGACGAGGGAAAAGCCTCTGCCTGAACAGCCAATGAAATGCTTGGAAAGCTAATGAGCCATAGGCAGTTTTGTCGCTTCAAATTTTCCCATGTAATAGTATTTTTAGAGCATGGAATATGTTTTTCTAAATATAACTTATAAGACTTAAGGATCTTGTTAAAATTTGTTACATTTACGAAAATAACTACTTTGATTTAAATGACTTCTAACATATAAAGAACAATATTAAAAAAAAAAAAATGCATTTGAAAATATACCACTAAATCTAACGATTTAACTATTAACTATTGATCACGAATCATAGGGAAAGTTCCGTATGTTTTCAAAAGAAGCAGTCAAAGCAAAGTACCTTTTATTCGAATATAAATAATTAGTGAAAAGTTGAATAAGCATGCCATATAACTAGAATTAGTCTGGGCTACTGACTTGGATTCTTCAAATCTTCAAAATTTCATTTTTTTAAAAGTTGAATTTGCTTCTTACAGGGCTGATGAAAAAATATATAGTACATACTTTTTGCGAATGAAACAAGTCAGAACATGTCACAGTGTTATATTTAGAAAACGCTGTTGTGCAGATAAACATTTAAAGAAAGTAGGTAAATGGCACTTAAAGTATAGTAGTAGGTTTTGACATTCAAAGTGTAATTTTAACAACAGGTTCGCCGAACCCAGCACGAATTAACAACCGGTTTTATCGAACCGGTGCGAACCGGCTGAATCCCACCACTGGGTATAAGTGACAAAAGTGAAAAAAACTGAGCTAAGTGCATAGGCTATTTGTTTGGTGGGAAAAGTGATTTTTTAATGATGTGCTGCGTTCTAGAGGTCAACTATTTAAGCTCTTTAAACTACTTAACCCTTTAATCTCTACTTAAATTTTAAAAAATATATTGTACTCCACTTTTCTTTAACAGTTTTTGAAATAAGAGTTCAAAGACCGCTGTGAAATAAGCAACAGTTTCATATTTTAATTCCGTCAATTAGTATTGATGTTCCAGCTTTGAACTCAATTTACTCCTAGTCCAAATCTAAATTTTGTCACTTCTATCCCTTGGCTTCTGGGGTCTTCAAGTGTCTTTGAATGAATTTAACTTACTGAATTTTGTGTGTGTGGCTAGGAAGACATCTACAGAGACATTTACACTTAAAAATGCTGTTTTGATTTTAAAAGACACTGGAGTAAATAAACAGCATTTACTATTCAGATATTCAGAACAGAAAGTGGATCTACGAGGTTTATAACTAACTTGAAAACTAATTCCTATCAAGTTAAAGAAATTTATTTTTTAAGAAAAGGCTAGAACTCTCAGCATTCATATTCTTGCATAAAAGTAAAATTCATTAACGCTGTACTTTTAGAAGTATTTCTGAAAATACACACAATCATTAAAAACTTTTTTTAAACAAAATAAATCAAATTATAAAGAATTTCAATAATTATAGAAGCATTTTAATTCTAAAATTTTTGCAGAGAAGTATAGGAAGTTAACAAATCAGATTAAAAAAAAAATTAATATAGAGTCATGTATTAGTACATGTTGCTAATGAAGCAAGACAAGGGAAAAAAATTCTGCGTTAACGAATAGCTCGAAAAAAAAAAAAAAAATGCTAATTTATCGCAATATTGTCGTAGAGAGATACCAGAGGTACTGGGAATTGCGTCTACTTTCCAATGCAATCGTTAAAATAGGAGTCGTCTATAGATTAAATATTGCCTTTGAATTTCAAATGATAACACCTACTTTTGACCTCATATTTGAGTTACTTGGATCAAGGCAGTTTAGAAAAAAAAAAGTATAGTTTATATACTTTTATAAAAATTTCATCAGTGAGAAAGGGTTAAAATTTGAGAATGCAAAAGGTAAATAAAACTTTATTTTATATCTTACGAAAAAAATATCCAATTGATATTTTATTTTTAAATGAGATTTAATGAATGGACCCAAAACATATTCCAGACATTTTTTCGATTTAAAAATATGTTTTTAATTATGATCGTTATATCAATAAATTAATATTAAAAAACAATTATGAATTAGGACCTACATTAATATTTACATAAAACGAACCATAATCGTCAAAATTATGAGTGTGAAAGTTTACAGCTCATTTCAATGATTAGTTTTTAAAATATAGATATATTTTAATCTTCGATGGTCCGAAGAGGAACGTCTACTTTTATCAAAGCAACTACTAAAAAGAAAATGAACAGGAAAAATTTCATGAAATATTTTCTTGTATAAATTGAATATATTTTATATTTAGAAATTCTGTATAATTTTTCTGGTAACTAATTGTGTCTTCTAGGCAATTTTATTTTAAGATTTATTATTATTTTTAATTCATGGATAAACCTCTAACACATTTTCTTTTTTAATTCTTTATTTAAGAAAAAGTATTTAGATGCATTTTCTCGGAGCTTGTTCAGCGACGCAAATCGGGCCGACCGGACGCAGGGAGATATACCTCATGGAGTGGTCTAAAAAAGTAAGGAATTTCGAAATAATTTAATTATTTTGTAATTTTATGGTTCGAAACAGGTGAAACCAATAATTAAATCTTCTTATCTTTCCAAACAATGTCTCTCGTAATAGGAATACATGTCTATACGCACTCAGACAAAATCAAAACATTCATGAAAAGTATCACGTGATCTGATATAAATCCGATCAGCAGCAAATTTTACGCCCGGTCTTCGCTCGCCTAGCTCACAAAAAATCTGTGGTCGTTATGATCACGTGCTTGGGCTTTTTTTGTTTATGTTTTCACTCGTTTTGGTGGGTTGACTGATTCGCTTGAACCGCTCGACAAAAAAACAAACTACATCATAAAAAAAAAAAAAACAGTGATGGGATTCAAATAACTTAACAAGCAGTTGTACTCCCTAAAGACTTTTTTCTCAAGTTTCAAGAAAAATAATGTGCCACACATAGATTTAAAAAATAATTTCCAACGTTATAAAATAATGAATAAAAATTTTTTATATTTAAATGCAGTGAAAAAGAAAAATATGTGCTTTAATATGCTGTTTACTACCAAAAGGAAGTAATTTATTTAGCAAATATTCAACAATTACAAAGTACTCATCAAAATTTCTATCAGAAAATGCATCAAATTGAAAGTTATAATTGTAAAAAAAAAAACAGTATTTTTCAAGCGAAGGAAAAGACTAGGCTAACACCAAACTCTGCCAGGCTGCCATAGATTGGACAAAAACTTTGGAACTGAACATTCGTTCTGTGCATATATTGCTATTCTCTTTTAAAAACACTCTGCGAAACACTGACTTATTTTTTATCTAATACCACAGGTAAACTTTAGGTAAACCTTAGGTAATACCACAGACTTATCATATAATCTCTTATTATCTTTACTCTGAGGGTAACACAAAGCTGCTGAGTATTTAGCTCCCAAGTTCACCGTAACTATACGCTTAAAATATATACCTCTCCATATGCATCTGTCTCCTTCGCGCCCGGGCGAAGTGGTCGTGGTTGCTGAACAAGCTCTCGGTCTTCTTTGATTCCTATCGTCAAAGGGAGCTATTACCATTCGAAAAATGAAATTTTGTGTAATTTTTAATATGGAGACTATTTTTATTTAAAAAAATATCATTTATATTAGAAAATTAGACAGTATTTCTAGTCAAACGATACCTCTTTCATTTCTCTGCGACAATTTGGTTACAAATTAGAATGGGGTGATGCCTTTTTTGCAGAACTGAACACAACTATGAATGCATCAAGTTATGCCAAATGTATTAACCCTTTCAGAGGCAGAACAATTATATTCGTAAAAAGATGAAATAATCGACTTAACACCAGAATTTACAAACGGTTTTTTTAAAATATAGATATTAGAAAATAAATTCCGCTTTCCTACACTTTCACTATAAAATCAAAATTTTATTAAAATATTCTTGTTGCCGTTTGTAAGTTTTGGAATTAAAATTAGGTGGTCGCGTTGTGTGACCACTGCCCTTGAAAGGGTTAGGCAACTTTGAAAAACGAAGTAAAAAAGGGAGTTCGAATGTTGTTACCTGTAAATCTACTACCGCTTAATCGCTGTTTAAAACTAATTTCTGTATGTATATCTCTGTATGTCCTTTTCTATATATATCTATTTATATATATATATACAGTGAAACTTCTTTTAAAGGCCACCCCTATTCTTCAAGAGCCACCTCTATGAAGGGGCAATATCTTTAGGAACGAAAATTTCCCCCATAGACATAATGTTAAATTTATTCCTATTAGGGCCGCACCTACCCCTCATAAAGGGCATTTTTTTTCACATGTCCCTTAAATCCTAAACAGGTGTACTGAATTCCTGAACCAAAAGATAAGAGTTCAGAAAAGAACTGCACTTGCAACAAAGAAGGCAGTTGGAGATGGGGAGGATTTAGTAACACAATGAAGGACCAGAAACTTTTCCACAAGTGAGACAAACAGGTGTTCCTCACACTTTGTTTGACCTTTCAACCTGTAGGGGTTGGGTTGGAGGGGAAACTTGACTCTTTGTTGTGGGCACACAAAGGATAACAAGTTGTCTAGAAAAACTGATTCCACATTTACTAAATCTGTGAATGCAACAGTAGCGCCAAGTTTTGAAAAATATTGGGTGGGCTCAAAACGTTTTGAGTAAAATAACACATGCAAGTTTCCTCCTTAGTACGTGTGTGTGTGGAGACAGAAGCGGGGGAGGAGCAAATGACTAAAGATGACAGTTGGAAGTTAAATTAGGATTTTTCTAAGCAAAATATAAAATCCTTATAATTTAATTATAATTTAATAAATAATTTTATTAAGTTATATTCTTATAAATTCTTCCTTATGAGTACATTGATATTTATTATAAATAATATAAAAATTGCTAACTATTGAAAGTGCAAAAAACTAAATGCCAAGAAAAATATACAGTTTAGTCACCTAATAGCTTTATCAATTCAAGACATTAAAACAAATGGAAAAATAGGTAGGAAATTTGTTTTTGAAAGAAATTTAATTATACACCCACTGAATGGGGCTTTTAGTGCTCCTGTAAGTCTAATTGATGTCCTTATTTTATTTTTCAAACAAAATTATTTTGAGGACGCCAATAAAACCAAATTTCATTTCAGTAATTAAATAAATAATGAATTAAATCAAATGAAATTGGGTGGGTGGATTTACCAAATTATTAGGTGGGCTCGCGCCCCACGGGCCCATTTTAGTAGGCGCCACTGCATATTGAAGCACAATTTTTACACCTGTAAGGCAACGCTAGCAGATATAAATAAACTAATATATCATTCTAAGGCATTAATAAATTATGCAAATTTAAGTTGTTTCATAAAGTAAAAGAATCATTAGAAACCAAAATTGTATGCGAAAAAAAATTATGGAAAGTAAACAAACTTCAATAAAAAAAATTTTCAATCATGTATAGAGTTAGAAAATGTTAATAAATAGTTTTTTTTTTTTTATCTATATAGGTTTTTATTTCCTTATTTTAGTTGTTGTTTCTTTGTCACCCCTATTCAAGGGCCACCCCTCATAAGGGCCACTTTTCAATGAAACGGCAGGTGTCCCTTACAGAGAGGTTTCACTGTATATGTATAACCATTATATAATATTACAATTCATCATCGTTTTCTTTTTTTATTAAAAAATAAAAACCAATAAATTGAGTATCAATACATTACAGTCACATTATACAAAATAAAGCAGGATTAACTATTTTTAAGTACTAATAGTTATATATATATAATGGATTTTATTTAATTTCAAATATACACAGCGAATGTAGCGAAATCCTCTATCTAGATTCACAGATAAAATACCAAGTAATCTTCATGTTTGATGCTATGATGATGTATATCACAGTAATATCATTTACTACTCAAGCTAGTAAAATGACTTGAGCTGTCAAAATATCTGCGTGCGCCCACTGAAATTTCAAGGTCTGCGACTTTTTTCTGTGTCCCAGTCAGACTCTGTATCCCACTGGGTTATGAATGCCATGCCGCTTTGTTATTACTAAGAAGTTTATGGAAATAATTTTTTAATCTAATAATAATTTGACAATTAAAGCTCAAAACAGAAAATATTCTGATTTTGTAACGCAATTTTTTTTATGCTATTTTATACACAAATGAAATCTTTAAATATGATTAAAATAAAATACCCTAGAATAATTTACTTAGCCATTTCAGGGGGGATATTTCTGCTCCAAAAATATTGAAGTAATTGATTGACACCACAATTTACGAACAAATTTATTTGAAAATAATCAAACGCTTTTCTTCATGAGAGCAAACTTGTACTAAATAAATTCTTAGTGGCATTTGGCAGTTTTGGAATTAAATTTAAGCATTCGCACCCTGCAAACGGCGCCCCTGAAAGGGAACAACAGGGCCAAACTAGGGGGGGGGGATGTGCCCCGAGCGCCAGAACGAAGGGGCACAAAATGAAGGATTATACCTTTGGAATGGATCATTTTCTTCTGATGGACTGATGGCCATTATTATTATGAAACAGCCATTATAAATGAAGTGTTAGGTGAAGATGAAAGAGCAGTCGTAAAAAGTTAGAACTCTGATTTTCTGGTCAGAATGGAAAGAAAAAAATGGGCATAATTTTTTTTAACACTTCATTTATAATGGCTGTTTCATAATAATAGAAGCCATCAGTCCATCAGAAGAAAATAACTCCGTTAAAGTGGAAACTCGGTTAAGCAGGACTCGGACAGTCGGTACTCTACTGTATATTTCATTTTAAAATGATCTTTAGAATATTTTTGTTGGTGTTCAGAGGGGAGTCATGACCCCCGTGACCTCCCACTTGGATCCGCCATTGTAGATTACGTAGATATTTTAGCTCCAAAAATGTTGAAGTAATTGATTGACACCACAATTTACGAACAAATTTATTTGAAAATAATCAAACGCTTTTCTTCATGAGAGCAAACTTGTACTAAATAAATTCTTAGTGGCATTTGGCAGTTTTGGAATTAAATTTAAGCATTCGCACCCTGCAAACGACGCCCCTGAAAGGGAACAGGGCCAAAACTAAGGGGGGGGGGGCATGTGCCCCGAGCGCCAGAACGAAGGGGCGCCAAATGAAGGATTATACCTTTGGAATGGATTTCTTCTGATGGAATGATGACTACTATTATTATGAAACAGCCATTATAAATGAAGTGTTAGGTGAAGATGAAAGAGCAGTCGTAAAAAGTTAGAACTCTGATTTTCTGGTCAGAATGGGAAGAAAAAAATGGGCATAATTTTTTTTTAACACTTCATTTATAATGGCTGTTTCATAATAATAGAAGCCATCAGTCCATCAGAAGAAAATAACTCCGTTAAAGTGGAAACTCGGTTAAGCAGGTCTCGGTTAAGTGGGACTCGGACAGTCGGTACTCTACTGTATATTTCATTTTAAAAATGATCTTTAGAATATTTTTGTTGGTGTTCAGAGGAAAGTCATGACCCCCGTGACCTCCCACTTGGATCCGCCATTGTAGATTACGTAGATATTTTAGCTCCAAAAATGTTGAAGTAATTGATTGACACCACAATTTACGAACAAATTTATTTGAAAATAATCAAACGCTTTTCTTCATGAGAGCAAACTTGTACTAAATAAATTCTTAGTGGCATTTGGCAGTTTTGGAATTAAATTTAAGCATTCGCACCCTGCAAACGGCGACCCTGAAAGGGAACAGGGTCAAACTAGGGGGGGGGGGGGCATGTGCCCCGAGCGCCAGAACGAAGGGGCGCCAAATGAAGGATTATACCTTTGGAATGGATCATTTTCTTCTGATGGAATGATGACTACTATTATTATGAAACAGCCATTATAAATGAAGTGTTAGGTGAAGATGAAAGAGCAGTCGTAAAAAGTTAGAACTCTGATTTTCTGGTCAGAATGGGAAGAAAAAAATGGGCATAATTTTTTTTTAACACTTCATTTATAATGGCTGTTTCATAATAATAGAAGCCATCAGTCCATCAGAAGAAAATAACTCCGTTAAAGTGGAAACTCGGTTAAGCAAGTCTCGGTTAAGTGGGACTCGGACAGTCGGTACTCTACTGTATATTTCATTTTAAAAATGATCTTTAGAATATTTTTGTTGGTGTTCAGAGGGGAGTCATGACCCCCGTGACTTCCCACTTGGATCCGCCATTGTAGATTACGTAGATATTTTAGCTCCAAAAATGTTGAAGTAATTGATTGACACCACAATTTACGAACAAATTTATTTGAAAATAATCAAACGCTTTTCTTCATGAGAGCAAACTTGTACTAAATAAATTGTTAGTGGCATTTGGCAGTTTTGGAATTAAATTTAAGCATTCGCACCCTGCAAACGACGCCCCTGAAAGGGAACAGGGCCAAAACTAAGGGGGGGGGGGCATGTGCCCCGAGCGCCAGAACGAAGGGGCGCCAAATGAAGGATTATACCTTTGGAATGGATCATTTTCTTCTGATGGAATGATGACTACTATTATTATGAAACAGCCATTATAAATGAAGTGTTAGGTGAAGATGAAAGAGCAGTCGTAAAAAGTTAGAACTCTGATTTTCTGGTCAGAATGGGAAGAAAAAAATGGGCATAATTTTTTTTTAACACTTCATTTATAATGGCTGTTTCATAATAATAGAAGCCATCAGTCCATCAGAAGAAAATAACTCCGTTAAAGTGGAAACTCGGTTAAGCAGGTCTCGGTTAAGTGGGACTCGGGCAGTCGGTACTCTACTGTATATTTCATTTTAAAAATGATCTTTAGAATATTATTGTTGGTGTTCAGAGGGGAGTCATGACCCCCGTGACCTCCCACTTGGATCCGCCATTGTAGATTACGTAGATATTTTAGCTCCAAAAATGTTGAAGTAATTGATTGACACCACAATTTACGAACAAATTTATTTGAAAATAATCAAACGCTTTTCTTCATGAGAGCAAACTTGTACTAAATAAATTCTTAGTGGCATTTGGCAGTTTTGGAATTAAATTTAAGCATTCGCACCCTGCAAACGGCGCCCCTGAAAGGGAACAGGGTCAAACTAGGGGGGGGGGGGCATGTGCCCCGAGCGCCAGAACGAAGGGGCGCCAAATGAAGGATTATACCTTTGGAATGGATCATTTTCTTCTGATGGAATGATGACTACTATTATTATGAAACAGCCATTATAAATGAAGTGTTAGGTGAAGATGAAAGAGCAGTCGTAAAAAGTTAGAACTCTGATTTTCTGGTCAGAATGGGAAGAAAAAAATGGGCATAATTTTTTTTTAACACTTCATTTATAATGGCTGTTTCATAATAATAGAAGCCATCAGTCCATCAGAAGAAAATAACTCCGTTAAAGTGGAAACTCGGTTAAGCAGGTCTCGGTTAAGTGGGACTCGGACAGTCGGTACTCTACTGTATATTTCATTTTAAAAATGATCTTTAGAATATTTTTGTTGGTGTTCAGAGGGGAGTCATGACCCCCGTGACCTCCCACTTGGATCCGCCATTGTAGATTACGTAAATATTTCTGCTACAAAAATGTTGAAGTAATTGATTGACACCACAATTTACGAACAAATTTATTTGAAAATAATCAAACGCTTTTCTTCATGAGAGCAAACTTGTACTAAATAAATTCTTAGTGGCATTTGGCAGTTTTGGAATTAAATTTAAGCATTCGCACCCTGCAAACGGCGCCCCTGAAAGGAAACAGGGCCAAAACTAAGGGGGGGGGGGGCATGTGCCCCGAGCGCCAGAACGAAGGGGCGCCAAATGAAGGATTATACCTTTGGAATGGATCATTTTCTTCTAATGGACTGATGGCTACTATTATTATGAAACAGCCGTTATAAATGAAGTGTTAGGTGAAGATGAAAGAGCAGTCGTAAAAAGTTAGAACTCTGATTTTCTGGCCAGAATGGGAAGAAAAAAATGGATCATTTAGACAGTGGTGTAGTCGTAAAAAAAGCAGGGGTATACGTTCTAAGCAGAGGGTATACGCTCAAGGCAGAGGGTATACCCCAGTGTATATATACTGCAGCTTTCTTGAGAAACAGAGGGTATACGGTGTTCCTTAAAAAAATCCAGAGGGTATACGGCGTATACCCCCGTATACCCTCCACTACATCCCTGCATTTAGAACAAACAAATCGGTAGTTCGGTATTGCATATTTTAAATTTTAAAATAAGTCGGCTATTAGAAAATTAGCAAAATTCTCTTTGTAAATATACTTTGCGGAAGAGGGGGGGGGGGGCGCCAAAATCTATGCTTGCCCCGGGTGCAAAAAAGGCTAGTTTCGGCCCTGGGTTAAAAAATAAAACAAAACCGAAGCATTAAAAAAGACATTCCTATTTTCGTCTCTGTGTTTATTTTAAATCCCAGAGCGATCAAAATCTACAGATATATTTTTTTATTAAGAAAATGACTCGATTTTGATTAATAAAATCATTGTCATTCCCAGGGACGTAGCCACAGATATTTTTTCGGGGGGGAGAATCCGAAAATTTCCCAACTTGGAACAAATTGCTCCAATTTTCGACTAAAATGATATGCACAACGTGTGTAATAATTATAATGATACTTTACTTTTGCATAAAAAAAATCCTTTCCAAAGAAAAATTCTGAAACTGAAAACATAAAAATTCTAATTATGGGTTTGTTTACTAAAAAAATAAATACGCTTTTTACTTTCTTCTATCTTTACAAGAAGAAAGTATTGGATTCATGAAAAAATTCGACTTCCGGTTTTAGACTGATTTATACGTTTTAGTAAGTCCTGAACACGATTCGACTGTTTTTAGAAAATATCTGTCTGTTTATATGTGATACAAATTTTATGGGCGCTCTATCACAAGAACTAATGCACGAAATTTAATAAAACTTTAGAGATTCACTTATACAGTCGAACCTCGTTAACGCGAACACTCAAGGGGAAACTTTTTTTGTTCGTATTAAAGGTAGTTCGTGTTATCGGAACTTAACTACATTACATACAACTGGACGAGACAATCGGAAACAGTTCGTGTTAACGAGGTTTGACTGTACTTTGATAAAAATTGATTCTGATTTGTTTTTGGTGTAAATCGTCCAACAGGTAACACTGCTATGCGGCATTTTTCACGATTTACATGATTTTAGCGATAATTATATTTCAAAAACTATTGCACGGAATTTGATCAAACGTTATATTCTGTTAAACCTTGACATAATTTGATGCAGATTAGCTTTTTATGTATATCATATAGCAGGTGGCGCTGCTATGCAGCATTTTTTACGATTTTGCGATAGCTGTATCTCAAAAACTAATGCACGGAATTCAGTCAAACTTCATATTCCACATAAGTAGCACTTCCACATAAATAGATCCTTATTAGGCTTGGGTCTATACTGTCCAAAGCTATCGTTTCTGTGCACTCTGAGTAAGATTTTTTGGTTGCAGACATCTAAGAGGCTGGGTGCCAAAATTGAATGATTTGTTTGAAAAATGCTATGCTTATATCTCCTTTTTAAATGCACACAATTCAACAAATCTGTACCTTTAGAGTTTGTTATTATAGGCAAAGAATTGTCATTTAATTTTGGCACTGTGATTGCAAATTTTGAGGCATTAACATGTATGTAGTAGAAGAAAATTTTGGGATTGGCACATCCGACTAGTTTTCAATTAATATTAATTCTTGTGGTCTTCAAAGAAGCCCACCTGTTAATAACATCGCTTAGTTTAATAAAATTCCCTATTTCACTTTCATATTTTAAAAGCATTAGGGTGTCATGTCTGTCATCCCTCATTGTAGCTAGCAATATATATTTTTTAAATTTTTATTTGACTAAAGATTCTTTCATTAGATGCAACGCCATAAAGATAAGCTGCTGTGAATGTTAAGGTACGAGTATATAGTTTGACGGCGTGACCCAAATAGTCTTTGAATTTCATGGCATGAGTAAAAGGTTTGTTAAGTGAGTTGGGATTTGGTTTATTTCTATTTGACTCTGAAAGTCATGTACATCCGGTTTCTCATATCCAGGTGGAAACATGATTAACTTTTCCCTTGCACAATTGTAATTTAAATATGGAATGCATTGCTGCAATATTCTCTTGATATAGGGAACATTGTCATTTAAGCCTGTTACTAAATTCCCGAAATTTTCTTGTATTTCTTATAATTCTTTACTGTAAAACTTATGTGTATCGATGTCCATTGCTGTGCTATTATTTTTATCTATTGTTTTTGGTGAAACCGTTTTTCTGTGGTGCTTTCGGAACTCAGCTTCTCCAGTCACATCCTAATATTCACAATTGTTTGTGAGCTTGTCTGTAAGTAAATCTTTATTTCTTCAAAATTTTATTCAAGTGCAACGTGTCAGTGTTACAATGCATGTATATTTTCTCTTCAGTTGATGGACTGCTTTCATGGTCATATTTCTGTTCCGAATTAAAATCGTCCATTTTTTACCTTTTTCATCCTCGAATGGATTTTTAGACGCTCCAAAATCTTGCACGAAAACTCTTTTCCTATTATGAAGGGTTTCTTCGTGCTGAGATTTATAGTAACTTTTTAGAACAGCTTTAAGCACAGAACACTGGACTTTTGGTTTAAAATTTTATAAAAACATATGAATATAAACGAACAGGACTGATATATATTTCCGCACACAAATAAAAGTAAAATGTAACAAATTTATCTAAAGTAACGACTTCTTATATCCGCATTTGCTCATCTTTTTACTTGACAGCGAAGGATTAACTAATTTTTGCGACAGAAAAATCATGAGAATGAGTAAAATATTGTCCAAAAATCGCAAAATTAGTCAAAAAAGTTGTGAAAACTCATCAAATCTTCTTGCCCATAGCTGTGTTTCAAGTAGGTTACTACTTTCCTTTCTGTTGTGCTACAAGTGATCTCCAATTTTCAAACGAAGCTGCAATCCCTTTGGATTAAAATAGCTGGATTCTCTTTTGGGAGGAGAAGGGGACGTAGGGGGAATTTTTGAGAAAGGAACAAAATTTTGGAGGAAATAAAGGAACTGGTTAGTCAGTTATTGATGGACAGGAGTAGAGAAATTTAGGTCTGGTAGATGTACAATATTTTTGTAGAACTGAAAAATAGAATGATAGATTGAGTGTGGCTGATTTCTTTTTGTATTTCTTTTGATAACTTAACTTGTTTACTGTTGCAGTACTCAAAATAATCACCAAAACAATAAAAATTTCGTAATTTTTTTACTATTACTTTTAAAAAAGAAAATGCCTCAAAAATCTAAAATTTTCCAACTCTAAGCTCAAATTTCCCAACTTCACATATATTGGGGGGGGAGGCTCCCCCCCCATACCCCCCCATGGCGACGCCCCTGGTCATTCCATTTATATGCATATACTAGTCATAAACTTCTTATTAATTATAAAGACTTCGTATCCCTCCTCAACAGGTGAAATCAAATACAAGTCAATAAATTGTTGACGAAAGGAAACAGAGATGGCGCTACCATCCTGAAAATGAAAGTCTTTCGTTAGCTATGTAAAAAAAAAGGCTTATTATTTTTTACACTCCTAAAATGATGCTAATATAAAAATAATGCGGCCAAATAAGAGATTACTTACTTCTTCTGAAGATAATTTGATTCTTTTATTCATTTTTTGGGGGATGTCACAGTATTTAAAAGATTACAATAACTTTAGCCAACATATCAGGATATAAGACGAGGGTACTAGTTATTAAAAGCTGGAAAGATCAGCTCGCGAGTAACTAATCACAGTGAATCAGCAGAAAGGCTGACATTTTTTACATAACATTATTCTCTTATAAAATTACAAAAAGAAAAAAAAAAGTCTATATGCGTCAAAAGAATTCCAATGTGTTAAATTTTCTAAACAGGAAACTTCAATTTTCTGTTTTAATATTATCACCATCCTGCATCTAATCTAACACTAGCAAAATTTTACCAAAGCTTTATCGTTTGTGGGCTCTGATTGGTTGCTTGCGAGCCGAGTATACCAGTTAATAAGCCAGTGAACCAGCAGATAGACGCCTTGACCTTGACTTATATTTGAAGTAAAAGCTGTATTGTGAGGGCATGCGAAGCCCGCGTTCATTCCCATGCTCTTAGCTCTTCTAAAGTGTTTCTAAAAATGGTAGACATTTTTTCTAACCAATCAAAGCACATTTCGTATTTCCATGCATAGCAATGAATTTAAAACTTCTCCAATAGCATGGATATATTTAATGATACATCCACGACCAATAGTGCCTTGAGTTTATTTCCCAACAAATTTCTTGAGTTGGGTTTCGTTTTATTACCGCATTAAATTTTGTATTTATACTACGAATTTTAGTTTAGATTTCATATAAAATAATATAAATTAAACTAGGTAAAAAAGGTAACAGCGATGTAGTATTATTAAAAAATATATTTTAAAAATTATTTTACTGTTTTAATTGTTGAAATGTAAAATTATCAGTTTAATTAATAATTAAACTAAAAAATTATTAAATCGATAATTTTATTAATTATATTTTTGTATTGAAATTAAAAAATAAATTTTAAAATTGTATTATTATTTTAAATTTGTAAATAGTATTAAGTTATTAAATTTATTAATTTTTGTTTAATTAATAATACTATTACTATTAATGATTTGATAATTTGTTTTTTATTCAATTAATTATTAATTAAATTATTAATATAATGATTAATTTGTTTATTAAATATATCAATTTAATAATTATTGTTTTTTATAATTCGATAATTAAATGTTTGTAATTACAGTTTTATTGTTAATTAAAAATTAATTTAGTTTTATGTAATTTATTAAGAGTTGTTATAAAAATTAATAATACTTTTTTAATAAATTGTAATAAAAGCAATTTCATTAAAATACAGCATTAATTAGATATAAATAAATTAAACGGAAAAATAATAACTTTAAAACAAATAACCAAACAATAAAATAACTAAAAAATAAACTTAAACTTGTATGTTGTGGCCATCTCAAAACATTCTTCTAACATAAATCACGTCAATTAAATTACTTAAATAGTACAAGAAATTACATCAATTTAGCACCAATTCATATCAAAGTATATCTGAATTTGAAGTTTGATGAAAATTCGTGCATTAGTTCCTTAGATAGAGCTGTAGAGGAAATTCTGAAAAATGTAGTATAGCAGAGTCACCTGTTGAGCGATTTACATCAAAATACAGTCGAACCCGGTTAAGACGCACACGGTTAATACGCGATCCCGCTTAATACGCGGATCTTTCCCGGTCCCTTGAACATCGACCATAGGACTAATGCAAAAATATCACGTTTAATACGCGAACGGTTATTACACGATCCCGCTTAATACGCGATAAATTTTATGTCTTTTGAGGAAAAAATCGCGCCCAAGACGTGAATTCTTTCTCTCATCTCAAGAATTTACCGGATTTTTTTTTTATTTAGATAAAGAACACTTTTTTTCGAATTGTATTATTTAGTTTATTTAATAACAGATTAAGATGAAAATTAATAATCGGAGATAGTGGTAGACATATGAATAAAACAAAACCCCGCGAAATTAGCAAAACTGCAATTCATCTTTGATCCCGCCTCCTACAATTCTTTGTCTCTCGCTTCGTATATGTTGTTACTGTAATACAGAGACATACACGAATTCAGGTTACTCAGATACGTCAAAAAAATTATTATGATTAGAGATGATCATACCTGTCGTTAGTGAGGTTTTAAATGTACATTATATCAATACTATGTTTTATAATGCATATTATGGGCAACACAAACTCGTAAAGATTAAACAAATACGACTGCGGTCCGATAATTCATTTATATGTTTGCTACGTTTTATTTACTTTTACTATGCTAACAATATTTTTTTTCGCAAAGATTAATAAGGATAGTTTTTCCTTATATTAAAAAGAATGTCAGATTATAATGGTACTCATTATTACAAGTACTAAATGTGATTTAAAAACTAGTATTTTTTTTTTTTCTGTGGAAAACATTATTCTAGTAGAAAAATTATTTTTTTTGTTCTATTTTTGGTTGCAACGTATTAATCGCCCATAAAGTCCTACTTGAATCCATGCATATTTTTTCAGTTATTATTCCAGTAGATCCTATAAAAAGAAACAAATGAGTTCAAGTGGAATACAATTAAATTTTAATCTAAATATACATAAAAGACACAATTTTTGACAGTAAACATATAAATGAAAGCTCTATCCAGAGAATCGGGTTTTTTTTTTTTTTTTTGGGGGGGGGGGGGGGGGCGATACCGAATGACATATAATCAACGTAGTCATAACTTCTGTTGCTCAAATCATTCCGTGCAGTTAATTATTAAATGAATATGAAATGTTTAATGCGATTTGAAAATATTACAGACTCTTGATTATCCGACATCCGATTAACCGAAACACTCGGTTATCCAACACCCTTTTTATATAATCCCGCCCTCTCCTCAAAATATGGTTTATTGTTACTTTTTAGGTCATAAAATTAAAAACGCTATAACAGAATTTATTTATTAAATGTCTTATTTTTTCTTTTTCTTTTTACTCTTGTACTATGGTAATTATTTATCTTATTTTTTGTTCTTTTATTTATAGTGAACAACATTAATAACACAAGCCTGCCATGATTGTGTTTTTTAACTTTTGATAATTGAATTTGGTGTATTTTTTAGCACTGAATCCGAAAATGACCTTCATTTTTAACCATCAATTCACGATTTTCGCAAATCGTAAGTTTCAAAGTTAAAAAGTAAAAAATAGCGAAAATCTCACAAAGCAATTTGTCAAAGCCTTAACAAAAGAAAGTAAATGTTTTAAATGCATCTGCGACAAATTTTCCAGCCTTATCAGCCGCCAAAGTAAAAGAGAATACCGAGATGAACCCCATAGAGAGGATTTAAAGAAAAGCGGGAAGTTGAGCATGAGCGGTTCAAAGAAACTTCCACGCATGGAATAAAATTATAAAGATTTTAAATACACAATATTTTACATGTTTAACTATAAAAATCCATGTATGAGCAAAAAAATGAATGAATTATTATGAAAAAAAGTTACGTCTATTTTATAGTAGCAGATTTTCGCAATATTTCGACTTCTTAAAAATTTGCGATTTGTGAAAAAAACTGACGTGATGGTGTGGTAAAAAATGAAGGTCATTTTGGGATTCAGCACTAAAAAATACATAAGAACCAATTATAGAAAGCTGAAAAACATAACTATCACATCCAATTTTTAATATCAGATTTCTGAAAGAGGATAATCTCTGAAAAAGGATCCCCTTCAGAAATCTGAAGGGGCCTTAACATCCTTGAAAGTCAAAAATGTCATCTAAGTGGTGTGTATACCTCTTCACAGGCGCGGATCCAAGGAAGGGAGGAGATCGCTCTGATCGCCACCCACCCTTTGGATCAAAAAATATAAATTCACCGATTATCGCAAATTTCGACAAATGCTCGCCGAAAAGAATCATTTTTGTCAATCGTTCGCAGGTCAAAAAATCACGCAAAAAACGCGAATTTCGTCAAAGGAGCGAGCAAAAAGCGCGAATTTCGTCAAAGGACAACGGAAAAAATGCGAAACTCGTCAAAGGACCACGAAAAAAAACGCGAATTTCGTCAAAGGACCACGAAAAAAAACACGAATTTCGTCAAAGGATCGCAGAAGAAAAACGTGAATTTAGTCAAAGGATCGCAGAAAAAAAACGTGAATTTCGCCAAAGGATCGCAAAAAACGCGAATTTCGCCAAACAATTACGGAAAAAACACTAATTTCGAGAAATAATCGCGCAAAAAATACGAATTTCGTCAACAGATCTCGGAAAAAATGCTAATTTCGTCAAAGAATCGCGAAAAAAATACGCGAATTTCGTCAAAGGATCACTAAAAAAAACGCGAATTTCGTCAAAGGATCGCAGAAAAAACGCGAATTTCGTCAAGGAATCGCAGAAAAAAACGCGAATTTTGCCAAAGGATCTAAAAAACGCGAATTTCGTCAAATAATTAAGGAAAGAACGCTAATTTCGCGGAAAAGCGCGCAAAAATGCGAATTTCGTCAACATCTCGGAAAAAATGCGCGAATTTCGCAAAGGGCAGCGGAAAAAACGCACAATTAGCACCAGGGGGAGATTCTCCTAGGCGCGCATCCATGGAAGTTTCTATCGGGCGCTCGCCCCCCCCCCCCCCAAGATATAAATCCAACGCTTTTAACGGCAGTTTTCGCGGAATAGACATACAAGCAAACGAAACCAAACACTTCCCGGGTGTCAATGGTAAACCTCACTGAGGCTTCGGCAATTAGTGAACAAAATAGGATTATGTCTTGTCAAAAGGCATATGGCGCCATAATTTTTGACACTACGGGTTGAGGTGGGGGATGATGCCACTTCGTGTACATTTTGTTGAATCTCTATAACAGAAATTGACAACGTTATGCGGATCCCTTTAAGGTGTTGAAACTTTTCCTTCTTTCAAAGAAGCTGCAATTCTAATTTCTGTATAACGATATTTTTGAGGAGTTCTTTATTGTTTGAGAAAAGAATGGGAATCATAGCAATTTCCAAAGAAAGAAAGAAACAAGAAAAAAAAGGTCCTTTGAAAAATGCAATCATCTTAATGTTTTCTGAAGAAAGCCACTAATGTGTAAAAAATGTCCTGTTATTGCCACCCACATTGGTAAATTTCAAGGGGTATTTGATGAATGAACAAAAAAGGATTATGTCCTAATCCTAGTCGCCCCACCAGTGGCTGAGAGGTTCTGCTCTCGAATCTGGTAGACGGGAGGTGCTGGGTTCGATCCCAATCGCGCCCGTCGGCCTAATCGTTCGGAGTTTTCGTGGTTTTCTTCGAACCTTGGATTTCCAAGCGCTAATACGGGTTAGGTTCCCTTAGAAAGACCCCCACGAAGGGCACTCCCCCTGGGCCTATATCCCTCGTGCAGATAATTGGCCGTCATAAATACAACCAACCTAATCCTAGTCAGTTAAAAACTAAAATGCTTATGGTGTGTTGATTTCTTAAAAACCGACTTGGTAAATTTGTTCTTCCCTACTTTGCCCCGATCGAACCCCCCACTCCCGTGGATGCGCGCTTAGGGAATCTCCTCCTGGTTCTAATTGGCGAAATTCGCGTATTTTTTTCGCAATTCTTTGAAGAAATTCGTATTTTTTCAGAGGTCTGTTGACGAAATTAGCGTTTTTTGCGCGATTCTTTCGCGAAATTAGCGTTTTTTTCCTCAATTTTTTGGGTGAAATTTGCGTTTTTTCTGCAATCCTTTGACGAAATTTGCGTTCCTTTGTGGTCCTTTGACGAAATACGCGATATTTTAACGAAATTCGCATTTTTTCGCGCTTCTTTGACGAAATTTCGCGCTTTTTTCGCGATCCTTTGACGAAATTGGGGTTTTTTGCGCGATCCGTTGACGAAATTCGCGTTCCTTTTGCGATCCTTTTACCTGCGAACGATTGACGAAATTGATTTTTTTTCAGCGATCATTTTTCGAAATTCGCGATAATCGGTGGATTGATATTATTTTTTTGGGGGGGGGGGAGGGGGGCGATCGCCGCCCCCCCCCCCCCCCCCCCCCCCCCCCCGTGGATCCGCGCCTGACTGCGGTCCGATAATTCATTTATATGTTTGCTACGTTTTATTTACTTTTACTATGCTAACAATATTTTTTTTCGCAAAGATTAATAAGGATAGTTTTTCCTTATATTAAAAAGAATGACAGATTATAATGGTACTCATTATTACAAGTACTAAATGTGATTTAAAAACTAGTATTTTTTTTTTTTTCTGTGGAAAACATTATTCTAGTAGAAAAATTATTTTTTTTGTTCTATTTTTGGTTGCAACGTATTAATCGACCATAAAGTCCTACTTGAATCCATGCATATTTTTTCAGTTATTATTCCAGTAGACCCTATAAAAAGAAACAAATGAGTTCAAGTGGAATACAATTAAATTTTAATCTAAATATACATAAAAGACACAATTTTTGACAGTAAACATATAAATGAAAGCTCTAAAGTTGATTTAGACGATTAAAAGTTTAAATAAGCCCCTTTCATGCAACATTATACAAATCACGTTTAATACGTGATCCCGCTTAATACGCGACTTTGATTCACTCCCTTGAAACGCGTCTTAACCGGGTTCGACTGTATATAAAACGTCAATTCATGTCAAGGACTAACAGAATCTGTAGTTTGATGAAAATCTGTGCATTATTTCTTGAGACAGAGCCAGGGTTCTCGCTGTCGCTCGCCATTGCGCCAAATCGCGACAAAATGTTTCATTTGGCGAGTAAACGGATGATTAGACTCGTCAAATTACGAGTGCTCAATTTTTGCTCATCTTTTTTCTTTGTGTGTGTATCGGTACAGGCGACACTCTTATTTACATTACGGAAATTTGATATCGCTTATCATGTTCAATCGTATCGTACGATTTGTAATATTTTTAGAGATACTAACCCAACACCAATTCAATTTAGCTTGAGGCAAAGCCACAGTAAACACAAATATTATTTCAGTATTTTTACTTTCTTCTATCTTTACAAGAAGAAAGTATTGGATTCATGAAAATTTTCGAATTCCGGTTTTTGACGGATTTACACGTTTTAGGGGTCAGAGATTCCAAAAAACGTGTTTTTACAAAATGTCTGTCTGTGACTCTGTGAGTCTGTCTGTCTGTCTGTCTGTCTGTCTGTCTGTCTGTCTGTCTGTCTGTGTGTATGTGACACAAATTTTGTGGGCGCTCTATCTCAAGAACTAATGCACGGAATTTAATAAAAATTTATATTCTGTTAGTCCCTAATACAGATTGATGCTGATTAGTTTTTGGTGTAAATCGCTCAACAGGTGGCGCTGCTATGTTGCATTTTTCACGATTTTCGCAATAGCTCTATCTCAAGAACTAATGCACGGATTTTGATCAAACTTCAGATTTAGTTAGTCCTTGATATGAATTGATGCTGATTACGTTTTGGTGTAAATCGCCCAACAGGTGGCGCTGTTATGATGAATTTTGCAGGATTTATACGATTTCCCCAATAGCTCTGTCTTAAAAACTAACGCACGGATTTTCATCAAACTTCAGATTCCGTTAGTCCTTGATATGACTTGCTACTGATTATGTGTTGGTGTAAATCGCCCAGCAGGTGGCGCTTCTGTGCTGTCTTTTTCACGATTGCCTCAGTAGCTCTATCTATAGAACTAATGGACGAATTTTCATCTAACTTCAAATTTAGTTGTATGTTGACACAAGTTGTTGTTAATTAGGTTTTGGTGTTTATCACCCAATAGGTGGCGCTGCTATGCATGAATTTTCACGATTTTTGCTGTAGACGCTGTTGCTCTATCTCAAAAACTAATGCACGGATTTTTTCCAAACTTCAGATTCAGTTAGTCCTTGATATGACTTGCTACTGATTATGTGTTGGTGTAAATCGCCCAACAGGTGGCGCTTCTGTGCTGCCTTTTTAACGATTGCCTCAATAGCTCTATCTATAGAACTAATGGACGATTTTTCATCTAACTTCAGATTTAGTTGTATGTTGACACAAGTTGTTGTAAATTAGGTTTTGGTGTTAATCACCCAATAGGTGGCGCTGCTATGTAGGAATTTTCAAGATTTTCGCTGTAGCTCTATCTCAAAAACTAATGCACGGATTTTCTCCAAATTTCAGATTCAGTCAGACGTTGACATAAATTGTTGCTGATTAGAATTTGGTATAAATCACCCAATAGGTGGCGCTGCTAGGCAGCATTTTGCTGGAATTACACGATTTCAGCGATAGTCATATCTCAAAACCTAATGCACGGATTTTCTCCAAACTTCAGATTCAGTCAGACGTTGACATAAGTTGATGATGATTAGGATTTGGTATAAATTACCCAATAGGTGGTGCTGCTAGGCAGCATTTTGCTGGATTTACACGATTTCAGCGATAGTCATATCTCAAGAACTAATGCACGGAATTTCATATCTTTAGAATCCTCATGAGATGCATAGATTGTCATTTAATTCTGGCAGTGTGGTAGCGAATTTTGATATATTAACATGTATGAGATAGAAGAAAGTTTTGGGATTGGTACATCCGACTAGTTTAATTGGCAACAGTACTATTTTGAAAATGAAATAGCCTTTGAAGTATGGACTTCAATGAAAAGCCGAAGAATTCTGGTAAAATAAAGTTTTTGACACATTTTGTTGTTTATATTTTGAAAATTTTCTGAGTTCATTGAATGTTATATACTGAAATCCTGAGTTAACTGCGACTGGAAGATTTATTTCATAAAACTTTATTGAGTTAAATCGGATTTTAAATTTTTTCTGCATTGCGCAACACATTTAGTTATTTTTTTTAGTTTCGGTAGCGGATAATTATATTTAGATGAATAACTGATCTATAAACAGTCTCAAAAACTTAATTTAGGACATATTAAAAAAAAAGGAATAACGTTAAATGATTAAAGATCAAATTTTCATTGTTTCACGACGAATTTATCTTGCTATTTTTTTTTTTTTCATTTGGCGAATGTTTCTCACTTCTGACTAGCCAAATTGCTAATGTTCGTAAAAACTCAGCGAGAACACTGGATAGAGCTATTGCGAAAATCGTGCAAATCCTGCAAAATTCAGCATAGCAGCGCCATCTGTTGGGCGATTTACACCAAAACGATACCAGCATCAATTCATATCAAGGACTCACTAAATTTGAAGTTTGATGAAAATCCGTGCATTAGTTCTTGAGATAGAGCTATTGCAGAAATCGCGAAAAAGGCAGCATAGCAGCGCCACCTGTTGGGCGATTTACACCAAAAACTAATCAGCACCAATTTATATTAGAGACTACTTGAATATAATTTTTTATTAAATTCCGTGCATTAGTTCTTGAGATAGAGCGCCCACAAAATTTGTGTCACATACAGAGAGACAGACAGACAGAGAGACTCACAGACAGACATTTTGTAAAAACATGTTTTTCGGAATCTCTGACCCCTAAAACGTGTAAATCCGTCGAAAACCGGAAGTAGAAAATTTTCACGAATCCAATACTTTCTTTGTTGTAAAGGTAGAAGAAATTAAAAAAAAACTTTAAAACAAAAGACAAAACTGTCATGCTATAAATTGTAATCATGCAATAAGCAGTTGAGCCTCAATAATGGTTTTTTATATTTCTGTTCTTTTGGTATTTTTAAAAAATTCTTAAATTTGTCAAACTTTTAGGGGAAGGGGGGGTGGTGGCCCTGTGCGACCCCGTCATACGCCCATAAATGCTTGAATTAATTGTGACTACGAGGGGCCACTTATGTCTCTATAAATCAGCTAAAAAAATTTCAAAGAATTAAACATCAAAAGAGGATATTTTTTTTTACTTTTTCAATATGAGTTCAAAATGTAAACCGCAGCGATAAAGTCACCAAAGAGTAAATTGTTTTGTCGATGAACCAAGTGTTGAATTTTAATTGGCCAGAAAAAGTGTCTACGATATAATTTTTTTGATCTCTTCTCCCCCCCTACACTGTGAAAAATTTGCGGCAAAGTAACAGGTCTATCAACCATTTTTATAGAAAACGGGTACATATCAATAAATTAACTGTAATCTGACCGCAATATGTACAATAATATGTTCAGAATACAGTTAAATTACTGTTATATAACCGTTTTCTATAAAAACGGTCAATAGACCTGTTACTTTGCTGCAAATATTTTACACACTGTTAAAAATTTTGCAGCATTCCGGCAGGTCATTCGACCGTTTTTTGAAAAAACGGTTTCATAACCATAATTTAACTATATTCTGACCATAAAATGGCCAATAATATGGTCAGAATAATGTTAAATTCACGGTGGTGTAACCGTTTTCGGAATAAAACGGTCAAATGACCTGCCAGCTGCAAATTTTTAACAGTGCAGTGTACATTTGAAAGGAAATAGCTGAAAAAAAAATGTAATTAAACAATACCGCAAAACTTTCAGATGAAATATTTTTAGGATAGTCTGAAATAATGAAATAAGATTGATTTTCTTTTAGCTCTAACCACATATATTCTAGCAATTTTGTATCAAAGAGTATATTTAGTTCTTTGTTCCCTGTAAACTTCTTATTTTCATCTGCTCCAAAAATGCCGGCGATTTTATGATCAACTAGGGCAGGGATGGTGAACCTTTTCACAACCACGTGCCACATTTTCCGAAAAATATATTTTACGTGATCATGACGTGCCAACAATAAAATATTTTAATGGATCAAATAATAATGAATCAAAATTACTTAACATTTTGTTTTTAATATTAAAAAAATGGGTAATATTTAATGTTATGCTTTAAAAATTTATTTAAAAAAATATTATTTCTGTTGTCTCATCTTAGATGCCAAATAATTTATATCAGCTTCGTACTTAATTATTTTCAAGAGAATGCAAGTTGAATTGAGCTCATTTGACAAGATTTGTTTTACTGGAATTTTTCATACACTGTTAAAAATTTTGCAGCATTCTGGCAGGTCATTCGACCGTTTTTTGAAAAACGGTTTCATAACCATAATTTAACTATATTCTGACCATAATATGATCAGAATAGTGTTTAATTAACGGTTGTGTAACCGTTTTCGGAAAAAACAATCAAATGACCTGCCAGAACGCTGCAAATATTTAACAGTGTAGTATTTACCGTGTTTACTCGCGTAATAGTCGCACTTTTTTTGCCAATTTCTCATTGTGAAAGTCTAGGGGGAAATGTATGCGGGGAAATCTACTACACAATATTGTACATTCTAATGCTAAAACATTACCGGTAAGAAGAAAAAAAAAAAACATTATAATAAAATTAGTAACCAAATGTTTCCAGATTATGCGCTATTTGTTAAATACCATTTTTTATGGTAATATTTTTATAGGCACAAAATTTACAAATAATCTTTGTGAAAAATTTGACAAAAAATTTTCATAATAAATCACTTTCACTGAAGGTATCAGTATCACTATTGTAATGTGAATCGGTATCTAAATCGGCCTCAGTCATTCCATAAAATGTCATTTTCGCTCCCGTGCAAACGTTGGAGATACCTGTCTTCTTAAAACATTTTGAAATTATATCGCTTGTTATTAAAGTTAATTTTGACGATTTTTTCTGCTTCAAAATTGGGGTGCGACTATTACGCGAGTAAGCATGGTATTTTTTTAAAGGATGTCTCCCAGAAAAAATGTCAAAATAGCAAGCGCCAGAATCTACAGCTTCTAGTGTCTGGAATTTAATTCCAAGTTGTTATAATCTTACTATCGGCATTTTTGCTTATAATGCTTTTTAATCTTTCTTTTGCGATAATCTTCCAATTCTCTCTTATTCCTACAATTTTGTGAGCCAGTATTGAGCTTGATTGGGATGCATCAAGTTATATTTCAGTTTCTTCAGTTTATATGACAATGACAACCAACCGAACTAATCGAATTCAGATATCTAGATTAATTAATACAATTTGTGAAATTCTACTATATTTTGATGAAGAACTTGAATCTAGGCCGTGGCAAAAATAATCTCCAGCGTGCCATAGATTTGCCGTCCCTGAACTAGGGGATCCAAGCTGGATGCCCCCGGTTACAGAATTTATGGGAAGACCATTTTTTATATTAATATATTTTTTTAGACTGCCCACCAACGACACCGAAAAACATTTTTATTTGAAAAGTATCAATTCAAAACATGTTTTGAAACTCATTAAAAGCGATAATTTCGTATGCGTTAATAGTCAAAGAAATCGCCAAAGATTACGTCAAAGAAGTGTTCTAATAACACCTCTTTTTAATTCTGATCATTTCAGTGGTTTAAGAGCGTAGTTAAATTACATGTCTGTTAAATTTTCGTTTTATTTATTTTATTTTATTGATGAAATTTTAACTTCGTTATGGAATATCAGCCGAAAACAAATGCTGAACTATTGTTATTGACTTAAGTGCAAACGGCTTTATCTTTCATAATCGTCTATACGCGTCAGAGATAGATTTATTAAAGAAATTCATCCTGTAAAATTATTTTTAAAACTATAAAAATGAATAAAGTGCGATGCAGTGTTTGGAAAACTTGCTATACAGTTTTCAAAAAAATTGCAATGGAGTTTTCATAGAAATTACATTTGTAAGTAATTTTTTTTCTCGATTCGGCGGTATAAAATTTGTTAAAATATGCGATGTTTAGAAGTTGAAAAAATGGCAAAAATTGAAAAAGCGAAATGTAATCAACTGCTGTTGCCACCATCAAAATGACGTCAGCGTTACGGGCGGACATGTTTGTCCTTTATAATGTAGGTATGTTGTACTCAACCAAAAAGCGTGTTATATTGGGGCTTCCTATCGAAAATTATTCAGTCTAAGTTAAGAGTTAAAATATTTGAACAGATTGTTCGTGCTATGAAACTATAATCGAATTTAAAAAACTCACAGTTTTACCGCAGACGTTAAACTTAGAGCGGTCTGCTTTGAGGGAAAATATAGCAATAGAGCAGCTAGAACAGAATTTGTATTAAATGAATCCTTTGTTCGATGCTGGCGTAAACAGCAACAACAACAATAACAACAACAAAGAGCTTAGCAGAACAAATAGAGCTACGAGAGCTCTCCGTGGTCCGAAATCTATGAAATTCCTTGAAATATGAAGACAGGTCAAGCTTATGTTACGATAATAAGAATAGAAAGAAATGGATTGTGATAATGATAATAAAAATATTTTCCTGCTTTTAAAGTCAACTTTCTAATTATCATACCAATTTCTCACATGTGTTATCCTGCAGCCTTGAACATTGTGATTGACTTCTTGGATCTTTATTGTCTAACGATTGCTTAAAATAATATTTTGTTTTTTGTGATATAAAACACCACGATTGTAAGTTGACTTACTTGCTAGATGCTATCTACTTTTTATTTAAAAAAACAGATAATTTTTATCTATTTGTTTTTCGATATGGAATAATTTAAATAGGGCAAAATAAGAATTCTGAAAAGACAAGCATCACAGTTAAGAATTGTAACATTTTATAGGAGTTTAAAAGTTGGAATATGAGAGCTGTTGTATTTTTAATTTTTATAACAGTGGCATGGGGAAAACCAACAGGTATGTACAATACTCAAAGTAGTTTAAAATGCTATAATTAATTTAAATTTACGTATTCAATAATTTAATCTATACTAATAGTATAAAGAAGAAACTTTTTTTGTTTGTAGAGGATCCTCTCTGGAACTACCGAAGCGATTTCAAAAGTAATGCTGACAAAATAATTGTGACAGTCTCTGTTCCAGCGTAAGCTGTATTTGGAGTCGGTACCACTACCCCTAGGGGGTACCAGAGTAATAAACGTTCCAAAATTGAGATTTTTGTGACACTGAAGGGGCTAGAAAATTGAAATTTGCTTTGTGGTTACTTTAAAGGTAAATGCTCCCTAAAATGCCAAAGAAGTTTAAAACCATAAAATAAAAGGAAAACATTCTAAAAACGTTCAAAATTACAATTTATATGAAATTATTACGGATAGAGATTTGAAATTTGTCTTGGCTGGGGTACTTTTAAAACATAAATGTCCGCATAGAACAGTTAAAAAAAAAAAAAAAAAAAAAAAAAAAAAAAAAAAAAAAAAAATCGAAATTTATAAGGGGGCACGAGAAAAAAATGTTCTAAATTGCGAATTTTGATACTGTTGTGGCTAGAAATTTGAAATTTGGCATGGTGGTTACTTATAAGGTGTAAATACTTTCTAAGTAAGCTGTCTAAGAAAATCGAAATTTAAAAGGGTTAAATGAGCGGAAAACGTTCAAAATTACGATTTCTATGGAACTGTTAGGGATAGGAACTTGGAATTTGACATGGCTGTTACTTTTAAGATGTAATGCTCGCACAGAATAGTTAACATAGAAAAAAAAATCAAAATTTAAATGACTGCAGGTGCACAAAACATTCTAAAATCGCGATTCCTGTGATACTGTTGAGACTAGAAACTTGAAATTCGGCATATCGATTAATTTTAAAATGTCACGCTAGCAATAATACTGGCTGAGGACGGTTTCTAAACAAAACCGAAATTTCAAAAGGTGAAAAGAGCGAAAAACATTCTAAATAATCGATCGTGCAAGTTTTACTTGCGTACAAAGGATTCCGTATTATACATATACATTTACCTTGTACAAAGTTTAAACTTTGTATTGTGCAAGCGCACTACGAAAGGAGGTCGCACAGTTGCAGCTCCACCTTGGCCCGTGCCACGTTTTTCTAGACAGGTTTTTAATTAATATCCCCGTTAATTACCAACAAATGTTTTCGAAAATCATTATCAACAATCCTTGGATGATTCTGTACCGATTGGCACCTCGAAAATCCTAAACTCCCCCGTAGAGCGCCTGCAAAGTAAAGTTTGTGTGCAACGGTAAAATGCGATTTTCTCAAAAACTACGTGTCCAGGGCCGAAACTAGCCTTTTTGGTGCCCGGGGCAAACATGGATTTTGGCGCCCCCCCCCCCTCTCCACCACAAAGTAAATTTGCAAAAATAATTTTACCAAGTATCTAATAGACAATTTATTTTTAAATTTAAAATATATAAAACTGAACTACGTAATCAGCTTTGTCAAACATTGATTTATTAAAATCTTGAAAACGAAATCAAAAGGAACCGAAATGCATTTTAATCTTTTTAAACATTTTTTTTTCTTTTGTATACGCTAAATGAGGTCCATATCTAAAAAAAGGGTTTTACTAACAATTTTACTTTGTGCATTTCCCCCCTCCCGTTTGTTTTTATTGTTCCGGGCAGTCATCGCCCATGGCAAGACGAAAAAAAAAAAAAAAAAAGGAAGGAAGCTTAATGATTCTCAGCGGAAAAAAAGCAGCTTTCATGGAATTTTTTTTATCTAATAGAAAAGTCAGACTGAGGGGTCGCTTCGCGTTTGGTAATTAACCGTAGTGGACAGTGTCCCACAATAGAGACTGACCTTGAAGAACGGCAGTGATTCTCCTACACAGGAAGTGATTTAAAAGATAGAAGGCAAAGGCATAGACATGATACTTTTGGAATGGGAGAATGAAAAAAGCCTAACAGAACAGTTCTTTTTATTCATTTGCAATTTTGTATTGTAGATGAATCTTTTTACCTATTTGTAAAGTTTAATGCATTTAGTTAAGTTTTCCCTTTAAATTTTCCGGCTGCGAGACATCTTTACACAAATTTCGTATACATACATTCTTATATCAAACGTCAAACAAAATCTTCATTTTGGTGCCCCCTCCACCTTCTGTTAAAGCGGCGCCCCGGGCACGTGCCCCCTTTGCCCCCCTAGTTTCGGCCCCGCGTGTCATCTAGGATAATCACTTGTAGTTTTCTTCAAAGGGTTAAATGAACTACTACTACATCTATTTTTTTCATACTTTTAGTTTCAGTAGATACCAAAAAAGGGCGGAGGATTTTTTTGCCATATGTTTTCGACGATAACGCTGAAAGTACAACACTTAAAATTAAAACAAATATATTTTTGAGTTCTTTGTTACAAGATCTTCTGAATGATGCCTTATTCGATGTACATAATTTTTTAAAGTAACTTAATTAGTACCCCCCTATATTTTTCCTAAAAATATTTGTGAATGGCTAATAATCTATAAATTTGTGGGTCAACAGCCTTTATAACTCTGACAAGTTTGAACTCTCCTCATTCCATAGTTTGCCAAAAAAAAAAAAAAAAAAAGCTGTGACAGACACACAGACAGACACACGAGTGATCTTATACGGTACGGAATCTTAAAACATTCCAAATTAGGATATATTTGGAAAGTTATTTTAAGGTTAAAAACTTGAAATTTCGCAGGGCTGTTACTTTTCGTCCTGAACAGTTTCTAAAATTTCGAAATTTAAAAGTGTGAAACGAGTGAAAAACTTTTAAGGTAATGATTCTTTGACTAACGATAAGATAAAAAATAGAGTTCTCAAGTACACTGTATTGTACCTTTTTTTCTTTCAGGGAATGACTGCAAATAGACTGGAATGAAGATTTTCTCATATATTTAAGTCTCATGTTCATCTAATGCAGTACAAGAATGAAGTTTCTTCAAAATTTGACTTAATCTATACTAATATTATAAAAAAGTAAAAATTCTTTGTTTGTTTGTAGGAGGTAATCTCTGGAACTACCGAACCGATTTCAAAAGTAATGGTATCAAAATGATTGTGTTAGTCCCCGTTTGAACATAGGCTACATCTTAAGTCAATGCAACTACCTCAAAGGGGGTGTAGGAGCAAAAAAGTTATTAAAATGCGATTTTTGTGCTACTGAAGGACCTAGAAATATGAAATTTGGAGTACTACTTACTTATAAGATATAAATGATCTCTAAGAACATTTCCTAAACAATTTGCAATTTAAAAGGGGTGAAAATGCGCAAAAAGCGTTCTAAAAAACGTTCTAAATGGTATTTTTTACGCAATCTCAGGAAATACCAAACCGATTAAAAAATAATGGTGACTATACTTACTCCAAGATAGGCTACATTTTATGTCGGTGCCATTACCCCAAAGGGGGTGCAGGAGCAAAAAACGTTCTAAAAATGCGATTTATGCGTTATTGAAAGGCCTAAAAATATGGAAATCTGAAATGTTAGCTACTTATTAGATATAAAAGATTTCTATGAACAGTACTTAAACAATTCGAAATTTAAAAGGGGTGAAAATGCGAGAAAAGCGTTCTAAAAAACGTTCTAAATGGCGATTTCTACACAATCTCAGGAAATACCAAACCGATTTAAAAAATAATGGTTGTAAATTGATGGTGACAGCCCTTGCTCTAACATAGGCTCTATTTTATGTTTGTGTCATTACCACCAGGGGGGGGGGGGTGTTGCAGGGCCAAAAAACGTTCTAAATTGCGTTTTTGTGTTATGGAAGGGCCTATTATAATGAAATTTGGGATGGTAGTTATTTATAAGATATCAATGATCTCTAAAAACATTTCCTAAAAAAATGAAATTTAAGACGGGTGATAATGCGCGAAGAGCGTTCTAACAAACGTTCTAAATGGCTATTTCTACGTAATTTCAGGAAGTATCAAATCGATTTCAGAAGTAATGGTTGCAAATTGATGGTGGCAGCCCTTTTGTTCTAACATAGACTCTATTTTATGTGTGTGTGTCTCACCACCTGGTGGTTGCAGGAGCAAAAAATGTACTAGATTGCGTTTTTTGTTTTATGGAAGGGCCTAGAATCATGAAATTTGGAATGGTAGTTACTTATAAGATGTCAATGATCTCTAAGAACATTCCTAAAAAAAATCGAAATTTAAAAGGGGTGAAAAGCTTTCTAAAAACGTTCCAAATGCCGATTTGTGAGCAATCTCAGGATAAATCAAACTGATTTAAAAAATAATGGTAGGAAATTGATGCTGAAAGCCTCTGCTCTAACACAGACGCCATTTCATGTCGGTGTCACTACCACTTATGGGTTGCAGCAGCAAAAAACGTTCTAAATTGCGATTTTTGTGATCGGTATAAGGGCTAGCAACTTGAAATTAGGCTTGATACATATTTATTAGATATAAATGATCTTTAAGAACAGCTTCGAAAATAATGGAAATTTAAAAGGGGTGAAAATGCGAGAAAAGCATTCTAAAACCGTTCTAAATTGCGATTTCTACACAATCTCAGGAAATATCAAACCGATTTCAAAAGTAATGGTTGCAAATGGATGGTGAAAGTACCTGTTATAACACTGGTTATATTTTATGTTATTGTCACTACCACCTGGGGGTTGCAGGAGCAAAAAATATTCTGAATTGCGTTTTTGTGATACTGAGGGATCTACCATTTTGAAATTTGGCATGGCATACTTAAAGGATGCAAATGCTTTCTAAGAACCGTCGGAAGAAAATTCCAAATTTAAAAGTAAGAAGCGAGCAAAAAGCGTTCTAAAAATGTTCAAATTACACTTTTTATGCATTCGTATCAAATACCAAACCGATTTAAAAATAATGCTTGCAAATTTGTGGTGATAGAATCTGCTCAAACATAAGCTATATTTTATGTTGGTGCCACTACCATACCAGAGGGTTTCAGGAGCAAAAAACATTCAAAATTGCAATTTATGTGATACTAAAGAAGCTAGATACATTAAATATGGCATGGTAGTTACTTTTAATATATAAATGTCCTCTAAGTACAGTCGAAAGTAAATTCGAATTAAAAAGGGGTGAAGCAAAGGGGAGGAGCGAAAAGCGTTCTAAAAAAGTCCTAAATTACGATTTCTATGCAGTCTCAGGAAATATAAACCGATTATAAAAGTAATAATTGCGAATCATAGGTGACAGTCTCTGATCCTACACAGGCTATATTTTATGCCGGTGACTTTCTACTTGGGGTTGGCAAAAACAGCAAACGCTCTAAAAAAGGCCCTTAAAAGCTTTCTAAATTATGTTTCTGTGGAATATTAGAAAATACCAAACCGATTTCAAAATTAATGTTTGAAAATTAATGGTGAAGGTCCCTATTTCAATATGGAATTTTATGTTGAGAGAGATGGTAGACCGTTATACAAGAAGCTTGGAATTTGACATGATGGCTAATTTTAAGATGTAAGAAGATGGTTTCGAAAAAATTCAAAACTGCAAATCAATGCTGAAATGAGCGTATTAATTGAGCATAAAAGTTTCAAAATATTTTCTAAATTATCATTTATTTAGTTTTAGTTCTTTTAATTAATTTAATTCTCTTTTCTACCTAATGCAGTGTAATAATGAAGTTTACTCAAACTGTGTTTTAAATAGTAATTTTTGAATTTTTTCCTAAAAATATAATTCCTTTTAATATAAATTAGACATAAATATCGTCTGGCATATTTGAACTATTACGCGAGCAAAGCCGCGGGGTTTGCTAGTTAGTAACATTTAAACTATTCCTAGCAGTAAAATTTACGCTAATGTAAATAGGCACACAAATACCACTTGACATATTTCAACAACCCGAGGCTTTTCAATGTGGCAAAATATTAGCTATATACATAGCAAGAGAAGGAAAACTGTGAGGGGAAAAAAAATGCTTTTTAGCTAAAATTAGGAATATTCCATAGATTTCGTATCTGGATATGCATTAATAAATTATCAATTAATTAATTATTCATATGTTTATTTTATTTTATTTTGTAGGACCGATACATGATCCCATGATCAATGAGGGTCTCTTTGAGGGAGACATTATGGTTATTGACCCTGACTCAGTAAGTAACTCAAGTCATGATATTAAATATGTGATTTTATGATATTAAATATTTAATATATGTGATATTAAATTTTAGACTGCTAGAAACCAATAAATTGTTTTATGTGCTTTTAATAAAACACAAAATGTCTGAAGATTTATATACCCTTTAAAATTTTTTATCATAGGAGCGTTTTTTTCCCTTTTTTATTTATAAAATTATTTACCAAGTAGCAATATAATTACATAGCTGTCAACTTTTCCTTTATTTTTTGACATACATATAATGCTTTGAACCATTAAAAAATGCAGTGAAACTTCTTTTAAAGGCCACCTCTATTCAAGGGCCACCCCTATTAAGGGCCAATATTTTTAGGAAAGAAAATTTTTCTCATAGACGTAATGTTAAATTTACTTTTATTAAAGGCCGCACCTACCCCTGATAAATGCCATTTTTTTCACATGCGTCTTAAATCCTAAACAGGTGTATTGAATTCCTGAACCAAAATATAAGAGTTCAGCAAATAACTGCACTTGCAACAAAGAAAGCAGGGGGAGATGGGGAGGATTTAGTAACACAATGAAAGACTACAAACTTTTCCACAAGTGAGACAAACAAGTGACCCTCACACTTTGTTCTTTTAACCTGCAGGGGTTGGGTTGGAGGGGAAACTTGACCCTTTCTTGTGGGCACACAAAGGATAACAGGTTATCTAGAAAAACTGATTCCGCATTTACTAAAACTGTGAATGCATATTGAAGCACAATTTTTACACTAGAAATTTTATGCTCAGGCTTATGTAAAATTTAAAATTATGGCACCTAAATCAAGCCAAAGAGTACCTTTGGATTTGAATGACAAAATCAAAGTTTTTAATTGTCATGATCAAGGAACATCTGCAAGAAAATTGGCTTCACAGTTTAATTGCAGCAAGAACCAAATAAACAATATTGTTAAAAACAAAGAGAATTTACTGAAATAATATGCAGATTTTAAAAATCGCGGGATAAAAAGAAAGAGAAATGAAAAATTTGGTCACCCCTATTCAAGGGCCACCCCTCATAAGGGTCAGTTTTCAATGGAACGACAGGTGGCCCTTACAGAGAGGTTTCACTGTATAATTTGTTATGCCTAATGCTAAGACAGTATGCAATTTAATTTGATAATTTGTTTTTATTTTTCCTCTATCCTTCTTTATCTTGTTTTATTTTGAACTTAATTGGTGTTCAATGGCTTATTTCTCTGTTTTATGTGTGTGGTAGTCCCAAATTCATATTCTTTAGCTAATTTATGGCTAATGTGAAGATGAAACCACACATTTTATTTGTGGAACGTAAGGCATTTGGAACTCGATGATTCCGTCTAAGTTCTACACATTTCCATTATTCCATTTCTGTTATTCAATTTCTGCTGTTTTTTATTATGTTTTTGGAATTTATGTTAAGTGTTTGTCTTTTTTCTTGCGGGGGGGGGGGGGGTATTTTTGTCAATTTGTTAATGTCATTTTATTAATAATTTCACAGTTTTTGTTGATGTTTGGTAATGTTTATTTCATGGTTATATATATATATATATATATATATGCTTTTTTTCTCACAGAAAACGACTATTTTGCTTATATAATTCAATTCTGTACTCTTGATAACGTAATTCAATATATAAGCTTTTCAATTATTTTTATCGGTATCCATATTCTTCTTTTTTTCTTCCATATTAATTCTTGTAATATAGTACAAGGGACTTTATTTTACACATAGCAGCTTGTATATTATGTTTTTGGTATCCATATTAAGTGTGTTGGGGGAAACTGTATTATTGTCATTTCATTCATACTATCACAATTTTTGAGGGTGATCGGTAATGTTTATTTAATGGTTATATATATGTATATATATATATATATATATATATACCTTCTTTTTTTTCTATGTACAGCACTGTTTATACGTTTCTCATTTATATGTCTATCACATTTATACGTCGTTTCACTGCGGTCCCGGTTTATAATGTTGTAATGTTTAATTTATACGACACAGAACTTCGGATATACATCGTTTCTTTCATTCCATAACCGATTTTCTCTGAATTTTTTCCGAGTGTAATACCGATGTAATGACACCGAAATTATGCACATTTGATAATCTGGTCAAAAACAGATTGTCGGATGCTCATTTAAGTAGCGATTAGCGAAGAAGAAGAAAGTGAAGAAGTTATCCTACCTTTTTTCAAAGATGAGGTGCACTGCATTGACACACTTAGAACCTTTTTTGTTTCTCACAATACTAGCGAGAACACATTCCAGGAACTTAACTCTATACATGACGACGCTTGAAGATTTATTTTTAGCTCCCGGTGTGCTATTTCTTTCTCCCAGCTTATTTTGTGTCGTCTCCAAAAAATAACGTTACGCTGTATAAGTCAGCCGTAAAACAAAACAGCTGTATCATTGTACAATTAAATACTCTACAGCAATTTTTTAAACTTTTAAGCATCGCACATTTTAAATTTTTGTACCGTCGTATTGAAAAAAAGTACTTTTAAATGCAATTTGTTTGAATGCTTAATATTGGCAACGGAAGTGCTCCATTTCTGTAGATAATAAAGGAAAAATAGTTGTAAAATAGTTGTAAAGTGGTAATTATGTATTTTTGTTGCCATTTCCTCATAACAACCGAAAAAAATGTAATTAAAATGCGTGCTATTTTGAAAAAATATAAGCGTATGATTTCTGCTAAAACATGGAGCTATTATAAACTATATTTAATTTTAAGTATCTATATTAATGTTACAAACAAATGAAGGCATATGAGTCATTAGATAGTCATTTTTCGTCGAGTTTTTTTAATGACGGCATCTTTTTGCTTCATTTGTGTACTATTTCTCGATAGTGACGTCCTGTGCATGCTTTACTGTAGCTGTTTAAGGGTGTATTCCGATCCAAACTGCTTATTTTCTGATTCATTTTAAAATTCATTTTTGCTCTCAAACGCATCAAACTGGGAAATTCTCTTATTTAGAAACTATATAATGTGCCGTGCTTCTTAATTTTTTTATAAATGCAGAAAATACTGTAAAAAATGCTGTGAAAGTTGGCGTATTGAACCGAATGTTCCGAAGCGGGCGATCTGGGAATGAAAAAAATGGTCATACTGAGAAAATAATTGTTTAAAAATCAAATTCTAATTAATTGAGCTGAAAATGAAATCACACGGCATATTAAACATGTCTTCAGAAATCACACCAGCAAGTTTCATGTTTTTACTTTTAAAAATGAGTCTGAAAATGTCTCAGAAAATTTCGTGCTGTTGAGGATGAAAAAATATTTTTTCGAATACACCCTTAAGAGTGGATCGTAACTGTGGAATTCTTAAGCGGATGCGAATGACGTCATTTTACATAAAATAAAAGCGTGTGTTTTAAGTCTTAAAATTTAAAAATGCTTTGTACTATTTATATGTACATATATTTTTTTTTCATCGAGGGTGACACTAAATTCAGAGAAAGCAGAATTCCTATTTTCTAGTAATTAAATTATGTTTGTACGTTCGACAATGGAATAAAACATGTATAATTCAAGGTGTGCAGTTGATTTAAGATTTTATAATTCTCACTTTTATTATTAAATTTTAGAAATGATTATTTAACATTTGTTTTCAATATTTTAACTTTTTTCAATATACAGGAATCCCTCGACTTACGTAAATTTGTACTTACGTAAGAAATTTCGAAAATTACATTTATGAACATACTAGCACGTTTGATACACATTTGCATACTTTTGATAATTGTTTTATAAATAAAATATGCAGATAAAAAACACAGCAATAATATAGTTTTATATATTAGATATAATTACATTTTTATTGGGATATACAATCAAATCTTTAAAAAACAAACGCAAATCTGATTAAAATGAGCCAAAAAGAGACTCTGAAACTCTGTTTAACCATTATAATTTTGTTAACTGAATTCAAACCATAACGAAACCTAAGTTTAAAGTTTCGATGAAGAGGAACGAGTATATTTTTTCTTTCAGCATCAGAGCTGTTCGTTTGATGTATATTCAAAATTGATATAAATTAATTCACCAATGTTAAATCCCATATTCCACAAGATACTTTTTATTTGAAAAGTGTTCTTTTACTTTATTTTTATATTTTTTCATACTTTTATAGTTTAAATCCAAGTAAATACTGCTATATGCTACTTTATTTATAAAATAATACTGTGTAAATAATGTATATATTATATACATATAATAAATATTGCAGTTTCTGACGAAATTTTACCTAAGGAATTTACAGACTTACGTAAAATTCGACTTACAGCCGTAAAAAATTAGAACTCTGATTTTCTTGTCAGAATGGGGGGGAAAAATGGCCATAATTTTTTTTTAATAACTCGGTTAAGCGGACTCTACTGCAGTACAAAACATATTTCAATTTTAAGCCTTAAAGCATAAGTTTTATTTTATGCAAAATGACGTCATTCGCATCCGCTTAAGAATTCAACATTTACGACCTACTCTTAAACATCTACAGTAAAGCCTACATAGCACATCACTATCGCGAAATAGTGCACAAATATAGCAAAAAGATGCCGTCATTCAAGAAAATCGACAAAAAAAAAAAAAAAAAAAAAAAAAAAAAAAAAAAAAACCCGGCTATTTAATGATTTATAGATACTTAAAATTAAATATAGTTTATAATAGCTCCATTGTTTTAACAGAAATCATTCGTTTGTATTTTTTTTCAAAATAGCACGTATTTTAATCGCATTTTCTTTCGGTTGTTATGAGAAAAATGGCAACAAAAATATATAATTACTATTTTAGAACTATTTTTCCTTTACTTTCTACAGGAATGGAGTACTTCCGTTGCCAATATTAAGCAAATGCCTTTAAAAACTAAAAAAAAAAAAAAAATATATATATATAAAAAAAAATATTCGTTCCCTTCATTATGAAAAAATTAATGTTTCAAAAATCAATGGAGATACAGTTTTCAAACGAAATGCATTTAAAAAGAACTTTTTCCCCCCAATACGACGGTATAAAAATTGAAAATGTGCTATGCTTAGAAGTTAAAAAATTTGCTATAGAGTATTTAATCATACTGCTTTGTTTAACGGCTGGCTTCTGTAAGGTAACGTTATTTTTTGAAATACACAAAATAAGCTGGGAGAAAGAAATAGCATACCATACCGGTGGCTAAAAAAAAGAAAGAAAGAAACGTTTCCGTGTAGTTTTTACAATGTATTAATCAATTTTCATAGCAGGAAATATTGTTTTTCTGGATGTTATTAATTCTCTAGTAAACATTTTCAGCTGCGTAACAGAATTTATACGTGCAGGGGTAATAAAATATGTTAATTTCAATATTAATATTGCTGTTAGTTTAGAACGTTTATCTGTTGAATATGTTTGTACATCAAAATGTTATTTGTTCACTTGATAGTTCATTTGACACCAAAAATCTGATATTTCATGTTGAGAAAACTGATTAATACATAAACTACTGGAAAGCGTTTCAGTCATTTTTTTTTTTTTTTTTTTTAAACTGGCAGCAAAAGAAGCTTTTTCGTCAGAAATGCTACTTTAAATCAAAAAAGAAAAAAAAAATCTATTGGTTCCTGAAAATAAAGGAATGCTTTTCACAATCGTGGATATCTCGCAAAAGGTCATATTATATTTTCGTAATGTTTTGCTAGATCCAAACATTTCTCTTCATTTACAATACTTATAGGTACGGAATATAAGGAATAATGTATAATAATGGAAACAACTACTTTAATTTCAAAGTAATATTACTAGTTTTTAATTACACTGGGTTTCAAAATGATATGAACACACAGTTTTTCAAGCATAAAAAAAGAAGAAAATGTTACAAAACCAACTGATGTCTAATCAGTGTTAGAAATAGAACAAATCGTTTTATTTTATAACAAAATGTATTTGAAACAGCTATTTCTACATAAAATAAACTGCATTTTTTCATTTTGAGGTGTTTCATAATGATATGAACATTGGCCAAAAATATAGATTAATAGCCAGTGTTTGCTCTAGATCTTTTAATTAGTAAAAAAGCGATCAGACATGGAGTGGACCAAGCTTTTTAATATATTTTGATCGATTTCATTCCAGTGGAAGTTGATAGCAGCTTTTAATTCTGAAATTGTGCCATATTGTTTTCCATTTCCGTATACAGCTCTAATCAGTATAGGCTCCATACATTTTCTATTGGATTAAATCAGGAGAAACATATGGTCATGGAATTACATAACATGTACACCATTATTAAGAAACCATTCCCAAGTGCTGTTTGCCGTGTGAATGGATGCATTATCTTGTTGAACATCCAGAAAGGTCCACCAATTTCTTCAGCAAACGGCAGCAAGTTTTTTTCAAGTATATCTTGGTAGGTTAATGCACTCATTTTGTCAGAGGGAAACGCAACGTTGATCTTACCATGAAATCCAAACGCAGCCCAAAACACGAGTGAACCCCCACCCTGCTACCATTTTGAAAACGTTTCTGGTTTCTTGTGCAGATCGGGCCAATAATAAGAAAATAACGTCCGGACCATCCAAATAGATTTTTTTTTCATCGGGAAATATTACACTTTCATATTCTAACTTCCAGGACATGTGATCTTTTTCCCAATCCAGGCGATTCTGCTGATGCATTTTAGTCATACATGGTTGGGACTTTCTTTTCTTGCACCTCATTATCTTAGAACTCTTGACTACACTGACAAGGTACTTTTTGACACTGCTATCAGTGGATCTCTTGAAAGTTCGCCTAAAACTGTTTTTCCCATTGCTCATTCTTTTTATAATGGTTCTTTTTTCCCTTTTGGACAGCTTTGTCGGACGTTTCGGAGACTTCTTTGCTCCATAATCCTCTTTTAATCGAAGAAAATTTAATATTACACCTGGAGAACTTTTCACCTTTTTTGCGATAGCTCTGGCCAAAAGTCCTTGATCCTTAAAAGCCACAATTTTCCCTTTCTCAAAACCACTTAAAGCATACACGACCCATACTTCTTAAAGCTCACTTTGCGATCAGGTTTGGAAATTTCCTAGCCTGCGAAGTATGTTTACATGCTAAACTAATTTGCATATTTCGACTTCTTTTTATCGTTGTGGCATTAAATATTCCTGTACAGTTTCCATGCTCGTTTAGTGAAAATTTCGATGAATGTTCATATCATTTTGCAACACCACTTTTTTAAATAGTTCATATTTTCAATGAATTTAAAGTTTGATGTTTCTTTTACAGCTATGTTTGTTTCGAGAATGGAGTTTTCTGATAATTATTTATGAATTTTTGCCAGGATATCACAAAGTTACTTGGTGTTCATATCATTATGAAACCCAGTGTAGATTTCCGTAATTGTGCTTTAAATTATATTACTTAACACTAATTGTACTAGTTCATAACCACGGCGTGAGTAACCGGTTATCTGCTAGCACAAAAGTATGGAATTATACTTTAATATGGGTCAACATTTTATGGGATTATACATATCTAATTTTATAGAGGTTAATGAATTTTAACTCTAAAAGTTACATACTTTCATTTTATTTTAGTTTTTGAAAACTTAACTTTATCATTATAAAATCTATAAATTAACAAAAATTCCTTCGTTTCACACTTAACGAATTACATCTTATGGCGAATGAATAGATTCTGTTTACAAGTGAGAGTGTCTAGTTTTACTTATATTTTTGTGGTGCAATAATTTATGATGGATGCATTCGTTAAAGCGATGTTTTATAGTAGGGAAGTTATATAAAATGTACTGATTACAGCATTGCAGTACTGATTACAGTATTTTTCAAAATTGAGACTTAAATTTTTGGAGATATTATAAGTCCTAAAAATACTCACACACGAATAAATTTGCTTATTTTAAGTAAATTTTTTTTACAGTGCATCCTAGGTATTTTAAAAGCTTTGTTTTATTATTATTGATCATTTTTGTTAACTTTATTAGGATAGGAATGCTGTCCCAAAAGATTCGATGAGGTGGCCGGGAGGCGTAATTCCTTTTTTAATACATGATACTGTCAGTGAGTTATTTTAAAACTTAGCAGTAACTTCTCATTTAATAAATACGTATACACTCTGTAGAGGAAAAATGCACGCATTTAAAAATAATTATTGAATTATGGTGAAATGCATACAGGGTGCATAGTCCTTATGAAAGCCTTTAAAACCTAAAGAAATTTTCGAGCGGAAAGAGCTACATCTATGCAACTGCAATGACGATATAGTTATGTGACTATAATAGCAGAAAATATTAATAGTTAAATTTGGAAGTTATAGACGTTATCCTGATCCTTAATTGTGATACATATTAAAAAAAGTCCATTATAAAAGTATAGTGAGACTTACCATGAAATGACTTTTTAAAAATAGCTTTAATAGCTGCCTTGAAGTATTAAGTTTTCGATAACTAGTTACCTGTATAATATGTAACTAACATTTTAGAAGTGTGGCATTATAAGAGGCATATGCATATTTACTAACAATAATAACACAAGTAAACAAGGTATAATTTATTTTTATAGGAAATTCAAGTTAAGTATACTGAATGTGTCTACCATCTACTACAGCTATACATATACACTTACATACATACATATGCATCACTATGATACTCTAATACATTACACTGGACTTTACTATGTACCCTGTACACAGTTGTTCTATCAATGCGACGACAAAAAGGGATTATAATACTCATCAATTAAAACAATTTTTGTATTAGAAAACAGCCTTGCAATCCGCTAATACAGTTAAAAACATAGTGAGGCGTACTCTGACAAGGAGAGGACCCGAGGTCGGAGACACATAATCCGGCGACACTTTGTGCAATGATAGAGTAAAGTTAGTAGATAAGCATATCACAAGGATAAAGCGTAATATGCAAGTGGGTCGTAAAAAACAAGTTCCAAAGTCACCCAATTTTGACGCTTTAGTACATAATCGGATAAATTATCCACATTTTTGAGCGCTCGGATGGTACAGTTGGCAGAGCGCCAAACTTCTAAATTTTTACTTTGGGAACTTTCTGGGTTCGATACCCCGACCAGACTTTTTTTTCGCTATGAATTGAGCCTTCTGAAATACATTCTTCTATATTTGTAAATTTAGAAACTTCTTCACTAGACATGTTTTTCATTTTAATTACGACACTACACTTAAAAAAACTACGAATAATCTCCGCAAAGCTATAAAAACAAAATGTCATACTCACCGGTCTGCAGCAAATAGCTGTTAAAACTTTAACACAAACAACAGTAAACATTCTAAACCCATCCTGTATATTTTCAATAGTCTTCATGTTTTGCTAAAAAACCATCTGTAAAGCTACATAACTGATAAATATTAATGCCCATGAAAAGATATTTTATTGTCGAAAACAGTTGTTCTAATTTCGAACATAAGATCCCGAGATAAAAGGAAAAATATTTTTTTCAAAATTAAGAAAATAGTTTTATTAAATATGCATGTACAGCATCTGATTCATGCTTAAGAGAATCGCTAATTACGCAGTAGCTCATGGTTTTAGTTTCCGAATTATCGTTAAAGTAGATGATAAATGGGTGCAACGTCGGTTGGCTGTTTTCCCAATGTAAACTTTGAATGCCATCCTGGATAACAAAGCAGTAATTTTCAGCGAAGTCCATCAATATGATCAGTTCATCTGGCCTAAGAGTATCTCTGATCAACCTCAGATGATTACTTTGATGCTTTGAAATGTAACGATGTGTAGAAAGTGCTGAGATTTTCAATACCAGTTCTTCAATAAAATCTTCAATTGTCATCTGTTTCGTTTTCAATGTATCGCGATCTGTGTGAATCCATTGTTTAAACTCAATGGTGTCTTCTGAATGACTATCTTCGAAAATATTTTCCAAAAATTTCTTTAAATCTTCTGTTCTAGGGCATACTTCACAGCGATGAAGCATACAATCTTTCGAGTTCAAGTAACAAACAGTTTTACTTATAATGAATTTATAATGTTCAACTGTTGGACAGCTTGCTAGCATCAACTTCACATTTTGACGCATTTTACACACACATTGGGAATGTGAACCTGCTGCACCTACAGTTACACACCATTTTGGTTTTAATTCGAAAAATTTGGAGAATCCAATTTCCAGTCCATTTCGACTTCGATAGACTGTAAACATTTCTTTCAAATTGCTTAGTAATAGGTGCTTACTGCATCTGAACTTTCCTTCCATCTATCAGAACATAAATGAAGTTCTTTTCCTGGACATATTCGGCTAAATTCTTCATCTTGAAAAAATTTCATTACTCTTTCTTTTACGCTTTCCGGTAGCTTCTTACCAAACTTTGTTCTTGGCAAAGACAATATTCCGTTTTCTTGTTTCAGTTTTCGTGCTGTTTTTACCTGATGAATAAGTATAAAGATAAAAAGAGGTTTTTTTTATAAAACACTTTTTTATAAACATTCAATATTCATCTTGAAAATCACGCCTATCTTTTTGACTGCAATTCATGTTTATTTTCCATAAAATTTCCGTTATAATGCATTAATTTGGGGTAGACATCGAACTGGATAAGAAAAATTCTCCGCCTTTTTTTACGCTCAAGCAAATGAATTTATTAAAAAATTTTGCTCTGTTTCTTTTACAAGAAAAGGAACAGGAAAGAAAAAAATTAAACGTTATTTAAATTCTCTTTTTAGGATTTCTAAATTGATTTTTCAACGTACAATCGTAAATTAATTTATATTAAATTATTAATTGATAAAAGCATTTAAAAAAATATTACATACTTCATTTTTTATTTATGATTTATTTTCTATTTTTTAGTCTTCAAAAATGTTTCATTATTACAGATTCACAGTGCTTTGGCACTGATTGATGATCGTTTATTGGCGCATCATAAAATGCATTGTTTTTTTCAACTCTCGTACAATTGTACGAGTAACGAAGAATAATTGGCTATTTGTCACCTGTGGCTGTCTAATAGACAAAGCCTTAAAATGAAAGTATTAATTTAAAATTAAGTTCTAAAAATATTAAACTGTTGTATTGTCTCCGGAAACACATTTCTACACACTTTTCCTAATTCTAGCATATCAGGAAGCGGCCTAAAAGTCAATTGCAAAATCCCTTCTTTACATACAAACGAACAGCTTGAGTTAACTAAAAGAGTGTATATATATATATATATATATGTATTGTTCTAAATATGTAACAGTTTTTAAAATAAATTAATTGTCAAATGTTTAAACTTAATAGGTGTGGTCTTAATGTTTGTCTAATTTTCTCGAGATGCGAACATTCAGTGTATTCGATATAAGCAATTTTCTTTGTCTATTTACTTATTTATTGTTTTTATTTTTTTTTAATAATTGGGAATCCATTACTTCTCTTGAATTTGTCATAATGGAGAACGTCGAGGTTTTGAAGGCAAAATTCATAATTTGCAGGTAGATGCAAAAAATTGATGGCTGCATTAATTATAAACATTTCGTTATTTACATGGAATAAAACATTCAATTTAGAGCAAAAGACTTTACGAATCATATTGTATATAATTAAGAATTTATATAAAACTGTATAAATATATTTTTTTCTTCTAATTGAAAATGCATTTAATCTTTTATAACAGAGGAATTTCTGAGTGACGAGATTTTGGAGGCCATGGATGATATCATGAAAGCTTCTTGCATACGTTTCGTTCCAAGAACGCAAGAACAAAAACATTATATCAGAATTTTCAGAGGAAACGGGTGAGAACATCTTTCTATTCTAATAATATTTTACACTCTGTGTGGACCATGGAGTTCTGGCTTTTACTCATAGTTCAAGTATGCAACATTTTTGTTATTGTAAACTAATAATTTCAAAAAGGTACCTAAACTCGCAATAAACCAAACCATACAAAACTAGCAAACTGATTTAAAGTAGGTTAAAGTAGGCATTTCAAATCTCGAAAAACAGCTACTGCCGGATACCGCGTTATTGTATTTCTGTAATGTCAACAAAATATACTGTTTCGACTGCAGGATTCCTATGATTCAAAGCCTGTGAGAAAACAGTCCTTTGAGCGTCATACTATTTATTATTAATAATATTCCAGAAAATACAGGAATGCAGAAGAACGTGAACACTATTTCGATAGCATGCAAATGTCTCAAATGTACAGCTAGACAACTACAATCAAACATTCAATCAAATACGATAGAAATTACAAGAATAAATATTTCAAAACAAAGACCTCGAATGCCTCTAAATGAACACTTTCTCACCTTCTTTTTAATCTGAAACTCGAAAACAAATTACTAAATACGTCTCACACCGCCTCTACTGTTTCTTATTTTATACTAGCGACCGACCAAACAATGCCGACCCATTCACAACATTCCTAAATCTTCTAACGAAACTCCAACCACATGCCATGCATTTGAAAAACAATCAAAAGCACAAATTTCTCCTTTGTATCTATGCTAATTAAAGACTTTGAAGGTCAAACAATAACTTATCCGATTAATGAGAGAAGCGAAGAAAGAAAAACTTTCCAATCGATGTCATTCAAGACCAGCTAATAGTAGCCACGCTTACATATACCGTCACTCCAAACCGTTCCTCGACAGCAATGGAAAAATCGATCCCTTTAACAATATGGTATGAAAGAATTGACGCATTAGGTAGCACTGAACTAGAAGTAAATGTCAATTATTGATCATGTTTTATCTTTAATTAACAATAAATGTTAAGTCGCTGCAACAATTCAAAATGTATCGCTCTTGAAAAAGTGATATATATATATATATATACAGGGTTGTTATAATTAAAGTTTGCCTATTCAGAAGGCTCTAGAGCCGGTTCTATGGCTACAAACGAAACAAAATTTCACTAGTACGTAGTTGACGAGATGCGCTCTGCAAAAATCGAAAAAAAAATTATTAAAATTTTTGTCAATAGGTGGCACTGCGCCAATACTTAAGCCGATATTTTCAGATTCCTTTATTTTGTAAAAAAACAAAATACGGGAAATTTTATTTCACAGTCAGTAAAAGTAAACTTTTTCAGATTCGTTATACCAATTTTGGTCAATCCAGATGAAACACACAAAATCACAAAATTTCATTCAACGCTTGAAAAAGATCACATTTTATTCAAATTTTCGACGAACGACGTCAAAGTGACGTCGCAACTTCGAAACTTGAAATACCCTTCTAACCACCTGACGATTTAAAACTTGCTGAGAAAGTGTGTCTGTGATTTTTTTGACCCTGGAACAGTTGATTGTTTCTGAAAAGCATTTGAATCTACGGTTTGTGGAGAATGGTAACTTTGAAAGAAAAGGCACTTCATTATTATTTTATCAAAATAACAGCAACGCAGCTGCAGCCCTTCGAGAATTCCGGAAACTAAAAGATGTTAGACGTGGACCAATGTCGGATCGTGGAGTTTACAAAATGATTAAAAAGTTCGAGGAAACAGAAAAACTCGACATTCTTCCTGGCAGAGGACGAAAAAAGGAAGACATTTCTAGCATTGAAGATATTGCTACTGCTGCCGTGGATTTAGCAAGCCAGTCATCATTTGGTAATGCAAGATGCAAGTGTTCCAGCTATTGCAAATGAAGTCGATATGCCGATTTCCACTGTGAGAAAAGTGATGCGTCAATTTTGCGCTACTATCCATACAAGATTCAGAGGGTGCAACAATTAATACAGGGTGATACCGAAAGTCGGCCATCATTTTCACTACAGTTTCTTGCACGAATGAATGTGGACAATTCTTGGCCCTGGAATATTCTATGGACTGATGAAGCACATTTTTATTTAAACGGACAAGTGAACACACACAACTGTCGAATTTGGGCGAAAGAGAATCCTAATGTTGTCCAAGAAGTCCCACTGCATGCAGCTAAAGTGCCAGTGTGGTGCGGTTTCACAACTACGTTTATGATAGAGCCATATTTGTTTGAGGAACTAACATCCACAGGACCCATTACATGTTCCGTAAATGGGAGAAGGTATCTCAATATGTTGTCAAATTTTCTGATTTCCGAGCTGCAACAGCGAGGCTGCCTTCAAAATATCGTATTTATGCAAGACGGTGCACCACCGCACATTACTAGAGCAGTTCGGACTTTCTTAATAAGCCATTTTACAGAAGACCGCATCATAAGTCGTTATTTTCAAACAATTTGGCCACCACGATCGCCTGGTCAACACTATGCGATTTTTGGTTGTGGGGATTTTTGAAAGATTCTGTATCTAAAGACAGATGTCAGACAATTTCTGATCTGAAAGACAGTATTAGACTTCATATTAGCTCAATCTCACAGGACAGTTTACGCAATGCTGTAGAAAGCACAATTCTGAGAATGGAATGCGTTATTGAAAATGGTGGAGGATTCATTGAGCATGCGTAATGTTATTCTTCGTTATTTCCTCGTTGCCGAGCGACATGTTTTACTTTTGTTGATGCAGATTACATCACATGAAATTATATTCATTTTTCTGTATTGTTTAGAGTCATAGGTCAGGCTCTGGAGCTGTCTGATTAGGTGAACTTTAATTATAACAATTCGCAGTTCCTCGAAATTTGTTGAAACTTTTATATTTGTGTGCTTCGTCTGGATTGACTGAAATTGATATAATGAATCCTCAAACATCGCCTTAAATATTGGCGCAGCGCCACCTAGTGACGAAAAATGTAACTATTTTTTTTAAATTTTCGCAGAGCTCATCTCTTTAACTACATACTAGTGAAATTTTAGTTCGTTTGGAGCCATAGAACCGGCTCTAGAGCCTTCTGAATAGGCGAACTTTAATTATAACAACCCGGTATATTCATTTCATAATTATTTTCCAAATGCTGGACAAAGCTGTTGCACGAACAGCTTAAGACTTTAGGTCAGATTAAATTGCTCTTTTAAACATAGCTATTTTTTCTTATTTATTTATGCTAGCACAACTTTAAAAATCAGCATAAATTTAAGCATTTTTCTTTCTCATTGTAAAAATTTCAGGAATGTTTTTTAGCATCTCGGAAATATGAATTGTTGTTTTTAATTTATTCTGAGGTATTGACATATCGAAAATGAAAATAAGATTAACTGGGCTAACGTAAAATAATTTTACAGGTAAATAAAATATACAAATTTATTAAATTTCGAAGCATCCTAAATATGCGACGGTAGGTATAAATGTCTTAATTGATATGTGATATTTAAGTAATAAGTATGCAAATATTTTTAATATATAAAATACAATTATGTTTTTTTAGGTGCTGGTCTTTCGTGGGGTTCGCGAGTAAAGGGATGCAGGACCTGTCTTTGGGTTATGGTTGTGGAGACCACTCAACCATCATCCACGAACTGATGCACGCGATTGGATTTGCACACGAGCACAACCGATCGGACAGAGACGACTACCTCACCATCAACTATGACAACATCAAAGAAAGTGAGTGTATTACTAGCAGGATCTAAAAGTGCTGGGCCTAAAAAATAAAATTTATTATCCTTCAGCGATATAAAACAATTAAACAAAAAGAGAAAGGGTTTTTCGTTAGAGGGCGTATCGCTGCTGAAGCCCCACCCCCATTAAAGATATTTTTATTTCCGATTTTTTTTTATACATTCATATGTTGAAAACTTGTTTTAAACTGGAATTCAAGGAACACACCTTCCATGGAGCAGATTTTTCTCAAAATTTTGCGAGCAAGTTTATTGTCAATGACAATGTAATATTCATGCATGTTCGGAGCCATGCCTCATCAGGAGCAGGCTTTCCAGGCGCAAAAGTATTCTTTTACGTTTTTGACTGTAATCTTACACCTAATGAGCCGATTTTTTCTCAAAGTTTGGCCACAAATTCATTGTTGGTGGAATGTACATTCAAGTATATTCAGACAAGTTTCAGAGAAGAAAATCTTTTTTATGCTCCTCATTGAAATCACATATATAACGAACTGATTTTATTCAATTTTGTGTGCCCGGGGAAAACCCGAAAAAAGAGGGTCTTAGTTTGAAATCATATTGAATTTTGAAATAAAAGCATGTCTTTTAAATTTTTAGGTTACATTTCTTATTTAATTTCAGTATATAATGGGGAATGTGGAATGAATTTTCTCTGATGGAAAGGTAATAGGGAAAAGCAAAAATAGGTTGGCTTTAAATTCTGTTCCAAGAATTGTGATTGTTTCGTATACGGTTTATCGCGCGTGTAATTTCATTGATGCAAATAGGGTATAATTTTTTTCATTTTTAAATTTTTATACATGGAGGATTGGACAAATAATTTCTTTAAATATTGAGTTTCTTCTTTAAGTAATTAATTGTTATAATTGTCTGAAAAGCAGGTCTTGAATATTTTAATTTGATTAAAAAAATAGCTTCTTCTTGTAATCATTTTAATATTGATATTTAATGGTGCTGCCCCTATGTTCTTATTGATAAAAGATAAGGATTTAATAATTATAAATTAATGATTCGGGTTTATTAATTAAAGGATAAAGTGTTCTTAACCCCTTAACCTACGATTTAAAATCAACATCTCCACGGTTTGGCAAATTCATAGCTACCACTAAAACTTAATAGAGATTTTCGCTTTGTTTAATCATAGAATTTCGACGATTAAATTAAACTATATTTACTGTGAAATTTTAGAGGTAATAAGAATTTACATTTGGCTCGATCATCGTACGCGGGCTATGCCCGTCATTGTAGGTTAAGGGGTTAAAGGAATATTAAACGAAACCCTTCGTTCAGTCTCACTGACCCACTAGTTTTATTACTTCATGAAATATGTTAACCCTGTTCGAATTAAAAATATATAGAACGAATAAAAACACGCCTTCAGAGTGAAAAATTTTTTAACACAAATTTGAATCTAAATTAATTCTTATCTATGATTGCAGGTGAAACAAAAAAATTATGTACTTTTCATGTCCACAATTAAAATATTTTTTTCTCTCTCTGAGTATAATGGGAAAGAAATCTTTATATTTGTTTCCATTACAATAATCAGTAAGGACTTCATTAGGATAAAACACTTAAAAAGTTGTTTATTTTAATTTAAATTATCCATTTTTATTCATCTTGACTAACAAAACAGTTTGTCCAGATAACTGTAGGCATAGTTTTCAATTTAAAGTTATAATATTTAAAGTCATATTTTTAAATAGTTTTATGTAATTATAAAACCTAGTATTTTAATCAATTAGACCCAAAACACTAAAATATTTATTTTTTATTATTACTAGGGGGCCCTGCCCCCTACGAGCTACGCTCGCCAACCCCCGTTCAGACACCGCAGACTCTAAAAGCATGCTAATTTGATTGGCTTTTAAAAGAGTTCGGAAGATTGGATTATAATTTAAAAAACAGTGGCGATCTCCCTATAAACAGGTTTCTATTCATTTCTCTTTGATTGGGGAATTTTAAGGCCAAATCAGCTGCTGTTAAAAGATACAATGGCTGTTTCCGTCTTTGATTAAATAAAATCAGTTAAAAATATCAAAATAAGCTAATATAAAATGAATTAAGTAAACAGAGTCTTTGTCTCCCGGTATTTTTTAACAAAGCGAAAAGAACGTTTTTTAAATAAGACATTTTAAATGTATCGTTTTTAATCTGACGTAATTTTCACCAAACTTTTTTTTTTCTTTTTAATATTCATGTGAAAATACTTTTGTTAGAAATGAAATATTGCTTGCGCTGTCCTAATAAAAATAGTCGAAAAGATCATCTCAAAATATCAAACAAATGTCTCGTGCAATTTTTAAATTTAAACTGTTTTGCAATATTATTTTTTGTTCATTTTACGTAATAAGTGTAATGTGACGTAAATGTGACGTAAATGTGACGTAATTTATCCTATTTAAGACTTCTAACTCATGTTAATGAATTTATTATTTTACAATATTCTTTCTCTTTTAAAATTCACGTGTAAATATAGTTTTTATGACGTAATTTTCAACGAGTTCCTGCTTTTTATATTTTCTGTTTATAATAGTCACGTATAAATAAATTTTTAATTTGAAGCAAACATTATTGTTTGCGCTGTTTAAACAGTTGGCAACAATTTAAATTAATACCATTTTCTAAAATATGTAAAAAATATCTCTCGAAATGCTGAAAATTTGAATTTAGAATAGAAATAAAACCTAAAAAAATGAGTCAAATTAAAGAAATAAATGCAGTCTGCACACCGGGAAATTCTAACGTATAAAATGATCTAAAAATGAATTAATTCCCATGTATAGCTTTTGCTCCTATAAAACTTTTTTAATGGAACGATTTTGTCCAACTTTAGCATTAAATATCTCTTAAAATAATTCTTCGATTTGAAAACTGTCTGCATCAGCGTGTTTATGAAACATTTCTCTATAATATCACCGATTTTCAAATTTTTGTATGCAAAATTTTTGTTAATATTAGCGAAGAAAGACTTCCGGTCACAAAAAATTCAAAACCGGCGGCGGTGACAGCGTTAGTTAACTTTTGCTTTAGAATATAGAGATATTTTAAGATTAAATTTTGTACACTGAAATTGTAACCTCTGTTACTGTAACTTTTCTTACCAAAGAAATGATTTCCATTGTCCGCAACAGAGGATACTACTGAGCTTACTTGTAGGTAAAAGTATTATAAAAAATATGCTACAGCCATTTTAAATTTGTTCTGCACGCATGTGGTCAGTGCGCTGAAACATCTGAATTCCACACGTTAGTGGGTTTTCTGTTTGTAACCTGTGTTACACAAATTTTTTATTTAAATATTGTCATTTTAATATTTGGAATTTTTTCCAGAGAAATATTGTCATTTTATCTAAAGTTTTATTTCTATTATATGAAATTAAGTTAATTTAATTTAAATAAATGTAATATTTACATATGTTTATAAAACTATAGAAAATACAAATTCTTTCCTTGTTAAATGTAACATCTGTTACCTGTAACTTCTGTTACTACATATTTGAATCAGATGTGGATAAATTAACAAATATCTAGTTTAAAATTCATATGCATAATAAAAATCCATCAAAATGCTTCTGCGGTGTCATTGTTTTTAGATTAACGTAAAAACACTTCTAATGTCTAATTTGTGGTTCTCAAAGTAATTTCTGTTACACACTGTAAAAAAAAAAAAAAAAAAAAAAAAAAAAAAAAAAAAAAAAAACGACATATAATGTGCTGGCAATTTTACGCAACTACTGTATTTTCCATGTTAATATAATCAGGAAACCAAAGAAAGATACAGCACATTCACTGTGATCGAGTTTGTTCTGGCAAATCTACAGTGGTTTTTTTTTTTTTTTTTACAGTGCATAAAGTGTAACCTCTGTTAGTATATATAATTTGTTTCACTCACGTTTTTTCTATATATTTTTTTTGTTGCATATGAGTAGCTCTTAAAAAATGTTCTCAAAACATCAAGAAGCATCTGTTCTTTCAATATACTAAAACTATTTGGTCATTTAAAAACATATTTAATACAGAGCACTGAAAATTTTGACTGTAAAGTTGAATACAAGTAACAGAGGTTGCACACAGTTATATAAATTAATCTCTATTATTGTTTTCTTTTGAATATAAAATTACTTATTGAAGCCTAGTACACTAATGATGATATAAATATACGAGAAATAATATTTTGATAAGAATATAAATGTTGTAAATTGAGTGGATGTTGTCCAGTAACAGAGGTTATAATATATACCTTTAAGGCATTTCCAGGTGACTGTATTTACATCCTAACTATGAATTTTCCTATGCTCGAACTGATTTTATATAAGTTGTATACACGTGAACACAGAAAAAAAATATATATATATATATTTAGTGAAAACTGCATACTTAAAGAAAAAGAAAAACATATTGGTAAAAGGGCATACATTTTTATTTTCACCCTTGTATATTCTCTTTCTTTTCAGGCTGGTGGTACGCTTTCAAAAAACTACGTCCCGAAGAAAACAGATTTTTGACAGGCTTCGACTTCGATTCTGTCATGTTGTATGGTCAGTACGCATTCAGCAAACAGCCAGGCGAACTGAAGAGCATGGAGGCTAAAGACGGAAGATATATGCCCGCGACCTACGATAAGCCGGGTCTCTCCAAATTGGATATCTATAGGCTGAAAACGCTGTACGAATGCAAATAATAACAAGAATAAGGGAAACTGTGTAATGAGCAGAATGTAGATACGCGCTAGACTGATTGAGATTAATAAATAATTTTATATTTTAAAAATCGCTTTCATGGTCCCGGTAACAATAATGAATGCTCTGTTAACAAGCACTATTTAATGAATTATCTAATTGTAGGTAAAAATTCACAGAAAGACCCTTTACTTTAAATATCTAATTAAATATATGTTTCTGAACTGACGGAAGACCCTGATTTTTAGAAACTGTATTTATCGCAATCTTTAAAAATGGTTTATCACAGAAATTTTCTATCTATTTTATTAATCCAGATTCTTTATGTTTAAGAAACAAACTCTTATTAATGACCCATTTTCATATTATATTATTGTCCTAAATTGTTGTTCTCCTCCTCTTAATTGACATTTAAAGTTCTATATTTTTAATAATAAAACATGAACACTTAATGCTAGATACTCCACTTTAACATGGGAACATGTTATAATACAGTAGAGTCCCGATTATCCGAGTTAATATGGACCAAACTCACCTCGGATAAGCAGAAAACTCGGATAAACCGGATTTACACAAATCGTCACCAACTGAGGAGATGAAATAGAATTTGTCACTTAATTCATTAATTTTTATAATACTAGAAACATTTCTTTGATGTACATTTCTGTTACTTTTAAGAAAAACAGGTAATGAAATTGTTTATTTGAAAAAGGCCCTTGATAGTTTTTTTGTTTGTTGAATGTCAATTTTGCTGCAGTTTTTTTTTTTTTTTTTGCTGCAGTATTACGCTATTGTATAGCTATAAATTTCTAAGATTTTTCCTTACCACCAAAACTTATCAGTAAATTTTGCCTAATTCAATCGTCGAAATCTAACAATTGTCAACGATTAAATATGGCAAAGATTTTTATAAAATTTTAGAGGTAACAAAACCGTACAAATTGGCAGCTATGTGATTCTATTAGTGTCTCATGAGAATTGCAGGTGTAGCCTCTTCTTTTTGCTCAAAGTATTAAATAGTTTTTTCAATCGAATTTATACCTTTGGAATGGATCATTTTCTTCTGATGGACTGATGGCTTCCATTGTTATGAAACAACCATTATAAATGAAGTGTTAGGTGAAGATGAAATGAGATGATGATGACGGAAAAAGAAATAACCACGATTTTTTTCTTTAATTGTGGTCATTTTTTTCTCCCCATTCTGACCAGAAAATCAGAGTTCTAACTTTTTATGGCTGCTCTTTCAACTTCATATAACACTTCATTTATAATGGCTGTTTCATAACGATGGAAGCCATCAGTCCATCAGAAGAAAATAACTCGGTTAAAGCGCAAACTCGGTTAAGCGGGACTCTATTGTATATCTCAGTAATATGTATCAATTTCGTGGCAATCCAATGTTGTTTACGAAAGTTCACTGCCCGTAGATATGCATATTCAAATTCTTTTGTGCAGCTCTGTATATGATTTACATATTTTTATCTATACCCCGCAGTATATAAAAATTTAATTCAGCGGGAAATCGCAAAACACAACTTAAAAAGCTTTTTTACAGTAACTAGACTCCATACACGGAAGTGTATCTATAGTCTTTTGTATAGCCTGTTTATAAATTTTTTTATATTTTACTCGTGCACCATAGATATTTTAGTAAATTTAATTCACCTGAAAAATTCGAATTACTGTTGAAAATGCACTTTCAGCAATTCCAGGACAAAATCCTTAGTATATTCGAGCTCTTTTGTGCAGCCCTGTATATTATCTATAGATTTTATAAACACCCATAATATGAGAAAATTCAGTTCAGCTTGAAAACTCAAAACACAACTGAAAGTGCGCTTTCGGCATTTATACTTTATAGAAGACAATGTATCAGAATGGTTTTTGTTCCTCCGTAAAACAAAACTTAATTCTACATGTCTTATTTTCTTTATAGAAGATGATATCGCGCACGACCAGTTTTATAAGCCTACTTCAAGCAGCTAATTGTTGCAACGCAATCGAATTCTTTTATGTTTCTCTGTAAATCAACAATAAATCCTAGATGCCCCTTATTTTATATGACAGACATGATGTGGTGTACATCAACAATGCATATAAATTTCAAAGTGCTCGAAAAAGTGTAATATTATTAAAATGCACTTAAGGGGTCAGGTACCTTTGAAAGTGTCCTAAAAGTTTTTTTTTTTATTTGCTAGCTATTAAAATTTTATTCTTAAGGAATATTTAAAAAGAAACCCTATGCAAAAATTCGCTTTAGTAAAGAAGTTATGACGAAAACAGTTTGAGCTCTCTTTATGTTATCAAGGGGCAATTGGATCTTTAACTCTTTCTGGCGCGATGTCCTTAAAAAAGGACACCTAATTTTAATTCCAAAACTGACAAACGGCACCAAGAATATTTAACTAAAATTTTCCTATTATAATGTACATGAAAATAAGCAAATTCATATTTTCTAATAAATTCGTTTATAAATTGCGGTGTCAGTGCATTATTTCACCAGTTTATAAACAGAATTACTCCGCGCTGGTAAGGGTTAAAGTCAATTTTTTCAAAACCTTGATTTTGGTCACTGCGCAATGTTTCTAAGAAAAGGCTGGATAGAATTTCATGAAATTTTAAATGAAAGTAACAACCTTATAGATGCACAAAATGACCTACTATTATGTTCATCAAGTAACAAATTTAGAAATTATGAATATTTTTACACAAAAATAATTTCGAAATTTTGAGATTTTTGATTTTACTTTTATTTTCTCAAAAACTAACCATTATATTTTTTTTCAGTGTAGGTCATTTTAAACGCATATTATATCTCTACTCAATAGAAAATTTTGGGCTAACTCTGACAATTCATGAGAAATCACGCGCGCAAGACATATAAGGTGAATTCTTTTATTAAAAAAAACATTAAATTTCAAATGAAGTTAAAAAAAACTAGGCCCCGGCATTTCCATTACTTTATTTTCTTCTGGTGGACTAGTGGTTTCTATTATTATGAAACAGCCATTATAAATGAAGCGTTAGGTGAAGATAAAACAGCAGTCGTAAAAAGTTAGAACCCTGATTTTCTGGTCGAAATGGGGAAAAAAATGGCCATAATTAAAAAAAAAAAAATTATGGCCATTTTTTTTCCCATTTCGACCAGAAAATTAGAGTTCTAACTTTTTACGGCTGCTCTTTCATCTTCACCTAACGCTTCATTTATAATGGCTGTTTCATAATAATAGAAGCCGCCAGTCCACCAGAAGAAGTCCACCAGAGACGCGCTAGCGCGTCTCTGTCTATCATTTTTCTGAGCCTTGCTTTTTCTAGCACGCTGTTCCCTTTTTCCCTATCTTGCACTGAAGAAGAATCTCGCTGTAGATTCGAAACAGCTGTTTGCTGCTTTTCACGCATTATTTGTGCATTTTAAACGTTGGTTTACTGCTTTTTAATATTCCTGCACAAAGGCTTTAATTGCTATTTTAATTTTAAAATGTAGTCTGAATTGCAGTCAAAGGGCTAAAAGCAGGCTAAATGTTGAAAAACTATCCAAATTCCTTCACGCGGGATGAAAGTGGTTACCCTGCATGACATAGTCATTCTTTTAAACTGTTTTAGAGAAAAGTGGACACTTATTAAATAATTTCAACCTTTAGACCGTGATGTATCTGAATCCTTTTGTGTGACCACGTGAAAGAACCATAAGACACTTAACAACACATATCAAACTGGCAGCCATCAAAGTAAATTTAACAAAGTAATCATCAAAGTAAATTTAAATGGCAGGCCATTTTTATTAACACTTTCCAGCAAAGTTGAAAAGTGTTTATGCATTGGGTTTGTCTGTTAGTCTGTTCGTCTATCCACGCTCTAACTCCCGTAAATATACACGGATTTTCATGCAATTGATAAGCGTTATTTATGGTCGCCAAGGCATGTTGAGTATTGTATATGAAGTATGTGTGATTAATAGTTCATTTAGAAGGGCGCTCAAAAGAATTCCATTACATTATAGTCAATGGGGAAAAATCGCTTGCAGTGTATTTTAATGACATTACGCTATTTCAAATGTATGGAAATTGATATAAATTCCTGAATTTCACTACAAGATTATTACTATACAATAGGGCAATACAATATATACAGGCTGATCAAAAAATTTGGATAATTTCCAAATTGTAGATGAGAACAGCTGAAATTGGGTTTTCAAATGTGTTATGTTTTTTCTTATATGGTTGAATTAGACATACTATTTAAACTTATTAAACGGCGTAGTTTTGTATCATTATTCTGAATGTGTTGGAAAGTGTTTCATAATCTATGTTTGACGCATGATTTTTTCTTTCTTGTTAATGCTCAAAACTGTTTTTTTTTTTAGAGAAAAGTGGACGCTTATTACAGAATTTCAACCCTTAGACCATGATTTATCTGATCCTTTTGTAGACCAACTGAAATAACTATAAGTACTTTCCCTGTAATTTTCAATAGGGAAAATGCTACATTGATCTTAGTAACAAATATCAACCTGGCAACTATCAAAACAAATTTAAGAATACTAGTGGAAGGCCATGTTTAATTTTCTAAACTGTTTTTTATTTTTTATTTTTTAGAAAAGTAGACATTTATTACAACATATCAAACCTTGGATCGTAATGTAACTTTTCCTTTTCCGGACCAGGTGAAAGAACTATTGTATAAGTGCTTTCCATACCATTTTCAATTGGGAAAATGCTACATTGATCCATAATAACATATGTTAATCTGGCAGCCATCAAAGCAAATTTAAGAACATTAGAGGGAGGCTATGTTTAATTTTCTTCAAAGTAATCAGTTTGAATTAATTTTGATTAAATTAATTACGAGAAAAAAGAGTAATTTCTCCCATTCTTCTTTAAGTACATTTATTAAGGTCGGAATACAAAACTAACAGTATAGAAAAAGCAATCCGTTTTTCTAAAAATAGAAATAATAGTTACTAAGCAGAAATATTGCATAATCTCAATCCACTCGTTACAGCAATGGCTTCTTGCCAAAATCGAGGTCGTATTGTCTTTAATGGTATGGCGTTTTCCTGGTAACAGAAAGAGATAATGCTTCTCCTAATTTGAAGTGCACGATGATTTTTTAAAAAATATATACATTGTAAAGCTTTTTCAGTAATCCACACCCCCTCTTCCATAATGTTATTTCAATTTTTGTGATTTTTCAATATAATAAAATGCCCGCGTGTAATTTGTATAATCAATTATTTAATATAGAATAATTTAAAGGAATGTGGTTAATTTTCTAGAAGCGCATGGTGTAAGCATGTCTCTCTCTGTGTGTGCATAAGTATGGCTTTATTATATTATATATTTTAATAAACTGAAAGATTTTTTCGTTACTCGTATTTACTTTCAAAAATGGTTACGAACGTTATTTAGTCGAAGAAGGCAATTGATGAGACAGTTACTCAGTACTGCATTCGCTGCGAATTTTATCTAATGAAAAGCAGTGTAAAAATAAGAAGATATATTCTAGTGTTCTTAGGATTTACAGACAATCTCGATTTGCAACGAGGCCGAACAGACAACATCTTCTGCTCGTTATAATAGAGTTCTTTCAATAACAAATTTTTAAGTACCTTATAATGAAACACAAGAGAATAAGTAAAAGTTCTGATCAATTATTCTAAAGATACAGTACGTAATTTTATGTCTCTAGATTAGCATGGTGAAATTAAATTACTAATGGCAGCTTGAAAAAAAAAATCCATTCTGAATTTATAAGTGGTTTAAATCTAATTCAAGAAATCACGTCGACTATTTATTTATTAATTTAAATAAGGGTTTTTTAATAAAAAAAATATTTTTCTTTAAGTTATTATTATTATTACTGTTATTTTGGCCGCATCATTTTTTAACACTTTCTATCAAAGTTGAAAAGTGTTTATGAATTCGGTTTGTCTGTCCGTCTATCTGTCCACGCTCTAATTCGCCTAGATATATTAGGATTTTCATCCAATTGATATATGTTATTTTTGTTTACCATGGCATCTTCGGTATTGAATAGGAGGTGTGTAGCATTAATAGTTCATTTACAGGGACACTCAAAAGAATTCTGTTATATTACGGTCAATGGGGAAAAATCGTTTGCAGAGAATTTTAATGACATTACGCTATTTCAAATATATTGAAACAAGATGATGACTTTAGAATAGGGCATTCATAGCATTTGTCGTTCATTTACAGGGACACACAAAAGAAAAATAGGTTACAGTATTGTCTTTGAGCAATAATTGCTGGAAGTGCGTTTTCAATTTCGGTATGTACTTTTAAACTGAACAAATCTTTTACATGTCACTCGTTGTGTATAAATTCTATGCCTAGTATACAGGGCTGCACAAAAGAATTCACGTACCATTCTCCTTATTAGCGGAAATTGCTGAAGGGGAATTTTCAACTGAGGTATTTATTTCCAAACTGAACTAAATTTTTGCATGCATGTAGTTAATAGATACAAATCTATATATCCTATACAGGGCTGCTCAGAGGGTTCGGATAATTTTCTGACTGTTGATTGGAATTGCTGAAATTGGGTTTCCAAAAGTGTTATGCGTTTCCAAATGGTTCAATTAGACATCCTATTTCAACTTATCAAACGGTGAAGTTTTGTTACATTATTCTGAATGTGTTGGAAAGTGTTTCATAATCTATGCTTGACGTATGATTTTTTTCTTTCTTTTTAATTTTCGTACGCATGTAGTTTCAAAGATATCGGATAATTTTCCGACTGTAAATGAGAATTGCTGAAATTGGGTTTCCAAATGTGTTATGCGTTTCCAAATGGTTCAATTAGACATCCTATTTCAACTTATCAAACGGTGAAGTTTTGTTACATTATTCTGAATGTGTTGGAAAGTGTTTCATAATCTATGCTTGACGTATGATTTTTTTCTTTCTTGTTAATTTTTGTACGCATGTAGTTTCAAAGATATCGGATAATTTTCCGACTGTAAATGAGAATTGCTGAAATTGGGTTTCCAAATGTGTTATGCGTTTCCAAAGGGTTCAATTAGACATCCTATTTCAACTTATCAAACGGTGAAGTTTTGTTACATTATTCAGAATGTGTTGGAAAGTGTTTCATAATCTATGCTTGACGTATGATTTTTTTTTCTTGTTAATTTTTGTACGCATGTAGTTTCAAAGATATCGGATAATTTTCCGACTGTAAATGAGAATTGCTGAAATTGGGTTTCCAAATGTGTTATGCGTTTCCAAATGGTTCAATTAGACATCCTATTTCAACTTATCAAACGGTGAAGTTTTGTTACATTATTCAGAATGTGTTGGAAAGTGTTTCATAATCTATGCTCGACGCATGATTTTTACTTCTTGTTTCTAGTTATTTGAAGACTTCAAAAAGGAAAAGGTACCACTTCTTCTTTGAGTTGTTGAAAAGAAGCTAACTCATATAAGAGAAATGTTTGCAGAAATTATAATATCTTTAAGGTATTTTCTCCCATTTTTTTTAATAGCGTTAGGAAAAACGCGAATTAACATACTTTGCTTGGGAATAGTGAGGAAAATTAGAAAATTAAATTAGTTATGAGTTTTCAAAATTTTTATTCATTATATCCGAGTTTCTTCCGTTAGAACCGAGTTTTCTGCAACGTATCTTTATATTAAACTGTCTATTTCATTTTTTTTTTTTTTTGCTCGTTAAAACCGAATTCTCGTTACGCTCGAGATCTCTATAAACGCGTTCGACTTGCATGTATTATAACGTGCACGTGTGTGTGTGTGTGTGTGTGTACTGATTGAAATGGTTAAATCTAATGATTTAACGACGAATATATTGGAGCCCCGCAGAATGTTTCCTGAGAAGAATTGTAGAAATGGTTCCGTGGGTATATATTTATCTGAATCCTAAAAAGAATTTGGTTGTAAAAAATGACATTTAAATTTAAAAAAAAAAATCTAGTAAATATTGTATACTTCTTGTTTAATTGAAATTAAATATTTATAAAGTTATTTACATACAATACTGATAAACATGCCGAAAGCACAATTTTCAGTTAACCATGTTTCTCTGAAATAGAACAAAGTGAAAATCAGAAATTGGAAATATGAGACCTGAGATCCGCTACGTCGGAAAACTATTAATTATTACAAGATATAGTATCCATAAATAACATTCATAGTACACGATGGATTGTAAGAAGAATATTGATGAAGATTGTTGAAAGAAAATAATAATATAAAAAAAAGTATAAAAACTAGAAAACAGAAATTCTGCTTTTTCAGAATTTAGTATCGCCCCCGAAAAAAAAAAAAAAAAATACATATATACGTATACGTAATGTATATAAATATAGATAGTACAAAACATATGTCAGTTTTAAGACTTAAAACACACGCTTTTATTTTATATAAAATGACGCTATTCGCATCCGCTGAAGAATTCCACATTTAGGATCCAATCGTAAACAACATCTACAGTAAAGTATGCATAGCACGTCACTATCGCTGGATAATACACAAATTCAGCAAAAAGCGATGTAGTCATCCAAGAAACTCGACAAAAAAAATCGGTTATCTAATGATTCACATGCCTTCATTAGTTTGTAACATTAATATACACTGTAAAAAATTGCTGTAGTAATTTTACTGCAGCAGAGATTCCGGGCAAAGGCACATAAAAAAACGGGCTTTGTTCCTAGATTAACGGACTTTGCCTTTAGATAAACTAATTTTGCCCGTAAAACGTAAAATTTACGGGAGTTCCCCGTTTATCTGGAAAAAGTGACATTTTCCGTAAATTTATTGGAGTAATTCACGGAAATGTACCGTAAATTTACAATTTTTTTTACAGTGTAGATACTTAAAATTAAGTATAGTTTATAATCGCTCCATGTTTTATCAGAAATCATTCGTTTATATTTTTTTTTCAAAATGACGCGTATTTTAATTAAATATTTTTTCAGTTATTATGGGAAAATGGCAACACAAAGGTATAATAATATACAATTTTCCAAATATTTTTCCTTTACGTTCTACAGAAATGGAGTACTTCAGCTGCCATCATTTAAGAAATAGCATTAAAAACTAACAAAAAAAAAATTAATATCTCAAAAATAAATTGAGATGCAGTTTTCAAACTAATTGCGTTTAAAAGTACATCCCCCCCCCCCCCTATATGATGATATAAAAATTGAAAATGTTACGATGCTCAGAAGTTTAAAAAATTGCAGTAAAGATTATCCGTATTTAACTGTACAATGGTACATCTGTTTCGTTTTACGGCTGGCTTATATAACGGAAGGTTATTTTTAGAGACGACATTTTAATTGCTACCAGAAAGAAATAGCACATCGGGAGCTAATTTAAATAGTTCTTTCAAAATACGCTCTTTTATAAGCATTCAGTGTTTATCGTGTAAATCATCCCTAATTTCGCGATTGCAAGTAATGATTTCTCCAAAAAAAAATTCGTCGCAATACATTAATTTAGCGTAGGTACCGAAACAGATTATGGATAATACCGCTTTTTTACGAAAAAGCTTTTTAAGCTCGAACTAGTGAATTTATTTAAAAAAAACATAATTGTTCTTCTTTTTTAATATGTAGCTTCAGGAATGAAAAAAAAATTCTTTAAACTACCTATTGAGGATTTGTAAATTGTTTTCTCACTGCGACATCATAATTTAATTAATTTAAACTATTAATTGATAAAGTTGCGTTGTTATTTTGAATTATTGCACTCTTTTTTCTATTTTTATTAATTTTTCTCCTTTTCAGTGTTTAAAATATTGCATTACTGCTGTTTCACAGCCAGATGGCCTTTTTTGGCGAGCATGATTTGGCTCATAATTAAATCCATTGTTTTTGTAATTCGAATACAATTGTAACCATAAAGAATATTTAGCGATTTATCGTCTGTAGGGCTCAAATAGAAATATGACTTAATATTAAGTTATTAATTTATAATTAAGTTCTAAATATATTGAAATGTTGTATTGACCTCCACGAAAAACCTTTGTATATAATTTTTATAATTTTAGCAAATCGGGAAGTAAATTAAAAACCGATTAAAAATCCCCTCTTTACGTAAAAAAACCAAATTGAAAAAAACTTTATTAAGTAAAATTAACTAAAAAGCAAAGACACTGCTTAATTATTTTTATTATCTAAAATCATAAATACACATTTTTACCATAGATAAATCACTGGAATAAGACAATCTATATTATATGCTTACAGTTCGTCTTTCCTAGATCTTATCATGATTCTGATAACTATATAAATAAAATTACGCTACATCTCAAAATATTTTTATGGATCCGTATGAAGGTTTTCTGCTTTTTCTGTTGAATGATTGATATCTTCATAGCTCATTTTGGGCAAGCATGTCATCCAGCTATGATGAAGAATACAATGAAAATTGAATTAGTAAATATAAAACAAAGAAGTATGCAGAAATTATTTCACATTAATAGAAAACTGTTATATTATTTATGTCATAGTAAAGCTGATTATAATTGAAAAAGAGGTTATCGCAAAATTTTAAAAATGTGCTGTAATAAGGTGAAACCCCCAGTTATCGACACTTTACTGACACTTTAGCAAAAATCTCCTTCAAATAAGCAGTTTGTTGCAAAATTTTGCAAAATAATATTACTCTAGTGGTGATTTAGACACTTATTTTTATTTTGGAGTCAATTTTTTCACCACTTGGGATAGGCACACATTCAGTGAGAAAGGATCTTTGGAGAGCACAAAAACTGCCATTTTGAGGCAACCATCTTCTTCCTAAAACCAAGATAGTGTTTTTCCTTTAATCTATTTGTAATGCAACCATCCTAAACTTTTCTTAAATTTATACTTCTAGAAAATAGTTAAAAGTCGCCAGTGGTACGTTAGGGCCTTGATGTATAGTTTATAGGTATTTCATTTAGCTTAGTGGGGAATGCCAGTTATTGGTTCCAGAAATTTCATTTCCACAGTCTCCGACAGAGGTGTCAATTATTGGTTATGCGAAGGAAATTTGAAATCTATTATTTAACCCTTAACCGGAAACATTAAAATCCCGTGCACAAACGGAAACGTGCCCGTCTGTGAGACTGCTAAATTAAAAAAAATTGCTATAAAATTTTAAAAGGAAAATAACTCTTAATAATTTACCAAACAGTGAACTTAAACACTTAATATTTAATAGTAATGCATTAACAGGACCAATATTTTAATAAGACAGCGCAAAAATAAGTTTTGAATGTCGGAGACAGAAAATATTTTGAAATTACACATTATTGCTCAAAATATAAAATTTTCGTCATAATAATTAAATAAATGCTAATATTTTTATATATTTCGGTACGATATGAATTAGAAAAAAATATTAAGCAGTAAAATTAACAAAACATTTAATAGTAAATATTGCAGAATGTTCTAAATATCTGCATTTTTTATGCATTTTTGACAATGCTGAGTCACTTTCGTGTTCAGAATTTATATATTCATCATCTGAAATACTTTCAACATCGCTTATGCTACTTACTACTTCATCAAACAATCTCAAAGCAGTTTCTCCAGTCTTTTTTATCACTGTAGCGTACCCGCTTTGACAGCTCCTCCATATCAATACCCCAGAGCAAAAAATTATATAAAACATGCCGTCTTATAGACTGCGTTGAAAATAAAATAATTTTTCTTTCAATACCTAAAAATGCGTAGGTGTTGCAAATGGGTGGGGGAGGCAGAGGCGTAAGGATTAGATTGTGTGATAAGATTGGGGACGCGTTCATTTTTGTGTAAAAGGTAGATATGTAGACCGAACCATCTCACAGACGGCACGTTTCCGGTTAAGGGTTAAACTGTTTTTAAAAAAAAACATAATAATGAATTAAATTTATCTCAAAGTTAACACCATTAAAAATATTAACCTTTTCTAGGAGTGTCTAAGTACCACTCGTCAGTTACTGTTCCATGAATATTACTTATCGTATACCTGTGTTACTGTTTCATAAATGTTACTTATCGCTTTTAAATTATCAGTATATAGATATCCGCGGATATCTATATACTGATAATTTAAAATCCGAAAAAAAGGACACATGCATCTATAGTATGATATCATATATAAAAAATTGTTTAAGAATTTTATTTTTATAATAAAGATTAAAGTACTTTTAAAGCATAAATAAAAAGTCTTAAAATATAAAATAACTTTTTTTTTTTAATCTTTGCAAATAAATTGTCAGACACTGGTTCATTTTGCGTCAGTTACTGGTTTTGCAAAATAGGGTTGGTGTCAGTTACTGGAGTTGTTGATCATATTTATTGAAAAACAGTGGCACTCCGGGAGTGCCAATAGAAGTGAAAACTTCAACAATTACGTGTGTGTTTTATAAATCGTCAGGAAATGTTTTATTGTGCAGGAAATACTTTTAAATGTAGTGTTTTTTTATTCATTATTATACAATAACATACACCATAGACATACACCATAACGCAAAAATAACACGAATTTTAAAAACAAGAGAGTTTTTCTGCTAAACTTACCCGATATTTGATCGAATAGTTCACTTTTGCCGCCAACTATTGCCATAAATAACAACTGTTGAATATAGATAATTTTATTTTGCTAGAGCAAGGTAGTTTTATTTTAGCAAGAGTCACGAGACTTGGCTAATTTTTACATGAGATGTTTTTGATGAGATTTCCTTTTTCTAATTCTTGTACGTGTATTTCGGGAACCAATAGCGTACAGGCAAGCATGCGGCGCGCTTGCCTGTAAATTGTTGTTATTGATTAAGCAATCAATAACAATTAATTGCCCGCCCTCCTCATACCGAACTATGCACAATACATGTACATACTTATATACAGAGGAGTCGGTTACAATAACAGTATCACGAGTTCAATGGTTTTTCCCATCTCAAAAAATGCCAAACGCGCCCAAAGAAGCTGTCACTTCAATAATGAAAGTATCAAGTATTTGTCTTTAACAATAAACACAACAGCGTACTGCAACGAAAATGTAAATTTCGTGTGTGTTCCTGTGTGAACGCCGGGAGAAAAAGTGAGTTTTAGCTTCGTTCTTCTTTTGCGGATTGAGCTGAAGAGGGAAAAGTTCCTGTCATTCACCGCTTGGCGCGCTAGTGTCTATGTGCCAAAATGCTAGCATGTCGGTTACGTAACAGTGTCTCCAAATCAGTGGTTTTTCTCCATCTAAAAAAAAGCTCAACGCGCCTAAAGAAGTTTTCACTTCAAAAAGAATTTTAATAACACAATGTAAAAATTTTCAAAATTTTGTCAAGAATAATTTTTTAATGTATCTCTACTATAATTTCAAAAAGAAAGACAAGTATAAAATGGATTTAAAATTTTTTGTAATAGTGATTTGAACAAGAAAGAATTCTTAAGGCTGGGGGTTACTGGGGGTTTCACCCTACTTATTGAACACCAAACAATGTATTTACGAGTACTTTAGCATGGTAGATTTTACATGACCGAATTGTTAGGCCTCAAGTCTTATTAAAATAGGCCTTTGGCTTAGTGGTTTTTTTCAAGTTTTAAAATTCAATTCGTCACCTTTAGTGTTTTCAACGTGAACCACAAATGCAACTAATTTTTCCAAAGGTTTGTGGTGACTCTGTCACCGTATTGATAGATGTTGTCGAATGTTTTTATATACTTACACTATTGAGATATATTATTCAGTAAAGAAGGATTTGATCTCGTGATATACTTATGATAAAACACATCAATCATTAAATAATAGATTAATTAAGGAATATATTATTTACTTAAAATACTAAATTAGTCTTAGGTAATTAACCATATTGCATGTCGTAAGAGGCGACTAAAAGGGGTTGGGCGAAAGGCTGACAACCTTTCACTGGAAAAAAAAAACCTTGTAGCGAAGCCCGTAAATACAGATGTTAGACGGACTGATAGCATGGTAAAACGGACTGGAGCTGGAAAACGGCTTATGAATTTTAGAATTGAAACTTGGAATGTTTTAAGTTTATACAGAACTGGTGCAGTGAAGCAACTACAGAGTCAGATGGATAGTTATAGACTGCACATATTGGCCATACAGGAAGTAAGATGGAAGGAGAGTGGGATAAGAGATATTGGTGATTTTACAATTTTTAATAGTGCAAGCCCAAGAAGAAACACGCATGATAATGGATTTATGATCAGAAAATGCCTTAGAGAAAATATTATTGATTTTCACAATGTAAATGAAAGAATATGTATCTTGAGATTGAGAGCAAAGTTTTTTAACATTTCAATAGTATGTGTCCATGCACCAACGGAAGATACCGAGGACGAACAAAAAGATACTTTTTATGAAACACTACAGATTGAATTTGATAAGATACCAAGACATGATGTTAAAATGGTAATAGGTGATTTTAATGCTAAAATTGGAAAAGAATACACTTTTGTACCAACAATTGGAAAATTTAGTTTAAATGATTTGTGTATTGAAAATGGAATAAGAGCTGTGGACTTTGCTGCTTCTAACAACTTAATCGTAAGTAGCACATGTTTTGAGCATAAGAACATACATAAAGAAACTTGGATTTCCCCTGATGGAAAAACAAAAAACGAAATTGATCACATTATGATCGACAGAAGACATGCTAGTGATGTTATGGATGTACGAAGTTATAGAGGTGCGGATTTAGATACTGATCATTTCCTATTTATTATGAAATACAGGCAAAGAGTTACAAGATTTCGAGATGCAAAAGGAACTAAACAAGCAAAATTTAAAACAAAAGATTTACTAAACATGCAGAGAAGAAAGGTTTATCAAAGTAAATTAACAGAAAGAATTGCTAGTGAATATGCTGAATTTAATGAGGAAGATATAATCAATAGTAAATGAGCTAAATGCAAAAATATCATATTAAAAACTGCTGAGGAAGTAGTTAGAAAGGAAGAAAGGAGGGAAATTAATGAATGGTTTGATTATGAGTGTTGGCAACTGATTAAGAAAAAGAATAAAGCAAGAGAAAAAATGCTGAAACATAGAACAATACAGAGTGAAAATCACTTTAAAACAATTAGAAGAAATACGCAAAAGTTGTTACGTATGAAAAAACGAGCTTTGGAGCAGAGTAAAATTCAAGAAATTGAAGACCTATCAGTATTAGGTGATATAAGCCAAATGTATTCAAAGCTTAAAAAAATCAAAAAGGGCTATCAACCACGCACCCTTTTTTGTAAAGACCGAAATGATAAACTTATTGGAGGGCACGCAAATGTGACAGATAGATGGGCAGAATATTTTGAAGAATTGTTAAACAGACAGTCAAATGACGAAAGAGAAATACAATCTAATCATAATGATTATGACATCAATGAAGAAAACTGTGAACCACCAACTGTAGAAGAAGTAAGGGATGCTATTGCAAAATTAAGAAATGGAAGAGCACCTGGTGAAGATTTGATAAGTGCTGAGCTTTTGAAATATGGTGGAGAGAAGTTGGTACAAATGTTACATGATCTAATAGTAGAGATTTGGCAGAATGAATATATACCAAACGAATGGTGCTATTATTATCCCAATTCATAAAAAGGGAAATATCTTAAATTGCCAGAATTATAGAGGCATAGCCTTATTAAATGTTACATATAAAGTGTTGGCAAAGATAGTTGCAAAGCGATTAGAACCGTATGCTGAAGTGGTGATAGGTGATTATCAGTGTGGTTTTAGGAAAGGAAGATCAACAGTGGATCAAATCTTTAGTATCAGGAACATCCTTGAAAAATTCTATGAACAAAATATTAATTTGCACCAGTTGTTTGTTGATTTTAAACAGGCCTATGACAGTATAAACAGAAATAAGTTATTTGAAATATTAAAGGAATTTAAAATACCTGATAAAATAGTTAAGCTTATAAAATTAACACTGGAAAATACAAAAGCTAAAGTTAAGGTACAGGGAAGTCTTTCAAGAGAATTCGCAGTGAATTCAGGTCTAAAGCAAGGTGATGTTCTCTCGACAATTCTTTTTAATTTATGCATGGAGAAAATAATTAGAAGCATTTACAACAACAGAGGTGGTACTATTATCAATCGCTTCCTCCAAATCCTTGCATTTGCAGATGATGTTGATATAATTGCTAGGAATAAGAAAGTCTTGATTGAAACATAGAATAAATTAGACACTGAAGGAAGAAAACTAGGCCTCGTGGTTAATAAAGAAAAAACAAAATACATGAAAATGGACCGAATGAAATCACAGGCAACAGCAGCGTTAACAATAAATAATGAATTACAATTTAATGAAATAACAGAATTTAAATATTTAGGATCTACGATCACCTGTGATAATATGGTAGAAGCAGAGATTAAAACCCGACTTGCAGCAGGAAATATATGCTATTTTTCTCTTCGAAACATTCTAAAATCATCTCTAATATCTCGAACACCCAAACTTAAAATTTATAAAACGGTTATAAAACCAATAGTAATTTATGTTAGTGAGACCTGGACCACTACACAAAAAGATGAAAAACTACTTATTACTTGGGAAAGGAAGATCCTAAGGCAAATTTTTGGACCTATTAAAGAAGACAATACATGGCGTATGAGGACAAATATGAAGTTAGAACAGTTATATAATGAAAAAGATATAAATACTATAAAAATAAGAAGAATGCAATGGTTAGGCCATCTAATCAGAATGAGGGATGAGCGAAGCACAAAGAAGATTTATAGTGGTAATTTAATTGGGAAAAGAAGTATTGGTAGGCCCAGGAAGAGTTGGATAAAGGAGATAGAGAAAGATCTTGCAGAAAACCAAATTATAAATTATAAAGTAAAGGCCAGAGATCGGAAGATCTGGAGAAGTATATTGAGGGAGGTCAAAATCCTACATGGATTGTAGTACCATTGTGTAAGTAAGTAAGTAATTAACCATATTGAGCTATTTTTAGTAATACATTTAATTGTACTTGTAATATTAATATAAAATATCATATCAATAGCTTTTGAGGTAAAAAAAAGTACAAATTTTCTTATCTTGAGCAACTTGTAAAATTTTTCTTATCACTATGTGTTCCAATTTGTCCAATTTCCCGCTTTTGGCTTTATATTAGGTATAGGTGGAAGTCAAAGTTGAATAAATTTTCTCCAATAGAGTGAAAAGTATCTAAGACAAGATTAGAACCTGGGATCTTGACTATATGCACTAATGCTCTTCCACTGATCTACCCAGACAATATCTAGCCTGACACAATTCACTCACATGCTAGAACCATCGGATTCGCAAATTCGGCAGCTTTGTGCGCATTTTCATCATTAAAAATCTGTCGAAGTTGCAGATCAACTTTGACTCCCACCTACAACGAATATAGTATATCAGGTTGAAATTTCACAAGTCTATCTGGGAGCACGGCAGTGCGTCCGCCAAGTTCGCACAAGCCGTAAGCTACCTTTTCCTGAACCATTTCGGCATACTTTTCACCCCCTCATAACGTCGTTTTAGGAAGAGATATAGAAATTTTTCTTTTATACACATGTTCGTATGGTCAAACTGATCTAAGGTTCCACGATTTCATGTTTCTATATTGAGTAGTTTTCGAAATATTAAATTCCGAAAAAGCACATTTTTGTCACTGACTCACTTCGCATCATCAAATAACTAAGGTACTTCTAAAAGTCGTAGAATCGTGAAATTTCACTAGTAAGTCGGGTTTGTAGCACAATTAACCAGAAAAATCTGAAAACACAGAATTTACGCCTCTAAACCCTTCAAACATGGGGTGTTCATTTGGCCGTAAACAGTTCCTTAACACATTCAATTGTGCCAATGTTAGTCGCCAAAACTCGATTACAGAGTTTTGAAGGGGGTGACGTGATTTCAAGCAGAATAACATTTTATATATATGCTTTTCCAAAGATGTTTGTTAATTAGGAAAAATGAATATACCTAAAAATTTTAATCAGTATAGGTTATGATATTTCTACGATATTTAAACGATAGAACATTTAACAAAATATAACCGCAATTCGGTACGTTTCCGATATAGTAGCCTTGGCGAAATACAGAAAATAACCTTGACGAGAAAAGAAATTTGATAATAACACATTTTCTGGCAACCTATTTACTATGTCATATACGCAAGCAATTTTTTCCATATGTATACAATTTATTTAATGTAAGGAACCCGTTTATTTATTTTTATATACCAACATTAATAATTTGTGTATTAAAAATAATATTTTATACATGTATAAATAAAATGTTTATATGTATATAAACACATATATAAATGACATAAAAGTTCATCAGGTTTGTTTTCATAGTTGTTTATATCATTTGGAAACATGTCTCAGTTTCTGAAGTCCGAATTGCGCCAAGATTTAAAAAAAATGCCAAGGTCCCTACAGGGGAAAAATATCCTAATTCCATATGAAAGTTTAAAAATCTCCTTTTAATTAAATGAAATGTGTAACTAACAAACATGTTTTCATAGTTGTTTATATCATTTGGAAACATATCTCAGTTTCTGAAGTCCGAATTGCGCCAAGATTGAAAAAAAAAAATGCCAAGGTCCCTATAATGGAAAAATATCCTAATTCCATATGAAAGTATAAAAATCTCCCTTTAATTAAATGAAATGTGTAACTAATAAACTGTCTTTAACGATGTGCGACAGATACGGCGTCCGAAGTCCGCTGCTAATGTCATTATATTGTATAATAGCCTACTTACTGTTAATTTTAAATCCGTAAAAGGAAGATTATAATTATAGCTATGTTGGTCGCCAAAACCCGATTACAGAAAATTAGCCTGAGTTATAAAGGTGTTACATGATTTCAAGCTGAATGAATTTTTATATGCTTTTGCAAAAATCTTAATAAGGCAAATCTTTCAGTTTATCTGTCCATCTTTCTATCTTTTATTTCCTTAAAACAAATTTTATTAAAGACCGGGAGGCGTCTGCACAGATCATCACCTCATCGAGTTGACGGCTGAAATTTTAGGATTAGTTAAATATCGATTAGCGTATTGAAATGTAACTGGTCTGCCAAGTCATATCTTTGTGAAAACCACCTACAGACCCGATTTTACGGTTTAATTGGTGGATTTTCGATTGTGTTTTCCTACACTCATTCCTCCATGTTTCGAAACTTTTGGATGCAGGAAAATACAATAGTAAACCTATCAGTTAACCACTAAAATTAGGTTTTCAGGTGGTTTCCACCAAGATATGACTTAACAGACCAGTTGCATTTAAATATGCTAATCTAGTTTTAACTAATCCTAAAATTTTAGCTGTAAACTCGATGAGGTGATGGTGTGTACAGGCGCTTCCCGGTCTATTATAAATGTCGGAATTCTAATCTCAATAGCACTCTGGTCAATCTGGCAATTATCCCTACTATTTATGGAACACTATTCCTTTAAGTGCGTTTTAGTGATGTTAATGAACTTATGCATATGCATCATACATATTATACGTATGCATATAATACGTAATACATTTGCATCATACATATTATAGGTATGTGTATAATACATAATACATATGCATCATTATGACGTCAGAATAAACAAAACATTTTTTGTAGCCAAATTTGAGAATTGACATATTTACCAAATTTGGCAAAACTTTGCTAAATGTCGCCAAGCTTGGCGAATATTTGACGCTAGTGGCTATTTTTCAATGAGTTAATTATTAATTCGAGCCATCTATTTTTATTTTTCCGCATATCATCTGAATAGTTAAATGATAAAAATTACTAATATTTCCAAAGTGCTAATAGTTTCGTCACTGCCCAAAACCTCTGCTATTGTTATTATATTGTACTGTTATTATATTTACTGTGACTATGTTGTTAATCTTTACACCGTCAAAACTTCTGTATCATATAAAGAGAATTTACGGAAACTATTAAAGCATTGAAACTGCCAGTTCTCCTTATGGTTATTATAATTCTATAATATGTAACCTGTTAATCGATATGTACGTTAGAATTAATCTTCTATAATCCGGTTCCTCGCATTTTATTTTCAGGTTTCGAATAAAATTAGCTAAAATCTTAAAACCATCGCACATTAACTAATTCTTCAACACGATCAGATGAGAAGAATGATAGATTTTCAAATGGATCATGGCAGTGAGCCGGTAGACCTTCTATTCTTCCGTAATCGAGTCTATTGAAAAGGTTAACGTAAAACAAAAAGGTATTAGCATAAATATGGTTTAATAAAAATGCAGATATTGCCAAAGGATTTCATAAGAACCATTTCACTCGTACCCAGTCGTATCAGTTAAAATACAACAATTGGCAGAGACCCCAATTAGAAAAGATTACTTAATAGGATTAAAAATTTCCGCATTAGAGAACGAGTCGTAACTGCTAAGGAAACATGCATAAGTGAGTTAAGAGATATTTGTCACGAAAGATGAAATACATAACAACACAAAATATATGATGTGCTTCCATGATCGTAAAGTGTTCTTGATTTCTCTATCAAAAGCTTCCGACTTGGCGAAAGAATGGGCAAGTAAATTAAATTATGAATAACAATAACATGATGCAACGTTTAACATGGAATTAATACGGTAAATACTGCTTGCTAGAGGCGGCTAGTACTTTAATATAAAAAGAAATAAAGCATAAATTTGTAAAGCTCAGTAAAATAAATTTAGGTATTTTTATGTTAGCCGGGCGCAAGTGGCAATTCGCCAAATACTGTTCCCAACTCCATTGTTCATATTGCATTCATTTCATTTAAAGATATAAACTTTTCAGTCATCTCAATTAAAATAGATGCATTTCCCTCATTTTATTTAATAGAATATTTAACATAGAAATAAATAAATAAATAAATAAGAAATAATAACATAAACCAAAATGTTTTATTTGAAAATCAAAGCATTGTTTCTGATTTACACATCTGAAAAATGAAAACTGCTATTGGCGAAAAAACAAAAGGCTAATCAGGAGATTTGCTCCCGGCTAACATAAAAGTACCAAAATTTAAGTTTTTTCATATTAATATAGTTTAGAATAACAAACTTGAAAAAAACATACAAAAAGTAGTGATATCCCAACAAAAAGTTTTCGGTAAAAAAAAAAAAAGCGCCAAGTTCTCTTTAATGTTTCGGCCAGAACAAGTAGTGATATCTGAAGTTCGCACAAGTTAAAAGCCAAACATCCCAAATCTTTCATTAAAAATGACTTCCTGCGACTTGGCCGTTAATGCCTCCGAGAGAGTTTTTCAAATTTTAAAATATGTACAAATGAGTTACATGCCAACTACATTTTTTTATTATTTTAGGCATTTTGTGGCACAGACTACAGAAATAAAATACACATTTGAAAATGCATTTAAACAACTTCGGTCTATTTAAATGTTTAGAAGTTAAAAATAACAAAATACTTGTATTCAGGAGATAATATCCCTAATTGCTAAAACATAATTAGTTACAGCTTTTAATAGTTTATAAATCGAATACTTCTTCATGTATGGAAACAAACTATAATACTATGTTCACACTACGATACTTAAGATATCTTAGGCCGCCGAACTCTCTGAGAGAGTTCCACAAACTCTCTCAGTAAGTTTAGACTTACTTCGGCTAGATACAGGAACGACCACTCACTCTCGTTGGCTATGAAGCTTCGCTTTTACTGTTTGGCTGTTGCGGCCGTTTTTATTTTAAGCGCATGCGCAAACTTTACTTTTGATCAGATCACAGACACAGAGACGCTACTGAGATATCTTAAGGTAAGTTTCTCGATGTGAATAGGCACCCAATTCCGGGAGGATACCACTTCAAAATTGGCAATCTAAGATATCTTAAGTTTCTAGTGTGAACAGGGTATAATAAATGTTCAAACGAAAAAAATCTCTTTCGTCAATACACAAGATTTCAATATTATACAATAAAATATAATGTAACATATTGTGAGATTTGAAGTCAGTAAATTTTGTTTTATTTCTTGGGTTTTACGTTAATGACTTTAGCTTTAGACCGTACAAAATGGCAATTAAACCACAAGTGGACTAAATGATCTATAATTAAAACTAATGTTTGTTGAAACTGAATGATATTTATCAGAAATCTTTTACTTATATTGTCTTTATGAGAATTTGTCTCTTCGCATTCTAATATTACTTTTAATATTTAAATAATTCATAAATGCGTAATTTCCAGTCATTAATTTTGAAATGCAGTAGAAGGCATTAACGGCCACGTTGCAGGAAGCCATTTTCAATGAAAGATTTGGGATGTTTGGCTTTTAACTTGTGCGAACTTCAGCTATCACTACTTTTTCTGGCCGAAACATTAAAGAGAACTTGGCGCTTTTTTTTTTTTTACCGAAAACTTTTTGTTGGGATATACGGTTTTTTCTTTTTCGTTGGTGGGAAATTGCATAGCTAAAATTTTAAAATAGAATTTTTTATGTTTTTTCCTTTGACAACGATACTGCAAGCTAAACTTAAATAGGAAAGATGCAACTCAAGTTTATTTTATGCGGATAACGTTCCCTAGCGAGAAACATGTTAACCAAATGTAAATAAAATTAATTTTTTTACAATCACTGTATGACAGCCGTAACTCAAGTTAAACATTTGTAATACTGATTTACCAAAATTCTTTTTTGCGCTTATAGAGACGCCTGAGTGGTTGGGGGAGGTAGGTTAAGTACATTTAGATAAAATTTATTCTTTTTAGTCTTACTGTATGCAGATAATTATGCTGATATCTTTGAATTTGAATTTGTTTCTTGTAAAAACAAAATATTAAATTATGCATAAAGAAATAACTATAAATTAGAAATTTATTACTGATACTAAGCAATCAACTAGTTTGTTAAAGCGCAACATATATGTGTTTAATCTATATGTATTTATTCTATCTGTCGGCCTTTCGTCCATACACAATTTAAATATCTTAAAATACTCTTAAATCCAGTAATTTCAAAATTTTTATTGGGGTTAAATTACAATGTGTTTTGCATCAGTGGATAAATTAGGAACAAGTTTGCAAGTGCAAGTTTGCTGTAGCTCAGAAGCTTTGCACACGAAGGACGCATATATAAACACACACACGCATGTATATATTTAAATTTATATACTCAAATGCCGGCATTCAGATATTTTACTCACGTTATAATAATCCTTTTCACCCATTACTTAGCAATGACACTAATTTAACACATAGTAGAAATAAATAAAATGGAGAAATAGGGAGGTGGTATTTATAGACAACACACCTTAATAAATATTAAATGCATACAAGGTATTTTAATAAAAAGTACACACAACTTAATCTCTAATAACCGATATATTCGTTCTATTTCTGGTTTAACTTACTTGAAATAATGGTTGAAACCAGAATAAGTTTTCAGCTAGAAATTTTAATCTACAGTGCTACTGGAAGTTTGAAAACAAAGCTGAAGTGCACCATTGTTGAATTCAGGGGAACATTGCGGTGCTCCGGGCGGAAATTGAAGTTCTAGATTAATAATAAGCATAAAATCCCAAATCTTCTTAAGGGGGTGGGGCATTTCGATGCTCTGGGAGGAATTTCTTTCTCCCCCTGGGTCCACATTCTGATTTCAACACTGGCCAAAACGATTTAGGAGGAAGTTTCAAACAGATCCTCGTACGCGACTGATAGCTGCAAAAATTAGAGATAAGTTTGAGGGAGATGGAGCTATTAAAATTTTTCACAAGTAAAGATCGGGAAGACTGCAGACGTCAACAAAATCCGCAGAAATCCTGGCAGAAATCTATGGCGAAAGTTCAGGGAAACCTTTCGTCAAGCGACTCGCTATGTAAAACTTCCAAAAGCAAATATAGACCGCAATTTAAAGCACCTACATTGGAAAAGTTATGCTTCAAGATTAGCTCAAGCTCATAATAAAGATAACCCGGATCAAAGATGCTGCAGTTGTGTAGACAATTGTTTGAAGCAACTTATATTTACTTACCAATAAACACCTACTGGAAGGAGTATACAAAGAGCTAGCAAGATATATGGCATTCCGGGAAAAGTCTCAAGACTTGCCGCAAATAACTGAGACGTAGCGACAGTTGCCAGTATTGGCAGGAGAGATTCGGCAGTTGCCACAAAGGTAAACACTTTGCCTGAAAGTTTAGTTAAAAAAACATCTTAATAACTCTACAAAAAGTTAAGAACAAGTATATATATATCATATCATATCTCTTATTATATTTATTTTAAAAAATTGAAGCTTCCAGAAATAAAAATTATGCTATTATTAATATATTTTTTGAAATGTTAATTTCATATTTCCCATACAATTTTATTAAAATGTATGAAACTCGCATATTTATGTTTGGTGTGGTTAATACTTACATCACAGAGAAAATAAGAAAGAAAAAAATAATTAATAAGGAATATCTGCATGAAAACATTGAAAATTAATTTAACGTTAATAGGTTAAAAATTAACATTTTTATAATTCCTAACTTCCTTAGCCAAATGGTTTTTCGCTTGGTATCTAAAGTTAAAATTTGTACGAAAAACAAAATCTGAAGTCAAATGTTAGCATTTAAAATTTAAAAATTTGCTACTATAGCAACACGAGAAGGCCCAAAAACCTTATTTTAGTACAGAGTGTTCGGATACCACCGGGCAAATTGTGCAGATTGAAAATACTCGTTCGCATCGTAGTAGAAGGAAAATGTCAAAAGAACCATACTTGTGAAACTCATAGTTTTCGAGAAAAAGGAGAAAGAAAAAAGTATGACGTCATATCTGAACTATCGAAAATAAGTTTTATTGCGAACCTCATAAAGCTGAAAAACGGATGAAAAACAAAGAAAAAAAAATTTTTTTTTAAGATAAATATTGTGTTCCCTAGATTTGTGAAAGGGGAACAAATTAAAAAGAGATTGTTGGTAGTCCCGTGTCTATTATGCAAATGAATAACTGCCGTTTGACTCGATTTAAAATGCAGGTGATTGAAACTATCGGCAATCTTCGCATCGTGATAATATAAATGAGTGAGTATTGCGGTATGTACTATATTTTCGGTCAGTGTAATAACAATGCATTACAAGCTACCAAGGAACATGTGACGTCATACTTTTTCTTTTACATTTTTCTCTAAACTATGCGTCGTCGAGGCACGCTTCGTTCGACAACTTTTATGTACTCAGATTCAGATCGATGATTCGCGTTCTGCACAGTTTGTCCACTGTATCCGAACACCCTGTATACATTTAATGAAGACAAATAATTAAATTGTATCGGGCGTTCTCTCTCTTTCCCTGTTTGGGAGGGAAAAGGGGAACATGTGTACAGTAGAAAATATAAAATCCAAACGATCGATGGCTTTAATATCAGTACTAATTGATGCAAGAAAAACGTATCGTTTTAATTAGTATAGACGCCTTTATTTATGTTTTTTAACACTTTCTAACAAAGTTGAAAAGTGTTTATGACTTCGGTTTGTCTGTCCGTCTGGCCGCGCTCTAACTTTCGTAAACATACTCGGATCGTTCTGAAATTTTTGGATGTTAGTGACCTCTACCATAGCACGATCCCTATTTCAAATGAAGTTTGTAGCGTGTTTAGTTCATTTACAGGGACAGTCAAAAGTTTTTCATTACATTACGACCAATGGGAAAAAATCGTTTCAAATGATTTTTAATGGTGTTACACTCTTTTAAACATAGCAAATTGATATGCATTAATGAAGTCCACTAAATTATGCATTCTGTAGAAATTCGGTGCAAAGAATAGTTATTATTAATTTACAGGGCCACACAGAATAATTCCGTTACATAATGGTACAGGGTTGGAATTGTTTGCGGCGTATTTGAATTATGTTAAACTATTTCATATATATTGAAATTGATATACCATCTCTGAGTTATAGTATAAGTTAGCATTTACAGGGACACACAAAAGATTTCAGATACTATTTTGTATCCGAATTACTGTACATTAGCGATGATTGCAGCAAATTCAATTTTAATTATGATATGGTCTTTTATGTTTCACTATATTTATGTATACTATATGGTGTGTATAAATGCTATAATTCATATACAGGGCTACACAAAAGAATTCGTAAGGATTACTGGGTATGAGCGCAAATTACTTAAAGGTGGTTTTTAAATAAGTTATACATTTGTCAGCTGAACTGCATTTAGTTTACTAAGAAATGGTTTTAAAATATAGATAAAATGATATACAGGGTCACGGAAAGAATTGGATACATGGCCGCCTGTAAATGATGATTTCCAGAAATGTGATTTCAGTAGTTTTAAAAGTGTTTTGAGTTTAAATAAAATTTTAGCTAAATAGTGGCGTGTAATAAAGGTTCTAGATAAACTACAGGGTTGTACAAAAGTATTCAAGTATGTTTCTATGTGTTAGTATAAATTGCTGACAGAGAAATTTCAATTTGTTATGTGTTTTCTTGCTAAACTAAATTTTCCCATTATGTAATATAGATATCAACCTACAGATCCAATACAGGGCTCTTCAAAAGAATTGGAATACATATTTGGATATGGACGGTAACTGTTCAGATCAGTTTTTCATATGTTTTATGCGTTTTCTAAAATGTTTACTTAGTTATCTTATTTGCCTCAATAAGTAACGAAGTTTTTTTAAAGCATTCAGTAAGTGTTGGAAAGTGTTTCATAATCCATGCTTAACGCATGATTTTTCTTTCTTGTTAATTTATCACGAGGGATCATTCTCATATTAAAACTCGATTCAACTTTATAAGGTTCTATAGCAACACCATAGTTTAATTACATATTTAAGATCAGCCTGATAAAAGACGAGAAAATGCCAATATTTAACACTTTTGTAGGTTTATTTAATAAAACTAAACCTGTGGCTATACGTTCCATGAAGGATCAGAGACGACAGTGTCCAACCCTATGTTTACTTCACCCTGTGCTCGGAGATGCTGTACAATATATGTCCCGGTCAGTTGGTCAGCCTAACTCGAGACCCTCGGTGTTTAGTTTCCAAGCAAGCTTGGTACTCATCTTTGAGTGAACCTTGCCCAGCCGGTAGACGAACTCGCGATCTGTAGCGCAGCAGACAGGCGTCCTGACCACTACGTACAGGCTTTTAAATAAGATATTAAAAAATGGTCCAATCAGTGTTAATCAGAAAAATATGTTATTTTGATATAACTCTATCCGTATTTTATGCATTTGATTGCTTTTTGTTTTATTATATTTTTTGCTTTCTTTTTTAAAATAACAAACAGAATACGCACATTATTTTGGATAAAACTGCTTTTGAAATATTAATTATTAATTTATAATGAGACTTAAAAAGTTATAAATAAAAACATACACTTTTTTGGTCATAATTAGAATACGCAGGTCGTAAACTAGCAAAAATAAGTTTTTGATCATACGTTTTTAGACAAGTTCTGATCAAGTATGTAAAATCGACAATTTAAAGCGAATCATACTTCAGATTAATGTTGAAAATCCCTTTCCTACCATTAGATGCATGCTAAATGCTAAAATGTCAATGGTGTATTTATGAATATGCAGATGACCATCGTCCTTTTCATTAATAAATAACATCATAATCTATTTTTAGTGTCAGAAAACGCCGAAAATTTAAAGCATTCGAAGTTTCATAACTCGGTACATTTCAGTCGTAGAAGAATGGAAGTTTTACCCTTTTACTTGTTAGAGTATGGAGAAATTTTTTTTAAATATAACTTATAGACCCAAAGATTTTATAAAACTTTGAATTATGCAATTTTTTTACAATAACTATTTGCATGCCAACAGTTTACCTATATGCTGAAGAAAAACATTTATAAGATTTTTACAATTGAAACTACGCCTCTAAAATTAACAGTTAAGGGATTGATAGTTGGTCAACCATAAGAAGCATAAATGCCAGCATTTCTTAATTATTCCGGAGTCTGATACAAGACGAATATGTTTTCAACCGGAAATTTTATTATAAAAAAAATTTCCAAAAGACATCTAAAATGTACCTTATTGAAAGATGACACATTTCCTTATATATATGTCCCTGTTAAAAACATGTTTGTCTTGGACTGGAATTCGGAATAATTAACAAATGTTGACATCTATGATAAGGGATACCATATATGACCTACAAAATTCAAATTGTAGGATATTATACATTATGTAAAGCGGTATTAAAGGATTAATTATAGTTGAAGCCTCTGATCTGCAGATTTAATAGCTACTGTTATTATTATTATTATATTATGAAGAGGTAAAAGTTATAAATACAGTGAAACCTGCTGTGCGACCACCTCCCTGAACGACCATTTTTTCATGGAACAAAATTTATTACCATTGGCTCAATACTAATCTTACCTCCATTCAGAAACCATCCAAGTTAAACTCCCTCCATAAGCGACCACTTTCTTTAAAGAAAATGAAACAAATTCCTTTTTTTCCTGGACGCTTGAAGAAGGTTTTATTAGAAAAGTAATTCCGGAGAGAGAATCAACAAACTTCTAAATTAAGTGTAGCTTTTTTTTTATTCCGGTAACTTTTAAGTGTTTAAACCTCTTTGTGCCTTTTTAGGCATTGAATTTAACTCTGATGACAAATTAAGAATGACAGCCAATAAACTCCCTTGCCCTATTCTGTCAGAAAAATCTCATAGAAATAGAAAAATTAATGAAATCGTCATTATTTGTTTTCGTCCAAAAAAAATTGCATTTATTTACTGAACTTCGAAAGGACTTGGAAATAAAAGTTATAAAAGATAAAACCGTAAAATCAAAGCAAACTTCAATGTATTCATTTTTTAACTCTGCAGTAATTAACTTATGTAATTAACTTTCGTTTTGATACTTAAATTTTTATATTTTTTCCTAATGTGAAAAATAAATTTTGGTAACGTTAATTGTTACCTTTTTTCAGCCATTAAAATCTAGATATAAACATGACCTCCATTAAGAGACCACCTCTCGGAGCAACCAATTTTTGTTGGAACGGAACGTGGTCGCTTTAGGGAGGTTTTACTTTATACTTAATCACTTTACGACGAGCGACACGCACATGTGCCGTTTAGGGGGTCCAAAATCTTTTAAATGGAACATCAGTATTTTAAGAGAGAAATTTTAAACATATCAAATTTCATATTTTCAACGATTTTACACAAGACAAAAATTACAGTTTATAAAAGTTAGTGCTGAAGAAATAAAAGGAGCGTAAAAGACGTTCGTCGCGAAGGGGTAAATAAAAAGTGGTTGAGAATTTTTTTTTTTTACCTAAGTCTTCTTTAGGAACAACTTTGGATATCCTAGATCTTGCAGCTAGAGTAGAACATCCTCCAAGAAGTCCAAACAGACTTGCTAGTAATGAAATTAATCATTGGAAAGCCAGCCAAAAAAATGAGAAATAAAAGACAATCCTCAAGCAATAAACTATTAGGATAATATCCCTAAAAAATTCTTTTAACTTACCAACGTGATAAACACCTGCTTTAGAAGCCAGTCCAACCCCTATATTTTTCCCCAAAAGGGATACAGATCCCAAGAGACCTAAATATGGATCTCCCACTTTGTAGTATTTTAAAAGAGGCACAACTATGACGATGAGAAAAATTCCGAATACTGCGTAAATGGATGTGATTGTGGAATATTCAGTGTTACTCCAACCAAACTGATGATGCACATAAAGATAGTTTATATCTCCAGTCGCTGAAAAAAAAAAATTATAATATTAGTAATAATGATAATAATAATAAAACCACATACATTTTACTTTGTCGTAGCATAATTAAATTTCTCTTTTAATAATGTTATTTTAAAGTTTTGTGCGTAGTTTCTTATTTAATTACGACTAATTGAACCTTATAAGAAATATGTAGTAATAGCTCATAGAAGCCCCCACCCCCTGTTTTAAATTACAAATATAGAAGAATTCATGATGTATCTCTCATAATCTTTATCAAGAAATCATCTATCTTCAGCTAATGGTCCTTTCTGACATTACAGGAAGAATAATTGTCAAAGGAATCTTAAGTACAGACGGTATAGTGGCGCTAATGTTGTAATAACTTTCAGATATTTAAAAACCGTTCAGGCCACTACAAAACCACTTGAATTTGTCCATATACACACGCCCGAGAGGCCCAAAGTAAGGTAATGCTTCGTCCGAGAGTAGAGTGGATGGAACTCTCTCTCTCTTTACGGCAAGAATTTCTAAAAAAAAAATACTGTACACGGAATTTGAATGAACATTTATCTTACAAATTCAAATAACAATATTAACCAAAACTGTAAATGAAGATGGCATGTAATACAAATTACAATTCTAAGATATTAAAAAAATTTGATATTACATGTTACAATAGAAGCATTTTGAATTTACAAATGAATGTGATAAGCTGCACTGATACAGAAAACAGTAATAGTATTATATAAAATATAATTAAAAAAATACGTAATATATACCGGGTGTCCCAAAAATGACTGATGGATTTTAAATTTCAATAACTTCCAAACGGTGACAGGTATTGAAAAAATTCCTGCAGGAGGCTTATGTATGATGTCAGGAGATTTTGTACTATGATTCTTGATTTTAGTTCGAATTTCAAACAATATATGGCGCTGAGAGCAATAGGCGCTCAGTCCAGACCCGATTTTTGGTACTTCGGGATCCATTCAATACATTTTAATCTCCTTTCTTCGCATGGAAGAAGAGAGATGCCAAAAAAGCGAGTCTGGATTTAGCGGTTATTGCTTGCAGCGCCATCTATCGATGCTATTTGTAACTAGAACTGAGAATCGCAGCATAAAAACTCCTGACATCCTACGTAACACTCCTGCAAGAATTTTTTTAATATCTGTCACCGTTTGCAAATTATTGAATTTTAAAATCATTTTAAAATTTAAAATAATTTTAAAGTCATTTTTGGGATACCCGGTATATATACATATATATAAATACTTAAAATGCATAAAAATAAATAATACTTACAGTTAATTGTAATAACCAGGAAACACATTGATATGATTAGGAGGATCACCTGCTTCCTTCCTTGGTGTGGCCTTTCTTTTGAAACTGCAGTGAAACTCTCCCAGAAAGTTTTACAAGAGAACAATTTCTTCAATTTGACTGACCATGGATCGTCATTATCCAATCCTGTTGTCTCTTTCAGAACGAACACCACCCAAATAAGGCTAAGAAGTAAACCACCAGTGGCGAAAAAAAATACTGCTGGATAACCTAAGAATTTATATATCCAGCCTCCTGCCAGTGCTCCGACGGGCATCGCAAATCCGGATGCAATTTCTAGGAAAGCATATTTCATTGTTCGCTTTGCGAACGGCGTAGTATCAGAAGCATAACTGTAGACAACAGCTAGAATTGATACTGGACCTCCCAGTATTCCCGTGAATAAAGCTGGAATGAAATAGTATTCTACTCTGGTCTCTAGAAAATATGCACAAACAGTTGAACCTATAGAATCAAGAATCATGCCACTTATTGCTAGAATAACGGGGAATTTTCTGCCGTGATGATCACTCCATGGTCCAACAAAACAAGCCAGCACTGCGGCTGGGGCCGTCTGAATAAGTGTATGCCCAAGTTGGTAGTTGGTAGCTAATCGCTCCACAGAATTTTTTATTTTTGTGTAATTTTCTAAGTTTTTACAAACAAAGGAAGGATATCCATAGTGAACTAGGCAGACTTTGTCTAGTATCATTGTTGTGGAAGAAATTTTTGTCATGACATAAGAAAATGTGAATAAAAAAGCTACTATTTCGAGTTTTGGTTTGCTTAGTTGAGTCCCACATTGTAACATTCTACCTTGAATTCTTGAAAGCATTCTTTTTGTTTTGTCACTGTTTTCTGGCTCATTATTTCCAACTGAATGGGAATCTATTGTGTCGCTAGGTGCTCCTTGGTACAATTGTTCTGTGGAGCTGAAATTTTTTGGAGTGATTGGAGACATTATGTAAGTTTTGTATCTAAACAGTTAAGTTTATTTTTATCATGTGGTTTCATAATTTTCTTCTGTGCAATTCCTGAGGTATAAACACTTAAAAATGCTTTTCATTTCATGATCTAAAAAAAAAAAATAATAATAATAATAAAGTATCACAAAATTAGTAACTACTGGGGATATCATTAAATACTCAAACAAAAACTTGATTAAAAATACATTAACAAAACACACAGACTTCCAAAAGTAATAAAAAAATATAAAAAGCAGATTTGACATTCGCTATCATATTATTGGGGGCTCGGCCTACAGACGCAGGTAGTTTTCGAAGTTAAGTACTAATTTCACCAACAAATTAAATTTATCAAACTATTTATTTCACTAGCCATCCTTGTCGACCAGTTTGTTTTAGTCTCTTAAAATTTATGTTTGGGAAAGCTTCTAAACATTGTATCATGTTACGTTTATTCATAATTTAATTTAATTGGACTCCCTTAAATATAATTAATATAATCCCTTAAGCTAATAGTTAATACCTTAAGCTTGGTTATTCCGTCGAACAATTTTGCCAAATTGTATAAATCGACAAATTATACAAATTGACATAATTTTTATTTTAAATAACGAAAGATTACAAACAAATAAATTAGTATAACATTAATAAAAATACAAATAAAACGTCGAAAAAAATCACTTGATGACTAAACACGTGTAATTTGCTTAAAGTCAAGTGAATGTGACATTTACGATCAACCATTATTGGCATTTAATCTTATAGTTTGGCGATAGATTTTTGGTCGACGGGATAACCAAGTAGTAGCAATATTAGTTTTTGTTGCATTAAAATATCTCAATTTGTTGATTTTCTGTAAACAAGTTAACCGTATTGGTTTACAATGGAAGTCTATAGGAATTTGGCGAAATACTAGAGATATCGGCAAGTTGGCATACCTTTTGGCGGCGACTCCTTTTGGTCACCAAATTTGGCGATATATCGCCAAGTTGGCGATAAACTTGGTGGTATTTGGCGGCAGAACAGGGTCCCCCCCTACAATAACACCCCTTATATGTATGGAGATACGATAGTGAAATATATATATATATATATTTTTTTTTTTTTTTTTTTCACGTGGAAATCTCGCAATAGAAAAGTGATTGTTGTGGTAAGAATTTTATTGTGATTTTTTTTAATTGTCGACAACTGCTATATCGAATTTTTTTTTAATTTTTCTGTCACTTTTCTGTAAGAGCTGATTTTATCAGAATCATGTTAGGGCGGTATTCAAAATTTTTAACCCTCCCTCATTTCTAATGGCTTGGGCCGATTTTTCTCATTTGCATCCCCGCCGAGATATTAGCCATCTCAATGTTTTTGGCAAGTTTGAAGACGATCCGTGCATAATTGTCACTTTTATCGTGCGGACAAAATTTAGTACATACATACATACATATATATAGGGGAGATGGGGGCACATGTGAACATGGGGCAGATGTGAACATCGCAATTTTATAGTTATTATAAGTTTTTTTATTTGAAAAAAATTACTAAAGATGATAGCTCTTGTAGGCATATGGTAAAAATTTTTTGAAGCTCTTTGACGTTCTGTTTGTCCTCTATAGCAAAAACATTGTTTTTAGGTCTCAAAAGTAAAATCTTTGTTCCAAGTTGATAAGCGAATAACTTTATTTATTTATTCATTTATTTGAATTTGAGTGTTTTAACAAGTGCTATGAATACTAATAAATACTTTTGATAAATTTCTTTTTCTTCTAAAATTGAGAAATGTTAATTATTTATCAATTTAACAGAAGCAGCAATGTTGGGCACTTGTGAACAGACTAGTTGGGGCAGATACGAACAGTTCATAAGTGATCCAATAATCCTTCTGTGATTCTATTCTTTTCAGTTAACTTAATGAGAAATAAGGTCAATTCCATTATCTATAATTTTCATGAAATACAAGATATTTTCCTCACACAAAGTTGATTTTCTATTGAAACTTTCGCAAACAAACCCTTCAGCAAATACACAAAGAGCAAGATTGTTTACGTTTAATTGTACATTAAATAAATTGAATGTTTTTTAAAATGCAATAAATGTTATGTATTATTTTACTAAATGGTTTACAATAATATTTTTTATGCATTGTTAATACAAAAGTATTACCTTGAACAAACCCCTTGTATTACCTTTACAAATTTTTCTATTACCTTTGTTCTAAAGTTGCAATGATGGATTGCTTCCATTTTTAAAACAGTTATGTATATGATGCTTTGAATGGAGATTGATATCAGCAATATTTTAAGAAAGTAAAAATTTTAAACTGATAACTACCGTAAATTCCCGATTGTAACCCCCCCCCCCCCCTCTTTCAACAGCAAAAGAAGTTAGGGGGGAGGGGGGGAGGGTTATAGTCGAGATTTTTTAATAATTAAAAAACCTTCCTTTATCTGTAATTTACGAGTAAATAAGGCAAATACAGGAGTGAGAACCTTTCGTATTTTGGCAAATTTCCGATAAATAGTATGTAAATGCCTCCTCCCTAAAATTAGCGCCCAAACAAAAATCCCTAAGCAAAATTTAAAAGTTTTAATTTCTTTTTTAAAATTGCTTCTTTATTTTTTTATTTTATTGCAAAAATACTTAATGAATCATCTAAGCTCCCCCCCCCCCCACAAATCTACTTATTTTCATTTTATAATCATTTGCTTAAACATATCACCCAGAAACTAGAGAAATATACATATAAATTTTTCTTTATGGTGAATTTAACAGGTAATATAACGAATGATTACGATGAAAAATGAATAACAGAATGAAAAGCATGTCAAAGGATATTTTTTCCTTGTGTTCACATGTGCCCTACGTGTGGTCCATTTTTTTGAATTTATAAAATTACTAAAAAATGTAACAAGAACTATACATGTGAGTTTTAAGAAATTACTATCTGTAAAAGAAAGTTCTATTTACTATATTGAGTAGTTTTTGTTTATAGAAATTAAACCAGTTATGAGAAAAAGCTATATTTATGCCAACTGTTCACATGCGTCCCCATCTCCCCTATGTATATATATAAACTTTTTAGGTGGGGGTGGTTTTGGGTTCCTGGGGCCCTATAATGAAAAGTTATGAAGGAATTTTTCAAAAGTCGCACCATGGTAACGACTGCAATAGGTAGTATTTCTTACGAAATCTACCTAAAAGCAGATTTGACAATCGCTATTATAACAATGAAAATAGAGGTAACAAATAGCGTATTATCCAAGTTCTTTCAATGAGCTATTGTAATTTATGTATGATGTAAAAATATATAAAATTGAATAAGTAATTATTTGGAAAGCAGTTGGTTGAAATTTCATTTTTTTTTTTTCATTAATTTGATTGTAAATAAATTAGAAATAAACTAGTTGGATGTGCCAATCCCAAAACTTTCTTCTATCTTATACATCTTAATATTTCAAGACCTAGTTACACATGTTAATACTTCAATATTATTAGTTCAATACTATACCAACTTTGATTTTCATCTTAAATTTCTGCTCAAGTCAATTAAACGGACTAAAAACGAGTTAATCTATATCATGATATTTGTTAAAATTATTAATTTTTCCTTATTCTGTCGTTATCAGCTGTTTGCGAATAGCCGGCATAGCAGGAAGCGAGTTCCCGCCGCTGCATGAGCTGCCGATGCACAATAGAACTACGAAAAATCAAGAAAAGTATACAAAAATCGCTAGCACGGAGCCCCTTTACCGCGCAATATTTTCAAATTCAAGGAGAACCTGTTGGCCAAAGCCAAAAACAAGCACAAACATTTTGGTTCAATTGTATGCATAAATTTATACGCTGTTCGATGGTACAATAATGAAAATGGCACAGAGATCGGAATTATAGTGCCCCCTTCCGGCAGAATTTTTCCAAATTCAGGGAGGACCTTCGTGACATGACCACAAATAAACACATAAAATTTGGTTCAATTCTATGCATAACTTCATACACTTTTCGGCGGTACAATATTTAAAATGGCACAAAAATTGTACAAAAATCGCTATTACAGCGCCCTCTACGAGCGATTTTTTTACAAATTAAGGGAGGACAACCTTGCCATAGCCAAGAACTTAAAATTTTTTTTTGGTTCAATTCTATGCATAACTTCATACACTTTTCGATGGTGCAATATTCAAAATCGCACAAAAATCGCTATTACAGCGCCCCCTAACGGCGAATTTTTTGCAAATTCATGGAGGACCTGCTTGCCATAGCCAAAAACTTAAAATAAAAATTTGGTTTAATTCTATGCATAATTTCATACACTTTTGGACGGTACAATATTCAAAATCGCACAAAAATCGCTATTACAGCGCCCCCTACCGGCGAATTTTTTCCAAATTCAGGGAGGACCTGATTGCCATAGCCAAAAACTTAAAATAAAAATTTGGTTCAATTCTATGCATAACTTCATACACTTTTCGATCGTACAATATTCAAAATCGCACAAAAACGCATTTACAGCGCCCCCTACCGGCGAATTTTTTCCAAGTTCAGGGAGGACCTGCTTGTCATATCCAAAAACTTAAACTAAAAATTTGGTTCAATTCTATGCATAACTCCATACACTTTTGGATGGTACAATATTCAAAATCGCACAAAAATTGTTATATCAGCGCCCCCTACCGGCGAATTTTTTCCAAATTCCGGGAGGACCTGCTTGCCATAGCCAAAAACTTATAATAAAATTTTGGTTTAATTCTATACATAACTTCATACACTTTTTGATGGTACAATGGCGACAGACAGACGGACAGACGGACAGACGGACACACAGACAGACAGACATTTTCTATAAACATGTTTTTTGGAATCTCTGATCCCTAAAACATGCAAATCCGTCGAAAACCGGAAGTCGAAAAAAATTTCGATTACAATACTTTCTTCTATTGAAGATAGAAGAAAGTAAAAAACTGATTGTAGAATCCGAAAGAAAATTTTCAACATTCCATATAAATTTAATTCCAAATTCTTAGAAAAAAAAAATACAAAGAGTAAAAATCAGCCATTCCATTGGGACTTATATCTTCTTTCATTTTATGCTTAAAAAGTAAGGTTAAGAGACCATCTTCATATAGCAATTATAATGAGCTTTTAAATTATTTATGCGAAAATAGGTAAACTAAAGTATAATACTAAAAATACTAATTAAGGTAAAATTTTGAATTCCTAATGTTACATTCATTTTTAATAGTCGCAAAAAAATTGCATTGCGTGTAGTTTTTAAGCATAACTCAAAAATCACTTGGTTGAACAGACTGAAATTTTGGACTCCCGTATTTAAAGCCTCTAGAAATCGATTTTCTGTTAAAAATTTTATAGATCATGATACATATTTCGTAAATTTTAATTTCATTATTTATGTACTATGTAACTAATAATTGAAAAAATATACATTATAACCAACAATTTTTGTTAAACAGAAGTCGATTTCCAGAAGTTTCAAATATGGGAAACCAAAATGCATCTCATTCTGTTATGTAGTTTATGAATTATGCTTAATACACGTGTTGTAGCTTGTTGCATATATTACATGGTGCACATATAATCTACAGTGTAACTTCAAAAATCCGGCATTAAAACCATCTTTTCCTTTCTTTTTTCTTTTACACTTTCTAGTTATGAGAGAAGAAAAGTAGCAATTCTTTATGAATTAAAAACTTCAAGATCGAAAGTAACTAGTTGGATGTGCCAATCCCAAAACTTTCTTCTATCTTATACATCTTAATATTTGAAAACCTAGTTACACATGTTAATACTTCAATATTATTAGTTCAATACTATACCAACTTTGATTTTCATCTTAAATTTCTGCTCAAGTCAATTAAACGGACTAAAAACGAGTTAATGTATATCATGATATTTGTTAAAATTATTAATTTTTCCTTATTCTGTCGTTATCAGCTGTTTGTGAATAGCCGGCATAGCAGGAAGCGAGTTCCCGCCGCTGCATGAGCCGCCGATGCACAATAGAACTACGAAAGATCAAGAAAAGTATACAAAAATCGCTAGCACGGAGCCCCTTTACCGCGCAATATTTCCAAATTCAAGGAGAACCTGTTGGCCAAAGCCAAAAACAAGCACAAACATTTTGGTTCAATTGTATGCATAATTTTATACGCTGTTCGATGGTACAATAATGAAAATGGCACAGAGATCGGAATTATAGCGCCCCCTTCTTTCGGAATTTTTCCAAGTTCAGGGAGGACTTGTTTGCCATAGCCAGAAACATGCACAAAAAATTTTGTTCAATTATATGGATAACTTCATACACTTTTCGATGGTACAATAATGAAAATGGTACAGACATCGCAATTATAGTGCCCCCTTACGGCAGAATTTTTCCAAATTCAGGGAGGATCTTCGTGACATGACCAAAAATAAACACATAAAATTTGGTTCAATTCTATGCATAATTTCATACACTTTTCGGCGGTACAATATTCAAAATGGTACAAAAATTTTACAAAAATTGCTATTACAGCGCCCTCTACGAGCGATTTTTTTACAAATTAAACGAGGACAACCTTGCCATAGCCAAGAACTTAAATTTTTTTTTGGTTCAATTCTATGCATAACTTCATACACTTTTCGATGGTACAATATTCAAAATCGCACAAAAATCGCTATTAAAGCGCCCCCTAACGGCGAATTTTTTGCAAATTCATGGAGGACCTGCTTGCTATATCCAAAAACTTAAAATAAAAATTTGGTTCAATTCTATGCATAACTTCATACACTTTTCGATGGTACAATATTCAAAATCGCACAAAAAACGCATTTACAGCGCCCCCTACCGGCGAATTTTTTCCAAATTCAGGGAGGACCTGCTTGCCATAGCCAAAAACTTAAAATAAAAATTTGGTTTAATTCTACGCATAACTTCATACACTTTTGGACGGTACAATATTCAAAATCGCACAAAAATCGCTATTACAGCGCCCCCTACCGGCGATTTTTTTCCAAATTCAGGGAGGACCTGCTTGCCATAGCCAAAAACTTAAAATAAAAATTTGGTTTAATTCTACGCATAACTTCATACACTTTTGGACGGTACAATATTCAAAATCGCACAAAAATCGCTATAACAGCGCCCCCTACCGGCGATTTTTTTCCAAATTCAGGGAGGACCTGCTTGCCATAGCCAAAAACTTAAAATAAAAATTTGGTTCAATTCTATGCATAACTTCATACACTTTTCGATGGTACAATATTCAAAATTGCACAAAAAACGCATTTACAGCGCCCCCTACCGGCGAATTTTTTCCAAATTCAGGGAGGACCTGCTTGTCATATCCAAAAACTTAAACTAAAAATTTGGTTCAATTCTATGCATAACTCCATACACTTTTGGATGGTACAATATTCAAAATCGCACAAAAATTGTTATATCAGCGCCCCCTACCGGCGAATTTTTTCCAAATTCCGGGAGGACCTGCTTGCCATAGCCAAAAACTTATAATAAAATTTTGGTTTAATTCTATACATAACTTCACACACTTTTTGATGGTACAATGGCGACAGACAGACGGACAGACGGACAGACGGACGGACGGACAGACGGACAGACGGACGGACGGACAGACGGACACACAGACAGACAGACATTTTCTATAAACATGTTTTTTGGAATCTCTGACCCCTAAAACATGCAAATCCGTCGAAAACCGGAAGTCGAAAAAAATTTCGATTACAATACTTTCTTCTATTGAAGATAGAAGAAAGTAAAAATGCAATAAAAGAATATTTGACTATTTTTTACTTTCTTCTATCTTTAATAGAAGAAAGTATTGTAATCGAAATTTTTTTCGACTTCCGGTTTTCGACGGATTTGCATGTTTTAGGGGTCAGAGATTCCAAAAAACATGTTTATAGAAAATGTCTGTCTGTCTGTGTGTCCGTCTGTCCGTCTGTCCGTCCGTCCGTCTGTCCGTCTGTCTGTCGCCATTGTACCATCAAAAAGTGTATGAAGTTATGTATAGAATTAAACCAAAATTTTATTATAAGTTTTTGGCTATGGCAAGCAGGTCCTCCCGGAATTTGGAAAAAATTCGCCGGTAGGGGGCGCTGATATAACAATTTTTGTGCGATTTTGAATATTGTACCATCCAAAAGTGTATGGAGTTATGCATAGAATTGAACCAAATTTTTAGTTTAAGTTTTTGGATATGACAAACAGGTCCTCCCTGAATTTGGAAAAAATTCGCCGGTAGGGGGCGCTGTAAATGCGTTTTTTGTGCGATTTTGAATATTTTACCATCGAAAAGTGTATGAAGTTATGCATAGAATTGAACCAAATTTTTCGTTTAAGTTTTTGGCTATGGCAAGCAGGTCCTCCCTGAATTTGAAAAAAATTCGCCGGTAGGGGGCGCTGTAATAGCGATTTTTGTGCGATTTTGAATATTGTACCGTCCAAAAGTGTATGAAGTTATGCATAGAATTAAACCAAATTTTTATTTTGAGTTTTTGGATATGGCAAGCAGGTCCTCCATGAATTTGAAAACAATTCGCCGTTAGGGGGCGCTGTAATAGCGATTTTTGTGCGATTTTGAATATTGCACCATCGAAAAGTGTATGAAGTTATGCATAGAATTGAACCAAAAAAAAAAAATTTTAAGTTCTTGGCTATGGCAAGGAGGTCCTTTCTTAATTTGTAAAAAAATCTCTCGTAGAGGGCGCTGTAATAGCGATTTTTTTACAATTTTTGTGCCATTTTGAATATTATACCGCCGAAAAGTGTATGAAGTTATGCATAGAATTGAACCAAATTTTATGTGTTTATTTTTGGTCATGTCACGAAGGTCCTCCCTGAATTTGGAAAAATTCTGCCGGAAGGGGGCACTATAATTGCGATGTCTGTACCATTTTCATTATTGTACCATCGAAAAGTGTATGAAGTTATCCATATAATTGAACCAAATTTTTTGTGCATGTTTCTGGCTATGGCAAACAAGTCCTCCCTGAACTTGAAAAAATTCCGAAAGAAGGGGGCGCTATAATTCCGATCTCTGTACCATTTTCATTATTGTACCATCGAACAGCGTATAAAATTATGCATACAATTGAACCAAAATGTTTGTGCTTGTTTTTGGCTTTGGCCAACAGGTTCTCCTTGAATTTGGAAATATTGCGCGGTAAAGGGGCTCCGTGCTAGCGATTTTTGTATACTTTTCTTGATTTTTCTTAGTTCTATTGTGCATCGGCGGCTCATGTAGCGGCGGGAACTCGCTTCCTGCTATGCCGGCTATTCGCAAACAGCTGATAACGACAGAATAAGGAAAAATTAATAATTTTAACAAATATCATGATATAGATTAACTCGTTTTTAGTCCGTTTAATTGACTTGAGCAGAAATTTAAGATGAAAATCAAAGTTGGTATAGTATTGAACTAATAATATTGAAGTATTAACATGTGTAACTAGGTTTTGAAATATTAAGATGTATAAAGTAGAAGAAAGTTTTGGGATTGGCACATCCAACTAGTTTCATTTGTGATTATTTTCAGGGAACTGCAACGTTGCTTAGCAACAGGAACAACTTTGGGGACAACTTTAGTGAATGCATGGCACAATATATCGCTGGAACGAATTTTCGGCAACGGTGACATTAATGATGAGAAAGAATTTTTAGATTTTCACATTTCCCGTGTAAAGGCCGCAATTTATGAGCTCATTGAACACGCAAAATCTAAAAATGCCTTAAGTGTAAAAAAAAAAGGCATATAGATGATTGGCTAAGAATTGATGAAAATGCATCAACGACGAACAATTTAACGGGCAGCGAGATCACTGAAACTGAGCTAAATAGAACATCCAATAATGCTAGTTGCAGCTCAGAAGATGCGGATGAACAACCGCCAGAAGAAAAGGTGTCAGTAGAAAAATGCATTTTTTTTTTTTTTGGCCATTGTTTCCCCCCCCCCCCATCCTTCTTCTGATCAGAAAATCAGAGTTCTAACTTTTTACGGCTGCTCTTTCATCTTCACCTAACACTTCATTTATAATGGCTGTTCATAATAATAGAAACCACCAATCCATCAGAAGAAAATGATCCATTCCAAAAATATAAGTTCGATTGAAAAAAAAAATACTTAATATATACATATTTTTTCATCGGGTCGACACTAAATTCTGAAAAAGCAGAATTCCTGTCCTCTAGTTATAAGAAATTTATTTGGTCAATGCTATTTTAAATGCGTTGATTTTGAAAATGAGCATCTACCAATAGCATTAAATGGACTTGCCACACTTTCAAAATCAATTGCTTAAAATGTTTGTAGAATATAAACATATTCATATGCTGGGCTGCACAACAGAAATTTTATACATTATCGTCTATGAATATTCATTCTAGGAAGTGCGTTAAATTTTAGCATAGTATGTTGTATATATAAAAATATATAGAATATATACTAGGGTATACAGAAATAAAAATAGAACGCCTTACCAACTAAGGATGGCAGTTGCTGAAAGTGGATTTTCAACTATGTTTTACGTTTTAAAAATTGTTTATATAGTTATCTGCTTTCACTATATAGAAATATGAAGTTTCGCTACAATATTCTAGAAATGTTGGAAAGTGTTTCATAATCTGAGTTTGAAGCATGATTTTTCTTTCTTGTTAAACTTGCAGAAGGAAAGTGCATGTAAAAGTATATGAATATGTGAATACTACAGTAAAATAATTTTGTGGTATTTTTGTTCAGATAGGTTTAATAATTTTTATACAGCATTTTAAGATATTTTTTAAGTGTTCTGTGAAATCTGAGATAAACACCTGCTTAATCTAAAAAGAAAAAAAAACCCATTTTTTAAAATATTGATAATCCATTGTTAATTTTAACTAAAAAAACTGATACAAGTCAAATAGATAAAAAGTAACGATAGTCTTTTAAAAATATTCTAAACATACTCCGATCAAAAAGCTTGTTTTAACCCTCGGATGACAGGTGGAAATTTGAATCATGAAAAGCCATGTAGGGTCATTCAGTGACCCCATAATTAAAAAACACGTATTTATTTACTATATCAAAAAAATTCCAAAACTTAGCTTTTAAAATTAATTTAATAATATACATAACAGTTGCAGCCATAGAAAGAAATAGAAAATGCAATGTTGTTGGAACAAAGGATTAAAAACACTAGAGAACAGGAATTCTGCTTTTCAAAATTTAGTGCCGCCCCTGATGAAAAAAAAAAATTATTAAATAATTTTTTTCAATCGAACTTATATCTTTGGAATGGATCATTTTCTTGTGATGGACTGATGACTCCATTATTATGAAACAGCCATTACAAATGAAGTGTTAGCTGAAGATGAAACAGCAGCCGTAAAAAGTTAGAACTCTGATTTTCTAGTCAGAATGGAAGGGGGGGAAATGGCATAATTTTTTTGAATTTTTTTTTTTTACGACTGCTCTTTCATCTTCACCTAACACTTCATTTATAATGGCTGTTTCATAATAATGGAAGCCATCAATCCATCAGAAGAAAATAACTCGGTTAAAGCGGAAACTCGGTTAAGCGGGATTCGGATAATCGGGACTCTATTGTAGTTCAGTTTTAAGACTTAAAACACGGGATTTTATTTTATATAAAATGACGTCATCCGCATCCGCTGAAGAATTCCTCATTTGCGATCCAGTTTTAAACAACATCTACTGTAAAGTACGCATAGGACGTCACTATCGCTGAATAAGACACAAATCCAAAAAAAGAGATTTCGTCATTCAAGAAACTGGAGAAAAAAATGTCACTATCTCAGAATAATAGACAAATCCAGCTAAAAGAAATCAGCAAGAAACTCGACCAAAAAAATTGGCTATCTAAAGATTCACAGGCCTTCATTTGTTTTCAATATTAATATAGATACTTAAAATTAAATTTAGTTTATAATAGCTCCATGTTTTATCAGAAATCATTCATTTATATTTTTCATAATAGCACGTATTTTAAGTACATTTTTTTCAGTTTTTATGAGGAAATGGCAACAAAAAGATATAATTGCCATTTTTCCATTACTTTTTACAGAAATGAAGTATTCGAATTGCCAAAATTAAGCAAATAGCTCTAAAAACTACAAAAAAAAAAAAAAAAAAAAAAAAAAAAAAAAAAAATTAATGTTTCAAAAATAAATGGAGATGCAGTTTTCAAACAAATTGCATTAAAAAGTACTTTTTTCCCCAATAAGACGGCATAAAAATTGAAATTGTGCGATGCTTAGAAGTTTAAAAAATTCCTGTAGACAGTTTAACAGTACAATGATACACCTTCTTTGTTTTACGGCTGGCTTATACAACGGAACGTTATTTTTTGGAGGCGACACAAAATAAGCTGGGAGAAAGAAATAGCATACCGGGGGCTAATAAAATGATCATTAATTCACATTAGGATTGAACTTGCGCTGGGATCGGAAAATGATCCAACTTGGTCATCCGAGGGTTAATCTACAGAAATATCATTATTAATTTTTAATCAATACAGAAATTGAAAATTAATTATCTTTAACATTATTTTTTTCGTCACCTTATTAATAACTGTAGAACAATAATAAAAAATTAAGCAATAGTTAAGTAATAATATCACACTTTTTTACAAAATTAAGTTTTAAAATTTAATTATTAATTAAGAATGCCATATGTAATGTGACTTGATACGCATTTTTACTTCTGATAAGCATTTTTATTTCTAAAGTTTATTTTACAGTACTTAAAGTCAATAACATATTCACTTTACATGATTTTATAATAACAATTGTCTCCTGCATTTTTTTACTTAAAAATAATTATAAAAATTATCGTCACAAAGTTTATTTTTCTGTCTACAATTTATATTAAACAACATCTGAACTTCTATGTTTTATAATAAAAACTTAAGTTTATAAAACAGAAAATGTTTTTAATGTCTGCAGATAGTCTATTAGTAACATGCGGCATTTGATATTTAAAAATTAAATTTTTGACGTCCATATTTTAGAGTTTGAGCGTCATCTATGGTTGAGTACTTTTAAAACAGAAGTTAAGAAAAAATAGCTTATTTTATACATAAAATAAATGTTATTTTATAAAACTACAGAATCACCTTCTGTAGAAACTGACCAAATAAAATGAACAATGAACAGAGTTTAGATTAGCAGGTCCGTCTGTCCGCATACAACAGCGCAAAAACTTTCCAACCGAATGGTTTGAAATTTAATATATAAAATCGCTGCAGGATTTTTGTCGAGTCATTTCAAATTTTATGAAAATTGAATCAAAATTTAAAAATATATTAATAAAAGTTTTCTATTTGCTATTAAAACCTATCATACGTAATTAATTCAATGATATCCCACGATAGGTAATGATTTTAGGTTGCCATGGTGACTACATCTTATTTAAAATGGAGTCATATTATTTCGTATTACTGAATTTAATTTATATATAATCGTAAGAAAATTTTGTATTCAGGCCTTTTTGCATAAGAGTGCAACAGCTATTGCACCAAAATCTGAATTTTTATAAAACTGGTTCTAGTACGAACGCACCTCATTTGCCACGTTTGATGTAAAATTTCCGACTTGTTTTATATCACATAAAAAAAAAAAAAAAAAAAAAAAAATACAGAAATGTTTCTTGATCTAAAAGTTTTACGAAAATATAATATAACCTCTTCCGTGTTACACACAATTTCGGATCAACAACACAATCATTCCTTTATTTTTTGAATCCCTTTATTTTCCTTTATCTAAATTCCTTTATTTTCTGAAAACAGTAACTTTCCTAAATTTAAAACTTCTTCTAAAACTAAAGTCTCTTTAGCTGCCTGTAATTTTAGGAACTTTTACAATGTAAAAAATACAAATGTTTCTTATTCTACTGAAATATAATCTAACCACGAGCGAAAACATACAATAATCTCTTCCGAGCTATCTACGATCCCAAAAAGCATTCGTTATCATTAGAAAACTCAAAAACCAATATATTTTCGAAATTTAAGGAATAATTTATAAAAACGAAGTTTTTTTGTTACCACACCGATTTTCGGAAACATGTTCTAGATAATATAATATAATAATATTAATAACATGCAATATTACTAATAATACAGTAGATTTCCGTTACAACGAACTTCACGGGACCGCTAAAATATTTCGTTGTAACGATTTTTTTCGTTATAACGGAATTACTCCTATTTATCTAATGAACTGCATATACACGTAAATTAATTATGTAAGATAAATTTACTTTTCATTATAGAAAATTTTAATGGAAGACTAGTTAAATTAACATAAAAAAGTTAGTAAAATAAAATGCAATATTAAAAATACAAAATTACGGACTAACCTTTATTTAGTAGTACATTATTGCAGAAAATCTGTGATTTTAGTTTGCACAAACGAATGTGTAGTTGATGATAACAAAAACGTGTGCAACGAATGAATGTGAGAAAATACCTCCTCTGGAACATTTTTTTGATGTGAAACAAAATCACGCATTTTGTCCAAGCATGAGAGAGCTTCCGAAGCGGTAACTTTTGAATCGTCGGTAACATTAGTATCCTCATCACTGCTGTCGTCATTTTGTTGGTTTGATGTAGTTTTAATGGACAAAATGATATCTTCATCAGATACTTCAGAGCATGTTTGAATAGTCATCCACAGATAAGAAATCCTCCAAATCCACCTGATCAGGGACTGATGTTAATTTTTTGGCAGCCTTCCAAATTGTGTTTAATTCAGAGGACTCATCCGAATCTAAAATTTCTGATTCATTTTCTTCGGTCTCAGTTAACCAGGCATGTTTCCAACAGTTAGAAATTGTTTTCTCGCTAATTTCTTGCCACGAACCAGAGATCATTTCAATAGCTTCTTTGAGATTTATTTTTGGCCTATGCCCATTTTCTAAGCCGCAAAGAATTCTTTTTAGCAAAAGAGTTCTGTAGCGAGATTTTACAGCACGGATGATGCCTTGATCTAGAGGCTGTAAAATAGAAGTGCAATTCGGCGGAAAGTACTCAACTCGGATGCAGTCCAATTTGGGGGGACTATTATGAGGCCTGCAATTATCAATCAGGAGAAGGATTTTCCGTTTTTTAGCCTTCATTTCTTTGTCAAATTGCACTAGCCAATCATTAAAGATATCTTGTGTCATCCATGCCTTCTTAGTGAATTTATAATCGCAAGGCAATGAATGACAGTTCTTAAAGCAACGGGGCTGGCCAGAGTGACCAATAATTAATATTTTTCTCTTCTCGGTTCCTGATTTGTTACAACAAAAGAGTGCTGTAATTCGTTGCTTTGAAGTTTTTCCTCCGATGCATTTGTCGTCTTTAAATGTTAATGTTTTTCTCGGTTCAAGTTGATAAAATATTCCAGCTTCGTCAGCATTGAAAACATCAACGGAGCTGTATGTCTTTATAAGGGCAGCTAATTCTCCAGCTCTCCATTCATTTACAGTCTTTGTAGGTACATCACCTGCTTCGCCGCAAATTGATTTCATTACAATTCCATAGCGAGTACGAAAGCGATTGAGCCAACCTACACTGGGTTGGAAATTTTCGATACCAAGTATTGTTCCGAACTCTTGAGCTTTCTGCCTTATCAGAGGACCATTTATAGGTACATTTCGTGAACGAACATCTTCGAACCATTTGAACACGGCTTTATCGACATCTTGAAATTAGGACTGTCGCATTCGTTTTCTGTGGGAACCAATGATTGCATTTTGGAATTGTCTCTCAATTTTTTCATTATCTTTTAGAAATGTAGATAAAGTCGATGGTGTTATTCCATATTTTTTGGCCACATCAATTTTCCGCAATCCTTTATCAATCTCAGAAATTATGACTTTCTTTTCTTCCAACGAAAATTGTTTTCGTTTCACACAAGCCATTTTATCAATGAACGAAGCAAGAAACACACTGCAACAGGTACTGTCGATAAAGATATCCCAGAATAAGCCCAAACAGTCATTTCACAGTGAAGTTCACCTGCTTTCCGTTACGTGATCATTTTGAAGCGTATGGGCTAATGAAAGTTAAGGAATTAGGGAAAGAAATAGACAAAAGAAAAAATAACAAAGGGGAGAAAATTGTGAAATAGCACCTGTCCCGAAAACAATAATGTTATTTTTTATCTTCAACATTTTATTCGAAGTATATTTCATTTCTGTTAAGCAATTGAAAAAAAAAAAAAAAAAAAAAAAAAAAAAAAAAAAAAAAAAAGAGCTCGATGAAAATTTTTCGTTGTAACGGAATTCCTAAAAAAAATGCACTTCGTTAAATCGGAATTTTTAATACATTGGGGTTAATGCAATTTGAAATGGGGATTTGTCAAATTTCGTAGTAACGGGATTTTTCGCTGTAATGGAATTCGTTGTAACGGAAATCTACTGTATTAGTATAATCTCGATAATCCAATAATCTGGATAATATAATCTCGATAATCGATAACACAATCTTGATAATATAAAGGTTTTTTCTATAATATATTACTTTCTATATTTTTTCTTACGTTGCGATAATACGAGGGCTGTTTTTTAAGTAAGGCCGTTTTGTTCTATACACTAATAGGTGGAGCGCGCGCCGCAACGAGTGCTTGCGTCGTGTCCCGGCATTTCTGGGGAACAACTGTGCTCAGTGTTGCAGCTGTGTAGGTAACCTGTGCGGTCTGTTCCGTATCTTCAAAATGTTCAAGCTTGTCGAATCGCCCGCCCGTCCGAGGTACAGTCAGTGATACTTTTTTTTGTCGCAGAGCGATTCAAAACGAAAAACGCGGCATGCTGACAGAGGAAATTTTTCTACTCCATGGCAATGAAAGGCCTCACACCGCAGCTCAGAGCCGAGCTTTATTATTGGACTCTTTTGGCTAGGAAGCTTTGGACCACTACCCAACAGCCCTCAGAGTACAGCCCGACCTTACGCCCAGTAATTTCCATCTTTTCTGCTACCTCAAACATCATCTCGGCGGCAACCACTACAACGGTGACGAAGACGTGAAAATGGCCATGACCATGGTTATCGGAGCAGGCGGCAAGTTTCTATGAAGAGGGTATTCAAAATCTAGTTGTAAGGTATAAGTGTTTAAACAAACTTGGTTGAAAAATAGAGAAATGTATGTAGAATCTGAAAGTAAATTTGGTTTTTGAAAATTTGCTTTCGTTTGGTTTTTATTTTCATAAGGCCCTTACTTAAAAAACATCCCTCGTATATTGCTTCTATAGTTTTTGTATTACTTTCTGGGGTTTCTAAATATAGCGAATGCTTTTTGAAATTAGTTGTAACTTGGAAAAAATTACTGTATATTTTCGCTCATGGTTATATTATATTTTCGGAGATTTAGAAACGCCTGTCTTTTATACAGTGCACGAAGTTCTTTTTACAATGTTTCTTTAAATAACTGGGTACCCTTTAAACTTTCTTTTACCAAAGCATTTTAACTTATTTTTTATAAATATTATTAGACATTTTATTATATAATCTCATTCTAACTGGCAAAAAAATAATTTTGTTGGTTTTTTATCTAAAAATTTCAACTTAAAAAACAACGATTTTAAAATCCTTTTTTCTCCTTCAACTTACGATAATAAACAGTAATTTTTTAAAATTATGCTTATAAGAATTTGCTTCTATAACTTTAAGGATCGATTTTGAAATTAAGGGCAATTCCGCCAAAAATTCTTTTTTTTTTCTTGTTTTTTTTTTGGGGGGGGGGGGGGAGGGAAACAAAATTTATAATATGTTTAATTTAAGGGTATGATGGAAAATATTGATATTTTTATGTTTTATAATAAAATCCTAATAAAAAGGCATTGTAAATTACTGTCTACAAACTAAGTTAAGTACCATTATTGTCTTTGCAAAGTCATAATGTTACGTTAGTTGCAGAATAAAAGTTACGTCAGTTACATGTGTAAACGCCATTTTTTCTTTTTTATTGTTCAGAAATTAATTAAACAAGGTACGGTTATAATTTGTTATTACTAAATGTTATTGAGAACATTAAATCACTTTTTTCAATGGGATAATTTTGGTAATTTTTACACTTCAATGAAGGCAGAAAAAATGTTTGTCTATTTTATATTACATCAGTTACAGAATTTTGAATTGCTATTTTTGGGACTAAAAGAGAGACTGAAATAATCTGCAGGTATTTGGGTATTAAGTCCTTAGTAGGAGATATTTTAAATTGTAAAAATTTGTTCTAGCTTTATTAGTGAATTTCTACACAGTTTTGAAAACAAAATTCGATGATCAAGTGTTACGTCAGTTACGGTGGAATTGATCTTAATTAGTTTTTAAGAAAAAAAAAATAAAACACATAGGATCTAAAAAAAAATGCTGGAAAAATCACAGATTATGCTATATTTTAATTTAATTTTTTTCTCTTATAATATTGCAAAATTCATCCCTAAATTTATTAATTAGATCAATCTGAACATGTAAAAAATAATTAAGATACTATTTGAAAAATCATTGTTGAAATTTCAACATTTTTAATATAGCAAGTGTTTTCAAAAAGAGCAAACTGCGAAATATCAATTTAACAATTATTACGCTCAGAAAAAATTAAAAGGAACTTTTAAATTTTTCTTAATATTAATCAAATATCTTTGCTGCTTATAAATCTCTTTGTTATAGGTGTTACAATTGTATTGATGAACATTTTATTGTAATTATAGTACTGATATAGTGTGCCATTTAAAAAGGATGACAAAATAATAAAAAGAGTTTTTAAGACACTTATAATTCTCAGATTGTTTTAAAACTTGGCTCAAATATACTAGAGGTAGCAAAGTTTATTTTTTGACAAAACGAACAGACAAATAGAATCCACATTTTTGTTATTTTTGAAAATTTCAAAGTACCACGTCCCCTTAAGTACACGTGTCACATCGTTGGATAAAATGGGCAATTTTTGAACAATGTTTAAGAGTACATATTAAAGAACAAAACAAAACAAAAAAAAAAAAAAAAAAAAAAAAAAGAGCAATTTAACAAATTACAACGACCATTTGTAAAATGATTTTTTCGAAGACTAAAATTTAAGACATAAAAAATCGCACGGAGTTGATCATACATTACGTAAGCCATGAATTGAACATTAATAGTGTTATTACACGTAAAAATTGCAAGCGTCAAAAATCGCCTGCGACACGTCAAAGCATTTCACTGGCTGTTCGGGAAAAGGCTTTTCCATCACGGAAATCTGACGACCAATTTTAAATGAAATTTAATTCTTAAACTTCTAAACATCCCACAATATTACTTTTTACACCGTCGTACAGAGAAGAAAATGTACTTTTAAATGCAATTTCTTTCAAAGCTGTATCTTAATTAAATTCGGATTTATTATTTTTTTTGTAGTTTTTATTACTTTTTTGTCATAGTGGCAACAGAAGTATCCATCTCTGTTGAAAGTAAAGGGAAATACAGATTACTGTATAGACCAATCAGAAAGCGAATAAAATGCGGATTAAACCAATAAAAAGCTTCAGATATGCTTTTGATTTCCTACCCTGACGAGCACAATAACCATTTTTCCAAATGGTTAATAATAATAATAAACGGTCAAGTGCGAGTAATACTTGCGTACAGAGGGTTCCGTAGAATAAATATACGAATTTGTAATTCTATTATTAAAAAAACCGTTGTTAAAAGATTAATAAGACTTTGTAAAAAACTATACAACGTAGGATTGGGTATAACTGAATATACTAGAAAAGTGTAAATGGATATACCATGAGCGTTCAAAGAGATATGGAACCTAAATAATATGAAATATAGCTATTCTGCATAACTCATTTTTTAATATTATCCTAATCTGTTTATAATGAACTTAATTAGGTACTGACAATAAAAACAGTGCATTTAACTTTCATTTGTCATTTCATAAAACTAAATTCAGCGTAGTAATAACCTTTCTTTCTACAGTGTAGCTAAAACAAAACTTTTGTTCAAAGGTTAAATTTGGCATTGTGCTAAGCGCGTTTCGAAAGGAGGTCGCAAAGATGCAACGCCACCGTGGTCCGTGCAGCGTTTTTCGAGATAGATTTTTAGTTAACTTTTGAAGTAACTCGAGGCGTAGTGAGAGATCCACTCAATGCAAACCAGTCGCAAATCCCATAGTATTCATGTGATTCATTCTAATTATGTGGTCGCAGGACTCTTAAAGCTTGAAAATTTTAGAAATTTTATTTTTTTAGATGTTAAACTCCTATCTTTTCTGAACATTTTGATATAATTATTCCCTTGAAATTCCCATTAGAACAGAAGTTGTGGCTTTTAGAATTATACCCACTCAATAGCTGAAGCGGCGTTTCCGCCGCTTCTTGAAGTCATTTTTCTCCAAATGACGTTTTTGGGCATAACGTGCAGGATACCTCAAAAAGTTCTGCAAATTTTTTCATGAAAGTTTCAAAACATATATTTCATGTTAGTCTGTATAAACTGAATCTAAAATTTCCTTTTTATTGTTCAAAAAATATTTTTTTTAAGTGATTATACTGTTGAAATTTTCAAAATTTTGTATTAGCTAAATACAACTTTGCATTAAAAATATAAAAATGCTTTAAATGCGAATTTATTTAAGTTCAGGGCAATTAATACAATCTGAAGTATATGTAAGCACCAAAACTTTCATTCTAGTTGCAATATTTATTTTGTAAACCTGCGCGTAAGCTGTTATGCCAATTTCCTGCTCGACAAATGTCTAACAGTTTCGAGCCACATATAAATACTAATTCTGCATCTTGCAATTTTTTAAATACATGAAGTGAAAGAACATACTTATATCTTTCATCCAAATAAAAAATGTGTTTTAAAATCATATGCATTTTAGGACATTAAATGTTGAAAATGGTATTTTTTGTTCATTTTTTCCAATTTTTCCTGAGACTTCTTAAATTAGTCTGTTTTTATCAATTTGATGTTTATTGCTTTTATACTGCTACTGGACATTACATTACACATATATATCATTAAAAGTTGTTAACTAGGGATAGGGTACGCCGCCCCTGTCATTATGTAAGTCCAAACTGTTCGTATCCCGACTAATTACTGACGATTTTTTTCGAAAATCATTATCATCAATGCTTTTATACTTCTGTTACGATAGGTACCTCCAGCGCTACTCAACACTTTTGCTGAATGCCCGTAATTTGTGTGTAACAGAAAAATGCGATTTTCTCAAAAACTATGTGACGTAGGGTAATCGCTATAATTTTCCTCCAAGGTTTAAATAATCGTCTACTGCCTCTAATTTTTTCATAATTTTAGTTTCAGTAGATTAAGAATTAGATGGGAGGGGGGGGGGCATATTTTTGCGCTACATTTTCGACGATAGCTTTAAAAATATAATACCTAAAATCAAAAGGAATGTATTTTTTAGTTCAGCGTTACGAAATCTTTCCCGCGATATACAAAGAAAAGAGTTTTTTCTTCAAGTAGCATAATTAGCCCCTCTACATTTTTACTAAATATATTTATGAATGTTTAATAATCTGAAAATATGTGGGCCAATAGTCTTTATTACTTCCCTCAATTTGAACTTTCCACGTTCCATAGCTTACAAGTAAAATGGCTGTGACAGACAGACACAGGAGTGATCTTATAATGGTTCCGTTTTAACTGTTTAAGTATGGAACCCTAAAAAGAACAACTAAAAAATAAAAAAAAATCTTCAAACCTTAAACGCTTATACCTCACTATGATCGTTTGGTACACTTTACTCAAAACCTACAAAAAATATCTCGAATTTTTTATGGTCATTAAAAAACATGCCATTTAATAATAATAGAGGAAAATAACAGATACCAATTCATTAAAAGTGAAATTATAAAAGAATACATTATATTTTTTTCATTATTTTAAATTCTTTTGCTAAAATTTAAATTAAAATTTTTTTTAAACAACTCATGAGCTGTTTCCCATTATCATTAAATGGAATATTCCTAATAAACATTAAAAAAATCGGAAAGTGATAGTTTTTGTAGTTTTTGAGTCAAGTGTACGGACGTACTACGAAAATCAATTAATGACAGGTAAGTAGGAGCTAGTAAATAACTGTATCTCTCTATTCTAAAAAAAAGTAGCTAACGCTATCACCGCTGCTGTTTATGAATTTTTTGTGACCGGGGGTCCTTCTTCATTAACATTAAGAAAATTTCTTGATACAAAAATATGAAAATTGGGGATATTATAGAGAAATGTTTGATAAATACGCTGATGCAGACAGTTTTCAAATCGAATAATTATCTTAAGAGATATTTAATGTTAAAGTTTGTCAAAATCGATCCATTAAAAATGTTTTATCGGAGCAAAAACTATGCATAGGAATTTAATAATTTTTAGATCATTTTATACAATAGACGTTCGTGGTGTGCAGGCTGCATTTATTTTTTTTTAATTTGATTCATTTTTTGAGGATTTATTTCCATTTTATATTCCAAATTTCAGCATTTCGAGAAATATTTTTACATCTTTTAGTAAAGGTTATTATTTTAAATTGTTGACAATTTTTAAAACAGCACAATGAATAATATTTCCTTCAAATTAAAAATTTATTTACACGTGACTATTATAAACAGAAAAAAAAAACCTTTCAAATAGTAGTAAATGATTACGTTTTAAAAGCAGGAAAATATAGAAAATTAAGTCATAAAAACTATATTTACACGTGAATTTTAAAAGAGAAAGAAAATTGTAAAATAACAAATTCATTAATATGCATTAAAAGTCGTAAATAGAGAAAATTACGTCATATTTAAAATGGCCAAACAATACTATTGCCAAACAGTTTAAATTAAAAAATATATTTGGACGAGACACTTATTTCATATTTTGAGATAATCTTTTAAACTATTGTTGTGAATTCTAAGACAGCACAAATACTATTTCCTTTCTAATAACAAAAGTATTTTCACGCGAATATTAAAAAGAAAACGAAAACTTTGGTGAAAATTATGTCAGATTTAAAACGATTCATTTAAAATGTCTTATTTAAAAGAACGTTCTTATAGTGTTGTTAAAAAATACCGGGAGACAAAGACTCTGTTTATTTAATTCATTTTATATTAGCTAATTTTGAAAATTTTCACTAATTTGATTTAATCAAAGACGAAAACAGCCCGTTAACAGGGAGATCGCCAATGTTATACATTCCGAAATTTTTGTAAAGGCGATCAAATTAGCGTGCTTTTAGAGTTTGCGGCGTCTGAACGGGGTTTGGCGAGCATAGCTCGTAGGGGAAGAGCCCACTAGTTTAATAAACGATTGTAAATAATAATTATTTTTAATGATATATATATATTACGTATGAGTTAAAGGAGAACAGTTTAAAGTTAACACTTTTTTTATGTATCTAGGGGGCTTTTCCTCCTACGAGCTACGCTCGCCAACCTCCGTTCAGACACCCGCAAACTCTGAAATCACGCTAATTTGATCCACTTAAAAAAATTTCGCAAGAATGAATTATAATTAAAAAGACAGTGGCGATCTGTTAACGGGTTGTTTTCGTCTTTGATTAAATCACATCAGTGAAACATGTGAAAATAAGCTAATATAAAATGAATTAAGTAAACAGAGTCCTTGTCTCCCGGTATTTTTTAACAACGCTATAAGAAAGTTCTTTTAAATAAGACATTTTAAATGTATCGTTTTAAATCTGACGTAATTTTCACCAAAGTTTTCTTTCTCTTTTTAATGTTCACGTGAAAATACTTTTGTTATGAGAACGAAACATTGTTTGCGCTGTCTTAGAATAGAATAATAGTTTAAAACAATGGTTCCCAAACTTTATGACTCGCGGAGCCCTTTTTTGAATGAAATTCTACGACGGAGACCCTGAAGCCTACCGTACCCTATGATGTAAGGTAATGAATGTTTTTAGGTGCATTGTATCGAACACAGGCTGAGGCAATGAAAAGTAATCTAAACAATTGTATATTGTCCCTGAAATAAAATTATATTTTAAACTTTTACGATAATACTGAATTTATTTTCCCTTACCATCAATACAGATGGATTTATCAAAAGTCTACATACTTAAAAAACCTCCAAACCTCAAGAAGTCGTAATATTTGCCTTACAATAAATTTTACATTATTAGAGTGACGACCAAAAACGCATAAACATTTAATGTGGTTGGATCGTTTTGCACAAATGTCTGAATCCTTTCCAGTTGATAGTAATTGCATGCGAATGTTTGCTTCTGAATTTAAAATACTTCTGTATTTCATTTTGTTGGCTGCGTTAGTCGAAAATCCTGTTTCACAGGCAAATGTCGTTGAGAAAGGCAGCAAAACTAATTTTGCTTTCTTAAACACAGTTTTAAATTCATTTGACAAATAAAATCAAAAATCTGATGGGCTTTGGTTTTAAAGTAAGTTTTATAATACTAGATATATATATATATACCAGGAATTTTACTTAAGTTTTATAAAATATTTCAGACGAGAATTTTTATTTTAAACTATTTAATTCTTTTATTTAAATTTATACCTGTTTAATTTATATTTTATTTATTTTGTGAAAAATTTCTGGTGCACTGAGATATTTTCATTTGGTACTTCCAAATAACCGCTTGTTGGCATATTCAGTGTTAAATTGCTATAACATGTCAAATCCATGAGGATTTGTGTTTAACTGCGAGTTTAAGGTGTGTGGTTTTTGATAACGCTGAATACATTCAGTATACATTTAAAGTTGTCCAAAGCTTTTTTTACTCAGCTGTTGAAAAATGTGTTTTGAGTTTTTTAAAGCTGTAGGATGCCCTGATTATTTATTTATTTTTAATCTGGTGTCGTTTGCATTCTTTTTTAACAAGAAGGAGGTAAACGATATCATCGTTTTCCTCAGGATCCGACCAATACACTAAAAATATATTGTCTCTTACTGTGGTGGTGTACTGGTGCAGTGATATACAAACAATATCATCCCGATAACTTCGTGAAGCAACTTTCAGACTAGCGTTAGAATGCGACACTTAATTTTAAACCAGTTAACATTATCAAACACCGAAGTAATGGAGAAATCAAGCTTAGCCCCGGGTACCCGTTTCAAAAAACTAAGCTAGTCCTCTTAACTGCCCTAGTTTGGGCAGGATATTAGTATATGTAATTGAAAAATAACAACAAAACTATTAACCTAGTAACGTCAGTAGATTCATGCATTTTACGTTAATTTAAAATAAAAATATGTTATTTGACAAGGGAATATTGGACACTAAATTAACAACTTTTTCATTAAGCAAATTTTTGACAATATCAATTTTTATCAAGGTTTATTAAGAGTCCCTGCAAAAACATGATTTTCACAAACTCAAGCGATTCGTTAAACTATCAGGTAAGCGCCGACTTAACGGGAATAAGGGGTTCAAACCAGGAAAATTTCCATAATTAATTTTAGAACATTATTTTTGTCCTATTTAATCATAGTGATTAAACAGGACAAAAGGAAAAAATTAAATTAGTGGTAGAAGGCATATCTCATTGCTTATTTCACCGCAGTGAAGTCTGTGCTTATATCCAAGACATTTCATACTTGTTTTAACAAATGTTATGATAGTTTATTTTGAGGCATGCTTACATTATATTGCTTTTCATATTAAAAAAAAATCAGGCGGTGTATCTATAAAATCAGAATTATTTATTTCGAAATGATTACGCAGTTGAACATAAAACATGGAGTTATTGGACAACTCTTCACCTCAAGTCACATTGAGAGGAGTTGAAAATTTCAAATATCAGAATTTTCCTTCAAAATATAATTTGACTTCTTTCTTACATTAAACCTATGTTTGTTTCTCCATTTATAGCATTTTCGATCTGATAACGTAAAAATAAAGTGCTAGTAGAAATTAATATGTGCACCGGAAATATTTTAAAGAAAATAAAATTTAGTTTATTAAACGACCACAGTTCGTGAAAGGTAGTATTCAATGTGTAAATGTTTTTGTAACAAATTTTTGAAACACATTTTTGAAAAAAAAAAAAAAAAACCTTCTGTAAATCTATTGGTTTCGTTAAATTTTTCTTTATTTTACAAGAGCGCGGCGGAGCCCCTAGGGCTCCGCGGAGCACAGTTTGGGAACCTCTGGTTTAAAAGATTATCTCAACATATGAAATAAATGTCTGGCGCAAATATATTTTTAAATTTAAATTGTTTGTCAATATTATGGTTTGGCAATTTTAAATATGACGTAATTTCCCCCATTTACGACTTTCGACGCATATTAATGAATTTATTATTTTACAATTTTCTTTCTCTTTTAAAATTCACGTGTAAATATAGTTCTTATGATGTAATTATCAATATTTTCCTGCTTTTAATACTTAATCATTTAATTCTCATTTCAAAGTTTTTTTTTCTGTTTATAATAGTCACGTACAAATAAATTTTTAATTTGAAGGAAATATTATTCTTTCCGCTGTTTTTAAAATTGGTAACAATTTAAAATAATACCCTTTTCTAAAAGTTGTAAAAAATATCTCACGAAATGTTGAAAATTTGAATTTAAAATGGAAATAAATCCTAAAAAAATGAGTCAAATAAAAATAATAAATGCAGTCTGCACACCAAGAACTCCTAATGTATAAAATGATCTAAAAATTATTAACTTCCTATGTATAGTTTTTGCTCCTATAAAACTTTTTTAATGGAACGATTTTGACCAACTTTAACATATTAAATATCTCTTAAAATAGTTATTCGATTTAAAAACTGTCTGCATCAGCGTTTTTATCAACATTTCTCTATAATACCACCGATTTTCTTATTTTTGTATGAAGTATTGTTTTTACTATTAACAAAGAAAGACCCCCGGCCACAAAAAATTCATAAACAGTGGCGGTGGCAGCGTTAGTTACCTTTTTTAGAATAGAGATATCCATATTCTTAGAATTGTTTTAAAATTCCTTCATTTTATCTATCGAGATGTTACATGTGCCCTTAATCAGTTTTCTAAATCCGGTATCAACAATATGAAATGATAGTTTCTTCGTGCGTTATCAATTCTCAGGTGAGGACAAAGAAGCTAAGTTAACAGCGTGCAATGAACATGTGTCTGTTACACTTGCATGTATAAATTCTGCTATGCAGCTGAAATGTTCACTTGAGAATTACTAGCATTCCCAAAACTTTCTAACTAGTAACTAGGAATGTAAAGAATTGTATTCTTTGTGCGGCCGAAAACCGAATATTCGGCAGAATTTTAGGCTCAGTACCAAAACTTAAAGAACAAACAAACATTTGCATATTGATTATAGTTTCTTTTTAAGATTATAAAACGTCTGTAGAACAAATAGTAATGCATGACCTTTAGAAAAAATTACTGGTTGAAAGACATTTAACAAAAGATATTTAAGAAAATGAACACTTACTTGCAGTTAAAGAACAAATCATTTCAAGTTACCTTTCGGGGAAAAAAATGACCTGTAACTAAAAACTTCTTTTTTAAAAGTCGTCATAATTTACGCATCTTCAGTATAATTATCTTAAATTATTAGCTCACAAAAGAGGTTATATTTTTATACTTTAATTTAAAAGAAAATTTCGCATGAGGAAATGCTCATGTACAAATTTACATGATTTCTGTTGAAGGAAAAACCACGCATTTTAAATCTTATAAAATATCATACACCTTTACGGAATTCGCCATGTACAGGAATTTATTGTAAAACACGTGAGTCCAAGATCCATTCTTTGAAATCTGATAAAAAAAGCAAAACTCCAATATTATCTAGTGACAATGCTTGGCACATGTTTATTGCAGTTAGATAACGATTATGAGGAAGGTGAAAGTTGATGGATGTTGAATCGCTTTAAACAGAAAGTGATTATAAAAAAAAAGTATAAAAGCTGACAAAACGAAAAGTTCAAAGTATGGTTTTATTACGGATGGAAATATGTAAAGTCATAGCATGTTTCTGTTATGCAAGTTCTGCAAAAAATAGAATAATGATGCGGACTTTTAATATTTTTCGGAGGATCTCAAGTAACGTTGCTAGGTGTTTTGATTTGAGCTAGTCGGACTTTGCAGAATTTTAACAATCGAGCAAAATATAATTCATTTTTCTAAAGTTAAAATTGACGTGACTAATTTGGATAGTCAACTACAGTAGAGTCAGTAGAGTCCCGATTATCCGGGTTAATATGGTCCAAGGTCCAAACTCACCTTGGATAAGCAAAAAACTCGGATAAACCGGATTTACACAAATCGTCACCAACTAAGTGTTGCCAGATAGTCGAAAGTCATTTTCCCCAAATTTCTGAAAATTTCCCCAAATGAACGCTTCTTTCCCGAAAAAGTCTCCAACTCAATTTCTACTCAAAAAAGTAAATTTTCAATTTACCACTATAAAAAATGTTTAACTAGTTTAAACATTTTAACTAGTTTAAACTCAAATTTTTTCCCAAATCAAGCCTTTTTTTGAAAAATTCCCCATTTACAAAAAATAAACATTTAAACCCGGCAGAATTTTGCATGCATATTCGCAGCCAAACGAAATGAATGAGAGAAATATTTTACAACGACAAGTTCTTTTATGCTTAGTTTTTAAATTATTGCCAATGGATGATACTGGCCAATCATTACATTAGCACTATCTACGCTTATGCCAATAAGTTTTTCAAGGTTTAGACCATCTCTAATCAGCTGAGATTTGAATGGATCTGAGATGATGTTCGCATCACCTGATTCTATCAGACTTAACCTATAAAACGTTGTTTTCAATTTTTTGTCATCCCTACTGAAGTTTCATAAAGCAAAGGAATCTTTTTGTGTCGATCACTATGCTTTTATAAATAATAAAAGAAAAATAGCTGCCTGCTATATCTGCAATTAAATCTTTTAAAAAGTGTGGTAAAAGAACGTTTCGGATAAGTCTTGCAGATTAGTAATGTGAAGGTTTATGCCGCTTAAAACCGCAGAGTTATCATTCAAGTTTCTTATAAGGAAAACTAGGGGGAACTGCATTCATTGAGCAATTTCAGTTATAAGTGCAGAAATGTGATTGTAGTATGTAACTGCACGTCTAACAAAAACTCTACTGCCATTCCATGAAGCGCAAATTCACCAGCCTTAAACAAAAGAAAGTTATAGATCTATATCAATTTAAAAAAATGCGTCTGTGTGTTTGTACGCGATGACTAAGAAAATCTACCGCATTTATATAGTGGTATGGAAATTCATATGAGGATAGTCCGAGGCAGATCGTGATACACTTCTGATACTATGTAAAATGTCATATTTTCTACGACGAGCATGATCACAAAAACAATGTTTGTTATCTCCGATTTCTGTATTTTATTTTCGTTTTTCAAATTAAAATCGAGTTAGATCCTGTGTTGTCAGATGACTAAAAGTAAATTTTAAGTGAAATAGTGAAAGAAATTCCCCAAGTTTAACAAAAAAAAGTTGGTAGCCCCCAAATATCTCCCCATGAATTACTTATCCCCAAAATATTCCCCTGATGGTTCAAACACCCCCTCCCCCCAAAATGGGGACAAAATCCCCAATCTGGCAACACTGAACTAAGACGATGAAATATAAATTTTCACTTAATTCATTCATTTTTATGATACTAGTAACATTCCTTTGATGTACATTTCCGTTACTTTCAAGAAAAACGGAGAATGAGATTGCTTATTTGAAAAAGCCCTTGATAGTTTTTTGTTTGTTGAATGTCAATTTTGCTGCAGTTTTTTTTTTCTTTTTTCTTTTTTTTTTTTTTTTTTTTCTCATATCTACTAATTTCTAAGATTTTTTCTTACCACTAAAACTTACCAGTGGATTTTGCCTAATTCAATCGTCGAAATCTAACAATTGTCACAGATTAAATATGGCAAAAATTTGTATTACATTTTAGAGGTAACAAAACCGTACAAATTGGCAGCTATGTAATTCTATTAGTGTCATGCAAATCGCAGGCGTAGCCTCTTCTTTCTGCTCAAAGTATTAAATATTTTTTTTTCAATCGAACCTTTGGAATGGATCATTTTATTCTGATAGACTGATGGCTTCCATTATTATGAAACAGCCATTATAAATGAAGTGTTAGGTTAAGATGAAAAAGTAGTTGTAAAAATTTAGAACTCTGATTTTCTGGTCAGAATGGAAAAAAATGGCCATATTTTTTTTTTTCAAAAAATTTATGGCAAATTTTTTTAGATTTTCAGTGAATTTTATTTTTAGTTCAAACTTTACTGGATATTTCTTTTTTTCGATGTGTGAACGAGTTGCGTTATGGAGGAAAGTTACTAAGACCCAAGTTAGATTGCAAATTTTCGAGGTGTAGCAACGCCCGCTAGATATTTAAGAGAGCTTTGACACGCGTCACGAAAATGTCACACGAAGCAAGCAAAACAAAAAAAAAGATCATTCATTGGCTCCTGGATATCCACGAGCCAATGACCGATCTTTTTTCTTTGTTTTGCCTGCTTTGTGTGACGTTTTCGTGACGCGTGTCAAGGCTTTCTCAAATATGTAGGGAGCACTGGGTGTAGACATACTTTACTGAGCAGCTCAAGGCAAAGTATCCAAAGAAAAAAAATCCTGGCTAGAAGGAGGCAACGCGTGTATGCCTCAGAAACTTGTAGGCAAAACAATTCAGACGAACCGCGTGATTGTGTATTCCATATATCAGTAATGACAAGCGGATTTACTAGATTTAATTCTTTGCAGCAATTTAAGGATAGATTTTGATACATTTTTATCTGCATTTATATTTTATCCAAATATGCCAGTGCTTACCCCTTAAAATCGAAACGCGCCGAAGATATAGTGTCCGTATTTGAATGTATTTTTGTGTGACCGGAAACCAAAGTATTAGGACAGAGGGCTGGGAAAGAATTTTTAAAATCTCGTTTTTAAAAGTTTCTGAAACAGGAAGGTGTTCGATTTTTTATAATTTTTTACAATACGAAAGCTTGTGTAGTAGAGAGATGTAACCGCACTTTGCAAACAAAAATATAGAAATATTTTATAGCGCATCAAACCTACCTTTATATCGACGTGTTGAATAATTTTTCTTGCTAGTTATAATTGCTATGATGTATTTTAAGAGGTGTATAGCAATTAGAAAATTTACATTAGGAAAGGAAATAAGTATAAAGTTATTGGCGAACATAGGCTGTTATTTGTCTTCTTTGTGGGTACGGAGTTTTAGACAATTGGGAGGTCTGAGTTTTAATTTCTCACATTTTAGAACGTTTTCGCGGGTGGCTCGCTGTGTGTGTGTGGTAAGTAGGTCTCTTTAAGCGTTTTGGGGTGGAAGTATTAAGTTTCTAGATGTGAGGGATTTTCTGACACGGCCTTTAGCTTTGGGAACAATACAATCAAGAGGCCGGACTAAGTTTTGACGTTAGATAATCCCTACCAGATGACCGGTGAGCTAATAAATTTACCTCCATATGTCTAGAATATTCCAATGAATTTTAGAGGTTACAAAGTTCATCGTTACTTAAATATTCCATTTCTATCTTTGCGTAAGAGGGGCGTAGAGTATTTTAACCAATTAAAAGCCTGGTTGGTTTGCCCTGTCCTTCCCAAATTTTGAATAATCACGGGAAAATAGAGAGAGTGGAGTACGAATTTTTATGTAACTGAGACATTCGCTTGTCTGACTTTGAAAGCGGACTTACACTCCTGAAAATGGGGGGTGTCTGTATCCTTTAGTCTTGGACCAAAGCCGCCTAAAGACTACAAGCCAAACACAAGGTTTCGTGACGGTCACTTCGCGGGGCTTACGCCAGCAGAGAAGAGCACAGGCTTTTTTAAAACATATCAATATTTTCCTCTACATTCCAACTTAATTATCACAGCATACGGAAAAAATTATAGTTAAAAGACGCTAATTAAGCGCTTTTCATTCAATTCCGATTACTCCTCAACAGTAAAAATAAAGATACTATATTTATGAAATAATATCACTGTGTCAATGAAAATGCGCCTCAGTATTAAAGTTAAGAGTACATGAAAGAAAATTGGTTCGTTAATAAGAAAAAAAAACAAGTATTAAATTTATTTTAGTGAACAGTTTTTATTATATTTATTCTACTTTGAAATTTAGGAACAATATCAATTATCTACTTTCTATGTATTCAAAAACAAGACATTAATATACATAGACATACATAAATTTTCAAATTAAACACATATGAATTGGATTATTTTGCTTTCAATTATTTCACTTTCAAAAATAAATAAATACTAATAAGTGTGCCAATCAAAACCCACATTTAAAATTAAGTTAAAGTGAAAGCAAAGTGAATGTCAAATAAAAACAAATTCAATTTGTGTCTATTTTTATTATTTATTGTGGCCTGAAATTATACAGTAAATATTCTATTAAATATTTAGTAATTTGAAACCTTCACATAACAAATTTAGTATAAATAAATAGCAAAATTAAAGCATATATGAAATTAAATATTCATACAGATAAATTTATCGTACCTACTGCAAACTTTACTTATCAGAAATGGGTAATTTTCACATAAAATCCATTAGAATTGAGAAACATAAAATTCTCATAATAAAACAAAACAAGGTCATGAAATAGAAAATTATTATTATTATTTTAATTTGTGTTAGTTTAACATATTATGCAATGTACAAGCAATAGATTTTTTAAAAGTGTACTGAAGCATGACAGAGGGGGAAAAAAAGAAGAAAGAAAACACTTTCATCAATCCAAATTACAATTTTCCTAACTTATGTTCATTTTCCTCGGATAGTTGAGATTTAACTGCTAAAAAACATAGAGAAACCCAAATCCTTCCACGAAAATATTTCATTTCCAAAAATAATGTTGTGTGGGCTGTTTAAATGATTGTTCACATGTTTTAAGCTTAAAATAATCAATATTTATGAGATGAAAAGCATAATGGGCCATGACTAGATCGAAAAGTAAATTTATAATTATAGAAAAATTATTTTATTTATTGTTATTTTTAATTAAACATTAAAATGTATATAAAAACACACACAATTTTTTCCAAGAGGTGGGGGGCGGGGGGCTCGCCAACATCTGTTTTGCATAAGGGCGCTGACAAGCCTTCCAAGTCTTATGAATTAATTGTTTACAGTGGTTGCAAAAATAGAGATTCAAACACATTATCCCCATATCTGCAGTTTTCACGTATAAGCATGGTTTATGCAACAAATATTATAAAAGGAATTTTTATCAAGATATTAAGAGTTTAAGATTAAAACACAACAATAAATTGGTACGTACACAGGGTTGCCACCGGCGAGTATTTTTCTATTCTATTCGCACCGCTATTAAAAAAAAAAAAAAAAAAAAAAAAAAATTGCAAAAGTTGTCAAACTGTATGTCAAAGATTTTTGTTTTGAGAAAGTGGTGCAAGTCAGAATAAAAAAAATAGTCGCCAGTGGCAGCCCTGCGTATATTGACTGGACTTTAAAAGAAGTAAACAAGGTAATATGTGTCCATAGCGACTTTGCTGAAAATTTGTAGTATATTTAAATTTTTAGTATGAAAATACCCATAAAAATACATAATTTTTGTACCAAATTAAATCCCAATCAATTCTGCATACTAAATAATTAGTTATTATTCACACGACAAGTGTTTTCTAATAAATAGACGTTTATTAAAAGTCACTTTAATGAGAGAAAACAGAACAAATTAAAAAGGGAGGAAGGTGTGACAAGCTAGAAATTACTAAATAATTAGGCTTGTAACTAAGACTTTTGGCTGAACATTTTTGAGCATGATTAGTACCCAAAGAACCCAGTCTGACATAAATTTCAGCTGTCTGGTGCCAGTATTTCCGAGTAAATTAAATTCAGAAGTTTTAACCGAAATTTTTGAATAGCAAGAAAGGTAATGTTGCAAATAGCTATTACCAAAATGTAAAATTTAAACAATAATATTTGTACTGTACTATAGACAAAATTTCATCAGTTTTCAGTGATAAATTCCCGAGTAATAATGATTTTAAAGGTTTTTTTTAATTAATTTGTTTAAATTAAAAGAACTAATTAAAATTTCCACTTGAAAATATAATAGTTGAGGTAGAAAAATACGTCGCATTGGACATTAAAATTTCAAACTGAATTGGCCGTATAGCTTCTAAATTATAAGGAGAAATGTGTTGGCCCCAACAGAACTGTCTAGCTCTAGCACATATTGAAATGAAGCTATTTTTACATATTTATAAAGAATATAATTAAACAATGAAAACTTTATTAATTAATAACTTTTGAGATAATTCACCGATTCACACCATTCAAGCACCAATTTTTAGCAAATTACGAGAGACAGGGAATGATATAAGTCTCGATACGATTTAGTTATTTTTGCCACTTTAAATTACTGCTGTTTTTGAAATGAAACAGAAGTACAATAATATCGTTTTCTTTTGATACACGCATACGGGATTATTGATAATACAATACTGGGATTTAATAGTTAATTTATTTTAAAGAAGTTAAAAATAAAACATATTCTGAACACAAAAAATAAAACTAATACTAATAAAATATAAGTAGTTAATTTGAAAATAAAACTTACCTTCAAAAGAATATGTTCTATTTTTTAAGTAAACAGCACGTGCATTTGTTACATTTTAATTCTAAACAACCAGATACAAGATTCAAATGCTCGGCATTGGCGCCAGCCCCGGCTCGTGACGTCAGATATGTGGGGGAATGAAATCGTGTCTGGCTTGATAGTCTTGAAAAGGCTTTGCTTGGCCTAGAAGTCTCGCTTTAGACGAAGATCTGTTCGTCTCTCTGAGCATCGGCTGATTCAAGGGAGAACGGTTCGTTTAAAAAATGTGAGGTTACTCTCTCTCACTCTTTTTTTCTTAGTTATCTTGAAGTGGATGGCAACGCAAGTGGCAGGCTATAGAATAATGGCTGCCTTCGTTTGACGAAATTGGACTTATACGCCTTAAAAGCAGTCCTTACTTTGCCTGAGTCCGAGTTTTTAGTGTGTGCAGCGACTGGTTCCGGGGAAGATATAGTGTATTGGAAGAGGAAAGGCGAAGTAATGCTGATCCAAAGATGTACATGACGGGATGGCTGGCCAGTACAGAAATTGTGTAATTTTGATAGCTTCATTGGGATAGATATGAAGGGATAAGGAAGTTCTCATCCAATTGGCCGTTTAACAGGGAATACTGGCGAGGTGCTTGATTCTACTGTATACGTTTATGCGCGTCGACGTGGAGGTTTGACGAATAGGGTTATGGTGATCATCGTAAAGAGTGAATAGATTTTAACTGGATGACTATCGCTGTTGATGTTGGCGTGACAACGAATGGCGTTTTAACAGACATAGTTTGTGACTTTATATGAGGACATTAATCTGGATATTTACCTTTGTGGTTAGAAGCAAGTTGTTCAACTCTGGGTAAGTCCCCTATTCAATGTTTATGTATTTAAATGTTAATATAACGTTTTAAAGTATAAATTACTATTTATTTTAATGTTACCACACGAGTAATGCTTGTTAATCTTACAAGTACTAATGATATTATCAGTGGTGTAAGATTTTTATATTTATTAAAAAGGTGAAATGTTATCAAATGCAAAAACAATTATATTAATAATTTTAATTGTAAATTTTGCAAATAAAATATATTAATGTTATGAATTGTGTGGTGAAGTATATTTAAATTTTGTGTAATCGTTTCTTACTCTTTAAAAGAAAGTACAAAGATGAATTTATCGTGAACATGGATATTCAATTATTTAAAATTTAAAATTTAAAATATACAATTATATTATTATTTGATTTGGCTGGCCTGTGAGCACCATGAGGAACACAACGCAAATCTTAACTTAACTTTAAAGAGTTTTTAACCAAGTCTAGTTATTGGTATTATAATAAGAGAAATTAAATTACTTTAATATATTAAATAATAATAATAGTAGTATCTAAGGAATGTTCATTTATGAAGGTGGGTATTTAACAAAGATAAATAAAAAGTAAGAAAAGCAGTAAAACATAACATAGCTTGTGGCGAATCACGTGTGTGACGTAGGTGTGGCGCCAGTATACTGATACACGGATATTAGGATACACGGATATTAGGATACACGGATATTAATAGAACGTATATGTAAGTTTTATTTAATTTAAATATTTTATTCCTGATTTGTACATATGAGTTAAATAGTTTTATGTTATATTTGTAAGAGACTGATCTTTAACTGTCAGAAGCGATATTTTCAAATTCGATAACTGTAAAGAAAAATATCTTAATCTGCCATCGCTTGAAAAAAAAACTGCGCAGAGACTGTGCATGCCTACATTCATACTGGAATTAATATAAACATTAATTTACTCTTACTTGAGATTGAAAATGTATGGAACGACAATGATTTGGAATTATTTTATCGGCTTCTTACTATTTTTTGATTACTAACGCTTATAGTTATTATTATTTTGGGGTTAAATATGATGCTCGATTATCATGAGATTACGAAACTGTTTCAGATTAGAAATTAACATTATACTGGGAAAATGTATTTTTACATATTACAGTAGTGAAACATTTGAAAGAATTTTCTTTTAGTGCTAATAATATTTTAAATTATCTTTCAAAATCCTAAATCTTCAAACCAATGTTTTCAGATTTAACATTTGCCGAAATTATAAAATATTAGGAATTCCTTATACCATATGGAAATATTTTTGAGATATTGTTAAATCTAATAATGCCTTTAATTTATCTATTGAGTTTGCTGTTGTTTAATAGTACAATTATAAATACTAATTATTATTTTTAATGTTTTTCAAATTGGTATATTTATTTTTTAAAATTGTATGTAAGCATTTTTCTGTTTGTGATTTTAATCAAACATTTAATTATAGACATTCTGAATTGGTTATTAAATTTTCTTCTATTGTAAATTCATTTTCTACGTTTATGATACGTGTAATTATTGGCACTAAAAAGTAAAATATGATATTTAAGCATTGAAACAAAGTGTTTTTCATGCCTGATGGGAAGTTATAGATTAAACTGCTTTAGTATATATTTTTTAAAAGTTCATATAATACAGGATACATAATATAGGACACAAGTTGAAAAGTGCTTATGACTTCGGTTTGTTTCTCCGTCTGTCCGTCTAGTAGTCTGTCCGCACTCTAACTCTCGAAAATATACTCGGATTGCCCAGAAATTTTTGGATGTTATTGACGTTTACCATAGCACGGTACCTATTTGTAATGAAGTTTGTAGCATGCTTTGTTCATTTACAGGGACAGCCAAAAGTTTTCCGTTACATTACAGCCTATGGGAAAAAATCGTTTCAAAAGATTTTTTATGATTTTACGCACGCTTTCAAACAGAATAAAATTTATATGCATTTATGAAGTGCACTAAAATATACATTCTGTTGACTATGCGATGCAAAGAATAGTTATTGTTCATTTACAGGGCTAAAAAAGGAATTCAAATACATAATGATATAGGGGTGGAGGGAATTGTTTGCGGCATACTTTAATTATGTTAATCTATTTCATATGTAATGAAATTGATATATGCCGCTGAGGTTTACATACTATAAATTATTTCATGTATAATACGAATAATACGTATATAGCATTTACAGGGACACACAAAATATTTCAGATACTATATTGTATCCGAAGTACTGTTCATTAGCGACAATTGCTGGAAATGTATTTTTAATTATGATATGCGCTTTTATGATTCACTATATTTATGCATAGTATATGGTGTATATAAATGCTATAATTCCTATACAAGGCTACACAAAAGTATTCGTAAGGATTACTGGGTATGGGCGTGAATTGCTTAAAGGTTGTTTTTAAATGAGTTATGCTTTTTTTTTTTTTGCTGAACTGCATTTAATTTACCAAGAAATGTTTGTAGAATATAGATAAAATGATATACAGGGTCACGTAAAGAATTGGATACATGGCCGTCTATAAATTATAATTTCTGGAAATGTGATTTCAGCAGTTTTAAGAGTGTCTTAGTTTGAATTAAATTTTAACTAAATAGTGGCGTGTAATAAAGATTTTAGGTTAACTACAGGGTTGTACAAAAGTATTCAAGTATGTTTCCATACATTAGTATAAATTGCTGAAAAAGAATTTCAACCTGTTAGGCGTTTTCTTGCTAAACTAGATTTTCCCATTATATAGTATATATACACTTAAAAAAATGGGAAGTCAAAATTGAGTAAAAAGTACTCAATTTTAAATGCGTCACATACTCAAAATAGCTCCGATCCAAATGTACTCAAAGTTGAGAAACACATGTACTCATCTTTTATTCATTGGTTGTGATCAAATATGAATCGTTATGTACTGCCCCCCCCCCCCCCAAAAAAAAAGAAAAACCTAAAATTTAAAGTAAAATTGTACTGATATTTATTTCCCGTTCAAAGTTCTTAACAAGAAATGTTTAATTGATTATTTATTAAGAAAAATAGCAAAATTCTTAACAAGATACTCAAATCGAATATTTTTATGACAAGAGCATTATTTCCAAGCACTTTTAAATTATTTTTAAAATGCTGTGCATAATTTAATATTTACATTAATAAACATCATTTATGCCGCCATAAATGAAATGAACCATTACAGGGTACAAAACTATTCGTTTGTTTGGGTTTGATAACATGTGATGTTTCAAAATAGAGAAAGCATGGGTTCATTTTTGATCCAAAAATATTCAATTCGATATGAGTACGTCGGTTTACTTATTTTTGAGTACTTCATTTTTCTCAGTGTATCAACCTACAGATCAAATACAGGGCTGTTCAAAAGAATTGGAAAACATATTTGGCTATGGACGGTAACTGCTGAAATCAATTTTTCAAATGTTTTATGAATTTTTTAAAATGTTTACTTAGTTATCTTATTTACGTCATTTCCCTAAATTACGATGTCTTGTTAAAGCATTCAGAAAGTTTTGGAAAGTATTTTATAATCTATGATTAACGCATGATTTTTCTTACTCGTTTTTTTTCTATTTCCCAGATCAGTCTTTTCCTATAAAACATACCAAATCTATTTAGCTCATATTCACAAAATACAATATACACGGGAATAAAAAATTTAAATAAATATCTCTTATCATGCCGCTCTATAAATAATAGATGTATTATTATCCGTTAGTCTCCATGTTCGTATTTAATAAAGCAATGACAAATCACAACAAATTAAAAAATTTACACATTCTAAATATCAAGCTTGAACTCAATATCAAGCATAGAACTTAATATCAAGCATAGAACTTAATATCAAACATAGAACTGAATAAAAAAAATATGTCAGTTGATAAGCATTGTTTTTTAAGTGGAAAATTTTAAAATGTTTTAGAAGAATAGGACTCCAAAATAGCAATATTTTGCTAAAAAGTACGGTAAAAAGATAAGATTTTATATTTACAGCAAAAGGTTATTTCAAAATTCACCGCTGTATTAATACTTAGAAATTTTTCCAGAGAGAATCCTTCGCCTTATATACAATATTTGAAATGAAAATCAAATATCTAATTAATTGCTTAAAAGGCGCAAAGGCCAACATAGTGAAAAAGATTCCATGCCGGGACTCGAACCCGGGCCATCAGTATAGCACACTGACATTCTACCGACTAAACCACATAGAACGACGCCCAGTCTGTAAAATTTCTCACTATTACAGGTTGGCAAGGTTACAAACGCAGCACAAGATGGAATATTTATCGTGAGCCACCGACATGGGGTAAACACGAAACTTAATGAAATCCAACATCGATTGAAACTATATTAATAATTGAAAATTTTTCCAGGGAGAAACATTCGCCTTGTATACAACATTTCAAATTAAAATTGCCTTTTAAGCAATTAATTTGAAATTTGATTTTCAATTGAAATATTGTATGCAAGGCGAATGGTTCTCTCTGGAAAAATTTTCAAGTATTAATATAATTTCAATCGATGCTGGATTTAATTAAGTTTCGTGTTGGCATCATGTTGGTGGCTCACGCTAAATATTCCATCTTGTGCTGAGTTTGTAGCCTCGCCATCATGTAATAGTGAGAAATTTTCCAGTCTGGGTATCGTTCCATGTGATTTAGTCGGTAGAATGTCAGTGCGCTGTACTAATGGCCCGGGTTCGAGTCCCAGCATGGAATCTTTTTCACTATTTGCGTCTTTTAAGCAATTAATTTGAAATTTGATTTTCATTTGATATCACAGTGTTTATGACAAGTTCGTCACAAATGACACATATTTCACAAATTGGTCAGAGTGTGACTTCAAAGCATTGTCGTTTTCGTCACAGGTACTTCACAAAGTTAATGCCAAAATAGTCACAAATGACACACTTTTCACAAATTTGTCACACCGTGACTTCACAGAGTGGTCACAATGTGACGTCACAAACGACCTCTAAAACGGCCATAACGACCTCGCATTCTAGTCACTGTGACGTCACATCGACGGTCACAAAATCACAGTGTGACTTCACAACGACGTCGCCGTAACGTCACCATGCCTTACGGGTATATATATATATATATATATAAGAAAATGATAATTTGACTATCAAGTTAAGTTTAAAGGTTATTCCCCTAAATTTAAACAGTGGATTCCCTCTAAGGATTTATTTTACCCATAAAACCCGGGTTTTTGACTTTGAAAAACCATTTAGAAACATGTCTTTCTACGTGACGCTACCTTTCTATAGTTCAATAAACTATTTTCTTAGAAAATAAAATTCCACACTATGTTACTAGATTATTTACACACCTAGACATGAAAGGTGAATAGGAAGTAGGCTTAAGGGGACCTTTATTTGAGCAAAAATTGACCCAAAAATCGAACATTATTTTTGTGGATATTATTATTCTCCAATTTGTTCTGAACCATTTGAGAAACATCGTATGCAGATGGGATTATTTTTCGAAAAGTTACAAGCATTTGAATTTGGCACACACACAATTTTTTGGCCCTACAATGTAGGGGAGGTAGGGGAGGTTTGATACATAGGGAGGGTTGATACATTGACAATTTTTCTCAACAAATGGCATTAACAGCCATTCTAACACATGTGAAGGCTTCTTTTATTTGCTGAAGCCATCATTAGCTGGACTAATCAGTGAAGAACTGACAACTTTTCTTTTCTTTTAATTTTGAAGGTTTTTGGAATGTCAATGTAAATTTTTTCACTGACTGATTTTCTTTCATAACTCTTATTATTGTGAAGATAATATCTTGTAATTTTTTTTATTTATAAAGCACATTGCTAGGATTAGTTTTACTAGAAAGTAGATTGCCATTTTGCTACTGCATTTGTACAAAGTGATTGAAAATCCAATAAGGCATAATAGGGAGAAATGATACATTAGTACGGAGGAGAAATGATACACTTGTATATTTGAAATTTAATAGTTTTTTTAAGTTTGCAAACTAATATAGGATTGCAATATTTATTATTGTTTTACAGCAAGAGCTACTGAAATTGGTAAGGATGAACAAAGAGACTATTCATAGACATTATGTAGGTTACATAGAAAAGCAGTGCGATGATAGATGGTTAGTTCGCTTTGCTTTTCATGTAGAAGGGAAAAAGTTTAAATGGCCTGAAAGAAAAATGCTTCTATAATTGACGATGGGCAAATTGAAAAAAACATTAAATCTACGCGATTTTACTTATCAAAATGAGAGAGTTGTTAGTTTTTCTTTTAACCATTTCAGGGGTGGTGGTATGTTTATGTAAACACTCAATTTTAATTCCCAAACGCCACATTGGCACCAGCATTTTAGTAAAATATTTTCCATTTAGTATGAAAGTGAAATAAATCCCTTTTCTTCTTTCTAATTAAATTTGTTGGTAAATTCCGGTGCCATTCATTTATTCAACACTTTAGCATTGAAAATGCTTTGCCCCTGAAAGGGTTAAAGGAATCTTAAATGTGCTAAATTTATGTTAAATTGTTTGCAAATCAGAAATGTCCACTTCATTTTTCCTTGCAGCTAGATCTCTAGGGGTTTTTTCATTATTTATTTTCTAAAAAGTGTGTTAATGGGATTGTTTAAGTAACAGCAATAGTTTAAATATTTTTGTGAAAAATATTTCTGGAACAAAAATATGTCAATGTCATTTCGTTTCAAATTTTACTTAAATATTTCTAGATTTATTATAAAAAATTGTATGACGCATAAATTGAATTGTCTGCATTTTTTTTTTCAATTTACATAACAATGCATCAAACCTCCCTTGCTACTGTATCAATCCTCCCCAGTAATGGGGAGATTTGATACAGTAGTAACCATTCAAAATAATTGGGATATATTTTTTGAATGACTATTTTTTAAATTCACAATATTTTTAATAAATGAATAAAAGGTCACTTTACAAGAAAACACGAAAAAGTTGTTTAAAAATAGCTTTTTAAGGGTTGTAAAAAATTAGTAAAGAAAAAGTGTATCATACCTCCCCTACTTTAAATCTATTTTTCTCAAAACTGATTTTTCAAAACTTTTAGATTTTTCAAAATGCTCCATGTGCCATAATTTTTTTTTATCAAAATTCAGGAAATTGATAAGGCATGATCATGATATTGCTTACAAAGAAACTGTGTATGCATTTTAAAATTTGACTTCATTAAGATAATTTAATATGATTATTAACTTATTAAAAGGCAAAATTTTGATGAAAATTGATATGGAATTCAGAAACCTCTAAAAAAATTAACTATTCAAAGGATTAAGAAATCAATACACAGGTTTGTTTGTAATAGAATTTTAAGTGATTAAAATCGAGAGAATATCTCAAAAATTAAGACGCATGGATCATTTTAAAATTTCGTTTTGAAAATTAATTTTTTTTAAATCTTAAAATTATAATAAGATTGGAAATTTTTTTAAAGGTGTCCTGTATACTTATGATGAAATATATATTTCCACACATTTTCATATCTCTATGATGAAAATTAAAAAGAATTTTTTTTTAACTTCCATCATCCCCTTAACTGATTTCCCCTTATACGTGATACGGTACTACAGAATATGACAATGAATAAAATATGCGCAAGGTAACAGTTTGGAATTGGCAGAAGCAAGACCTAGAAATGGTAACAAATATGCACAGGATGATAGCGATCCGAAAAAAAAAAAAATTCTTGGGATATTATGAATTCCCAAACGATATTATTAAAGTGACTAACTAGCAAAAACTTCGTGATTGAATTTCAATAATCTACAGCAAGCGCACGATAAAAGTGAAAGTTACTTTGTAGAAATCTGTCCAAATGAAAATTTTATCAGGTTTAGCCGAATGTTTAGGATTCTCACGAGTTGAAGTAAATGAAAGTTTTACAGATCCTTCCGCAACTTTTGAAAGTTCTCACGTAGCCAAATTGTTGTACCTGTACAGTGATATTGTAGAACAACAGATTGTTAGAGATACGGTAACACCTTTGCTTCGAGTGACTACTGTAAAAGGGAAAGATGGAGATATTATTAATTCATTTTCAATATTTTAAAATTTTTAGTCAGATGGTGCCTTCAGCAGTGAGAAAGAACATCAAACGTTTATTCGAAATAGAAAAAGTTGTCTGAAAAACGTATGAACAATTTGCAACGAGCAACACTTAACCATATTCTTTTCAAAAATATATTTTTTTCTATAGCAAACATTTTTGTTTGTTATGCATATCAACTTCTGCTTTATTTCTGTTATATCATAGCTGCTAACTTTTACACTTTTCTTTTACCACTGTTTCCAAATAGCAATCGTAGCGTTATTTATTGCAGAAATTTTAAGTTTTAATAAGGAAAAGATTATTTTTCGGAATTAGAGGTAAAAAAAGCATAAAAATTGGCAGTTATATTATATGCTGTTGTTTACGATGTGAATTAGATATTTTTAGGTTTTAAATATTAATATGCTTTTAATAATTTTAATTTTAGAAGTTAATAAGTTTTTAATAACTTAATATGTTTATAAAAATCAGAATTACAGAAAAGTTATTTATTTCTAATGTTAGTTAGAAATTGTTTCTTTAATTATCGTATGAAAAGCCATTTCACTTTTAGAAATGAATAATTAGAACTTTTTCTCTCGGTCTCGAAGATTTCGAATTAACGAGCGCCTAAAAAAAGAAAGATAAAAGATTCTTTGTTAATTCGTGTTTCATTATGCAATTTTAATCGATGAAAATAAAGAATCTGAACAGTGCTGTATGCATTTAATTTATTATACAGGAATATACATAGATTTACACAAACAAACCTTTCTTTCATTTACACAAACAAACCTTTCTTTCAACAATGTCTCTATTCTTTCTTCACAGACTGTTTGTTTCAAAGTTCTCCAGAATCATTTATCAAAATCAATGTTTAAACTTTAAAATCCGCAGAGTAGTAGATTAAAACAATGATCAGCTGCTTACATGATCAAATGATCAACATTCTGTTGGAATCAAGACGTCGACACATGAGCTAAATTTTAGTAGCCCATTTTTGGTAAGAAAGTCATCCAGCTAAGAAAAAAAAAAAGATTAAGCTGTACAAAATTTTTAATGAAGTCAATGGAAGTATTATGTAGATATTTTGAATAAATCTTGGAAGTAAATCTTACTATATATTTTTTAAATGTTTGGTGCAAATAGGAGGGGAAATGATTTGTAAAATAAATAAATAAATAAAATAACAAACTGAAAGTAGCATTTTGTATTTAAAAAGATCGTATTAAACTACACTGAGATAAAAATATAGTTTTCTCAATCTAAATTGTGGCTCTAGAAAAAATAGTTCCATGTCATCCCTATAAATTCTTGTTCTCTTTGCTAGAAAGTTCTAGAGTCTCCTACTAGAAATCAAGAGCGTTTTCCTATATTTTCGGGGTCAAACTTATTTAAAAATCTCTGCAAATAGATGCGAACGGAAGAGGTTAGTTTTAGTAACTATAAGTCTAGTTTATGAAACCATTCCAGAAATCAAGCGATGATTTCTCGCTACTGAAACGATTCATTATCGTTTCGTCACCTAGAAAACGAGAGACTAGAAATTCTAGGTCATTTCGTCTATTCAGCTTAGTTGTTTACCCTATTCGCATAGCTCGGAAATCTATATTTCTAGTTTAGGTATTCAGAAAATGACTACCTATTCATTCTAGGTGAAGGCGGTATTTTTTTTTTTTTCTCAGTGTTTAAAGACTGATAAAATGATTATATAAGTCCGCGACGGAACGTCGCATTTGTGCAACCAATTTTTGCATGTAATGTTATATTAGATGTTATAGGAATCAGAACTGCCAGTGTACTGGAGCGCCAGCGAGAGATGTTGCCATAGCAACATCGCATAATGCCTGGAAAGCGAAATGAGCTGTATCTTAATGCTACTTGAATCTAATCAAGGTACAATCATTTTACTTTGCAGTGGTTTGCACGATGTTTCCACGGCAACATCTCCCTCTGGTGTACCAGCTGACTGGCACTTCCTTTATCTGTAACATCTAGTCGATAATATATACATAAATCATCCAAAGTGAAATTGGTTGCAAAAATACTATGCTGCCTCGAATAGCTTCGCATGTAAGCAGACATACATATCAGTTCGATTGTATAAAATTACTTTTATATGGAACATTTCATTAAAATAAAACAAAAAATTGATCGAATGTGTAAACCTACCTAAATACTCCCAGAGGCAGGAGTAGGAACATACCGAGTGTAATATAAGGCATTCCCGGGAAAGAGCTTAGGAAAGCGACGAACAGTTGAGACATGAGGATCGAAGTTAGTATTGGGAGAAGTGATTCTGCTGTTGCCACAAAAGTGAACAATTTTCCTAAGAATAAATATGGAAAAATTATTACATAAAACACACTTCAAGTAATTACCGTCAATAGTCAGTAACGCAACGAAGTTTACTTCGCGTTTACTTGTAAATGAACAATAAATGTTGCGCACAACACTTTTCTATGAGTGGTATGTTGTGTTGTATATCAACAATGCATATCAATTTTGCAACATTGGAAGTAATCTAACATCGTTTTAATATACTTCAGACAATTATCGATTTCATTTGAGAGTTCCTGTAAACGAACTGCAAATTCCGCACCTTACCTTTTCAATAGAACGTATGCAAAAGTATTTTTTTTTTCCTTTAAAAATCTTTTCACACATAGAAATAAGTATTGATCCTAAATACTTCCTCATGACAACCTTTCGTGTAAGTTTGATGCCCTTGAAAACCTGTTTAACCCTTTGAGGGGCAAACAATTGTGTTTGTGAAATGTTGAATTCACACCGGAATTAAAAAAAAAAGAATTACTTCAAAAAGAGGAAAAGCAATATTTTCCCTTTTTTGCACCAAAGTTAAATAAGTAAAATTTAATTAAAAGTTTCTGGTGCAAATCTGCATTTAAATTAGGTGGGATATAATATATCCCACTGCCCCTCAAGTGGTTAAAATAACCAATTTGTTATTTGTACTCAGCCATTGGCGTAAACCTGCAAAAATTACAATTTTTATTCTTTTAAAATATTGTTGTACAACTATAGCAGAAAGACACGAGTTCTGTTTTTAGTAATTTCAGAAAAAATACTTCAAACAGGAAGCGAGAACAGGCAACAGATATCCCAAGCATGGCTTCTTTATTCAACTAACACCGACTGTGCGGGAACTTCAGAATCAGACAGAATATTTTTCTTATATCCTATCAATAACAATTCCTTTCGCTTCCAAATTATATTTTAAAGCATTGTAAAACACTTTAAGAATCTTAGACTCCGTTCTTGTTTCCCAGACAGCATATGTGTTTTCCATTTTCCTATTTGCGGATAAATAAAATTTTCACTTTGAGCCAGAGTCCGAAGATTGGTTTAAAAATCGTCCAGCGCCATGCCCACGGCAGGCCAGGGCTCGTTGGTGGTAAAGCCTTTGTTTTACCTTAGCATACATAAAATATAGCTCAGTTATCTGGCTATAATCTGACAACTTGTCGATGATTCAGAGCGTAATTTGGTGATATTTAAAAGCGTAATCCAAATGAGTTTTTGCACCGATAACTAATACTGGATAATACAGAGTCCGATATGATAGACAGTTATCTGAGCAGCTGTGAAACAAAGGAAAGCCGCCCAAAGCGACCATATATGCAGAAATCTGCAATGGTCTTAGCCAGTATATTTTAGGATGCACGTGGCATAATATTTATCTACTGTCTTGAGAAAGAGAAAAACAGTCCCAAGAGAGTATTATGCAGCATTATTGGATCGTTCCACAAAAAAATAAAAAAAAAGAGGGGCATAGGGTGAAACCCCCAGTTATTGACACCTAACCAGTAACTGACATATCAGCAAAAATCTAACTCAAAGCAGCATTTTCTTGTAAAATTATGCAAAGTAATGTCATCTAGTAGTAACTTAGACACTTATTTTAATTTTGGAATCAATTTATTCATCACTAGTAAGACAAAGATCGTATTCAATGAGAAAGAAACTTTTGAGAACGCAAAAAGTACCATTTTTAGGCATTCGTCTTCTTTCTAAAATTAAGGTAGTGTTTTTTTTAGTATATTTGTAATGCAACCATCCTAAACTTTTTCTTAAAGTAATACGTATAGAAATTACTTAAAAGATGACTATTATACATTAGGACCATGATTTCTAGTTTATAGTTATTTAATTTAGCTGAACGGGGTGCGGGGGGGGGGTGCCATTTATTTGTTCCAGTAATTTCATTTCACCAGTCTCCGACAGAGGTATTAATTATTGGTAATATTAAAGGATGTTGAAATCTATTACTAGAAACTGTTTAAAAAAACATAATAATAAATTAAATTTATATTGCAGTCAACGCCATTAAAATTTAAATTGTTCTATCAGGGCCTGACACCATTTGTCAGTTACTGGTTCATTAATTTCAGTTATAGAATATCTGCATTTCTAATGATTCAAAACAGAAAAAAATGGGACACGTGCATCTGTAGTATATGATATCAAAATAAATAAAATTTAAATATTTTGTTTTTATAATAAATATTAAATTGGTTTAAATAAATTCCTTGAAACATAATTTTTTTTTGTTTTATCTTTGCAAGTAAAGAGTCAGACACAGTCTCACTTTGTGTCAGTTATTAGTTTTTCAAAATGGGTTGGTGTCAGTTACTAGAGTTATTGACCATAATTATGAAAAACAATTTAATAATACAACGTATAATTTTTGAGAATTTTGTCAACAGTAATTTTTTAATATATATCTACTATCCTTTCAAAAAGAAAAATAAGTATAAAATGAATTTTAAATTTTGTGATAGTGATTGGAACAACAAAGAATTCTTAAGGTGTCAGTTACTGGGGGTTTCACCCTATAGCGAAGAAAATACTGTTTCACTAAGACAATGCAACGACTCAAATGTCCATGAAAGCGATGGTGAACAGAACAACGAATTTCTCCACCACCTCTGGCATTCTCTAATCTCTACATCGGCGCCCTAGAAACATTACAGTAGAGTCCCGATTATCCGAGTTAATATGGACCAAGCTCACCTCGGATAAGCAAAAAATTAGGATAAACCGGATTTACACAAATCATCACCAACTAAGGATATGAAATATAAATTTTCACTTAATTCATTAATTTTTATGGTATTATAGTAACATCTCTTTGATGTACATTTCCTTTACTTTTAAGAAAAACGGGGAATTAAATTGTTTATTTGAAAAAAAAACCCTCGATAGTTTTTTGTTTGTTGAATGTCAATTTTGCTGTAGTTCTTTTTTTTTTGGCTGCAGTATTACGCTACTGCATAGCTGCTAATTTCTAAGATTTTTTCTTACCATTAAAACTTACTAGTAAATTTTGCCTAATTCAATCGCCGAAATCTAACAATTGTCAACGATTAAATATGTCAAAAATTTGTATTCAATTTTAGAGGTAACAAAACCATACAAATTGGCAGCTATGTAATTCTATTAGTGTCATGAAAATTGCAGGTGTAGCCTCTTCTTTCTGCTCAAAGTATTAAATAGTTGTTTTTCAATTGAACTTATACCTTTGGAATGGATAATTTTCTTCTGATGGACTGATGGCTTCTATTAATATGAAACAGCCCTTATAAATGAAGTGTTGGGTGAAGATGAAAGAGCAGTCGTAAAAAGTTAGAACTCTGATTTTCTGGTCAGAATAGGAGAAAAAAATGGCCATAAAAAATACTCAGTTAAAGTGGAAACTTGGTTAAGCGGGACTCGGATAATTGGGACTCTACTGTATTTATTTCTTAAATTGGAAAGCTGGCTCCAGATGAAGAGATTTGTGTCAAGTGAGGATGTCAATTGGGAAACTGATTCATATTTTGGAGCCCTTGAGATATCGTGCCAAATGAAAGGTGTCTAAATGTTACAGAATGGCTGAAATAAGTGTATCGCTCTTGAAAGAAACTCTATTATAAAATAAATCTATTTTTGACAACAAAAGGTGTGTTTCACATTGATAGTCTCGGGACTTTCCACTCCATGTAGTATATGTACTTTCATATGCCTGCGTCAATATTTCGTGTATAGTGCACAATCTCATTTTTAGGTCTAAAGTGTTGGGGTAAAAGTTCAAATTATACACGAATAAATACAGTATTATATATATATGGGGCATTCTCACAATCTTTTGACTTTTGGGGAAAAAAATCTGGCGAAATTAAACTTGCTAAAATAACATTTTAATCTGATAGACGACTGTCTTAATGATTCAAAATAAAGAAAAAAGGGTCAGCAGCGAAAATTTTTTCATTTAACTGAGGTTTAAGTTAAACTTGCGAGTTTAATTTTCCTTACCGTTTTACCCTTATAACTTTTTATTTTTTTCTAAATTTTTACTTATAATGAATTTGCATAGTACCCACAGGACATTCAAATAAGAAATAATAACAATGTAGTAGTTTTAATACAGAATTTTTGTATAACATTGTCTTAAAGGGTGTTAAAGAAGGGACGGTAAGGTAAAAAAAAGGGGATGGTATAGGAAAAAAGGGACGATAAGGATGGAACGGTAAGGAAAATTACCACTTTTTTTTAGGAAAATCATATTAAGACTAAGTGATAGCCACAATATTCATTGATTTTTAGAAACAGTTGTTAACATTGGATTAAATTATTATTATTTTTTTTTAAATTTACCTCGAAAAGTGCAGGAATAAACCTTGGGGACGGTAAGACTACCAATAAAGGCACGATCTTGAAGTTGATATTTAAATGCTGATTTAAATTCTGCAGTGAATTTCCTATCAAAGAATTTTAGACATTCTTTCTCTAGCATACTTCTGCATGAGAAAAAACTTGAAAAAAATTCTGTGGCTGCATCTGAAGTGATTTTCTGCATAAGTTTAGCAAGAGGGACGGTAAGGAAGAAAAACCCAGGAACAGAGTTAAAAAAATATTATCAACCGTAAAAATGTGTGCAGGTTAATTTTTTTGCTACATATTTATATAAAACAATTGTCCCAGTTTCGGAAAAAATTACGTCGAATTACTTTTATTGAAACAATTTTATACAGACAGCTCCAAAGTTAAAAATCAGCATCAGGGACACGGGACGGTAGATGAATTTTCCTGGTATTTGGACCCCCAACATCGTCCAAAACTCATTTATCTCGTTAATATTGTTATGAAATCATGCAATGGGATGTTCCCCAGTATATAAAATTAAAAAAAAACACACACACAGAAAAAAGTGTATTAAAAAATATATATATTATTCAGGGATATGAAAGTCAAAAGATTGTGAGAATGCCCCATATATATATATATATATATATAAACCGTTGATTGACATTACAATATCCGTTTTTTAAGGAATTTTTTTCTCCGATGAAATAATTTCGCGAATGTGTCAGAAATGAGCGAATCTGGATTAAGAATATCCTTGGCAGCTTTAATTTTTTCTAGACTTTGATAGATTTTAGATTTTTGAACTCTTAAAAGAAATTTCGTATTTGGCCGGTGCAATATCCGTATTCATACTAATTTTAATAATAAAAATAAATCACACATCTTTAGAGAAAATTTAGCATTATATGTCTAAGATATTCTCAAATCCATACTTTTTGACATATTCGCGAAATTACTTTTATCGGAAGGGGAAAAAATTCCAGTAAAATACAAAAATCGTACTGGCGGAATTATTTTTTTACAGTGTATGCCAAACATGAATAAGAAAAATATTTTTTTATTTTTCCGATTTAGAGTCTGAATTACACAGTTCAATTAAAATAAATAAATATTTTAAAAAATGACTTCAGATAGATTAAGATATGTCTTTCATAGCACAAAATAGTAAAAATTAATTTAAGAAAAAAAGTAATGAAAGAACTTACTTTGCACTTTAAAATATAACGGGGACCTGGTACCCATTCTTTTTTTTTCAGTATTTTATAATGCTTTTTTGACATTACTAATTAGTATTATGACGAAAAATGACCAAATCCTGAAAAAAACAACAACAACAACAAAAAACAAACAAACAATTCTTGTCGTTAACTTTAACAATTTATCTTTTTATTACTTTTTTAAACTAAGAAATTTTAAAATCTACTCCTACTACAATTTAAAACTTTTTAAGCCATTTTTTCATGCATTTCTTACTTTTTGGCAGTAAAAAAAAGCTTAATTAGTTTAAGGAAAAATATAAAATGTCATGATACACGTAAAAGCACAATACAAATGATTATTAACACGTTAAGCGCCACGGTGACTGATACTGAAGTTGAAAAATTTATAATGTTTTAAGTAATTTTTAAGAAAGTATAAGTATAATCTTGCAATAAATAAAAGGTAAGTAAATTTTAAATAAATTTTCAGTAACTACTTCAAATAATATAGATATATATTTAGTTTTATATCATATTTTAGACCGTCAGTCATCGGTGAATAACGCGTTCTAAAAGGAAAGTTCAATGTCAGTCACCGGTGACTGACGTGGCGCTTAACGTGTAAACATTTTTATATGTATATATAAAAAAAGAAACTATTTGTATTACAGAAAATCTAATTCCTAATTTTATGAAATCCAACATAATGATTATACAAAAAATGATAGTGAGCCAGTTGAAAAGTATTACATATTGAAGTTTTAACATTTTGATCATACTTATATATTGCACAAACACAAACATAAAAAGTCCTTCCGGCCAGTGCCGGGAGGAAGAGGTAGCTTTCATAATCCTTATTTAAAAAAAGCCAACTTATATCATGCAAACACACGAAGCTCAATTTAGTGGAAACCGAATATAGGAGATTCAATACTAATTTTTATCAATATAATGAATGAGAATTTCGCGAAATTAGTCAGCTTTATCCAAGCTGCTTTTCTTTAAAGTAACTTATATTTGGCTGCCAAATTCGGCAATTTCTTAAAGTGCCTGTCATTTTAAGACAACATAGTGGATGAGGCTAAGCAGTGAACTTGGTCGAGACCTTAGTAATTGCTGTGCGCATGCTCACTCACATCGGAATCGGTTAATATATAGGAGTGCTGTCGCATGCAAAAAATCAGATTTTTCAAAATGTCACCCACAATAGAAATTGAAACTGCTATATCTGAGCCATTTTTTAAGGTAAAGACAAACAAAAAATGCTCCTGAATCCTTATATCAAGATCAAGTACTTAAGAAAGAAACCTTTTTCAATTTCTAATTTTTTTGCACCTCACTTTAAATATATATATATTTTTAATTTAATGGCCGCCATTTTGAAACAAGATGGCTGATGAATCTGGCCAGCGAACTTGGTCGAGGTGTTGATGTATACTATCCACATGCCTTCTTACATCGAAATAGGCGAATACGTGTGTTATCGCGTGACAAATACAAGATCGTTTCAAAATGTTAGCCATGCTAGAAATTCATAGTGCTATAAATCAACCATTTTTTAAGATATCAACAAAAGAACAAATTTTCAGAAACAAAAACTGCTCCGGAATCTTTGTATCAAGGCCAAACGCATAAAAAAAAAATCTTTTTTATTTTCCAATTTTTTAATACCTCATTTTGAATTTTAAATTTAATTTTTTTTAAATGGCAACCCTTTTGAAACAAGATGGCGAATGAAGCTGGCCAACGAACTCGGTCGAGACATTGGTATGTACTATGTACAGACCAAGTTACATCCAAATAGGTTCATAAATACGCCTGTTATCGCGTGACAAAAATCAGGTCGTTTTAAAATGTCAGCCACAAGAGAAATTCAAAATGCTATTACTCAGCCATTTTTTTTTAGATATAGACGAAAGAAAAACTGTTCCGGAATCTTTGTATTAAGGTCAAACACATACAAGAAAATCTTTTTCATTTTCCAATTTTTTGGTATCTCATTTAATTTTTTTTATTTTTTAATTTTTTTAAATGGCCGCCATTTTGAATCAAGATGGCGGATGAAGCTGGCCAACGAACTCGGTCGAGATATTTGTATGTACTATGTACACACCAAGGTACATCCAAGTCGGTTCATAAATACGCCTGTTATTACGTGAGAAAAATCAGGACGTTTCAAAATGTCAGCCACGCTAGAAATTCAAAATGCTATAACTCAGCCATTTCTTAAGATATAGACGAAACAAAAACTGCTCCCGAATCTTTTTATCAAGGTTAAACACATAAGAAGAAAATATTTTTTCAATTTTCACTTTTTGGTACCACATTTCAAATTTAAATTTTTCTTAAAAATTTAAATGGCCGCCAATTTTAAACAAGATGGCGGGTGAAGCTGGCCAACGAACCCGGTCGAGACATTGGTATGTACTATGTATAAACGAAGTTGCATCCAAATCGGTTCATAAATACGCCTTTTATCGCGTGACAAAATTCAGGACGTTTCAAAATGTCAGCCACGCTAGAAATTCAAAATGCTATAATTCAGCCATTTTTTAAGATATAGACGAAACAAAAACTGCTCCGAAATCTTTGTATAAAGGTCAAATACATAAGAAAAAAATATTTTTCCATTTTCAATTTTTTAGTACCACATTTCAAATTTTAAATTTAAAAAAAAATTTTAAATGGCCGCCATTTTGAAACAAAATGGCGGATGAAGCTGGCCAACGAACTCGGTCGAGAGATTGGTATATACTATGTACACACCGAATTACATCCAAATCGGTTCATAAATACGCCTTTTATCGCGTGACAAAATTCAGGACGTTTCAAAATGTCAGCCACGCTAGAAATTCAAAATGCTATAACTCAGCCATTTTTTAAGATATAGACGAAACAAAAACTGCTCCGGAATCTTTGTATAAAGGTCAAATACATAAGAAAAAAATATATTTCCATTTTTAATTTTTTGGTACCACATTTCAAGTTTTAAATTTTTTTAAAAATTTTAAATGGCCGCCATTTTGAAACAAAATGGCGGATGAAGCTGGCCAACGAACTCGGTCGAGACATTGGTATGTACTATGTACACACCGAATTACATCGAAATCGGTTCATAATTACGGGAGTTACAGTGTGACATAGGTCAGATATATATATATATATATATATATATAGATATATATATATATATATATATATATATATATATATATATATATATCAATTTTGAACGGAGGGTGGTTTCGGGGTCTGGGGGTCATGATCGATGAAAATATACCAAAATTTTTTGAAATCGCTTTCCTCCGAACGGCTGCAATAGGTAGCTTTTTTGTAAAGAAAGCTACCTAAAAATGAATTTAAAGATTTCAACTCTGAAATTAAAGGGAAATTTCAAATTTAATTAATCCTTCTAAAATCCTTCTAAATTTATTAAATGATTATGTAAATCTTCTAATGTAGTTTAAACAATTCACGACAAATGCTTTAGAAGATTATTATGAATTCATAATTCAGTACATAAAGGGTTAAAAAGAAATGGCGGGAGTAAAAATATTTTTTTTCTCATATATTTATAACCATCGCTTCTTTACGCAAATTCGCAGAATATTCTAGGGACATCTAAATATATTTAAATAAAAAAATTGATATTTTCGTCCTTTTTTCGCAAAGTAAAGAGTACCAAGACCCATTAAGTTAATAAAGAATACTTAACACTCTCTTGAACAATCTTGCTTACCTACGTCGTCATCGCGTGCTACTTTTGATATACGTGCTCGGGCAGCAAAAGTTGCACAGCCACCAAGAAATCCCGCAACATTTGCTAAAAAAATAGAATATAAAAAGCATTAGGGAAGAAATTGTTTTTATGTTATAAAGTATGTTTAGTAGACTCCCAAATATTTCGATTATCACTGGAAAAGGAGCAAGTCGGAAAATCGAAATCACCGGATAATCCGCCGCGCCGGAAATCCACCTCGCTTGGTGAACCAAATAAGAAAGAAGGCAGTAACTGACAAAAAAATAAACACTTCCACCCCTTTCCCTATCCGTACCACTAATTTAATGGTCAACATTTACAGCTGTAGTTTGAAGCACATGTTACAGAAATAATATGTTGCACAATATATTTTATTTATTTTTAAAATTATGCAAGAATATCAACAGCTGAATAAAAGTACAAACTGATATTTACACTGTTTTTTTTTAAATAAACAAGAAGGAAAAATCGTCCGTACGGCATAGATTATGTAACACTTTCCAACACTTCCTGAAAGCTTCAACAAAACTTCGTTATTTAGGGAAATAACATAAATAAGATAACTACGTAAACATTTAAAAATTTGATTTCAGTAGTTACCGTCCATAGACAAATGTGCATTCTAATTGTTTTGAACAGCCTTGTATTTGATCTCTATGTTGATATACATACTATATAATGGGAAAATTTATTTTAGCAAGAAAACGCGTAACAGGTTGAAATTTCTCTTTCAGCAATTTATACTAATAGATCGAAAGATACTTGAATACTTTTGCATAGCCCTGTAGTTTACCTAGTACCTTTATTACACGCCACAATTTAGCTAAAATTTAATTCAAACTAAAACACTCTTAAAACTGTTGAAATCACATTTCGAGAAATTATCATCCATAGACGGCATATATCCAATTCTGTGCGTGACCCTGTATATATTTTTATCTATAATCTACAAACATTTCTTAATAAACTAAATGCGGTTTAGCGTAAAAATGCATAACTGATTTAAAAACCACCTTTAAGCAATTTGCGCTCAAACACAGTAACCCTTACGAATTCTTTTGTGTAGCCCTGTATATAAATGTTAGCATTTATACACACCATATAGTATGCATAAATATAGTGAAACATAAAAGCGCATATAATAATGGAAAATGCATTTTTAGCAATCACCGCTAATGTACAGTACTTCTGATACAATATAGTATCTAAAATATTTTCTGTATCCCTGTAAATGCTATGCACTTCGTATTATACATGGAATAACTTATAGTAAACCTCAGCGACGTATATCAAATTCATTATATATGAAATAGTTTAACATAATTAAAATACGCCGCAAACAATCCCCCCCCCCATACCATTATGTAACTGAGTTCTTTTGTGTGGCCCTGTAAATGAATAATAACTATTCTTCGCACCGCATGTTCTATTTTAGTGCTCTTCCTTCATAAATGCATATCAATTTTGTTTGGATGCGTGTAACATCATTAAAAATCATTTGAAACGATTTTTTCCCATTGGCCGTAATGTAACGGAATACTTTTGAATGTCCCTGTAGATTAGGGATGCACAACCTGTGGCCCGCAGTAGGTTAAGTTGTGGCTCGGGAATTTCGTCAATTTGTAAGATGCAAAAATCGCAATTTTTGACGATGAGTTACAGGAAAAAATCTTGAATTTCGTCAATTTGCCGTGGAAAACAATTGCAAATTTCGTCAGTCAGTTAAAAATCGCGAATTTCATTAATCGCCCGGCCAATACCGTTTGTATCAATATAAGAAATTCCCGAGATGCTAATTTCGTCAGTCGCTAGTCGAAAAATATATCAAATTTCATCGATCGGGCACGGAAAAACCGCGCCGCCTTTCGTCGATCGTGCGTGGAAAAGTAGCGAATTTCGTTGATCGAGCACGGGAAAATCGCGAGTTTCTTCAGTTTATCGCGAGAAATCGCGACTTTTGCCAAAATTGCCAATTTTTGTCAGTCAATTAAGAATCGTAAATTTCGTTGACTGGGCGCAAAAAAAAAAAAAAAACGCTTTTCGTCGTTCCGGCGCGGTAAAATCGTGAGCTTCATCAATCAACTGCGGTAAAATCGCGAGCATCGTCGATCGGGAGTGGAAAAATCGCGTTTTCGTCAATCGCGTGCGGAAAACTCGAGTGTTTCGTCGATCGCGTTCGGAAAAGTCGCGAGTTTCGCCAGTTTACCGCGATAAAAAGTCTCGAATTTCGTCACTTTGCCCGGGAAAATTGCAAATTTTGTCAATCATTTAAGATATGCAGATTTCGTTGACTGGGTGCGGGAAAACCGCGAATTTCGTATATCGCGCGTGGAAAAATAGCGAGTTTCGCCGATCTGAACGGAAAATTGGGAGTTTTGTCGATCGGGCGTGGGAAAATCGCGAATTTCTTTGATCGGGAACTGGAAAAGATCGAGAATTTCGTCGATCGTCAGTGAAAAAATTGCGAATTTCGTCAGTTTATCGCGAGAAAAAGTGATGTATTTCGCTAATTTTTCGAGGAATTTTTTTTAAATTTCTTTAGTTAAGAATCGCGAATTTCGTCGATCGAGCACTAAAAATCGCGAATTTTGGCGATGAAGCTCGAAAAAATTGTAAATTTCGTTCATAGGCTGCGGGAAAATCGCGAGTTTCGTCTATTTATCACGAGAAAAAGTCACTAATTTTGCCAATTTGCTAAGGGAAAAATTGAAAATTTCGTCAGTCAGTTAAGAATTGAGAATTTTGTCGACCGGGCACGAAAAAGTGCGAGTTCTGTCGATCGGGCGCGGAAAAATCGGAATTTTGTCGATGGAGCGCGGAAAAAATGCGAAAATCGGGCGCGAAAAAATCGCAAATTCCGTTGATTGGGCAGAGGAAAAATTGCGAATTTTGCCGATTAAGTTCGAAAAAATTGCAAATTTCGTCAATCAGTTAAGAATCGCGAATTTCGTTGACTGGGCGTGAAAAAATAGCGAATTTTGTTGATAAAGTGTGGAAAAATCGCGAATTTCGTCGATCAAGCGTGGGAAAATATAATATTTCGTACATCGGCTGCAGAAAAATTGCTAGTTTCGTCAATTTAACTTCGTTCATAAAGCTCTCATTTTCTCGGCACTAGGCACTTTCATGCCTATGTTTGCTTTTTAGCACTTTTAATAAAGAAAAATTTACTATCCCGAATAATTTCAAGGAATATTTTCAGTCCTTGAAAATAATCCTTGCTATATCTCTATTATATATACGAGGTGGACCCCGTCGAATTTCGACGAAAGAAAATGTTTGCAAAGGAACTATTCCATCAAATTTATAATACATCGACAACAATAATTACAATAAAAAATCCATCCCAAACACATATTTTAGCCTAAGATTAACAAAATACATTTTTCATAAACTTCAACTGTTAAAATTATTGAAAAATTAAACTTTATTCATATACGTAATCAGCAACATATAATTAAGATAAGCAATTTTGATTAAGTTATCAATTAATGCTTGGTAATACGGAATGTAAAATAAGCAAAAATGATTTCACCTTGACTTAATCATAGAATTCTCCCCCCCCCCCCCCCCTTTAAATCTAAACCGAATCAACTCATTTTTCACGTTTCGCACCGATATTAATCATTTAAAAACACGTTAACGCGTAATAGGTTATTAATAAATATATTTTCAAACTTCAAGTCACGTTTGTCAACTATTCCGAATTTCCATGTGAAAATTCCCACTCGCGATTTGAGGTCTTAGTATAATCTCTGTCGCTGCGAGTAAAAATTCCAGAATTTTATAATTTTTAGGCGTATTCAAGGGGAAATATCTCGTTTTATCAAATAAAATTATCGTTTTTTTTTAAATATGACGTCATTTTCAGTCGCCGAAATATTTTGCCTATTATCTCAAACCCAATATCAGCGGAATGAAAAAATAGTGAAACAGAACAGCATCAGAAAGGAAATTGTCTTTTGTCAAGTGCAACGTCATTTTCTGTTCATATTTTTAAAAAAGATATTTTTAATTGTAATGAGAAAATGGCATCAGTAAGAATATAATCAATAAAGATAACTAAACCACTTTTAATAGAAATGTAGCACTTCAGTTGCCACAATTAGAAAATTGATATTAAAAACTATAAAAAAAATTAATATCTCAAAAATAAATTGAGATATAGCTTTCAAATAAATTGCATTTAAAAGTACATATTTTTCTGTATAAGACAGTGTAAAATTTTAAAATGTGGGATGTTTAGAAGTTAAAAATTTGCAATAGCGAAAATTGCAAAACCAAAATTTCATTTCAAATTTCAGAGTGTTGTCATTCGCAGAATGGCGTATGCGTTACGCACAGATATGTTTGTCCTTTATAATATAGACAAGCATAAACTGTTGATATATCCTTGCCAATTGAATTGGGTATGCGGACTGAGGAGAAACCTAAAGAGGTAAGACTGCCATTCCTCTGAAAACATGCTTTTTATAGGCCACAGATTTCCCCCACCTCCCCGAAATAGAATTCTCTCTGAGTTACTGATATGGCCCACGACAACCCAGACATTTTTGTAAGTGGCCCTTCACTTAAAAAGGTTGTGCACCCCTACTGTAGATGAACTAAACATGCTACAAACTTCATTTGGAATAGGAATCGTGCTATGGTAAACGTCAATAACATCCAAAAATTTCAGGGCAATCCGAGTATATTTATGAGATTTAAAGCGCGTACAGATGGCCAGACAAACCGAAGTCATAAACACTTTTCAACTTTGCTGGTAAATGTTAAAAACATAAAAATGTTTTCAGATTAGGTCATAAAGGGGCTAGGAGAGGACGACCTGAAACGCATCTGGCCCTCGCATCCCTATAAGAGCGACTTTTTATGTAGCCTATTTCCTGGAATGTTACATTCCTCAAATTTTATTTTCGGGACCTATACCTACAGGCTGTGGTGTAGCCGTAAAAAAAACAAAAAAAAAAAAAAACAAAAAAAACAAACAGAGGGTATACGCTCTAAGCAGAGGGTATATATTATAGCTTTCTTGAGAAACAGAGGGTATACGGTGTTCCTTAAAAAAATACAGAAGGTATACGGCGTATACCTCCCACTACATCCCTACCTACAAGACCCCGATGAGATTAAAGATTTTTTTCTTTTATCTTAGAAAGCAACTGAGAGCTCTAAGAATTTTCGTGCAGTCAGGTCCCTTAAAATAGAAGATCGACCATGTTGCTTTTAATAAGCGGCTGTGAGTATTATTCCAATGGAGTCGTTCTCTACTTTTTCTTCTGTCTACCGGAGGCATATTAGCAAACCATACACGAATTCATAAACAGAGAAAAACAGAGCTCTGCTATTGGTCAAACTGCACTCTGGCGTATTCAAATCTCCCACCCTTGTTTCGTAGCCACAAAAAGCATGCTAGTCTGGAAAAAAAAATCTTTAATTTTGTTGACAAATCATTATTTTAAAAATCTGTTATTAATTTAAATTGTACAAATTTTAACTCTATGAACGATATTAACACAAGCACAAGCATCTAGTGAAAGAGATACCTTGTTCAAAGAGACGAAGATAGGTTGCTGTTTTTCCCATCTATCGACATGGAAGGAAATCATAAGCTAAGTTGAAATATTAAATTTCTAGTGTTATATTGATTGCATTTAATTACTGAATTGATTTATAGGGTTTAGCAATAGTTGTAAATGCAAAATTAATTTTTTTAAATGTATTTAAAGATATTCGTCTTATTATTATTATTTAAATCCAAATGTAAGGGTATAATGTCTTTTTAAAAATACAGTCTTAGTTCATTATTTATCAGAATTAATTTAAACTAGTGGATGTGCCAATCCCAAAACTTTCTTCTATCTCATACATGTTACTAATTCAAAATTCGCTATCACAGTGCCAGAATTAAATGACAATCTATGCCCATCCTGAGGATTGTAAAGATATATTAGGTTCGATGAATTAGATGCATTTAACAAGGAGATATATGTAAGAATCGCATTGTTTCAAACAAATCGTTGAATTTCGGAACCCACCCTTTTATATGTATGCAAACAAAATTTCCAACCTAAAGCGTATAAAACCAACACCTGTTGTTCAATATACGCCCAAGTCTAATAAGGATCTATTTACGAAAAAATATAACAGAATATTAAGTTTGATTAAATTGCATGCATTAGTTTTTGAGATATAGCTCTTGCGAAAATCGTAAAAAATGCAGCATAGCAGCACTACCTGTTGTGCGATTTACACCAAATCTAATCAGTAACAGCTTACATCAACACCTAACTGAATCTGAAGTTTGATGAAAATCCGCGCATTAGTTCTTGAGATACAGGTGTTGAGGAAACGTCCAAAAAAGAAGCCTAATCAAATGTAACTACATACAGCAGAACCTCGATTATCCGAAGTAATTGGGATCGACCCTCTTTCGGAAAATCGAAATTTTGGGATAATCGAGAATACTTCAATTTTAAGATTAAGAAGAAATACATGCGCTATTTCTTATTATGGTAATAAGTGCTTAATAAAAAATAAAGCAATAGCAAAACAGAAACAAGAATAAATTACCTGAACTTAATTTTTAAATTAAATACCTTTTACATATTTCACAAGGGTTTGAAACAATGTTTTGTTTGTCGCAGTTTCGATTGACTTTGCTTTGAAGCTCTGTCACGAAGTTTTTAAATATTACTAGTTCTCCAGTATCACAGTCTCTCTCTTGTTCCAGCAAAGACAACCTTTTGCAAAACACTCAAAAGTTTCAGAATCACTAATTTGTTCGTTTTCTTCATTCGTTCCACTCCACAGCTTACGGGAGCTCAAGTTAAATTCAAAGGAATTCTAAGAAAGGGGTTCGAAAATATTTATATGTACTTGTGGTTCGGAAAGGACCGCTTGCACACGAGGAATATGATAGTTAAAAAATAACTTTTCAAAATGGATTTAACACACAAAGAATGTGATAGTTAAACAAACAAACAAACAAAAAACTTTAAAAATGGATTTTGGTTAACCGAGAGTTTCGGTTAAAAGAGTTTCGGACAGGTGTCAAAAAATTAAAAAGTGCAGAAACAGAAACAAATTTTACTGAATACATATTTCGCGTTTATTTTGAAACTTTAGGCTTAATTTTAATTCAGAAATTTGAAAAAACTAAATAACATAAGAGAAAATTACACTTATATTTTGGCAAACAGGATCTGGAAAATGGGTGTAGAAAAAATGTATCTAAAAGTACAATATAACAGTTTGGAACCCTTTTATATTCCAAAAAAAAACCCCATGCTATTTTGAGAGTATGTGTTTTTGTCACAAGCACAGACCCAGAAAAGAGAAGGTTAACAAAAGAGATTAAGAGAAATACCCAAAACAAGTTTTGAAAAGAAAGAAGTCCTTATTCATAAATTTGTATTTCTGTGTGTGGAGGAAGGGGGGGGGGGGGTAAAGGACAATGCAATAACTTTGAAACGAAAAATGCACGTACTTCCAATATGTAAATATACAATTTTTTTTTTTTTTTTTTTTTTTTTTTTTAACAAAAAAGAAAAAAGAGGTTTGTAGTATAAATTTGGCGCCCCCTCAATTTCCGCGCCCGGGGCGACTGCCCCCTTCGTCTCCCACTTCGCACGGCCCTGGTGCCCTGGTCAGAGAACCCGAAAAACATGTTTTCACAAAATGTCTGTCTGTGTGTGACACAAATTTCGTGGGCACTCTATCTCAAGAACTAATGAACGGAATTTAATAAAAATTTTTATTCAGTTAGTCCCTGATATAAATTGGCGCTGATTAGTCTTTGGTATAAATTGCTTCACAGGTGGCGCTGCTATCACGATTTTCACAATAGCTCAATCTCCAGAACTAATGCACGGATTTTCATCAAACTGCAGATTCAGTTAGTCCTTGACAGGAATTGACGTTTTATACATTTTGGAGTCATTGGCTCAACAGGTGGCGCTGCTATGCTGCATTTTTCACGATTTCCGCAATAGCTCTATCTCAAGAACTAATGTTTGGATTTTCAATAAACATGAGATTCATGTATACCTTGATATGAATAACTGGTGTTTATGTTTTGGTGCAAATCTATCAACTGGTGGCGCTGCTATTCTGCATTTTTCAGAATTTCCATTATAGCTCTATCTCAATAACTAATGCACGAATTTTAATCAAACTTCAGATTCAGGTATACCTTGATATCAAATAGTGCTGTTTATGTTTTGGTGCAAATCGTTCAATAGGTGGCGCTGATATGCAACATTTTTCAGAATTTCCGCTATAGCTCTATCTCAAGAACTAATGAGCGAATTTACATCAAACTTCAAATTCAGATATACTTTGATATGAATTGGTGCTAAATGGATGTAATTTCTTGTATTATTTAAATGATTTAATTGACGTGATTTATATAGAAGAAAGTTTTGTGATGGCCACAACATACTAGTTTTTCATTTAAATTTAAATCATAGAGAAATTCAAAATCGTTACAAAAACCTGTGAACACCCTCTGTATTTTTGGTTGCAGATTTTCTTAGAAAACTTGAATACTGATTATTTTGAAATTGACATTATGCTATATTACTTTTCTTTACACACGAACCCTTCATTAATCCCATGAAGGGCCGGTGGTATATTATGTAAACCCAATTTATTATTATTTTACCACTTAATTTAGATTCCAAACTGACAAATGGCACCCAGCATTTTTTAATAAAAGTTTGCTTTTATAGTGTACCTGATGAAAACTATTTATTTATTTTCGAATATGTTTTTTTCGACAATTCTGGTGCTTCAATCATTTTAAAATTTAATGAAATTTTTTTTTTATCCCAGGAAGGGTTAATGTAAGCATTATCTATAGCTATGTTTTGCATAGGGTAGTTACGGGAGCGATGGACCAGTCAAATATTTTTTTTTGCCGCATTATTTTATTGCCGCATCCAACAGATGGTGCAACTATCTGAGTCAGGCACTTAAAGATATTTTGTATGCCGTGCAACTTTTTACTTCTAAAAAAAAATACTTTTTTAGCTAAAAAGCTTTATTGTTTTTAGTAAGTCAAATAATTTTTTCATATTGTTATAGCTATGCATTTAAAGGTTTTGGTTCATCTAGTTTTAATAAGGTAATGTTGGGGGAATATTTAGGCTTCTAAATAACTTAAAATACCTACTTAATATTAGAGTCGGGGTGGGTTGTACTTCTCACCTAGGTGATCAAGAGAGATGGACAAGATTTTATGTTGGAGGGGGGATGGGCCATACAATCTTGAATTTCAAATTTAACTTTTTAAAGAGCTGAATATAAAACTAGAGAACGGGAATTCTGCTTTTTCAGAATTTAGTGTCGCCCCGACATTTCCATTACTTCATTTTCTTCTGATGGACTGGTGGTTTCTATTATTATGAAACAGCAATTATAAATGAAGTGTTAGGTGAAGATGAAAGAGTAGTCGTAAAAAGTTAGATCTCTAATTTTCTGGTCAGAATGAGAAAAAAAAAATGGCCATAATTTTTTATTTTTTATTTTTAAATTATGGCCATTTTTTCCCCCATTCTGACCAGAAAATCAGAGGTCTAACTTTTTTACGGCTGCTCTTTCATCTTCACCTAACACTCCATTTATAATGGCTGTTTCATAATAATGGAAACCATCAGTCCATCAGAAGGAAATAACTCGGTTAAAGCGGAAACTCGGATAATCGGGATTCTGCTGTATATTTCATTTTAAAAATGATCTTTAGACTATTTTTGTTGGTGTCCAGAGGAAGGGGGGGAGGGGTCATGACCCCCGTGACCTTCCCCTTGGATCTGCCGTTGTAGATTACGTAGTTCAGTTTTACATATTTTATGATTACATATTTTGAATTTTAGAATAAGTCGGCGATTAGAAATTTAGTAAAATTCTCTTTGTAAATATACTTTGCAAATAGGGGGGAGGGGGGGCAAAATCCATGTTTTCCCCGGGTGCAAAAAAGGCTAGTTTCGGCCCTGGAAACATCGTACACTATACATATATACTGTGAAAGGTGAAATATATGTAAATGTATGGCTTTTAGAGCGCGAAGAAAAAACGTGGTCCATTACTCAAGTAATTACCCTAACTGTTTTATAACTTACCAATATGATAAATTGGTTTATTCCGTGAAAGACCAACTCCTAGACTCTTCCCAACAAGGGATAATGTTCCCATCAGTCCTAAGTATGCATCGGTTATCTTGAAGCGCTTCAGAAGAGGTATGACGACGATCAATACAGCTATTCCAATGATAGCGTAAATAGAAGTTATATTGGAGTAAGTCGTATTGTCCCAGCCAAATAGGTGATGTGCATACAGGTAGTTGATATCTCCGGTAGCTGAAGAAATAAAAATAATTAAGGCAAGTATACGACTCATTATGTTTTTATAAGAGACAACCTGTATAGACAAATAAGGAAAAATACAGTTACACAGCTAAACAACTAAACTGATAGATGATTAAAAATAATAAATATATTACAAATCATCAGACATACATGTAAAATTACATAAATACATTTAATACAATTAAAAAGCAAACGTTTCAAGCTAAATTTTAGCCCCTCATCAGTGCAACAAAACATTCAAATGACAGAAAACTTGTTTCCGTTTTCCACCTAACTGCATGATGGCTTCATTTGACGTAGTGTCTCTGTTTACATCTATACCGATTGATTTTGCTTGCGAAGTTGTCCAGAAAGTATGGCCTAAATATAATATGGAATCAAGTCTTGACATTTTGGACGTTGTTGATCTTGCGAGATTTTGTCTTACATCTAATTGTTTCATTTTTGATAAAAAATTTTATAGCCAAGTTAATGGAACTGCTATGGGATCCCCAATTTCCGTTAGAATAGCTGAAATAGTAATGCAGTACATTGAGTATGAAATAATGTGCCTTTTAGGCTCTAAGGTCTGTTTTTGGAGACGTTATGTCGATGACGTTTTTCTTGTTGCGAAAGAGGAGGATTTGAATGAAATTCTACAAACAGCGAACTCTATCTGTCCAGCAATCCAATTCACTGCCGAAATCGAGACTGATCGCAAATTACCTTTCCTCGACATTATGGTTGAAAGAGTAGAGAATACTGATTTTCAGAAAGTTTTAACATCTGTATACCGTAAGGCGACAAATTCTGGGCAATACCTAAATTTTGAATCTATGAACCCACTCTCCCATAAAATCGCAGTCGTTAGAACTTTAATCCACAGAGCTAAAAGTTATTGTAATACTGATGCAGCCTTCCAATTTGAAAAAAAGAAGATATTTAGTAACCTAATTCTAAATGGATATCCTTTAAGATGGTTAAAAAGGATTTTTTCTGAGCATCACGTGTCATCCTCTGTAAATTGTAAGGCTCCCGCTATTTACATATCTCTACCCTACAACAAATATCTTTCTGAAAAAATCTCTAGCCTTTTGAAGTCTCATAACATCAGTACATCATTCAAGCCTCAAAATGTTTTGAAAAACTTACTTTGTAAATCTAAACCTAAAATTCCCCCCTTACTAAGAACCGGTTCAATTTACAGTATACCATGTAAAGGTTGCGACTCAGTATATATTGGCGAAACTGGTCGCACTTGCACCATTCGCCTTGCCGAGCATAAACGTACTTACAAATCTGGAAACCTACAGTCTAAAATTGTACAGCATTCTTTGGATACCGACCATATCCCAGATTTCACGAATATGAAAGTTATCAGATCCGGTTGCAATAATATTAAAAGTAGAGTTTTTCTGAAAGGTGTGTTCCCTCGTAAGCAAACGTCGCCGATAAATGAATCATGTGCACTTCCTCCTGAATACTCAGCATTGTTTTTAAAAAAAATTTATACTTTATTTAATTTTAACTGCTAATAATTTTTAACTGTAAACATGATATATAGTTTTCTGTCATTTGAATGTTTTGTTGCACTGATGAGGGGCTAAAATTTAGCTTGAAACGTTTGCTTTTTAATTGTATTAAATGTATTTATGTAATTTTACTTGTATGTCTGATGATTTGTAATATATTTATTCTCGTATATCAGACGTTAAACAATGATTATTTATTTTAATTGATAGATGATTGTTCAACAATTCAGCCAATCAACTGTTCCTTTAGTTGCTTTTGAGAGTGACAAACAAACATTTGAGAAAGCAGATGGCCCATTACTCGTACAACTAGGGCTTCCCTCAGAGGGATTAGTCTGAGCGATGTTAGTGAGAACATGAATTTAATAATAATAACTCGTGACAAGAATAGAAAATGAGATGCTATATTTAATTGACAAAACGTGGCCTGTCAGAAAAATATTCAACCTTTGTCTGAAAAAAATACATAAATTACCTGACAGGATTGGTACCCTTATTCATTTCGAGGTAGGCCCCTTGCGCCTTCACACAAACAAATCGGCATTGAATGCAGCGTAAGTTATGACATGAGATCTGGAATATTTCGTCTGTATAACCTTTGAGCTGTGAAAATGTCATTTCGAGTAATTTACAAATGCGTACATATTTTTCCAACAAATCATGCAAGCTAAAATACGTCAATATTAACCCGATTAAAAAAATTTATCCGAATAAGTTACTACTAGCAAGAATAATCGAGCTAAGCTCGGTCAAAATTAGCTTTGTGCTTATCTCGATATATTATTCCCACTGAATCATTCTTGCTGTTTTAGATGCAATTAGCTTGACCCTGAGACATAGTAACCCAAAATGACCCACCAATCGAATTTTTTCGAACATGCGACCTAACACAATGCTCTTTTCGAGACTGAAAACGATGGAATACAAAATTTAGTGAAAATCGTTAGTCGTTTTCTAGATAAAATAAGCTTGACCCACGTTGATTCAATAACCCACTAACCAAAATTTATCGAACATGTGAGCTATTTCAATCGTCTTTTTGTACTGTGAAACGGAATAACAAAAAAATTGTCAAAATTGTTTGAACCTTTTTGAGATGCCGTTAGGTTGACCCCGACCCATTATCACCAAAATGACCCACTAATAGAATTTTCTTGAGCATGCGTCCCAGCCCAATGGTTTTATCTTGTCCAGAAACGGTGTAGTGCAAAGTTTTCTCAAAATCTTTTGAGCCGTTTTTTAGATACAGTTAGCTTGATCCTGATCCATTAGGACCCAAAATGACCCATTGATTGAATTTTCTTGAACATGCGACCCTGCCCAATGCTCTTATCATGCCCGGAAACGGTATTATACAAAATTTTGTCAAAATGTTTTGAAGCGCTTTTTAAATACAATTAGCTTGACCTTGACCCATTGTGACCCAAAATGACCCACTACTCGAATTTTTTCGAACGCGAGACCCATAGCAATGGTCCTTTCGTGCCCGAAAACAGTAGGGTGCAAAATTTCGTCAAAATCGTTAGAGCCGTTATCTAGATAAACTTAGCTTGACCCACGGTGACCCAAAAATGATCCACTAATCGAATTTTCTCGAACATGTGACTTAGCCCAATGGTCTTCTCGCAATCCAAAACTGTAGAATATACAGTTTAGTGAAAATCGATGAGCCGTTTTATAGATAAAAATAACTTGACCCACAGTGACCCAAAAATGACCCACTTATCTAATTTTCTCAAACACGTGACCCATCCCAATGGTCTTTTCATGCCCGAAAATGGTTAGAAACAAAATTTAGTCAAAATCGATTGAGCCGTTCTTTAGATATAATTAGCTTGACCCTGACCCATTATGACCCAAAATTACCCACTAATCGAATTTTCCCGAACACGAGACCCACCCCAATGGTCTTTTCGTGCCCGAAAACGGTAGGGTGCAAAATTTAATCAAAATCGTTAGAGCCGTTTTCAAGATAAAGTTTACCTACACACACACACACAATTTTTGTTCGCATTATAGTATAAGATATAAAAAATCGTCTAATGACAATTGAGAAAATATCCTTATGATTAAATCTCTAGATTAGTGAAGGTGAAAAAAAAATTGCATATCAAATTTAAACAAATACTTTTGGACACTTTTGCCCTGAGAAGTAACATTTTGACAAGCACTTTCGTGCAAACTATTCGTTGTTTCATACCGACATTTGTTCAATGTTAACACAACCTATTCAATGCTAGATAAGTAGCTACCCGTTTTGCTGCATTTAAGTTGCATGTTGTTTTTTTGGGGGGGCGGGGGAGGGGAGGGGGGGGGAGTTTTATTAAATATTTAAAGTTTCTATACCTAACAATGCAAATGAATGGTAATTTAGAACTTTTTTCGTTCATTTCATCTTTTTAAATTTTGTATTCTTAAGAAGCCATTCTTAGAGAGCATTTAAATCTTAAAAGTATCCCGTCAAAACTTTTCAACACGATAAAAAGGTTTTAGGTCAGCAGTAGCACAGATATAAAACAAATTCGAAAGTTTTTTGTTCCTGCATCATTTTACATAGCGAAATATTTAGAAATTGTTCTATTGCGAGTATTTACGTCTTAAAAGCAACATTCATCCAAATTTTCATCTTTATATTCCTAATAAGTCCATGTACTTCGTTATTTAGATAATATTTAGAACTTTATCCTCTTTATTTAGTCTTCTTAATTTCGATTTTTTTAGAATTCGTTCTAATGCGTGCATTGCAGTTTGAATTATTTCTATAACGAGCATTTAGATGTTATAAGTTACTGCTATGCCAAATTTTAAGTTTCTAGACCCAGCAGTATCACAGAAATTGCAGATTAGATATTTTTTTATGGTGCACCCATTTATTTTTTATTTATGTATTTATTTATTTTTTAACTGACCGGCAGTAACGACATAAAAGTAATAGCCATGTGAAATTTCAAAATTTCTTTCTCTAACAATGCCAAATAAATTGTGATTTAGAAACTTTCTAGAACGTTTTACGTTTATTTCTAACTTCAAAATTTCGAACCCTGTAGAAAGAGTTCATAACGAGTATTTGCATCTTAAAAGTAACCGCCGCACAAAAGTTCAAATTTCTAGCCCAAACAATGTCTTAGAATTCACAATTTTAAAACTTTCCTGCTCCTGCACCCATGGAGGTTGTTGTACCGACATAAAATATAGTCATTGTTGGCGCAGAGATGGTCACCATAATTTTCAATCCATTATTTATTAGATCGGCTAGGTAGTTTCTGAGATTACATTCCACAAACACACAAACGTTATTCCCGTATAATATTAACAAAGGTGCCGTTTAACTTTTATTATATAAAAACATAAATAATTTATTTAATACATGTTAGCAGATGTATATTAAAATACATACATAAACCAGTTTAATACTTCTTCAATTTTATTTTCAGAGTCGTTTATATCATTTGGCAAAAATATCTCGCTTTCTTAAACCCGAGTTGGGTCAAAATTTTTAAAAAAGCGCCAAGGCCCATATAACAACGAAGTATCGTGAAGGGTATTAGACACATGGTAATAAGAAACTTAGCCGTATACAGAAGATAAATCGCTAACTTCCGTAATGCATTCTTTTCATTTGAAATACATAAATTAAATACATTTTAAAAACACAGCTTCGACTCATTTCTTTTAAAATACAAATAAATAAAAATAATAATAAGAGATAATAAGTCAAAACATTTTTTTCAACATCAAATAATTGTTTCTAAATTACACATGCGAAAAAAAGCTTGCTTTTGGCGAAATAAAAAAATGCTCTTGTCTAAATTTTAACCCAGCCAAAAATAAAGTACCGTACTTGATGTCTTCTGTTGTCTATCATGACAAACAGCTATTGCACAGCAAACCATGATTAGCAATTAAATAATTAAATCACAAATAAAAATATAACAACGCCCGTGTACTTAACCAATGAACCTCCAAATCTTATCAGAGAAGCGCATTATCAGAATAAACCGGTATACCAAACTTGAAGCAAATCGAATGGAAAAACCCATTTATCTAAATTAAGGGGGTATTATCCCACAGTACTTTATACTTAAAAAATGAACCTCCAAATCTAATCAGGAAAGCGCCTTATCAGAATTAACCGGTATACCAAATTTGAAGTAAATCGGATAATTCTGCATGGAAAAAACACATTTATCTAAGTTAAGGGAATTAATCCCCGTACCCACCTTTATACTTAACCAATGAACCCTCAAAACTAATCAGTTAAGCGCCTTATCAGAATGAACCTAGAAAAAAAATTAGAAGCAAATCGGATGTTCCTATCAAGAGTTATCGCATTACGTACATACCGGGTGTCCCAAAAAGGACTGACTGATTTTAAAATTCAATAACTTGCAAACGGTGACAGATATTTAAAAAATTCTTGCAGGAGGGTTATGCATAAGGTCAAAAGTTTTTTTACAGTGATTTCCAATTTTAGTTCGAATTACAAACAATAGATGGCGCTGCGATCAATAGACGCTGAATTCAGGCTCGATTTTTGGTACTTCGTGGCCCGGATAATACATTTCCATCTCCTTTTTCAGCATGGAACAAGAGAAAGGACCAGAAATCGAGCCTGTATTTAGCGACTATTGCTTACAGCGCCATCTATTGTTTGTAATTCGAACTAAAATCGAAAATCACTGTAATAAAACTTTTGACCTTATGAATAACCCTCCTGCAAGAATTTTTTAAATATCTGTCACCGTTTGCAAGTTATTGAATTTTAAAATCAGTCAGTCCTTTTTGGGACACCCGGTACATACATACAAACATACGTACATACAGAACCTGCAGGCACATTAGCTTCCAGGCTTTGATAGCCTGTGAGCTAAAAAGTTAATACAGAATAGCAAAATTTGATATTATTTAGGCTTCATATCTGTTTGAACTTTTATGGTATACTCATTCATACTTTTCTAGTATATACAGCTATACCCAACCCTACGTTGTATATTTTTTTACAAAGTCTTATTATTCTTTTAGAAACGATTTTTTTTTCTTATAATACAGTTAATAATTCATATATTTATTGTACGAAACCCTCTGAGCGCAAGTAATAGGTATTCGCACTTCACCGTTTGTTCTTAGCTCAATTCGCTGACGAGGAGCTACCTCACTCCAGTGTCTCATATTTACATCAGGGGGGAGTTTATTCGCTACTTCATCATCCCTGTTTACACCCATTTCCTTTTCATTTACGAAATTTAAAAAACTTTTGTTTCTGTGATAGCAGACCAGAATATTTTATACTTAATGTTTATAGTTTCAGATTATTCAAAACTTCAGTGAGGAATCTTTGAGAACTGATAAAAAATAAAGATGATAATGAGTTAGAACTGAATATATGGGCGCTAGAGTTGCAAATATGCAAAAAAATTGTTTGAAGATCTTTCGTGAACAAGCCAGCAAATAGGCGGAATTCTAACAACATTAAAAAAAAAAAAAAAAAAAAAAAAAAAAAAAACCTAGAGAACAGGAATTCTGCTTTTTCAGATTTAGTGTTGCCCCCGATGAAAGAAAAATATATATATGTATAGAAATATAGATACCGTAGAGTCCCGATTATCCGAGTTAATATGGACCAAACTCACCTCGGATAAGCAAAAAACTCGGATAAACAGGATTTAGACAAATCGTCACCAACTAAGGAGATGAAATATAAACTTTCACTTCATTCATTAATTAGTTCATAGTTTTTTTCAATCGAACTTATACCTTTGGAATGGCTCATTTTCTTCTGATGGACTGATGGCTTCCATTATTATGAAACAGCCATTGCAAATGAAGTGTTAGATGAAGATGAAAGAGCAGTCGTAAAAAGTTAGAATTATGATTTTCCGGTCAGAAATCAGAGTTCTAACATTTTACGACTGCTCTTTCATCGTCACCTAACACTTCCTTTCTAATAGCTGTTTCATAATAATGGAAGCCATCAATCCATCAGAAGAAAATAACTCGGATAATCGGGACTCTACTGTAGTACAAAACATATTTCAGCTTTAATTTTATTTCAGCTTTCATCTGCTTTGTTTTAAGGCTGGCTTATACAACGGAACGCTTTTCTTTTGGAGACGACTCTTTACTTGCTGTGGGAGAAAGAAATAGCATACCGGGGGCTAAAAAAAAGAATTTACAAGTGTGCACTAACTTTTGAGATTTTACCAGTCCCGATATGAGAGGGCCGGTTATGGGATTGTCTACTGTATTTGTAAAACTAGATTTCAGCATTTAAACTGTATTTTTATTGGCTTTTGTAACATTCACAATCACTCTGTTAGGGGAATTTCACTTGTTTTAATGAGTTTTTCAAAATATAAGTTACGAAACGAGCAAGAATTTACATAATCAATCTTAAATATACAAACTAATGGATCTGATTTCATGTTGTGTATTATATACAAATAAATGGTCAAATAATAACCCCTTTAACGCCTTAATTCTCGCTCCCGTCGATATCACGGGCTGGGGTGTTGTTCGTTATTTCTCATGCCCGTCATATTTCTGGGCCGGAGAGTTAATTACTGGAAAAAACTTCTGAAACCAGAAAAATTTAATTGGCATTTCCGTGTGAAGTCTTTGAATATTACCGTTTGGGTTTGGTTTTTGGCGCTGAATGTGATGTTGGACTTTGTATTGCATGTTTCGAAATTTATCACACTAAAAATAATTATTAATACAATCAAAATTTAATGTATATGTTACCGGCCAAACCCGATTTTAGGCCAAACTAGATTGGCCTAGGCCAAACTAGTTTATCCTAACGCCCATGGGATAAACTAGTTTTTCCTAGGCCAAACTAGTTTATCCTAACGCCCATAGGATAAACTAGTTTTTCCTAAGCCAAACTAGTTTATCCTAACGCTCATAGGATAAACTAGTTTTTCCTAGGCCAAACTATTTTATCCTGACGCACGTAGGACAAACTAGTTTTTCCTAGGCCAAACTAGTTTGGCCTAATGCTCATAGGATAAACTAGTTTAGCCTGCTATTCATTGGTCTGAACTAGTTTATCCTAGGCCGATCTAGTTTGTCCTAGGCCAATTCAATTTGGCGAGCTTTTATTGATCCCAAAGACCTCCTCGGCGCCAACCTTTTAGTTTGTCCTAGGCCAATCTAGTTTATCCTAGGCCAATTCAATTTGATGTGCTTTTATTGATGCCAACCAGTGTTGGACACACAAAAAAAATGAACTAATGCAAATTCAAATTAAATTTTTCAAAAATGAGTCGAGTTCAGGCTCAAATTCAAATTTTTTCTCACGAGTCCGCTCAACTCAAACTCATCTATGGAAGTGAGCAAAATTCACTTCATACTCGTTTTTTTTTTTTTTTTTTTTTTTTTTTAATATAAGAGAACTTTAGCGTCCTAATTTACAAGATTTTGTGAACTACTCTTTTGGTTATTCGATGTACGGGTCTGTACGGGCCCACCCAATTTTCCCTATCTGACACTCGGTCCGGTCTTGTTTCGAAAATTACTTTTTTCGAGAGGACCGAGATGGACCGTGACTCAATTTTTTTTTCTGGCCTCTGTCGAGAGTTGACTGCATTCTTCTTGAGGACTGATCAAGCAGGAATTTTCAGTCGGTAATAAAATAGAGTACGTTAAAACCTGAGAAAAATAACCTGCCTATGACGGAATCCCGTGTTTAAAAAAAAAAAAAAAATTGTTGATCTATGTAAAATGAAGATACTAGTACTTGTGAAAAGAATATAATGCATTTACAACAGACAATGAACCTGCTACTAAGGGAATCTGCCTATAACGGATTTTTCTTCTTTCCTATGCAATTCCGTCTTAGAAGATTTTATTGTATAGAATTTTAACAATTTTTAAATCTCCAAGCAATAGAATGTAGATTGACGATATTAAGGATTCTTTTGTAAACTATATTCATTTTTTTAATGAATCTCTATTTGTATGTAAATATCCGAATTACTACTAATACCATTAATGCTTTTACACGGAGACTTGAAAATCTGAAAAATTTTATATAGAAAAACCATCTGAGCCGGAATCACAAAGGAGAGGAAAAAACTTCGATTTTGTTAAGTTCCTTTTTTAGCAGGCCCGTCGTCTTTAGCAAATGTATTATTTTTTTTCAAACGGATTATTATATCTTATTTGCACCGGTAAAAAAAAAAAAAAAAAAAAAAAAAAAAAAAATCCGTTTAAAACAGGATTTTGTCATACGCAGTTTCTACTAACAGGTTTTAGAGTACTGTATCCCCATCCGTACAAATGTATATGTAATATTCTGTAAAGATAATTTTATTTGCTGAATAATTTTTTCCAGTTTGGTAATAATACTTAATTTTACTAATTGTTAAAGTTTGAAGAAATTTGATAACTTATTTCTAACACACACACACTCAGTCACACTCACAAGAAAAAAAGAAAAAGAAAAAAAAAGAAGTAAAAATTTTCTTATAATAAATATTATTCTATTAATTGAGAGATTTTATTTACAACACAAATGAGCTTCGACAAATATTATTATTACTACTACTAATGATTTAAGATTTTTTTATAAGCAGCATAATTGTGCAGTTATGAACATCAGTCAATTATATTTTTATTCAAATATTAAATTTGTTTTTAAAAAATATATGTGTATTTGATTTAATAGCGATTAAAGATTAAAAGCAAGCTGCAACTAATTAAAATTCAATTGAATTCAGTTGCAATTAGGCTCAATTGCAAATAATGTATTTTAGTTGTATACTACAATTAAATGAATCACAGTTAAAATACTTTCAATTAAATTAAGTGTGATTTGAAGCGCGCATTAAAATTTTTATTAAATAAAAATCTGCCCCCCGCCCTCTCACAGCACACAAAATTAAAAATCTTTAAAATTTTGTAGTTTCCTTTTTTTTAATTCTGCCGATTTTATTTTATCCTTTTTTTACTTTTAAATACTAATACATTGTGAACTCGAAAATCTTGCATTCAGAAATAAGGCAACTTCAAAAACCTGGGAACGAAGGCCAGCTCTCCCAATTTTTTTTTCTTCCAACTTATGGGACAAAGAAAAATAGCAATTGTTTACGAATTAAAAATTTCGAGATCGAAAGAGATGGATTAGCGGACACTGAGATCGCTCAAGCTGTGCTAAATAGAACCGTCGATAACGCTATATTAGCAGCTCATAGGAAGGAGAACGAAAAACTTGCAGAAGAAAATATGTCACTTGAAAAATGTATATGTTTCACTGGAAAATCACTAAATGGTTTAGAGGAACAATACTACATTTCCGAAATCGATATTGTTCACTTATAAAATCCAAGAAAAACTTGTTAAAGAACGGCAGAAACTATAGCAAATAAAATTTTATCGATCGACACAAGAATTGATTTCACTGTTTGTTAGAATTTATGTACCATAGAAAAAATCAATGTTTTTTTAACATTTAATTTTCCCACATAAATGTCACTTGGTTTTGAATTAATTATGAATAAATGCACCATTAAGATATCAGAAGTACATTTGATATTCTTTCAGAAATCTGGAATTTTCAAAAATCCGGCGAAGTCCCGGTCCTGACGATACCGGATTTTCGAGGTATAACTGCACATAATTAATCAATTCTCCAAATTATTCCTCTCCTAAATTTTATGATAGCATCGCACCCGATTCTTGGTCCTCCAGCACATAATTTGTCATATGGAACATATTTTGTAACTAGCGATGGCAGTGAAATGGGAAAGGTAGGGGAACTGTATTCCACGCTTCATCGAATAAAATATATTATACAGCGGTGACAGCAATACTACTTTGCACAAGGTTGATGCCGGAACGGTAGTTGGGATCAATAAAAAGACGTCAAATTGCATTGGCTTAAAATAAACTAGAATGGCCTAGGACAAACTAGAAGGTTGGCGCCGAGGAAGTCTTTGGGATCAATAAAAGCTCGCCAAATTGAATTGGCCTAGGACAAACTAGATCGGCCTAGGATAAACTAGTTCAGACCAATGAATAGCAGGCTAAACTAGTTTATCCATTATGAGCATTAGGCCAAACTAGTTTTGCCTAGGAAAAACTAGTTTGTCCTACGTGCGTCAGGATAAACTAGTTTGGCCTAGGAAAAACTAGTTTATCCTATGGGCGTTAGGATAAACTAGTTTGGCCTAGGAAAAACTAGTTTATCCTATGGGCGTTAGGATAAACTAGTTTGGTCTAGGAAAAACTAGTTTATCCTATGGTCGTTAGGATAAACTAGTTTGGCCTAAAATCGGGTTTGGCCGGTAACATATATATATTATTTTGAATATTATATGTAAAAATTTGTGTGATGATGATAAATAAAGATCTAAGACGTGAAAGTAAAGGTCTTACTCGCATTAATTTGTATGGTATAAAACAAACATTAAGACACAGAATTCTCGCATGATGGCTTTTCTACAAATGTGAATTTGTTCTATAACATCTTTTTTTTCGCTTAAAAAAACTAATTGCATATTTCATTTAGAAACCTTATAATTATTCAATTTCTGTAATAAAAAATATAGGTACTTCTTTGATGGTTTTTTCAAATACTAAGCGTCCCTTAAGGGGTTAAACACCAAATTTACAGGAAAAATATCAAAACATTTTTTTAATAGTACAATTATATGTTTGTTTTGGTACAATAAAAGTCCGAGTTTCATTATTTTATATATGAGGACGTGAGTTTCATAACTCGCCTTATCCAAAAAAAGACTATTCTTTTAGTAAACTTGCACCGAGAAAATACTACAATCTGCAATAAAACTAGTTTTATCATGTATTTCTGGTATTGTAAAATCCTAGTTTACTTTCAAAACTCGTCTTATATGTTAGGGATTTGGGAACAAATCTTCATTTACCAAAATTTTCCTTTCTGGATAAGGCGAGTTATGTACTGAATTATGAATTCCTGAAAATTTTATCTTCTAAAGCATTTTTTCGTGAATTTTTGAAACTACATTAGAAGATTTACATAATCATTTAATAAATTTTAGGAGGATTTAAGAAGAATTGAAGTATTTAGAAGAATTAATTAAAATTTGAATTTATAAGGATTTTGCACGATATTTATAACCCCACTTAAATCTTTTATTTTAAATACTTTTTTTAGTATTTCGTAGAATTAGGAAATGTACAAATGTAATGTTCTTACAATAGAATTATAGAAATATTTCCAAATTGAAAAATACCCCCCCCCCCTCCCAACGTCAAGAAGGCTGAAAGGGTGCAAAGGCAAAAGAAATCATCCTTTTAAAAATATTTTTGTTTTGTGTAAACAATAATGCTTTTGGAACAAGATAAAGTAATGTATCTATAGCTCATTCTAAACTGTATTACAACTAATCGAAGTATTAAATGAATTTTATAACAAGTTATTTTAATGGTCCTTATAAGTACCGTCAGTAGATAAAAGATTAAACACATCCCCCCCCCCCCCCAGGGTTGGGACCATTTTTTCTTTTAGTCAAAAACTGTAGTAAGTAGTTGCCTACATGCTTCAAAAATTGTTCTGATGCAAATGACATTTTTTATTATTTTTCACTAAGTTCTTATGTAAGTATAAAAGCTTAAATTAAACGAAAAGCTAACATGGAAGTGAAAGAAATTAATGAAATTTTGAAGCGTGTTTGAATTTATAGGCATTTATATGCATATAGCAAACACATACGCAAATATGCAGTTGTTTATAATCCGGACTTAAAGTAAATTTAATAACTTGTTTAAATAAATTTCAACTATAGGTATATGTCATCTACCCGGGAAGTTTGAAGACAGAAATATCCCAGTTGCCTTGATGAGTCTCTGTTGCGCGCACCTCCCCAGTATGATGTATAGTAATTCGGTGTGGGAGATAAAAATGATATTTTTTCATTACTAGAAGTTGTAAAGTGATATTTAAGGTTGTAGTGATCGCGGTATTATGGAATTTCATGTAATTCAAAGATTCCGGTACGCCATGTGTACAGCGTCGTTGCTGCGCCCAGTGATTTTTTTTTGTTTATCAGTTTCCATGAGCTCAAAGCGCTCATAAATGTGCTATAGTGATCGCAGGATTGTCGAATTCCGTGTATATTTTAGACTCTTATACAATGATACTACTGCATATATAAAATTTTTTTTTTTATTTATTTTCATAGGCTATAATGATCACAGCATTAAGACCAACTTTCGAATTTCCCTAGCTAATGTTAAACCTATGGGTATACAATGCATTCATATATTTAAAATATCTCTTTAAGAAATTCGTATTTTAAACTTCTTTTCTCTGTGTTCTCTTCTTAAAGTATGCCTCTTTTTTTTCTTAGTTGTCGAAATATTTTTAAATCATACTTAATTTTTTGTGGAGTGTTAAAATCTTACTCAAAGTTTGAGAGCTTTTAACACCTACAATATTAAAAGCATTGATTTTAGAAATATTTTGAGAACTAAGAAAAAAAGAGACATCCTTTCAGAAGAATACTCAGAAAAAGAAGTGTTAAAAATATTAATTTTCTAAGGAGATACTTTAAATATACGAATGATTTCTACGCCCACAAGTTTAATATTAGTGAGGGGAATTCGAAAGTTGACTGACTAACAACCTGAAGGGGTCTCATGACTCTTAAAGCTTCAAAAGTTTCGAAATTTTAATTAGTTTAGATGTTAAACTCTTACCTTTTTTGAACATTTTGATATGATTTTTTCTTTGAAATTCCCATTAGAACAGAAGTTATGGCTTTTAGAATTAAACCCGCTCAATAGCTGAAGCGGCCTTTCCGAAACTTTGAAGTCATTTTTTCTGCAAATGACGTTTTTGAGCATAACGTGCAGAATATCTCAAAAACTTCAGAATATTTTTTCATGAAATTTTCAAAACATATGTTTCATGTTAGTCTGTATAAACGGAACCTAAAATTTCCTTTTTATTGTTCAAAAAAAAATTTTTTTAGGTGATTATACTGTTGAAATTTTCAAATTTTGTATTAGCTAAATACAACTTTGTATTAAAAATATAAAAATGCTTTAAATACACATTTATTTAGACTCAGGGTAATTATTATAATATGACGTATAAGTAGGCACCAAAATTTCCCTTCTAGTTGCAATATTTATTTTGTATGCTGCTCGTAAGCAGTTATGCCAATTTTCTGCTCATCAAATGTCTGACAGTTTGGAGCCCCCTATAAATGCTAATTCAAAATCTTGCAAATTTTTACATACATGAAATGAAAGAAAATATTTATATCTTTCAACTCAATAAAAATTGTGTTTTAAAATAATATGCATTTTAAGATATTAAACGCTGAAAATGGTCTTTTTTTTTAAATTTTTTTTCCAATATTAAGAGTCCTGAGACACCTTAAGGAATTTCATATATTTTGAGATTAGAGTGAAATACTATCCACTATAGTACGCGGTAGTTTCTACATTTTTCTTTCTGGAAGCTCTGGCTTAAATTCACATCTCCTCATTTGAAAGGGAAGTTGAACTAGTAGAGTGTGACATGATCAAGACAGATTGCAGATGGATTATTTTTTAAGGGGAAATTCACGACCTTTTCCCTTCACAAATGCTTTCAAAACTCCTTCAGATTTCACCAAGAACAATTTAAGTGATTAAATAATTATACATACTTACAATTCATAGCGATGATAAGAAAACACAGTGAGATGATCAAAAGCACGACTTGTCTTCGACCCCGATCGGGTCTATGTTTCGTTATGGCTGACAAACCCTCTAAACATATCTTGGAAGAAGCTAAATCTCGTATTTTAGTGGACCAAGATTCACTGTTGTCCAAACCACGTGTTTCTTCTATCATAAATATTCCGCACAAAAGAGTAATAATTAAACTACCTGCAGTAAATAGGAAAACTGCAGCAAAACCGAGTCCTTTAAAAATCCATCCTCCTGCTGTAGTTCCAAAAGATGTGGCACAACCAACTGCCATTTCAATAAAAGCGTATTTCATAGTTCTCTCGAAAAGTGTTGTTGAATCTGAACAGTAGCTGTATACAACAGCCATTACAGTTACTACTCCTCCTGATAAGCCAGTAAAAAGAGGTGGAATAAAATAATATTCCGTTCTGGTGTACAGGAAATAAGCACAAATAGTAGATCCCAACGAATCCACTAACATCCCAGTTAAAGCTACAATGATGGGACCTTTTCTCCCATAACGATCACTCCAAGGTCCGATAAACATTGCCAAAACAGCTGCTGGCGCAGTTTGTATCAAAGTGTGACCCAACTGGTAATTGGCAGCTAATTTTTCAACGGAATTTTTTACATCTGAATAGTTTTTGTTTTCCAAATCAGTACATACCGAAGTATTAAACTCTAAATGAACTACACATACTTTCCTTAATATCATTGTTGTAGAAGTAACATTCGTCATGACTGATGAAAATGTGAATAGAAATGTAAATAGTTCAAGTTTTCTTTTAGAAAGTTGTTTACAAATACGAGAAATTATCGATGTTTCACTATTTTCTGTGACTTGTTCATTATTTGTAGAACTTTCATCTAAACAATCATTAGCTGCTGTTTCGTGCATTTGTTCTGCACACCCATAGTTATTAAACGAATTTGAAAGCATCTTGTTTTCATCCATGATATATTTTGAAGCTATTCAGTGCAACTTTAAAGGTGTTTCTTTATTTTTTTTTTTCAATCAAGTGATCTTCTTTACATCAGTCAAATAATCATCTTTTCTAAAGATTCTGCCTCTATATTTACAAGTTGGGACCCGTCGAAATTCGATAGTAGTAACTAAAATATTTCAAATTTCTAGAAAGATAAAAAAAAAGAGTAAATCTAAAACAATAAAAAATTAAAGCATTTTATAATTAAGGACATCAGAAGCCAAATGATACAAGTGACAAAATTTCGATTTGGAGTAAATTGAGTTCAAAGATAATTGACGTTAAAGTTGAACATCAATAATAATTGACTGAATTGATCATTATTCGGCAAAAGTGGTTCATCTCTAAAACACAACACATAATAAGAAAATCACTTATATTTCATTACCTGAAAATAAAAAAGAATATTTCCAGGTCGTCTGTGCACTTAGTTCAATTTTTTCAATTTTGTCACTTATACCCCTTGGCTTCTGGGGTTCTCAATTCCAATGGGTTGTGTAACTTCATTTTAAAGTATTACTATTTTAGTTTTCCACAATAGTTTCTACAATAAAGTGCATTCACGAAAATTTGTGCATCTTCAAATTAAAGGCATCAGAAATAGAAACAAGCATTTTTGACACCCTATATTTGAGTTCCTGGGATCAAGTTAACCCGGAAAACATATGAAGGTTATGCATTTTTAGGTGCGTTCGTAATTATATAAATACGTAGCACCTATAGTCGTCGTTCAGTCCGTCCGTCTGTCCGTCCGTCTGTCTGTCCGTCCGCATATAACAGAGCAAAAACTACCGGACCGAATGATCTGAAATTTTTAATATATAATTGCTGCAAAATTTTGTCGTGCCATTTCCAATTTTATGAAAATCGGATGTATAGTTTAATTACAGGGACAGTCAAAAGTTTTTCTTTACATTACGGCCAATGGGAGAAATTATTGCAAGTGAATTTTAATGATGTTACAGACTTCCGAATGGTCTGAAATTTTTAATATATAATTGCTGCAAAATTTTGTCGAGCCATTTCCAATTTTATGAAAATCGGATGTATAGTTTAATTACAGGGACACCCAAAAGTTTTCCGTTACATTACGGCCAAAGGGAAAAAATTATAGCAAATGCATTTTAATGATTTTACAGCCTTCCGAATGGTCTGAAATTTTTAATATATAATTGCTGCAAAATTTTGTTGAGCCATTTCCAATTTTATGAAAATCGGATGTATAGTTTAATTACAGGGACACCCAAACGTTTTCCGTTACATTATGGCCAATAGGAAAAAATTATTGCAAATGCATTTTAATGATTTTACAGCCTTCCGAATGGTCTGAAATTTTAAATATATAATTGCTGCAAACTTTTGTCGAGCCATTTCAAATTTTATGAAAATCGAATGTATAGTTTAATTACAGGGACAGTCAAAAGTTTTCCGTTACATTAAGGGGAATGGGGAAAATATTATTGTAAGTGCATTTTAATGATGTTACAGACTATGCACTTATGAAGCGCAAAAAAATATACATTCAGTACAATATGGGGTGCAAAAAATAATTATAAAACTAGTTATAGTACGAACGCACCTCATTTGCCACGTTTGACGAGCAATTTCCAACTTGTTTCTTAAGGGGACAGTACACCTTTAACGGCCATGAAATATGCGAAATTTGTCATGAGTTTAGCAATTTTTTGTAAAAAAAGTAACCACTCTATAAGCACAAAATTTTTAAGGTCTATTTAGGTGATATTGAACTAAGTTTAAAAATTTTTTATTTGGATATATTATAATTTAAAAAAATTCAAGGGGTCAATTTCAAAGTAATATTTACATTTTTTACAGTGGATATCATTTCACTACGCGCACAATATCTCATGATAATTTCATTGTATTTGAATAAACTTTATCTAAAATTAAAGATAATACTCTGGTTTATAATGTGAACTAGGATATTTGTAATAGGTTAATTAGATAAAGGGTATTTAACATTTAATTAGAAAAATTAGAAAAACTATGAATTTTTACATGCATTCAATCGCATAATTTTTTTCATACTGAACACAGCTTTATAATCCTTCATTATAATATAAATATTTATGTAGGGCAAAAAGTTTTAAGCTCTACTTCAAATAGTTTTGGAGATATCATGCGCGCAAGTGTAAAAAATGCCATTTTGAGAAAAAGCCGTTTAAAGATTAAATTGTATTTTTTAAATATAAAATGTATAATAAAGGAAACAAAACTACTAGTTATATATCGTATTATGTATTAAAAATAAAATTAGATGCTAGTTTAAAATGAAAAATATAAATTATTTGTAAAGTGCTGCAGAATATATGAACATGCTTAAAAAATAAATGGATGTAATTTGTAAAAAAACATATAACTTAGGTTTGATTGTAAAGTGAATTAAATGTGCACGTTTTATAAAACTAAATTAATTATTGTAAAATATAGGCCATTTTATAGGGATTCTCGTATCTCGATATTTGATTCACATACATTGATGCACAAAAATCCGGATAGTTTACTAAAAAAATACATTAATGTCAATAAATCCGTATTATAAACTGTCAATTGAAACAAAAATCACTATCAAATTGACTACTTTTTAGTTTCCTGTAAGATGAATTAGCACCTTAGGATATATTTCTATCATCGTATTTAGTATAGCGATTACCATATTAAATTCGTTCCTTCTTCAATGCTGTTCTAAAGCACATTTTGCATATTTTTGTCATTAAAAAGCTAATAAATACTAAGAAGTAGAATACTACTACAAAATCAGGAAAGTACTGCTCTAGGAAAAAAAACTCTTTTGTTTCAAATTTAAGCACTTAATAGCAAATAAAACCGTGAAACACCATGGAAGTACACATATTTGGCGAAAGTGGAAGTTGAAGTTAATATTTTAAAGCTTACTTATTATTATTTAAGGTATTGAACCAATAACAATTGCCGCAATTTAGCATATTTCTAAAGTTACGATAATATGAAAGCGCGAAAACGAAATGTAAACAAGCCGCCATGACAGTTGTCGCAGGGCTGTTAATTCGGAAATGAAGGGGTGATGTCTACATTTTCCCTAATACCTCAGTAAATAATTATCACACAATTAAAAGATCGATATCAACTTATTCAGAATACAATAACCTTTCTAACGATGTAAAAAAAAAAAAAAAATCGATTTTTGAAAATTTTAAAAGTGTTACTGTCCCCTTAAATCTTCAGAAGAAACGTTCTAGGAGTTCATTCATAAATTTCAGAAAATATAATGAAAAAAATAACTTCAATTTTTTGTCGGTCTCTAAGATTTTCTTTCTGTGATCCTTTAAGAAAAGGCGGCCGCCTTAGAGACAGTCGAAAAACAACATTTCTCTACATGGCGAAGTTGTGAGTTGCAAAAGCACATAGCCATGTTTAGGACGACACCCATTCTTTTTATGTCAAAATTAATATAATAATTCATATTTTTCGGGTTCCGTATTTAAAAATAAAAACGGAACCATTATAAGATCATACAGGTGTCTGTTTGTCCGTCTGTCACAGCCGTTTTTCTCGAAAACTATGGAAAATGGAAAGTTCAAACTTGCCAGAGGTAAAAGGACTCGCATATGCATACAGTTGAACCTCGTTATCCCGTCACTCTAATGACCAGAAAAAAAGTGTCGTCATAAACGGAGTGTCGCGGTAACCGGAGAAAAATATGTTTATAAAAAGCTGTATTTTTAATTAATTTAAGACAATTTTAAATTCATAACTATTCTTGCAGTTTTAAGCAATAAAATGTTATTATTAAACAAAATAAATACAAAATCAAAATTGAAAAGAATAAAAATCAGATTTAAGACGACTTGTTTTTTCATTGTTACATGAAATATTGATGAATTTAGGTTTACTTATCCCTAGATGTGCTTCCTACAGTTATTTTTTCAATATTATGTATTGTTACCAACTGTAATCAATATTCGTTGTTTCAGAAATGGATGTTAGATAATTTATGATCGTTTCAATGCAATGCAATGCTTCGGTTTTAGTCGGATGAAAAACGCCGTGTAACCTCAAGAAAGCGCCACCTGACCAGAACAACGGCCGCGAGTAGACTGATACGTGTAACTGGTGCTTAAGTGGGTCATTCATAGTGTGTGGGTTTATTTATTCAGATAAAAGATTGAAGTAAAATTTCTCATTTATCTCAATGGGTGTTTTAGACACTTTTGTGAAAAGTTTGGCTAAGACATTTCTTAGCGCTAAATTTCCTTGCTTATAAGATGGATTATGAAAAATGGACAATTTTCCTAAACCGTCGGGATATCCTTAGTTGAAAATTATTCAACGACGTAAAAACCGGAGTTTACTTACATTAAAATCATATACAGAAAATCGGGACTTTGAAAAACTGACGTGATAAGCGGAGTGACGTGAAAACCGGGTGTCGGGATAACGAGGTCCGACTGTAGATTATTAACCATTCACAAATATGTCAAAGGGGATAATTAAGTTACTTGGAAAAATGTATACCGTTTCAAAAAACTCGTAACACTGAACTCAAAAATATATTTGTTTTAATTTTAGGTATTATACTTTCAGAGGCATCATCGGAAATACACTGCAAAAATATGTACCCCCTCCTATTAGAGTATTTCCGAATTTACTGTAACTAAAACAATAAAAAAATAAGGTGTAGTAGAAGTTTATTGAAACCTTGCAGAAAGACTATACCGATTATGCTAGGCCACAGTTTTTGAGAAAGTCGTATTTCCCCGTTCCACACAAACTTTACTTTGCCTGCGATCAGCGGGGGAATTGAGAACGCTTGAGGTACAGTCGTAGAAAAAAAAGTAAACACCCCCTACTAACTCTGTAATTAATTATAATAGAAAAAGCTTACAGGTACCAAACTAATGGAAATAAAATCTGCTTTTAAATGATGTATATAAAATTTGCTTAGGGGGGCCATCTACAAATCAAAACCAGACCAAGCTTTGTTTTTTGCAATGGCAACACCCAATTTTGACACTATATTTTAAATCTTCGGTTCAAACTATGCCTAGAAATGAAATTTCAACTCATTTGGATGATAAGTTTGCGAATTACAAACATTTAAAATTTAGAGCTTCTAATGTTAAATTCCATTTTCATATTTTTATTAATATCTCTTGAAATTATAATCCTAATGTGATAATTTTTTTTTGTTTAATTGTACAGTAGAACCTCTTTTGACCGAAACTCTTTTAACGGAGACTCTCGGTTAACCGGAATCCATTTTTAAAGCTTTTTTTTTAAATTTCCAATAACATTACTTGTGTGCAAAATCCATTTTGAAAGCTTTTTTTTTTTAACTACCATATTTCTTGTGTGCAAGCGGTCCTTTGCGAACTCTTAGAGTTCCTTTGAATTCAACTTGAGCTCCCGTAAGTTGCGGAGTGGGACGAAGAAAATGAACAAATTAGCAATTCTGAAGATTCTTAATGTTTTGCAAAAGGTTTGGCATGGCTGGAGCAGCAGAAAGACTGTGATACTGTTGAACTAATAACATTAAAAAACTCCGTGGTAGAGCTTCAAAACAAAGGCAGTCGAAACAACGACAAACAAAACACTTTTCAAACCCTTGTGATATGTAAAAGGTACTTAATTTCAAAATTAAAATTCAGGTTATTTATTCTTGTTTCTATTTTGCTATTGCTTTATTTTTATTAAGTACGTACTTGTTACCATAATAAGAAATATTGCCTATATTTCTCCTTAATCTAAAAATGGAAGCATTCTCGATTATCCGAAAATTTCGATTTTCCGAAAGAGGGTCGATCCCAATTACTTCGAAGAATCGAGGCTCTACTGTAATACTAAAAAACCCAAACATAAATACGTCGAATTTGTAATTAAAAAAAATTTATAATAGAAATTATGAATTATGAAATTAATATTCGGAAAAAATATGAATTACAACCTACAATTTTTTGATATATTTATTATTGCCTGCTTTATGCAAATTCTCAATTTAAATTTTTTCTTTCAAGTAGTTTTCGAATTATAAATAAAAAAACGTCAAAATGACAGCTTAAGATGTTCAGAAATGCATAATTTGAAATATATATATATATTTTACTTATTTTAATGAAACATTCGGGCTGGCAATAGTTGAAAAATATAGAGCGAATTAGAAATTCGTAGGCAAGAAATAATGCATTAATAGAAGTAACATAGTCATTCTGTAGCATTTCAACAATCAAGTACCGAACTTCAATTTGAACACAGCATCTAAAATAGGCTCATCTTAAAATAATTTCTCGGAAACTAATCATACGAATTTCCCGAAATTTTTGATTTAGGCTAATTGAAGGGTGTAGAATCTATTTCTGGCGTCAAACTTGGGTATTGCTATTGGAAAAAAAGACAAAGTTTGGGTGTTCGGTTTGATATGTAGATGTCCCTCTAAGCAAATTTTATATACATCATTTAAAAATAGACTTTATTTCCAGTCGTTTGGTACCAGTAACCTTCTTCTACTATAATATATTGCAGAGTTAGTAGGGGGTGTTTACTTTTTTTTTTCCACGACTGTACCTTGACGTGGAATCATCCATGAATTCTTGATAAAGATTTTAGAAAAAATGTGTCCGTAATTCACCGAGATATTAATTAAAAACCTATCTAGAAAACGGCTCCATGGCCAAGAAGACGCTGCAAATTTTCGACCTCCTTTCGAAGCGCACTTGATCTAAGTTTAAACTTTGAGCAAGGTCGTTGTTCTACGAAATCCTTTGTGCGTGAGTAAAACTCTCATTTCACCAATTATTTTAATTTTTATTTATTAATAATTTTCATAATTAAAATATAGTTTTGAACCAAAAGAGAACTTGAAAAATGTTTGGGTGGATTCATTATATGTCATTAAAAAATAAACGTTTCAACTGGATGATTTTTGTGGGAAAATATAAACTAAAATTTGTCACGTGCATAAAATTAGCATCCGCAAACTTTGACTTCTTGAAACTATATGCCGATTTCAGAAAAAAGTACATAAACTATAACTTTTTCCGAGAAGCTTTGATCCAAAGTACTCAAAAATGTTTCAAAAGTGGGTGTTGCCGTTTGAAAAAAATAAAATTGGTACAATTTTTAGCACGTAGTCGTCCATTATTTCAATATTTGCATCGGAGAATAGACACAATGTTTTATCGAATAGTACTTCTCGCATTTCACTGCGATAATGTGATGCAAAAATTAGCATGGGGGTTCCCTTTTTATGTTATTGTAAGCAGTACAGGTTCAAATAGCAGTAGGATGCTTATCGAATGATAACTAATGAAATAAAATATCGTTGTTCTCTCAGGTGAAAAGTAATTTTTAGAAACAAAAATAAAACCGACTTCAAAGAAGTGTTACCTCATTGCACTATCTATTTATTGCATGCCAGTTTGGATATTTTATGATTGGTTGTTTGGTTGTATGAGATTTAATGGCGCAAATTCTCTTAAAGAACATGCTGCGCCAAAGCAAGTAGAGTAAAAACACCAAAAAGTGAGATAAAAAAAATGTCAATATAAAAAAGCAAGGATATTTTAGGGAGAATGGTTTGACAAGCACATCCTGGTTAATTTCTGTGTCGTATCAATATCCACATTCACTTTATATGCCATTTTGGCCAATATCCCTCATCTTGACGCGCAATAGAACAATAATGCATTAAAAATATGTTTCACCTGTGTAACCCTTTGAGGGGAAAGTAATTGTGTTTCTGTAATGTCGAATTCACACCGGAATCTTCAAAAAATTTTATTGCAAAATAAGGAAAAGCAATTTTACAACTTTTTCCTGCCAAAGTTAGAAAAGTAAAATTTAATAAAACTTTTATGGTGCAAATATTCCTTAATCGTTGGTGGGATAAATCCCACCGCCCCTCAAGGGGTTAAAAAAGAAAATAAAAAATCTGCACAAGATGCTATGAATATATTAAACATTTAAATAGCAATGTACTTCAATAACATATTGAACTTTTAAAACGATTGCTCAATTTTTACAAAAGTTATAGGCTAGAAAGTCAAACAAAGATATAAAAAACAACAACAACAACAACAAAAATAAACATTTTTTTTTTTTAAATCCTAGTGAAATTTTATAATAGGATCATCTCCAAAATGAGCCCTTTCTAAAGAAAATAAAAAATCGATGAAACCGTTCAAAAGATATGCATGGACACACAGAAAAAATAAGATCTAAAACGGGTAGATAAAAGATTCTTAGGTATAATCCAAAATGGTTATTTAACAGTGCCCAAAATGGATACACAGTGGTAACCAAAACAGGTATATGGACCCAAATTGGGTAACCTCATACCTAAGAATCTTTCTACCCAATGCGGGTATTTTTCTACCCGTTTTAGGTCTTATTTTTTTCTGTGCATGCATTATTCTTCATAAGGTACCGAAAAAGTAAATGATTTATAAAATATAGCTTAAACTATAATTATTGAGCGTCATGTACACCTTGATTACTAAATAAAAAATATACGAAATGAAAATCCTAATTTAATTTAATGAAAAGGGTGTTAAAAAAGATAGAAAAGTCTTTATAACATAAAAACCTTCATAAGATGTTAAAACCCTTATTTTCTCCCTAAAAAAAAAGTAAGTAACTAATACTGCCGCTGCCGTAAATGAATTATTTGTGATCAGATATCTTTCTACTCTGATAAAACTAAAGCATAAAGAGAAAAGGCATATAGAAAACTAATGCATATAAACAATGTGAAAATTGGTGGTTTTATAGAGAAATGTTCGGTAAACATGTTAAAGCAAAGCAGACAGTTCTTAAATCGCAGAATTATTTTTAAACGCATTTAATGTTGAAGTCAGCCAAAATAGTTCCGTTACAAAAGTTTTATAAGGATGACTGGATGAAAACTATGCATATCAATTTAACCATATTTCGGAGGCACATACTTGACAAGCTTGTGCATTTTTTTCTTAAATTTGACTATTTTTTTAGGGGTTTTAATATTTTTTATTCAAAATTTAACTATCCCAATAGAGATTTATTTCATATTTCGAAAAAGTCATTTTTTACAAATTTTAAAATAGCGCAAATAATAAAGCCCAGATAATAATATTACCAAGCAGCTCCAATTTAAAAATATTTAGAGGATTTATTTCATATTTCTAAAACTGATTTTTTACCTATTACCAATTTTAGAACAGCGCAAATAATAATATTTCCTTTCAATACACGTGAATATTAAAAAGGAAAAGGAAACTTTGGTGAAAATTACGTCATATTTAGAACGTCTCATTTAAAACAATTTACTTAAAATGTGTTTAATGTGTTAAAATGTGCACTTTAAAAAATATTTACACGTGAATATTAAAAAGAAAACTTTTGTGAAAATATATCATATTTAAAGCGTCTTATTTAAAACAATTTTCTTATAGTGTCGCTATAAAATTCGAGAGGGAGCGACATTGTTTAGTTACACATTTTGTACAAGCTGATTTTAAAATGTTTAATTGATCTTAAATAAAAAATCACGAAAACAGTCGTTACTTGTCGCAGCAGAAGTTGATTGGGCTTTAAAACGAAAAATCCTTCAGTCAAAAAGAAATGAATTGAAGTATTGATTGTTATTGATAGTTTTTTAAAATAAAAATCGATAGTTTTTTTTTTAAATTCTGTGGCCGATTACAGAAGATCGCCACTTGTCATTTAATTATAATTAAGTCTTTTGTAATATTTTTAAAACAAAGCAAATTACAGTAGAGTCCCGATTATCCGAGTTAATATGGACCAAGAACATCCCGGATAAGCAAAAACTCGGCTAAACCGAATTTACACAAATCACCACAAACTAAAGATATGAAATATAAATTTTCACTTAATTCATTAATTTTTATGGTACTACATAGTAACATTTCTTTGACATACATTTTCGTTACTTTTAAGAAAAACAGGGAATGATATTGTTTATTTGAAAAAACCCTTGATAGTTTTTTGTTTGTTGAATGTCAATTTTGCGGCAGTTTTTTTTTTTTTTTTTTTTTTTTTGACTGCAGTATTACGCTACTGCATAGCCACCAATTTCTAAGATTTTCTCTTACCGCTAAAACTTACTAGTAAATTTTGCCTAATTCAATCACCGAAATCTAACAATTGTCAGCGATTAAATATGGCAAAATTTTTTATTAAATTTTAGAGGTAACAAAACCGTACAAATTGGCAGCTATGTGATTTTTTTAGTGTCATGAAATTGCAGGTGTAACCTCTTCTTTCTGCTCAAAGTATTAAATAGTTTTTTTTTTAATCGAACTTATACCTTTGGAATAGATCATTTTCTTATGATGGACTGATGGCTTCCATTATTATGAAACAGCCATTATAGAAAAACTTTATGGCCATTTTTTTTCCCATTCTGATCAGAAAATCAGAGTTCTAACTTTTTAAGACTGCTCTTTCATCTTCACCTAACACTTCATTTATAATGGCTGTTTCATAATAATAGAAGCCATCAGTCCATCAGAAGAAAATAACTCGGTTAAAGTGGAAACTCGGTTAAGCGGGACTCGGGATAATCGGGACTCTACTGTAGCATGTTTTTAAAACCTGCGGTATCAGAATGAGGGTGGACGAGTGCTGCTCGTAAGATGCAGAGCCCCCAGTAATGTTTGAAAAGATTGAGACTTAGTAAAATAAAAACGTCATATAAAATTAATATAAAGGGGGGAAAAATGATAGTATACTTACTTATTGCCCGATTTTTCTTCTTTTTAACCGTGAAATTTTTTTGAAAACACAATTCTCAAAAACTTAAACGTGATGAAAAATTACTTAACTGAACATAGCCAATGTAAATTTTTGAATAAAATCGAAAAAAAATATTAAAAATTAAATAAATTTATGTAATTATTTCTTTATTTTATGTCATACTGAACGCTTAATATTTCAAATAAAAGAAGTGTCAATCCGTAAATGTTTTTCATTTGAATATTCAAATGTTATGCATAAAGAACCGCGATAAAGAAGAATGCTTTTTTCTTTTCTTTCTTTATCGCATGGCGATAATTATTATCGCCATCTGGATCCACCCATTTTATTATACAGAATAGGTACCCTCTTCGGTATTGACAAGTAAAGGTAGATAAGAATAGGTGAAGGGTAATGAAAATCAAGGGAAAAATCTTAACTACAATCTTCGCTATCTCATCACACTATATGGCGACTTTTTCTTTAAAAAAGTGTGAAGAATTTTCTGATTAAAGAAAAACTACTCATAAAGAAATTAAAAATATGTTTTGAAAACATGTAAATGTTAAAGTTTTACATAACAGTAAACAAGAAGATTTTCTGAATTTTTCTTTGTAAATTCGAGAAAACTTAATTTTAAATTTAAATATATTTTATGCAAGCATCAAAAACTAAGTGTGTGAAAATTCTACAAATTTGCAGAAAGATTATTATGCATTAGAAAACTGATTTATTTTAAACGGGAAAAATATCAATCATGATATTGGAATAGCTGTGGATCATCATGTAATCATGCTCATGTGTGTCATCATGCTGGAAATTTTCACATTTTTAAGCAGCCTTTTCTTTACAAAATGGAGTGTGATTCGCATCTCATCTGCAAATAAAGAAATTTTTCAAAATAGTTGCTATAAACTGGCTCTGCTTCAGTCCCAGCATAAATTTAAAAATTGACATTTAACATTATTTATGAAACTTTACAATTTAAATACAATTGAATATCTTAATATTTAAAACAAAACTGTACTTGTCAGATACTGTTTTATTGTAGAAACTTTTGGCACATTAAATAATAATAATAATAATAATAAAATAAAAATAAATTTAGAAAGTGGCAGTCAAATAAAGCTCATATAAAAATTACATTTAGTTCGGAATTTCTACATTGTTTTTAATGGATTGAAATTACAGCCAATTTAAACCATGAAATTGGCGGAAACATCCACAAAATAAACAAGAACGAAAAACCATGCGTTAAGCATATATTATGAAACACCTTCCAACACTTCCTGAATGCCTTAACAAAACTTCGTTATTTAGGGAATAAGGTAACTAGTAACCATTTTTGAAAATGCATAAAACTTTTGAAAATCTGATTTCAGCAGTTACATTCGATAGGCAAATATGTATTACAATTCTTTTGAACAGCCCTTTATTTTATCTGTAGGCTGATATATATAATATATAATGGGAAAATTTAGTTTAGCAAGAAAACGCATAACAGGTTGAAATTTCTCTTCAGCAATTGATACTAATAGATGGAAACATGCTTGAATACTTTTGTTCCGCTTTGTAGTTAAACTAGTAGCTTTATTACACGCCACTATTTAGCTAAAATTTAATTCAAACTAAATCACTCTTAAAACTACTGAAATCACATTTTCAGAATTTATCACCTGTAGACGGCCATGTATCCATAACACATTTCAAAACCACCTTTCAGCAATTTACGCTCATACTCAGTAACCTTTACGAATTCTTTTGTGTAGCCCTGTATATCAACTATAGCATTTATAACACACCATATAGTATGCATAAATATAGTGAAACTTAAAAGCGCCTATCATAATTAAAAATGCATTGCGGGGTGACTTCAAATAGAATTTTCAGGTTCGAGTCGGGTTGCGTGTCGATAGAAATTATTTTTTCGTGTTCGGATCGGGTTGCGGCTCGATGGATTTTTTTTCTTTTGTCGTGTTTGGTTCGGGTTTATTGGTGACTTCAAATGGATTTTTCAGGTCCGGGTTGTGTTGCGTGTCCACAGAAATTATATTCTTGTGTTCGAATTACATTACGGTTCGATGGAATTTTTTTTTTTTTTTGTGTGTGTGTGTGAGGTTTAGTTTGACTTGAAGGTTTGACTTGAAAGGAACCTTCAGACTCATTTTTTTTTTTTTTTTTTTTTTTTTTTTTTCACTTTCCATTCAAGGGTTCAACACCACTTTTTTTTTTTACTTTAAATATTATTCAAGGACACACTATATGCTTTATGGCGTATATTTATCATACAATTAAAAAAATAATAATAAAATTTTGGAGAAAATAAGGAATTTTCTTGAATATTTTAAGCGTTATGAAGAAGCTTTCAAAATGCTTCAGCTCCATATGCGATTTCCAAATCAATTAAAATCCCGGATATTTTGTATAGGTGTTTGTCATTATATACGTCATAATACTGTGCATCTTTTTTTAAACTAAATATAATTGGAAAAGTTAAAGGTAGTAAATTGCAAAAATATCATGCAAAAAACCTGAAAATTTAGAAATTTTTTTTTTTTTTTTTTTTTTTTCCTTTATACTTAAGTATGTAAAATTCGACGCACAGTTTTATCTGTATATATAAAAAAACGTGCATAAAATATACTGGGGATTTTAATGGATATGGAATGCGCATGGGACATTTTGAAAAGTTCTTCATAACGCTTAAAATATTTAAAAAAATTCCTTATTCCTCCCCTCCCCCCCCCCCCAAAAAAAAAAAATATATATATATATATAGAATAGTATTTAAATACAATAAGAAATATATGAATAATAGTATTTAAAGTGGGAAAAAAAAAAAGAAAGAAACGAGTTTTATACGCGGTGTATAACGCATTAATTAGCAGGGTGCATTGGAGTGGCATTTTGATCTATATCTAATATTTAAAAATATTTTCTTAACACATATTTTCGGTATACATATATTCGGTTTACCGAAATTCAGGTTTGATGACACACTTTAAATTTTGAGCTGCATGGCTTCTCTGTGTAATATTCTATCTCCTTGTATGAACACAAGATTTCTTTGCCAAAAAAAAAAAAAGGCTGAAAATCGCCAATAAGAGTCGCCAAGTTATAGTTTTCGGAAGAAAAAACATGAAGGTAAACAGTTCCCTCCTAGACGTAGCGATAGTTTGTTTTCGACTCTCGCTACGTCTAGGAGAGAACAAAAAGTGTGATATCGCTAGACGCTTGTGAGCCCAAAGCGATTAGGGGATATAACAAAACAATGCTCATCAGAAAACAATGCCGCGCCGGAACGACCAATTCCTCATAATATTCGAGGTTGGAAATTTCAGCAGAGCTTAGAAATAAATGCAATTGTATGATTTTCGAAACCATAACACTATCACTCCTGATTTTAAATACTATGATTAAACACGGCAGCATCGCACATTGGTTGAGTTTCAAGCAGGGAAAAGTTAAATTTTGGGATTATTTTTTTTATTTATTTAGTATATATATATATATATATTATTACAGAAGCGTTGAATTATAATATATGCACTTTTCTTTAAATTAATAATGTATGTAAACAAACATTCCCTAATGTTGTTAGACATGTCTTTCAGTTGTATAATTCACTAGTACAGGGTTGGCGAACCTTTTTGTTGACGCCTGCCAAATTTGATCAAAAAATATTTTACATGACCAAGACGTGTCAACTAAAAAACAAATTTAGTAGGTGAAAACATAATGGCTTAAAATAACTTAAAATTGTCTATTATGGTTTAAAAAATAGGAGGAACATACATGTAGGTATTATACACTAAAATAATTATGGAAACAAATATATTTTAGAAATTAATAATAAAAAAAATAATGCGATTTAATTTGATTTCTGTTGTTGCATCTTAATATTAAGTTAATTTTAATGGAAATGGAACCGGATTTATCTGATAATTGCTTCCAGTTTGAGTTTTAATACTATTCATTTGTGAAAACAGTGATTCGAAAGCATAGATAGGCAGGAAAACTATTAAAATGACAGACGTCAGTTTCTTTGAATAACTCTGAAATAAATTGTAAGTTGCCATAACTTTACCAGCGGAATTTAGTATTGTCTAATAACCAATTCTTGTCGATAGTATCCAAATATCGTATTTATTTGAATAATTTTTGAGACCATAATTAATTAGATTGGAATATAATATGCGGCAATGATTTTTTTCAATTTCCATTTAATCGAATTTAGTCGCGATTTTGTGTAATCTCACTTTATTTTGATTTAGAGCCACAAGCAATGCCGTGCCAGAATTATTCTTTCGCGTGCCAAAAGTGGCACGCGTGCCATAGGTTCGCCATCCCTGCACTATTATATAACCCCCGTCAAAAATGGCGGAATGTTGATCTGCGTTTCATTTTCGTAAGACAAATATTTCATATTCACAAATAAACAGAATGAAGATTTTATTATTGAAAGGTTTGTATTGTACAAAAGTACATTTTAAAAATGACAAATGATTTCTAGAATTGCAAATGATGAGGATATATATATATATATATATATATATATTACACAATACTCAATTTCTGAAATAGTTCAACAATACATAAAGGCTCCGATTCTGATTTCGATCCTTAGAATTAAGAAATGAAATATCAGTGAAAATTACGTCATATTGACACAGTTATATAAATTTTTCTCCTTAGTTTTATTACTGTAAAAATACATTTCAAGCTAAGTATAACGTCACCGTGCAAATTTTTCAAACATATTTTATATACCTTTATATACGTACTTTTATGCTTAACCACATAAAAAAAAATATTTTTTATTTAATTGTAATGAAAAAAAATGGCATATAAAGTCATACTGCATAAAGATAAAATAAACGTAATAGACAATATTCTAGTGATGTTGCAATAAATATGAATTTTTATTCGCTTATAAAAACAAAGTACATGTGCACAAATTTTTTTGCCGAAAATATCTTGCAAATGAAAAAATACATCCAAAAAGCTATCTGTCTGAATATTTTTCATTACTAATTTTTTTATCTGAAACAATGGAAGTAATCCGTATGCCACTATCTTGAGAAATTTCATAAAAAACTATTTTAATTAAAATTAAAATATAAAGATAGGGTATTTTTAAAAATAGCTAGTGTGGGTACATAAACAAATAAACACCTTCCATTATTTAAAAAAAAAAAAAAAAAAAAAAATCTGTTCAGCAGAAAGGACAGGTTAGATGACTAAAAAAACACCCTTGTGATTTAAATATATAGATAGATGGCAAGGTTCGCCCCGGAATGTTTACCTACACCTTCTTACATTTGGATTTTATATAAGTAGATTATTGTGCATTGAGTTGCTTTTTACACATTTAACATTGAACAATAAAAATGTACAGTTGCATCTTTTAAATTAGTTTGTGAGCAAGTCGAAGTGAAAACAATCTCAACTTTAGTGAAAAAACAAGAGAGTATATCATTCAAGATACTTCTAAATATTTCTTCATGAAAAACGCTTCGAATGATAAAAACTTTAAAGTCGGTGTAGATTTTAGAAGAGGATTTTGGTCTGGGGTCGAAAGTACAGTCCAAAGAAGGCGAATAATCTTCGATGATAAGAACTAAACATTTTATAATAGCTTAAAACACATAAACTATAAAATTTAATTCTTTTAACATTTCATGTACTTTGCTGCAATGAAATAGCATTTTGATTATTTTAGCAACTTTTCAGATTTAAAAAAAATATATCTGTATTATTTACAATATTAAAGAGTGTGAAGAAATCAGGACAAAATTTAAGATAAACCATTGAAAGAACACTAGACGATGCAGGAATTTTGAAGGAAAATAAATTGAAGGATAAAAACTACTATTTAAAAAAATTAGTGAACATAGTATACCAGAGAGACAGTACTGAAACCGATTACTTAATACAACATCTAAGATTATATATATATATATATATGCTGAGATAGAATTGAAAATTCTGTTCCTTTATCTGTTTTAGTTACTAAAGGGGAAAACCTCTCTTAAACTAAAAATAATAAAAGAAAAATAAATCAAGAATCAGTAAACAAAAAACGAATAAACACCAACAACAACAAACAAAAAAATAAAAAAAATAAAACACTATTATCGAAAATTTTCTTATTTTCTGAAAGTGAAAACTTTTCTAAACTAAGAATAAAAAAAAAACTTAAAATAAAAAATCAGTAAAAATATATATATATATATGTTATTGAGAATTCTGGTAGTTTCTCTGCTTTAGTTATTAAAGTTAAAACTTAAAATGAAGAACAAAAAAAACAAAACAATTTCAATTGAAACCCATTGTGCTCATTCAATTGACACGGACAAAATTACTTGAAAAATTTGCACTTCTAAAACGGGTATAAAATTTAATATAAAAATTGAGTTAAATTATTATTAACTAAGTTGTATTAATAACAGGTTCAACGCACTACTGTTAGACAAAATACTCAAAATTGTTTCGAAAATGAAAGTAAATTTTAACTTTTTGATCCCAAAATGATTAGCGTTACATGATAATTTATAATTTAGTATAGAATGAATGTTTTAAAAATATTATAACTTAAAAAAAAAAAAAAAAAAAAAAACAGTGATGTCATATTTATTATAAAAAATCGTACGACATATAAAATTTCATTGCAATCAAATTTCCAGGCTAATTTTTATGATAGTCAGACGCGTAATCATTGCAAGATAAACGATAAAAGACATCGAATATAATAATAATAAAGATGCAGACAGATAAAAGTTATCATAGTGAACGGTATCCGAAGTCACGCGTCCCAAAATACAGAAAATACCGATGGAAGCCGAATTCGTATTCTGTAACAATTAATAGTGATAGATGACCCAATTTTACAGTAGATATTTTGAAACGTTTCTCTGATAAAATACTGTGAGTCATATCTCAAAAAATAACATTTGAATACATTAATCTGAAAGCATACAGCTTATTAAAACTATATTCTAAGGGTTACAGAATATAATGCCCGGTATATAGAATATATATGTGCCTATAAAATTAATTTTTAATTGAAAACTTTAATAGATACTTTATATAAAGTACATTTTTAGCCTGTCTGGCAACTACGTATAAAAGCATTTTTATATGACCAACATCAATTATGCATTCAAACAATAAAGATTTGAAATTTATTAAAGATTATATTTAAGTGAAATAAGCCCCAGCCTGTGTTTTTAATCTGTCTATCGATTTGTAATGTTTCAAAGGAATTAGTGCAGCCATTTTTATATTTTAAGTAATAAATGCACTTTATTTGATTAGGTAAAAAAAAATGTTATCACTTAGATTGGACAATTACTTGCCCAACTGTAGTAACGCTGCTATTTATTATATCTACCGGGTGTACCAAAAAAGACTGGGTTTTTAAAAATTGAATAACTTGCAAATGGTGACAGATATTAAAAAAATTCTTGCAGGAGTGTTATGTAAGATGTCAGGAGTTTTTATGCTTCGATTCTCAATTTTAGTTACAAATAGCATCGATAGATGGCGTTGCAAGCAATAACCGCTAAATCCAGGCTCGATTTTTCGGCCTCTCTCTTCTTCCCTGCGAAAAAAGGAGATTAAATTGTATTGAATGGATCCCGAAGTACCAAAAATCGGTTCTGGACTGAGCACCTGTTGCTCTCAGCGCCATCTATTGCTTGAAATTCGAACTAAAATCAAGAATCACAGTAAAAAAACTCCTGACATCATACATAAGCCTCCTGCAAGAATATTTTTAATATCTGTCACCGTTTGCAAGTTATTGAATTTTAAAATCCATCAGTCATTTTTGAGACACCCGGTATATATATATATATATATATGGCAGACAATTCTGTAGTTGGGTGGAACGCAGAAATATTTGGTTTGTTACCGTAAGGAGAAAAAAAATCGCGAACGAGCACATTTTTTTAAAGCAAAACGGTAATTTATGTTAGTTTTAAGAAGATCCGTTTCACTTATATTCATAAGTCGCTTTAACTGAGTGGCCATAAAATGAAAAATTAAATGCTGAAACAATGGCCATAATTTTTCTAAAAAAAAAAAGGCCATTTTTTCCCCCATTCTGACCAGAAAATCAGAGTTCTAACATTTTACGACGGCCCTTTCATCTTCACCTAACACTTCATTTATAATGGCTTTTTCATAATAATAGAAGCCCATCAGAGGAAAGTGACCCATTCCAAAGGTATAAGTTCGATAGAAAAAAAAACTATTTAATATTTTGAGCAGATAGAAGAGGCTACACCTGCAATTTTCATGATAGAATCACATAGCTGCCAATTTGTACGGTTTTGTTACCTCTAAAATTGAATAAAAATTTTTACCACATTTAATAGCTGACAATTGTTAGATTTCGGCGATTGAATTAGAAAAATTTACTGGTAAGTTTTAGTCGTAAGATAAAATCTTAGAAATTGTTAGCTATGCAGTAGCGTAATACTGCAGAAAAATTGACATTCAACAAACAAAAAAGTTTCAAGGGCTTTTTCAAATAAACAATTTCATTCCCCGTTTTTCTTAAAAGTAACGGAAATGTACGTCAAAGAAATGTTACTAGTACAATGAAAATTAATGAATAAAGTGAAAGTTTATATTTCGTCTCCTTAATTCGTGACGATTTGTGTAAATCCGGTTTATCCGAGTATTTTGCTTATCCGAGGTGAGGTTAGTCCATATTAACTCTGATGACCGGTTGTCTACTGTAATAATTATAACTGTTAATTGAAAAAAGTTAGCTTTTGGCTAACTGTTTTAAATTGCATTTCGGCTTAGCAAAAATCCGGTAGCATCAACATCTACTCTATGAAAAGGTGAGTTCCCACAAATATTTTTTTCAACTGCAGCACTGATGGCAGATATGAAAGTTCAGATACTTTTAGTATTGCCTACGGGATCGACGGAGGCAGCACACAGTGAACAAGTATGCCCTTACCTGACGGAAATTTTGCTTTCACCTGAAGAAATCGTCAGCCGAAGCGTATTGTTACATTAGGATATTCATCTCATGTTCGTGTAACTTCAATTTCAAGCAACGCCCACGTGAACGTCTGTCTTGTTGTTCGGGTATGTGGAGTCTCGGAATTCAAGGTGTACAAACATGTCTCGTGTTCACTTTGCTGTTACCAACGTGTGAGTGGCACGCCATTATAACCGAAATATTTTTAACAGTTCTCATATCCAATGATCTTCTCTGACAATAATAGCGACAGTATTATGTTGACTTATCTAAGCTCAGTTAGAGGAAATTCGTGTCCACCTTCTTTTGAAGATGATTGTCTTTCTCTTTCTTAAATGTCTCAAACCGTCATCTAACTGTGCTACAGGGAATAGAGATGAGATGGGCTCAGCCCGAGCCCGAAAGCCGGAGCACGGGCTCGGGCTCTATTAGGTAGCTTTCATTACAAAAAGCTACCTATTGCAGCCGTTCAGAGGAAAGCGATTTCAAGAAATGTTGGTATATTTTCATCGATCATGACCCCCAGACCCCGAAACCACCCTCCGTCCAAAATTTATATATATATATATATATATATATATATATCTGACCTTTGTCACACTGTAACTCTCGTATTTATGAACCGATTTCGATGTAATTCGGCGTGTACATAGTACATACCAATGTCTCGAACGAGTTCGTTGGCCAGCTTCATCCGACATTTTGTTTCAAAATGGCGGCCATTTAAAATTTTTTTAAAAATTTAAAATTTGAAATGTGATACCAAAAAATTGAAAATTGAAAAATATTTTTTTCTTATGTATTTGACCTTTATACAAAGATTCCGGAGCAGTTTTTGTTTCGTCTATATCTTACAAAATGGCTGAGTTATAACATTTTGAATTTCTAGCGGGACTGACATTTTGAAACGTCCTGAATTTTGCCACGCGATAAAAGGAGTATTTATCAACCGATTTGGATGTAACTTCGTTTATATATAGTACATACCAATGTCTCGACCGAGTTCGTTGGCCAGCTTCCTCCGCCTTCTTGTTTAAAAATGGCGTCCATTTAAATTTTTAAGAAAAAATTAAATTTGAAATGTGGTACCAAAAAATTGAAAATAGAAAAAAATTTTTTTTTGTTATGTGTTTGACTTTGATACAAAGATTCGAGAACAGTTTTTGTTTCGTCTATATCTTAAAAAATGGCTGAGTTATAGCATTTTGAATTTCTAGCGTGGCTGACATTTTGAAACGTCCTGATTTTTGTCACGTGATAACAGGCGTATTTATGAACCGATTTGGATGTAATTTGGTTTGTACATAGTACATACAAATATCTCGACCGAGTTCGTTGGCCAGCTTCATCCGCCATCTTGTTTCAAAATGGCGGCCATTTAAAAAAAATTAAAAAATTTAAAATGAGATACCAAAAAATTGGAAAATGAAAAAGATTTTTTTCGTATGTGTTTGACCTTAATACAAAGATTCCGGTACAGTTTTTGTTTCGTCTATATCTAAAAAAATGGCAGAGTTATAGCATTTTGAATTTCTATTGTGGCTGACATTTTAAAACGACCTGATTTTTGTCACGCGATAACAGGCGTATTTATGAACCGATTTGGATGTAATTTGGTCTGTACATAGTACATACCAGTGTCTCGACCGAGTTCGTTGGCCAGCTTCATTCGCCATCCTGTTTCAAAAGGGTTGCCATTTAAAATATATTATTGATATTATTAATATTAGGTAGCTTTCATTACAAAAAGCTACCTATTGCAGCCGTTCGGAGGAAAGCGATTTAAAAAAATTTTGGTATATTTTCATCGATCATGACCCCCAGACCCCGAAACCACCCTCCGTTCAAAAGTTGATATATATATATATATATATATATATATATATATATCCATATATATATATATATATATGACCTTTGTCATACTGTAACTCTCGAATTTATGAACCGATTTGGATGTAATTCGGTAAGTACATAGTACATACCAATGTCTCGACCGAGTTCGTTGGCCAGCTTCATCCGCCATTTTGTTTCAAAATGGCGGCCATTTAAAATTTTCTTAAAAATTTTAAATTTGACATGTGGTACCAGAGAATTGAAAATGGAAAAATATTTTTTTCTTATGTATTTGACCTTTATACAAAGATTCCGTAGCAGTTTTTGTTTTGTCTATATCTTAAAAAATGGCTGAGTTATAGCATTTTGAATTTCTAGCGTGGCTGACATTTTGAAACGTCCTGAATTTTGTCACGCGATAAAAGGCGTATTTATGAACCTATTTGGATGTAACTTCGTTTGTACATAGTACATACCAATGTCTCGACCGAGTTCGTTGGCCAGCTTCATCCGCCATTTTGTTTCAAAATGGCGGCCATTTAAAATTTTCTTAAAAATTTTAAATTTGAAATGTGGTACCAAAGAATTGAAAATGGAAAAATATTTTTTTCTTATGTATTTGACCTTGATACAAAGATTCGGGAGCAGTTTTTGTTTCGTCTATATCTCAAAAAATGACTGAGTTATAGCATTTTGAATTTCTAGCGTGGCTGACATTTTGAAACGTCCTGATATTTGTCACGTGATAACAGGCGTATTTATAAACCGATTTGGATGTACTTTGGTGTGTACATAGTACATACAAATATCTCGACCGAGTTCGTTGGCCAGCTTCATCCGCCATCTTGTTTCAAAATTGCGGCCATTTAAAAAAAAATTTAATTTAAAATTTTAAATGAGATACCAAAATATTAGAAAATAAAAAAGATTTTTTTTGTATGTGTTTGACCTTAATACAAAGATCCCGGAATAGTTTTTGTTTCGTCTATATCTAAAAAAATGGCTGAGTTATAGCGTTTTGAATTTCTATTGTGGCTGACATTTTAAAACGACCTGATTTTTGTCACGCGATAACAAGCGTATTTATGAACCGATTTGGATGTTACTTGGTCTGTACATAGTACATACCAGTGTCTCGACCGAGTTCGTTGGCCAGCTTTATTCGCCATCTTGTTTCAAAAGGGTTGTCATTTAAAAAAAATTAAATTTAAAATTTAAAATGAGGTATTAAAAAATTGGAAAATGAAAAAGATTTTTTTATGTGTTTGGCCTTGATACAAAGATTCCGGAGCAGATTTTGTTTCTGAAAATTTGTTCTTTTGTTTATATCTTAAAAAATGGTTGAATTATAGCACTTTGAATTTCTAGTATGGCTAACATTTTGAAACAATCTTGTATTTGTCACGCGATAACACACGTATTCGCCTATTTCCATGTGAGAAAGCATGTGGATAGTATACATCAACATCTCAGCCAAATATAAGTTACTTTAAATAAAAGCAGCTTGGATAAAGCTGACTAATTTCGTGAAATTCTCATTCATAATGATTTAGTATTGATAAAAATTAGTATTGAATCTCCTATATTCGGTTTCCACTAAATTGAGCTTCGTGTGTTTGAATAATATAAGTTGGCTTTTTTAAAATAAGGTATTTGAAAGCTACCTCTTCCTCCCGGCACTGGCCGGAAGGACTTTTTAAAATATGTTATTCCGATAGAAAGCAATCAGTCAGTGTTTCCTCTTTTAATATAAAAGCATCGGACCTTTAAGATAACGCGCCAATTTTGTAATTTACATTGATTTGCCGGTTCACGCCAATCACGGAAGACTGTTATGAGAAAGGAATCGATTATAGTTAAAGATGTACATCTTTTATAGGAAATTGAAAAAGATTGTTCGATTCTTCAGCATTTACATAGTAATTTCTGAAAACTTTACGCCTTTCTTCATTAAACAGATTTTTTAAACGTGTCCATGAAATTTGCGTGTTAAAGGGAAAAAAAAAAAATGAGAATCCTTTTAAGTATAAAGTATATTTTTATTTGATACCGAACTGCTCTTTTGATAAGATTGAATTTTAATTTCCACTTAACAGTTATTTCTATGTAAGAAGTTTTTAAAAATGAGGTATCACGTTCGAAACAATTTTTAAATATCATACAATTTTTACTTTCTTTAAATTCGTTTAATTAGGATTTTATATATACTAGGGGATCGTACCCGGGCTTCCCGGGTTAAAGAATATAGGTGAAAACATATTTTTAAATTGAAAATTAATAATTATTTTATATGCAATACATTTTTTAGATTGCCTTTTTCATATGAAAAATACGAATTATACAATCAAATAAATTTTTGAAATTTATCAAAAGCGATATTTTCTTATTAGCCGCATGCTAAGAGTTATTTGACCAAGATTTTGCTGCTTATGGCATCCTTTTATATTCTGATAATTTCAGAGCTTATACATGTCTGTTAAATTTGTGTTTTATTTATATTATTTTATTTATTTATTCATAGGGAAGTTTTTTTTTTAAATGGATATTAGCCGAAAGAAAATGATGAACTCTTTATTTTTCTAAGGAATTAATCTTCCGTAATCGAACTGTGCGCGATATAAATCAATTTAAAAATATTTCATGCTTTAAAATTCTTTTTAAAACCATAGAAAATCAGTAAACTGAGATGAACTTTGCAAACAAATTCCATTTGAAAAAAAACTCTTATTTGGTGATCTAAAAATTTAAATTGTACGATTACAAATATGTAAGATTTGTGTTTTTACAATATTATTATTTTATTTGTTTATAAAAGAAGTATCAATTTCGTTAATTTGTCTTTCACAAATATGTTAGATTGGTGTTTTTTTAATATTATTCTGTTATTTTTTTTTTAATAAAGGAAGTATTAATTTCGTTATGCAAAAATAGTCAGAAACAAGTGCTGAAAAATGTTTGTTGCTTTATGTGCAAAATGTTTATTGTTATTATGTATTGAAACCGGCACGTGATAAGATAAACTTTTAAAAAAATCATGCTTAAAAATTATTTTAGAAAATATAATACACCAGTCAATTAAGATACAGTTTTTAAACAAATTGCATTTGAAAGTAAATTTTTTCCCTATGCGGCGAAAATTGAAAATGTACGATGGTCAGAAGATTAAAAAATTGCAGTAGCGAAAATTTCAAGACCGAAATTTGACCGTGAAGTATTGCCATTCGCAAAATGACGTCAGCGTTACGCACAGATACGTTTGTTCTTTATAATATAGATACTTAACCCTCTAAGTGTTTGGGGCGTAATATTCCGTTCACTAAGCTCCAGGTTTCACAGCAATACAAGCAATATTTAAGATAATATAATTCCATAGATTTAATGAATTTTAAATACATTGAAAAATGATTAATACTCTCAAGGATTACATTCATATTTGTAATTGACTTTTTTTTATAATGTTGAAAGAATCATATTTTATTAGCATTTAAAACAAAATGCAAAGAAAACAACATTACAATTTTACCCTTTTGCAAAACGCTCGGACGGTTTTAATCAGTAAAATATAATAAAGATCAGTTATTAGGATGTGGTTATCAATTGAGGATCTTATACTTGGTATTCCGGAATGAAAAACAGCAATTTTCACCTTCTCAAAAACTGCATACGCACTTCTCATACCCATATTCATCATTAAAAAAAAATATTTTGTTTGACCATTTAAAAATCATTTTGACTCAAAACTGGAAGTCACGATTGTCAGCAACATGTTTTATGTGAACAAACGCCCCCTTTACTTGAGATTCTAATCTCAATTCCGGAGAGTAAAAATTTCCGTAATTTAAGTTTTTTAGACTCATTTGTGTTAAAATGTTTAGTTTTATCTAAGAAAATGATCGTTTTCTTTTAAATAGGACTTCATTTTCATTTAAATAAGCATTTCGCCTAGTCTCTGAAATTTAGTATCAGTACAAATGCAGAAGGAAAAACAGTATAGAAAATTTATGAGGAAAAATGCGTGTTTTCAAAAGCAGTATGTCATTTTCCGTTATTATGCCCCTAATATAATATTCTGGTCCTAATGGGATTTTGCGACACTAAACCTTATACAACAATTTTCATCATCAATTTTGCATTTTTATCAGAAAATAGCATGAATAAAGATAAAAAATACCTCATTATTTCTCTCTTGTCTGCAATAATAAAAGCTATCTAATTTTCACCATTTTGAAGAAATTTCATAAAATGCTTTTAAAATTTAAATATAAAAGTGGGGATATTTAAAAAAAACAAAACAGATAGTACGATTACATCTACAAATGAAGAGATTTCAGCTTAAAAAATATATTAGTAAAATTGGCTCAGCAGAAAGATCAGGGCAGATGACTAAAAAACATGCTTGTGTTTTAAATATATAGATTACATAAAATTAGGAAAAATTAACTTAAGCAAATTATGTTATTTTGATAAAATTATAGTAGAATTGTCCTAAAGAATAGCATTAAAATTTTATTATTCGAGAGAAATTTGGACAAAAATTTCAGGAACATGATGTTATTTTAAACCACAAATTGTTTGTTTGCTTGTCTAACTCGGCGAAGCAAATCCATCCAGGCGAGAATCATCAATTTCTGTAATATAAATCACTATTAATTGCATGTCACCTCTATTCTATAAAGACACTCTAAATTTTTGTAAAACATTGCGTTTTATCAGTGTGTGATTTCGATTACATTATTTTCAAAAGTGAAGCATTTCACCTGTATAGAATTTCAAAGCAGCTGTGCTGTGAAAATGATGCACTTCTACAAAACATAATTTAGGTTTAAGAATTAAAATACACGCTTTAAAAAAAAAAAAATGACGTCATTTGCATCCACTAAGGCAATCCACTTTCATAATCTAGTCTTAAACTTCGTCTATAGAAAAGTATGCATATGACGTCATTATCACGGAATAACAGATAATATTCTTGACATAGCCCCTATTTTAATTTCAACTTTTTTTTTTCAGGTTTTATGAGAAAATGGCAACAAAAAGATACAGTATCTCCACTTTTCGACTATTTTCCGTTTACTTTCAAGGACTTTCAATGGAAATGGGGACTTTTGTTGCCACGATAAGAAAAAAGGATAATAAAAACTACAAAAAAATTAATATCTCAAAAATAAATTGAGATACAGCTTTCAAACAAATTGCATTTAAAAGAGCATTTTTTCCCTTATACGACGGTGTAAAAATTTAAAATGTGCGATGTTTAAAAGTTTAAAAATTTGCAGTAGAGAAAATTACAAAACCAACATTTTATTTCAAATTTCAAAGTGTTGCCATTCGCAAAATGACGTATGCGTTACGCACAGATATGTTTGTCCTTTATAATATAGATAGATAGGGAAGATTTTTGGCGGGGAAACAGTTGGCGTTTATTACTTTCTTCTATCTTCAGTAGAAGAAAGTATTGTAATCGAAATTTTTTTCGACTTCCGGTTTTCGACGGATTTACACGTTTTAGGGGTCAGAGATCCCAAAAAACATGTTTGTAGAAAATGTCTGTCTGTCTGTGTGTCCGTCAGTCCGTCTGTCTGTCGCCATTGTACCATCAAAAAGTGTATGAAGTTATACTTAGAATTGAACCAAATTTTTATTTTAAGTTTTTGGTTATGGCAAGCAGATCCTCCCTGAATTTGGGGAAAATTGGCCAGTAGGGGGCGCTATAATAGCGATTTTTGTGCGATTTTGAATATTGTACCATCCAAAAGTGTATGAAGTTATGCATAGAATTGAACCAGATTTTTATTTAAGTTTTCGGATATGGCAAGTAGGTCCTCCCTGCATTTGGAAAAAATTCGCCGGTAGGGGGCGCTGTAACACCGATTTTTGTGCGATTTTGAATATTGTACCATCCAAAAGTGTATGAAGTTATGCATAGGATTGAACCAAATTTTGATTTTAAGTTTTTGGATATGGCAAGTAGGTCCTCCCTGAATTTGGAAAAAATTCGCCGGTAGGGGGCGCTGCAATAGTGATTTTTGTGCGATTTTGAATATTTTACCAGCCAAAAGTGTATGAAGTTATGCATCGAATTGAACCAAATTTTTATTTTATGTTTTCGGATATGGCAAGTAGATCCTCCCTGCATTTGGAAAAAATTCGCCGGCAGGGGGCGCTGTAATAGTGATTTTTGTGCGATGTTGAATATTTTACCATCCAAAAATGTATGAAGTTATGCATCGAATTGAGCCAAATTTTTATTTTAAGTTTGCGGATATGGCAAGTAGGTCCTCCCTGCATTTGGAAAAAAATTGCTGGTAGGGGGCGCTGTAACAGCGATTTTTGTGCGATTTTGAATATTGTACCATCCAAAAGTGTATGAAGTTATCCATAGAATTGAACCAAATTTTTATTTTAAGTTTTCGGATATGGCAAGCAGGGCCTCCCTGAATTTGAAAAAAATTTGCCGGTAGGGGGTGCTGTAATAGTGGTTTTTCTGCGATTTTGAATATTGTACCATCCTAAAGTGTATGAAGTTATGCATAGAATTGAACCAAATTTTTATTTTAAGTTCTTGCCAATAGCAAGCAGGTCCTTCCTTAATTTGGAAAAAATTCGCCGGTAGGGGCTCTGTAATAGCGATTTTTGTGCCATTTTGAATATTGTACCATCGAAAACTGTATGAAGTTATGTATAGAATTGAGACAAATTTTTGTGTTTGTTCTTAGTCATGGCACGAAGGTCCTCCCTGAATTTGGAAAAATTCCGCCTGAAGGGGCGTTATAATTGCGATGTCTGTACCATTTTCATCATTGTACCATCGAAAAGAGTTTGAAGTTATGTATATAATTGAACCAAATTTTTTGCGTTTGTTTCCAGCTATGGCAAGCAAGTCATCCCTGAACTTAAAAAAAATTCCGCCAGAAGGGGGCGCTATAAATGCGATCTCTGTGCCATTTTCATTATTGTACAATCGAAAAGTGTATGAAGTTATGCATACAATTGAACCTAATTTTATGTGCATGTTTTTGGCTTTGGACAACAAGTCCTCCTTGAATTTGGAAATATCGCGCGGTAAAGGGGCTCTGTGATAGCGATTTTTGTATACTTTTCTTGATTTTTCGTAGTTCTATTGTCCATCGGCGGCTCGTGCAAAAGCGGGAACTCGCTTCCTCCTAAACCGGCTATTCGCAAACATCTGATATCAACAAAATAAGCAAAAACTATTAATTTTAACAAATATCATGATATAGATTAACTCGTTTTTAGTTCGTTTAATTGACTGAAGCAGAAATTTAAGATGAAAATCAAAGTTGGTATAGTATTGAACTAATAATATTGAAATATTAACATGTGTAACTAGTTTTTGAAATATTAAGATGTATCAGGTAGAAGAAAGTTTTGGGATTGGCACATCCAACTAGTTTATGTATATTTTTGGTATCGGGCTCGGGCTCTGATGACAAAAAATCTTTCGGGATCGGGCTCCAAAAAACGAGCCCGAACTCATCTCTAATAGGGAAGAACAGTCTCTCCATACGTCTCCTATATCATACTTTTCGACTGAAGATTTCTTATAACGAAAGCAAAATTTTCAGCAGTCAAGAGCATACTTGTTTATTGCGTGTTGCCCCAATTATTCCTGTAGGCGATACTCAGAGTATCTGAACTTTTATGGCTGCCACTGACGACTATTGGAAGTAGAGGAACAAAACAATTAATACTGATTCACTACATACTAAGCAAACAATGGAACACAAAAGTAAATTTGTGTGCAATAAAGTATGCCAATAAAAAAATTATGATCATTATTTATTGAACAGCTCTCGTATAAACGACTTTCAGTGACGGAGTTTATACAATTCTTTTTTTTTCTTTCTGTTACGTACACGCATAATCGCTGGTCTGATTTTCCTCCTGTTGTTTTATACACCAGATGGTTCCATTGCAATATCATCGGATTCTAACGATAATATATTTGTCTGTGTGTTTTCCTGTCTTTTTTTTTTAAGATTCTAAGCTCCAATTTTTGTAAAAATTCTCCAGCCGTCACAAAATTTTAAGGCATACTGTACTAATTTAGGTTTTTTAAATAATCTTCGTATCGTGCCTAGTTTTTTACAGGACCATCACTTCACAAAATTTTAATATATCAACGTTTACTGCTCATCAAAGTAAACAATATTGACAACAATGAATGAGATTTAAAATGAATGTTGATTACATTCCTGTATCAGGTCGAGTAACCCGATACTCTTAAACACCATTCCGGCCGGCAGTTTGGATGCGGCCGGCTAGAAATAACTGTTTTCATTGGGGGGTTCCTTTGACTCTAATTTTTCGCCTTCGGATCAGTTTTTGCACTTCCGAGCCGGGTTTGGCAACCTAGTATTCCGGTTTTTTTTGTAAGAGTGCCCAGAATATTGTTTAAAGTGAAAAACTATTCTATTATAAATTATAATATATGGGGCATTCTCACAATCTTTTGACTTTTAAGTCCCTGAATAATAATTTTTATTTTCGTACATATCCTTGTGCATTTTTTTTTTCATATACTGAGGAACATCCCATTGCATGATTGCATAACAATATTAATGAGATAAATAAGTTTTGGACGATGTGGGGGGTCCAAATATCAGGAAAACTCCTATACCGTCCCGCATTCCTGATGTTGATTTTTAAGTTTGGAACTGTCTGTATAAAATTGTTTCAATAAAAGTAATTCAATGTAATTTTTTTTCGTAACTGGAACAATTGTTTTATATAAATATGTAGCAAAAAATTAACCTGCACACATTTTTACGGTTGATATTATTTTTTGAACTCTGTCCCTGGGTTTTAGATTCCTTACATCCCTTTTGCTAAACTTATACAGAAAATCACTTCAGATGCAGTCACAGAATTTTTTTCAAGTTTTTTCTCATACAGAAGTATGCTAGAGAATGAATGTCTAAAATTCTTTGACAGGAAATTTACTGCAGAATTTAAATCAGCATTTAAATATCAATTTCAAGCATAGTGGCTTTATTGGTAGTCTTACCGTCCCCAAGGTTTATTCCTGCACTTTTCGAGGTAAATTAATTTTTTTTTTTAAATTAAATCCAATGTAAATAACTGTTTCTAAAAATCAATGAATATTGTGGTTATCACTTAGTCTTAACATGATTTGCCTAAAAATAATGGTAATCTTCCTTACCATCCCTTTTTTTTTCCATTACCGTTCCTTTTTTAGGGGATTCCATCCCCTTTTATTCCTTCCGTCCCTTCTCCCCCCATTAAGACAATGTTATACCAAAATTTTGAACTAAAAATACTACACTGTTATTATTTCTTATTTGAATTTCCTGTGGGTACTATGCAAATTCATTATAAGTGAAAATTTAGAAGAAAATAGAAAGTTGTAGTGGTAAAATGGTAAGGAAAATTAAACTCGCAAGTTTAACTTAAACTTCAGTTAAATAAAACATTTTTCGCTGCTGACCATTTTTTCTTTATTTTGAATCATTAAGGCATTCGTCTATCAGATTAAAATGTTATTTTAGCAAGTTTAATTTCACCAGATTTTTATTCCCGAAAGTCAAAAGATTGTGAGAATGCCCCATATATATATATATATATATATATTTGCCACGACTCCTGCTGCACTACTTAACTTGTGTAATAAATCTGAGAATTTCAGATCGAAGTAAGATGATGTAAAAATCCCATAGGACGTAAATCGTGATTCGTAAACATGCCTACTAAATAATTAGCAGCTAAAATCTTTCATCAAGGTCGATAAAAAAAAGTTGATCCATTCGTATTAGAGGTTGGTAGTCGTTAATAAAGCTGATATGAATAGAAAGCAGTAAAAAAAAAAAAAAAAAAAAAAAAAGTTAGAAATTGCTCGTCAAACGTGGCAAATGAGGTGCATTCGTACTATAACTAGTTTTATATATATTTTTTGCACCGCATATTGTACTGAATGTATATTTTAGTGCACTTCATAAGTGCCAGTAGTAGAAAAAGGCCGGTTCTAGTCCAGCAGGAGCCATGAGCTGAGGAGCAACTCCTCCTCCTCCACCACCTGCTCCTCCTCCTCCTGCGGAGAATGTGTGCTCTAAGAGGAGGGGTTAAAAAGGAATTTTGATCTCTAAGAAGAGGGTAGAGTTTAAAAAAAATTAGAATTTTTTTTTTTTTTTTTAAGATTGTAATTTTGAACTATAGTACGAGGGGTCATTTTGAAGATTGAAATTTTATTTTTTAGCGGAAAAAAATTTTAAGTGAACTATAGTACAAGGGGTCATTTTGGAGAATGAATTTTATTTTATTTTTATCGAACTATAGGTTGAGGTTTAAGTATACATTTTTAGGAAGAATTAAGAAAATTAATTTTGGAGATTGACATTTTTTTTTCTTTTTACGAACTATAGTACAAGGTAATTTAGTATAAAGTATAGTACAAGGTAGAGGGGTAATTTTGGAGAATGAATTTTATTTTTTTAACGAACTATAGGTTGACGGTCAATGATGCATTTTAATGTACAATTAATTTTTGGGAAGGAATTTTATTTTACTTAATTACAAAAGAATTTTTATTTATTTATTTATTTTAGAGATTGAAAATTTTCAGCAAACTATAGTATGCGGTGGAATTTTCAATTATACATGAAGAACTAAATTTAAAATATTTAATTTCGAAACTTAAAAAATTTTTTTGAATGGAGATTTTTTACGAAAGGTTTAGAATTTTTGCTGTTAGACGATAGGTCGATAAGAATTTTTAGGGGATTTTTAATAAGTAAAATATTTATTTTGTGCAGCCCTTTAGCGGACTGAAACTGAAGCAATTAAAATTTATTTAAAAATAGTTAAAAGTTTAAGTTTGATCCCTCGTAGAATGTTAGGAGGGCTTGCTTCTATACACCTGCTCCTCCTGGAGCGAGTAAAGGGCTCCTCCGTCTGCTCCCACCTCCTGCTCCTGCTCGTGGTGCGAGTAAATGGCTCCTCATACCCCATACCCCTTGCTGCTTCTGTTTGCTCCCCCCCCCCCCTAAAAATTAGAAAAAAATTTCCTTTTTTTTTAATTTACTAATTGGATATTATACCGAATTTGAAAATTTTAGAATTTTCTCTAGCAAGTTTAGGTTTTGGTAATATATTACACCCCACCTAACTTTAATTGTTAATTACTCATTAATAAATTATTTTTTTCATTCAAGACGAATTGTTTTTTCGCATTTTTAAATTTTAATTAAATAAATAGTTTAGACTAAAATTGGATGTTTGTGATCACGTAACACCCCCCCTTTTTTTCCTACTTGTGTAATTGTGATTTCATTTTAAAACCTAGAATTAGGTATACTGCAAATAATAATTCAAATTTCCTGTAAGATATGAATACACTACAAATTTTTCCCCAGTTGAGTTAAATATTTCTGAGATGTTTATCGAAAGTATATAGAAATACAGGGTTGTTCAAAGATAGGTTTTCTTTTAACAAGTATGAAATATTTTAATCCCCCCCCCCCCCATAATGGGTGCTTGATACATTTTTAAATGAATGGCCGGTTTAATTAAAATATATGCCCTTCTTATATTATGCTTCTATTTTGTTAATGAGTCAATCAGTAAATTTGGCTAGTGATGTCACATGAGATCTAATTTTTGGTGAAATATATTTATTAATTATATAAATTTTTCAATTCGTTGGTGAAATATATGAACTCAATTAGATAATATTTTTAATATTGAATACATTTTTATTGTTATTCGTGAAAATGTTAATGTTATTACCAAAATATATTTATTGCACTGAATAAATTTGTAATGTTGTTGGTGAAATATATGAACTCAATTAGATAATTTTTTAAATATTGAATACATTTTTATTGTTATTCGCGAAAATTTTAACGTTATTGGCGAAAATATTTTTTTTTTCTTTTTGCACTGAATAAATTTTTAATGTTATTGGCGAAGTGTTTTAGTAAATTTTGAATGCAGTTGACTAAATCTGTTACTAGTTTTCAACAACGCGAAAGATACGTTTCAAATTTTATAATATGAGTCTAACGCAATAATTCTTACATATACAGGACAGTGCAAAATAATTATATGAATCTCGTTAATATGTACATTTTGTTGAAAGTGTAAAACTATTTTCTTATAAAAATAATTTCTCATATAAGATTTTTTTTTTCACCGCCTTTAGCAATTAGAATTTAAATAACGATAGTGGGATGAGCGAGGTTTTTTTTTTTTTTTTTTTTTTTTTTTTCCCTGAGCAGCGAAGAATATATCATATGCAATTCTAGGTCAGATTTAAATAAATTTTAATTAAAAATCGAATTTTTATTCACACATTTCGTGTGAACTGTATTAGAAAAATGCATATACGATTCATTTTTATAAGGCATACAAATTATTTCTAGAGAAATGATAAATTTTAAGAATGCGTATATAGTATTTAGAGAATGCATATACGATTCATTTTTAGACTACCTGTATATTCATTATTTGGAAAATGCATATCCTAATCATTTCTAAACTACGTTTTGCCTTTGAAAGTAATTTTAGTAAAAGATGTACTGACATATTATTTATTTTGTGTGCGATTAATTTTTTTAGACTGCGACTATATTATTTTTGGATAATACCTTTTTGAATAATATTTAGATTAATTTTGGAGACTAAATATAGTTTCGATTCATTATTTTCTTTAAGGTGTTGGTCCTTAGACTGCCTCATTGAAAACATGATAGAGGCTACTTTATTTTCAAAACAATATGTTCATTGAAACAGTTACAATTTGAAAACAATCTAAGTAAATCATACTGTATGCTGTTATAAGACCAATTGAAATGCTTTCTTCAGAGATTTTTGAACTAGGATTATTTATAATAAAATTCAAAACTAAGAAATTTTTGGAGTTCGAAAACAAAATAATTTAGCCAAACCCTTTACCTAATACAATATTATTCTGGTAAAAACATTTCATGTCGTTCATTTTACTTCGCATAAACAATGTATGAGATTTTCATATCGCGAAAATTAATATTTCTAATATTATGTTGGAAAAATAAATATTAAAGAATAGGTTTGAAATAAAAATAACATGCTCATAGATTAATATTAATGAATTTCGAACCTGCTATTCCCTAACAAAAACATATAGTATACGCAGTTTCAATTATACTCAAAAGGAAATTTAACGGAAAAGAATAAATACTTATTTATATATTAACTAGGTATATATAAACTAGGTATATATATATATATACCTAGTTTTAGCTGTATATTTTTAATATGAAATCGAAATATAAAAAGGAATTTCAGTACCTGTTAATAATCCATAATGTCTTCTCAAATTTGGCCAGCCACCTCACACGTTAAAAATCTCGCTGCAACTATACTGTTTATCTACTTTCTGTCGGAACATGCATCTACAGGAATGTTATCTCAAAGATCAAAGGCGCCGCATGAAGCGGTCCCTTTCAATAGATAAAAGAGATGAGCGGGGATATTTTTCGAATAACAATTAGTAAAGTTTGTCTCAATTAGAATTTAACTTAATTAAGGGATTCTTATACTTTTTTAAATATAAGATAGATTGAAGCTTTATTACCTACATTTAGATTTAATAACAGCATCAAATGTACTATTCTGAAAATCTACGTATTCATTTTTTAAAAACATAATGTTAGCCTTTTACCCAGTTTTTTAGATGAAATGACTATTAGGTATCATACTTTTTAAATAATTTACAATAAGGCGGTACTTTCTGTACATATTTTATTCAAGAATACTTTTTTCCAAACATGCATTTACATACAATTTATGCTTTAGAGACAAATATTACATGCGACTACCTATATCCTTTTTAATACATGTGCATACTATTTAATATAGTTACACTATTCGAAATACATAAATGAACTACATACACCCCCATTTAATCATAATTATATTTACACCATTTTCGTTTGGATTGATAATGCTAACAGATGATAAGCTATTTTCTAGGATGATGTAAGAATAATTTTGAATGCTGCACGTATTCTTATATAAAATATACCTCAGTCATTATTTTCACTGCGTTAGAGATAATAATAATTAATCGTTTAAACTTTTTTCTATCGATATACTTAGAAGTATTTTTTTTTTTAAGTAGTAAGTGTTTACTCGTTTGATATCACCTTTTTAACTCAAATAATCTCATATAGGTCGAACTTACTTTTCAACAACATATAAGGATTTTCAAAGATTATTCAATCTTTATTTATTTATTTTTTTTTTTTTTGGGGTTCAGAATGAAAATATAGTCATTTAGAACGAATATGTGTACAGGGTCCGCATGGACTAACTAGCCTGCGGCCTTGGGCCCACTGCTGAGTAGGGGCCCTAAATCGCGTATGTGTAACTATAAAGAGGATGAAATGTATCTTATATTACCTAAAGTCTGTGTAAGTTATTATTAGGCTGTGATGGTGAAAAAATGCTCTCTTCTGCAACTGATTATTATCTTTTTTTTTTTTTGGCAAAGGAACCCAGAGAAGAAATTTTTTTATTATTTACACATTTTTTATTAATATTAGTGAAATGAAACTTTAACATTTGAAAAGCAATTTTATTATTATTTTTTTAAATCTTTATTGTTATTAGCGACACAAATTTTAAACAACTGCAGGGACGAATTTAAGAAATGACCCGAATTATCGATTTCATACAAGAAAAACTTTTTTCACTCATCTCCCCTTGTTCGACAGGTTTCAAACTCACATGAGCAGACTTTAGATTTTAGGCAGAGCACAATTAATATTGCAGAAGGGCCAAGGCCCAATACCTTTTTGCCTGCCCTTCCCTCATCCATAGACCCAAGGGCCTGGTTGGCCTGTGCGGGTATTAGGCCCCGATTTTAGGGAGTTTGGTTGGCCTGTGCGGGAATTAGGCCCCAATTATAGGGAGCCTGGTTGGCCTGTGCGGGAATTAGGCCCCGATTATAGGGAGCCTGGTTGGCCTGTGCGGGTATTAGGCCCCGATTATAGGGAGCCTGGTTGGTCTGTGCGGGAATTAGGCCCCCCGATTATAGGGAGCCTGGTTAGCCTGTGCGGGAATTAGGCCCGCTTTTAGGGCCAATACACTAACCACTGGGCCCCATTGTTTTATCACATAAGTATCATTTTTATCTTTGAAGTTTTAGGGCTACATTCTCACACACTAGACTATATTAATTTTAGGAAAGTATTGTTATTTTTCTTTTCATTATTAAAAATACACTTTTTTAGTTTAGTGGATTTAAACATTCATTTTAACTCAAATAACATAGTTCGGCTATTCAGATTTTATAATATACACTAGGTAAAAATCGATAACTTCCCTACTTAGTTTGAAACATTGGTCAGATCACGTGACATTCATGTGTAATAGATAATTAATTTGATTGCAACTTTTAGTCAACATTTAGTGAACTTAGGAAAATCTTTGTTAGCCATGTTATTTATCGCATATCAATCTGCCACTATACATTTCACTCTCCCCCTAAACCCCCAGAAAATTAACTAGATATTTGAAACTCGCCAAAGGAGGAAAACTATATTTCAAATAATGAATCAGTAATGAACTATAAAAATTAAACAACACACATAAAATTAACAAATGAATAACCAAAAGAATTTCAACTATCACATAAAAATTTCCCTGTTGTAAGAAATAATATTTATTTGTTGGTAAAAGTAAATTATTCCTTTTATACCTTCTAGTCTTTGAAAAATATCGTCTTAACATACTAGTGCACCTTATGCGCATATGCATACTTATAATATATATATGCGTATGTATATATGTTTGCCATTGAATGGTTTTGAAAAATATTCACGTTATGAAAAATGATTTGTAAACAGTAAAACTTAACTCAAAAATAAATTTTAGAAACCACAACTAAATAAAAAATGTTTCTTTTTAAACATATAATAATAAAAAAGTTTTTAACAAATCACAACTTGATTAAAAAAAAAAAAAAAAATCATGAAGATAAAAAAGTTAAAAAAAAATACAAACGAAATAAAAAAAAGTTAAAAAAAATTTTCATGTTAATAAATAAAAGTTAAAAAAATTACAAGTCAATAAAATTTTTGAAAGAAAATAAAAATTTTCTAATGGTTATCAAAATAGTTTTTGAATTGTTTGCGAGTTAATAACATGTATACGACAATATATATGCACATTCATATATGCGTATTTAATACCAATGTAAGTATATCCAGGCATACTATTTGCAAGTAATATCTATGTATGTAAATATACCTGTGTAAAATATTCATAAAAAAATATTTTTAAAAAATCTACAAGTTAGTCAAACTCTTTTTTAAAATGTACTAGACATACCAGTCTTAACTATCGAATAAATACATTCTTCGTTCGAAAGTTAATGAAAAGTTTGGACGAAATTAACAAAAAGTTTTTAAATTATTTACAACTTTAGAAAAATATTCGTATGTGTATGTATGTGTGGATATGTGTGCTTATTGTATGTATACAAAAATTCACCAAAAAGATTACGAATATCTATAGATGAGTCGAAGTGTTTAAGAAATTGACATTATATGTTTATACATGTGTGTTTGTAAATTTTGAATGTTTTGACTAACGACCGAATACATCCAACCAACCAACTGGTCTACGGATTCCTCTAACCAACCAACTGTTTACTTTAGCAATCAAATATTTTACATCTGCACATGCGCAGAAACTTAATTGATGACGTAATAGAAAAATACGTAGCACATTATTTGTTAAAGTTGACTATTATGTATGATTTGATAAATTAAGAAAACATCGAGCTAAGGTGCAAACTTTATACGTTCTCCACGATAAATCATTTATCTAGCATTGAATATCTATAGAAATCAACATAGTGGAAAATTAACTAAATTCTCACATTAGTTTTCAATATAAGTAACTTGTAATATGGCTTTGTTAACTAGGGTTGCCACTTAAAAATTTCTTTTATGGATTTACTATGATAAACAACTTATATGACTAACCTTTTACTATTTTCAGTTCAACTCACTTTCATGAGCTAAATCTACACAGCTGTCAATTCTACTTTTCAGTTAGTTTGCTGTATCAAATCATGGTTCTTTAGTTTTATTTTTATTTGAAATATAATTATATACTCTAGCATAATCATTTTAAGGCATTCAAATTCTAACATCTAACAAAATCATATTTCACACTTACCTAATATACCAGCTTCTTGAAAACACGTCCAGCTAACACAACGACTTGGTGTGAAATGCCAGTTTCTTATCACAAAAAACCGGATATCACGTGGTCGAGGGTTGGTCACGTGACTGCTTCCTGATATAGGATTGGCCGATAGCGATTCCTTCTAAGTGACGTCACTCGACGATAAGAACATCTAGATAAGCAACATTCACGCCATTTTGATTACTGTTTTCGAATGAGTCGACCTACTTGGTTGTGAGCCCTTTACTCGCTCCAGGAGGAGCAGGTGGAGGAGCAGGTGCATAGAAGCAAGCCCTCCTAACATTCTACGAGGGATCAAACTTCAACTTTTAACTATTTTTAAATAAATTTTAATTGCTTCAGTTTCAGTCCGCTAGAGGGCTGCACAAAATAAATCTTTTACTTATTTAAAACCCCCTAAAAATTCTTATCGACCTCTCGTCTAACAGCCAAAATTCTAAACCTTTCGAAAAAAAATTTAATCAAAACTTTTTAAGTCCCAAAATTAAATATTTTAAATTTAATTCTTCATGTATAATTGATAATTACACCGCATACTATAGTTTTCTAAAAAATTTCAATCTAAAAAAAAAAAAAAAAAAAAAAAAAATTGTTATTAAGTAAAATAAAATTCCTTCTCCCAAAATTAATTTTCTTAAAATTAATTCTGCATTAAAATGTATATTTGAACCTCGTAGTATAGTTCGATAAAAAAATAAAATTCAATCTTCAAAATGACCCCTCGTACTATAGTTCACTTAAAAAAAAATTTCCGCTAAAAAATAAAATTTCAATCTTCAAAATGACCCCTCGTACTATAGTTCACTTAAAATTTTTTTCCGCTAAAAAATAAAATTCATTCTCCAAAATGATCCCTCGTACTACAGTTCAAAATTTCAATCTCCAAAAAAAAAAAATTCTAAATTTTTAAATCTCCACCCTCTTCTTAGAGATAAAAATTCCTTTCTGACCCCTCCTCTTAGAGCACACATTCTCCGCAGGAGGAGGAGGAGTTGCTCGTTTGCTCCCTCCTCACTCCTCCTGCTGGACTAGAACCGGCCTTTTTCTACTACTAGTGCCTATTAATTTCATTCTGTTCGAAAGGCTGTAAAATCATTAAAATTCACTTGAAATAATTTTTTCCCATTGGCCGTAATGTAACGGAAAACTTTTGAATGTCCCTGTAATTAAACTATGCATCCGATTTTCATAAAATTTGAAATGACGCGACAAAATTTTGCGACAATTATATATTTAAAATTTCAGACTATTCGGAAGGCTGTAACATCATTAAAATGCACTTGCAGTAATTTTTTCCCGTTGGCCGTAATGTAACGGAAAACTTTTGACTGTTCCTCTAATTAAACTATACATCCGATTTTCATAAAATTTGAAATGACTCGGCAAAATTATGCAACAAAATTATGCTATAAAAACAATACAAAAAAATAGAGATTCTACCAGAGTGCAATTTTGTGAATTATTTATTTATGAATAAATACACAAAAAGCTTCTTCTGAGCGCATTTAAGAGTATTTAAAAGCAGCGCGCAAGCCTACAAAATTCTATAAAAAGTGCCGAGTGCAAAAGGCGTTAACCAAAGGAAACCCTTGTTCGAAACTATGTCTGCGTCTGCGGATTCGCAAAAACTGGGCTTGTTTTCAGTAAGGCGGAAGAAAAAATGCTCTAGAAGCTTCCCGTAAGACGTGTATCAATAGGTCATCTGGTTCTGTCTTTCCATAATCATTTGTACATTCCATTTCAGAGAGTCTAGATATAGTCATTCTATAACCAACGGAAGGGCATAGGCTTTAACACTTTATCTACTGACGGTACTTATAAGTACCATTAAAATAACTTATTATAAAATTCATTTAATGCATCGATTAGTTGTAATACAGTTTAGAATGAGTTATAGATACATTACTTTATCTTGTTTCAAAAGCATTATCGGGACTCCACCAGAGCTTCTACATTATACCTTTAGGCCGTGTATTGTTTCGAAATTCACCTTTAGTCCCTTTTCATGTTTAGTTGGAGGTTACGCCGCGTTGGCACTCCTTAAGCACCGCGATGTCATGTCATTATTGGTTACACAAAACAAAAATATTTTTTAAAAGGATGATTTCTTTTGCCTTTGGATTTTTTCGGCTTTCTTGGCGTTAGGGGGGTGGGGGATTTTCAATTCGGAAATATTTCTATATTTTTATTGTAAGAACATTATATTTGTACATTTCCTAATTCTACAAAATACTAATAAAAATATTTAAAATAAAAGATTTGAGTGGGGTTATAAATATTGCACAAATATCCTACAAATTCACGTTTAATTAATCCTTCTAACTTCTTCAATCCTTCTAAAATCCTTCTAAAATTTATTAAATGATTATGTGAATCTTCTAATGTAGTTTGAACAATTCACGAAAAATGCTTTAGAAGATAAAATTTTCATGAATTCATAATTCAGTACATAAAGGGTAAGCTGAGAAATACACTGCTCAAAACAATTAAAGGATATTTGAAGTTTAATATAAAATAAAGATATAAACGAAATTTTTTTTGCCGAAAATAGAAGAAGAGAATCACAAATGCAAAACTGTGGAGAATGCAAATTTTGAGTTCGACGTCAAAAACGTCGCTTCAGCGGCAGCGAATGAAATTTGACTTTCAACTGGATAAAAGAGAATGAAGACAAGGATGATCGGCATTCAGTGATTGCTTTGTTTCGATGAGTACGATGTCTCAGCGAAGTCATTTGACAGATTCAGAAGCTTTGAGAATTGTTGGTAGGTTAGAAGGGGGCCAAACTCAAGCCGAAGTAGCGCAAGCCATTGGAGTGTCACAAAGTGTCATTTCCAGGAACCGTTTTTTGGAAAGTGGATGTGCAGGCCGAAGACCAGGGCAAGGACGTAGACGGGCAACAACGCCCAATGAAGATCGGTATTTAGCGTTAACAGCTCGGAGACACCGAACCATGAACGCTACTCTTCTCCAACAACACCTTCGCTCGGCTACAGGCACCACGATTTCAACTCAGACTGTCCGAAACTGGCACCATGCTGTAGGTCTGTATGCTCGCCGACCGATGGTATGTGTTAGATTAACATCAAGGCATCGTCGCGACCGCAGGGAGTGGGCAACCGAGCATGTCAACTGGAGGAGAAATGAATGGAGCAATATTCTGTTTTCTGACGAGTCCCGTTTTTCTGTGCATCCGGATAATAGGCGTATTTTCATCTGGAGGGACCGTGGCAGTAGGAATAATCCTGCGTTCGTGCACGAAAGTGTCAGATTTGGCGGTGGAGGAGTGTTGGTGTATGGTGGCATCTCCATTGACGGGCGCACTGACCTCTACATCATTCGAGATGGAGCTCTGACTGGTCGCCGATATAGGGATGAGATCCTCAGACCTATTGTAGTCCCTTACGCTACAGCAATCGGAGATAACTTCATTTTAATGGACGATAACTGCAGGCCACATCGTGCAAACCTGGTGGAGGATTTCCTTTTCGAGGAAGGAATCGTTCGAATGGAATGGCCAGCGTGTTCTCCAGACATGAATCCAATCGAGCACGTTTGGGACGCTCTAGGAAGACGAGTTTCTGGCCGCCAACAACCCCCACAAACTCTCCAAGAACTGGAAAGAGCTCTTCTGGAAGAGTGGGGCAGAATACCCCAACTCGTCATTAATAGCCTCATTGAGTCCATGCCTCAAAGGTGTTCAACGTTGCTGTCCGCCCGTGGAAACCATACCCCCTACTGAAAATGATTTTCTTTGAAGAAAACACCTTTTCTTATTCTTTTTTTCTCATATGCACAAATTGTTTTTTTTTTCCTTTAGTACACAAATGCGCAATAAAATGCATTTTTTTCTGCCAAACATGTGTAATTTATTCTCATATAACCTACTATGTCTGTCGACCATGTATCAATCAGCTAAACAGTTTACCGGATACAAAATCCACCTAAAACTGCAATATCCTTTAATTGTTTTGAGCAGTGTAGATGCACCTGAAATAAAAAAGTTACGTTTCTTTGAAATATCAGATAAATACATGTTCATGTACACAAAGTTTTGCACTTGATATTGTTTTAATACATACATCCGCACACTGACGATTTCTCGTTTTCTATTATCTAAACTTTTGTCTTCCGATATTCATTTCCGCAATCCATTCCAGGTATATATTATTTCTATTTTCTATAAACCTCGGAAGAGCATATACGAGGGTGTACCAATAAATTCTTACCCTCACATAGAAATAATTGCGCGATATTTATGAATGCTACATTTTATGAATTTTTTCTATATAGTCAGTGTGCACAGTAACACATTTGTGCAACCGGTATTTGAAAGAGAGGGTGAAGGATGTATTCCAGGTCTTCCCCGAGGATCCTCCCGAGCCCCTCCACCCCCAGATTTTCCCTCCGGGAGTTAAATTTGGGGGGAGGGGCTCGGGCATAGCATGAATAAGTGGTCACACGCCTTTCCAACAATATGTCACATGTGGGGTTCGGCAAAAGTTAGAAAAATGACCCCCTTTGCGTCTACTATCGCGCTTCCTGGAATGCATCCTGCCGCTCTCTTTCAAATACCGTTTGCAGGAATGTGTTAGGCAGAAATGTGTTAGGTGGTAAGAGGGCAAAAACTTATTGATACACTCTTGTATTTTAGATGAGAAGTAGAAACATCTGAAATAAAAAAATGAGATTGGTGCCATACTCGTACACCATAGAAGACTAGAAAACTTAAACAAACAAAACCTCAGGCTGATGCTCTTTGACTAAAACCAGAAGAAAATATTTTTTTCAGGTTAGATATCTAAATAAAAAAATAATATGAACGAGCCAATTACAAAATATCCTACTGTCACAAAAGAAAATCGATCTGAAAGCAAATTCATTGTTCGCTCTCTTGAGTGGCGCCATGTCAACACGTCGCCGTCATCAGTGCCAGGCATAAATTGGCAAATAATGATTAGAATTAAAAAAAAAAAAACAAGATTTCTCTTTTCCCTTCAGTCTGATTAAAATAGCATTAAAATAAGGTTGAAAAGTTCTTTTTTTCTCTACACATGAATATATAAAATTTTGAATGTAACACAGATTGAGCTCGAGCCCGACCAAGCCGAAAGACTGATATAAAAATTGAGCCAGTTTAATCACCATCTCTTACATTGCGACACATTACGTCCCATATAAGAGTTTTGATAAAAAAGAATGCAAAAGCTTGGAGATGGGAGGGAAGGGAAAGGGTAGTGTAGGTTTTGGTTTTTCGCAAGTGCTATTGCACTGGGCTCCGGAGCTCTGTACTTATGAGCTTCGGTGAATTCCAACCAATATTTAAATATTTACCATAAACAGAGCAGTATCGGAGCTGAGCTCTGATGGGCTCAGGAGCAAATTAAGCCCCGATATTACGGAATACAAATTTTAGAGATGGTCAAAGAGTCAGTTATAAGATTTCAACAGTTTTACCGTGTTTTTGTGCAAATAACAGGCCATAAATTTGAAAATATACATGCAATTAAAACTCTTTTAGTAGATGCAATAGACAACAATATACATATAAACAAAGTTCACAAATAAAGGTATATATAAATATTATACAGACATACCAACAATAAATACAATAAACCCAACTGGAGTGAAAAATTAGCCAGAGCCAGGAATGGAACCCGGGACCACAGTATACAAGACTGCTGCTCTAACCACTGAGCTACTCCGGCCGATGCCTGAGTCTGCAATTTCTCACTAAAAACCATGTTGGGGAAGTCACCAGCCATCTATACGGCAGCCTTGGATGATCGGACAACGATGAATAGATTTTACTATTACATCGATCTACGATAATTATAATAAAACACTCATACTACAATATATATTAAAACACACATACACACATAAATAACGCCTGCATTCAACAGTTAAAGGTATATATAAATACTAGCCGCCCTTCGCGACCAGTTTGGTCTCCTTTAAATCTATGCTAAGCATTGTATCATGTTACTTTTATTCATAATTTAATTTACTTGCTAAATCCTTCGCCAAATCGGAAGATTCTGATACAGAAATCATGAACTCGGTATTTTTATGTTAGCCGAGTGCAGGTGATTAATCGCCAAATATTGTACCGTTGTATTTTTTCTTATTTCATTAATTTCATTTAAAATGCTATAATACTTTCACTCATTTTATTTAAAATACATAACTTTAATTTAAAACTGAAATGATTAAAATTTATGACTCTCAATTTTCTCTTATTTCTTAAAAAAAAAAAAAAAAAAAGGAAAAAGAAAAGAATGAAAAGAAAAAAAAAAAAGTAATAAATAATACTATAAACTATAAAATTTAATTTCAACATCAAAGGTTTGTTTTAATTTACCCCGCGAAAAATTGTTTATGACAGTCGCATGCGATGGACTATTATTATAATACTCATGATATGATGGCGATGAAACAATATTTGGCGATTTATCATCTGCTCCCAGCTAACATTAAATTACCAAATTGGCTGTTTGGCATATAAAAAGTGAAGCGGTCATCCCGGAACTATTGATGACAGTCACATGACTTAGGCTATTATTATAGAGATTATACAGACATACCAACAATATATATATTACAACAATACAATAATATTACAATAAATACAATAATTTTTATATATACCTTTAACAGTTGAATGCAGGCGTTATTTATGTGTGTGTGTGTGTGTGTGTGTTTTAATATATATTGTAGTATGAGTGTTTTATTATAATTATCGTAGATCGATGTAATAGTAAAATCTATTCATCGTTGTCCGGTCATCCAAGGCTACCGTATAGATGGCTGGTGACTTCCCCAACATGGTTTATTAGTGAGAAATTGCAGACTCAGGCATCGGCCGTAGTAGCTCAGTGGTTAGAGCAGCAGTCTTGTACACTGTGGTCCCGGGTTCGATTCCTGCATCTGGCTAATTTTTCACTCCAGTTGGGTTTATTGTATTTATTGTTGGTATGTCTGTATAATATTTATATATACCTTTAACTGTTGAATGCAGGCGTTATTTATGTGTGTATGTGTGTTTTAATATATATTGTAGTATGAGTGTTTTATTATAATTATCGTAGATCGATGTAATAGTAAAATCTATTCATCGTTGTCTGGTCATCCAAGGCTACCGTATAGATGGCTGGTGACTTCCCCAACTTGGTTTATTAGTGAGAAATTGCAAACTCAGGCATCGGCCGGAGTAGCTCAGTGGTTAGAACAGCAGTCTTGTATACTGTGGTCCCGGGTTCGATTCCTGGGTCTGGCTAATTTTTCATTCCAGTTGGGTTTATTGTATTTATTGTTGGTATGTCGGTATAATATTTATATATACCTTTAACTGTTGAATGCAGGCGTTATTTATGTATGTATGTGTGTTTTAATATATATTGTAGTATGAGTGTTTTATTATAATTATCGTAGATCGATGTAATAGTATAATCTATTCATCGTTGTCCGGTCATCCAAGGCTACCATATAGATGGCTGGTGACTTCCCCAACATGGTTTATTAGTGAGAAATTGCAGACTGTGGTCCCGGGTTCGATTCCTGGCTCTGGCTAATTTTTCACTCCAGTTGGGTTTATTGTATTTATTGTTGGTATGTCTGTATAATATTTATATATACCTTTAACTGTTGACTGCAGGAGTTATTTACGTATGTATATGTGTTTTAATATATATTGTAGTATGAGTAGTAAAGTTCACAAAGTTTTACTGAAGAATGGTAATAATATTGTTAGTTATCATTTTTGAAGTGAATTAATTTTGTGTAAAAATCCGTTTTGAGCATTTAAACGTTAAATTAGATATTTTTATTAAAAATTGACTGTAACTTCTGTTCTAAAACATGGTAGGAACAACAAAAACAAAGCATTTTTAGAATAGTAAAAAGTTGTACTTTCAAATGAAATAATAAAAACAAAATCGATAATTTTCGCGAAAGTGCTCATTTCCAACGTAGGCAACCTTAAACAAACAAACAAACAATTAAGTAATACGCGGATGATGCAATCATTAAAGTTTGTTTCAATATTCTATTAAATATGTAAAATGATTAATTTATTTTTGTTCAATGTCATCGACTCGCCGGAATTGTGGGTGTCAACTTCAGCTACACAAAAGCTTCGTTGCCTTCAAAGCGTCCTTCGAAACAATTCGGTGAGAGCAGAATTGAATAATGAAAGTTCTACATAAGTCTTACATTCGATTAATTACCCAACCTATTCCGTCACATTGGAAAGTCATTTCCTTATTTTAATAGCAGTTAAACGGCCACTCCCAAATTTATTTGCTCTGTTAGCATAATTTGAAATTTAAATAAAAAGGAAGAATCTTAATTAAAATCCAAATCAAATAAATTTATGTTTTGTACCATCTACAGCCGACCTTGGATCTTGGCATTAAAATTATTTTTCTTATTTTTAAAAAACGAAATAACAATGCATTGAAGTTTTTTAAACTCAACCTGGTTTTAGCACGTAAAGATGGAATTTTGTAATGGATTTTTACCTCCACTTCCTCATAGGATATAATTATAGAAATCACATTCACGGGTATGTGTCCGATGACAATACAACGTGTTAGTACTTTTAGAAATTAATTATAAAGTAATACATTAATTTTGAAGCATATTTTTGCTAGCGCCAATCACAGGAGATAATCGCCCAATATTCTGTAATCGTACAATTGTATGCGAGTTGAAACAACAATGGATTTTATTATGCGCTAATAAATTCACGCCAAAACAGGCCAAACAGCTGTGAAACTGCAATAATGAAAAATTTTAAATTCTAAAATAGAAAATAAATTATAAATAAAACTATTACTAATTGTACCCACTATTTAAGAAAATACGCTTTTATCAATTGATAATTCAATAATAATTAATTTACGATTATACGTTGAGGAATCAATTGGGAAAACCTAAAAAGATAATTTAAAAAATGTTTCATTTTTTTCCTTTCCTATTGCTCTATCTTAAAAAGGAAATAGGCCAAAAATTATACACTTTTAATAAATTCACCTGCTTGCGCTTGCGCTCTCTACGAAGTGTAAAAAAGCAGTGAATTTTCCTTAATCGAGTTCGGTGCCCACACCAAAACAATGTATTGTAATGCAAATTTTAGAGAGAAACATGAATTGCTATTGCAGGCAAAAAAAAATCCCTGCCGGCTCGGCCTACAGCCGTAGGTAGATTTCGAAGGTAAGTACTAAGTTCACCAACAAAAACTAAATCAAGATAAACGCAGTTTAAATATTTTATCTGGCCGCTTTTAACGAGTTTTTAATTTCATTCTTCTGTAACAGCTGGTTTTATCAGAATCATGTCAATACGATAATTTTTTCTTCAACGACTATTTTAGTTTCATTTGTTTTTGCTGTAAGAGTTGGTCCTATCAAAAACTTGTCAGTATAAAAGTTGTATATAATATTAATAAGATTTATAGTAAATTCAAGCGGATTTGATATCTAGTGAATTGTCGAAGTTATGATTTTTTTTTCTTCTTCAACCACCCCTCTTTTTTTGTCGTTTTTATTTTTTATTCATTTTTTTTTTCAGGTAAGAGTTGGTTCTATCTAAAACTTGTCAATGTAAAAGTTGTAGATAGTATTAAGAAGATTTATAATAAGTTAAAGTGAATTTGATATCGTGAAAACTGGCGAAATTTTGATTTTTTTTCTCTCTAAACCCCTATTTTTTTCGCCCCTTGAGCCCATTTTTAATTTTTTCAAAATCCTGCGATACATAAATTTTTTGCCCTTTTCTTAGAAGTAATAACTTTAAACTAATTTGATATGTATTATACTTAAGAAGTTATGGGTTTTTTTCGCTTTTCACAAAAACATCTCTTTTTCCACCCCCTTGGTCTGATTTTGCCCATTAACAAACATGACCGAAATTTTGCACCCCTTGATTTTATGTATCAGTTTGGAAGAGATCTGTGCAGAAATATGGAACTGGGGGTGGTTTGAGGTCTTGCGATCATGATTGGCGTAGATCTGCAAAAAAATTAAAAAAATTCCAACATAGGGGAGAAAGTAGTATTTCTTACGAAATCTACCTAAAATTAGGCGTGATTATCGGGATGAACATTGAATGCTTTTATAAGTTTTTTTTAAAAGCTTTTCGTACTTTTACACTTACTGTATTTAATAACATTCTCCTCACTTTAACATCGACATGTTTTAGAAAACTTAAGAAAATAAGAATTTTTAAATTTGATTCAATATAAATTTATGTTGGTCAAGTGGAAAACTTCGAATATATGTGTATATTGATCAATATGTGACCATCATATTTATGTATTTTTTTCAGGCTTTTTCATGTATCTTTTCATGCTTATGTATTTTTTCATGTTTTATTTTCCTTTCTTTTTTTTATTTACATTTTTTGATTATTAATAAAAATAGTAAAAACTTATTTAAAATATATTTTTTAAATTAAAATGAAAGTATTGCTTAGTACTTAATCGGAATAAGTTTTAATATTTTACGCATTGTAATAAATTCTAATTTTTAGAAATTTATTATTAAGCATGGAGAAGAATGCCAGACAGTTCCCTTAGATTTAAATTAATTGAGGACAATTTAGGAGGGAACATGTTAAATGAATTAGCTTACAATATGTATAATAAAAACTGGAGGTAATATTATCTTCGTGATTTGTCCGCTATTCAGTCTCATCAGAAAGTTAGCTTCATATTCTTTGAAATTTGCTAAATTATATCACTTAAAACTGCGTAAAAATTAGAGAAAATACAATAAAACACTGCAGCAGTCACTTCATTATTTCTTTAATTCGCCGACAATTAAAGAGATTTGTAAATAAGAACTCATCCCCCCTCCCATCCCTAAACACATATCAGTTATGGGGTGTGAAACCTCCAGTTATTGACACCTAACCAGTAACTGACACTTCAGCAAAAATCTAAATGAAATAAGCATTTTCTTGTACAATTTTGCAAAGTAATGTCATCTAGTGCTAACGTAGATATTTATTTTTATTTTGAAGTAAATTTCTTCACCACTAGTAGGCTAGGAAGAATTTCAGTGAGGAAAGAATTTTTGAGAACACAAAATATGAGATTTTGTGGCAACTACCTTATTTCTAAAATTAAAGTAGTGTTTTTTTTGTTTTTTTATGTATTTGTAATGCAAACATCTTAATTTTTTTTAAGTTATACTACTAGAAATTATTTAAAAAATTACTATGATACATTTGAGTCATGATTTTTTACCTTAAGGCTGCTAGTCACCCAGCATTGTCTTAGTAAAACAGTTTTTTCATTACCATAAGGTGAAACTCCCAGTGACTCCAGTGACTGACACCTTAAGGCTGCTAGTCACTCAGCTTCAGAATTCCCCTCGGTAATGTTAAGTCTATGGGCGTTTGATGCATTCGTATATTTAAAATATCTCCTCTGGAAATTAATATTTGTAACTTCTTTTTCTGTGTACTCATCTTAAAGGATGTCTCTTTTTTTCATAGTTCTCAAAATATTTCTAAGATTCATGCTTAATTTTATATGAATTCCCAGTTCATTATTTTTTAAAACATAAAATATTAAATTAGGCATAGATTTTAGAAATATTTTGGCAACTAATAAAAAAAAGTGACATCCTTTAAGAAGAGAACACTGAAAAAAGAAGTTACAAATATTAATTCCCTGGGCAGATATTTTAATTATAAGAATGCGTCAAACAAAAATGCCACAGACTTAACATTACCGAGGGGAATTCGGAAGCTGAGTGACTAGCAGCCTTAATCGGTGGATGGCGGTGGGGCAGTTATTGGTTCTGGGAATTTCATTTCTCCTGTCTCCGAGAAAGGAGTCAACTAGTAGAATCCTTTAAACGTCCTGCAGAAAATTTCATCTATGTTTAATGATTCATAAAATAGTATCTATGGAAAGTATTTGTAAGAGGTATTGATTATGATTATCTTACATATTTATTTATCTTATGAACTGCAAAAAAATATCATTAATGTCAATTTTCTGTTAAATCAGCTCTGGAATTCAAAGATTACGTGACGGAAAAACACGTTTAGGACGCTTTTAAAGAATATTGAAATCTATTATTTGAACTGTTTAAAAAAACATAATAATAAATTAAATTTATCTTGTTGTAAAAATTATTAATATTTAATTTGTTCTACCAGTGTTTGACGCCAATTGTCAGTTACTGGTTCAGAAATGCCAGTTATTGGATATCTGCATTAATAATAATTTAAAACATGTAAAAAAAGAAACATGCATCTGTAGTATGATATTATATATAAATACAGTTTAAGTATTATTTTTATAATAAAGATTAAAGTACTTTTAAAACATAAATTCCTTGAAATAACTTTTTTTATATATATTTGCAAATGAACTGTCAAACACTGGTTCACATTGTGTGAGTTGTTATTTTTTCAAAATAGGGTTGGTGTCAATTACTGGATTTATACCTATTTAGGAAAAAAAAAATTAATAAAACAATGCATAAGTTTTTAATTTTGTCAACAATAATTTTTTAACGCGTCTCAACTATCGTTTCAAAAAGAAAAACAATGGATTTAAAAAATGGATTTAAAACTTTGTAATAGGGATTTGAACAAGAAAAAATCCTTAAGGTGGTAGTTACTGGGGTTTCGCCCTATTCTGCTTTTTCAATTTTGAAGGAAATGGAATGTGAAAATAATGCTTTACGTCTCCAACTTACGAGTAAGCGTAATCCATAGTGACATCTCTATTTTGCCCGAAAAAGTTACGATACTTAAATGTTTACAAAACTTATAAAATAATGTGAATCTTGAAAGCATTTAAAACAAATGTCATCAACAGATATTAATGTAACCAAAACCTTTTGTGCGCTCCTTTACATCAGTTACATGTACATCAGTTACAATAACCATTTTTTTTAAAAAAGGAGCATGCTTTATTATACGCCAATAACATGTTTAAAGTTTGTAGCATTATGTGTATTTTGAGAAACATATGAGTTCGAGTTACGTGAAGATTGAGATATTGGCAAAATGACTTTGAAAAATTTTCAAGTAGCACATTAGTTTCGTTAATAGCATGACGTCATTAAAATGTAATTAAAAACTTGAAATCATGCCTTCCTATAAACATAGATGTAACTGAATGCTTTCTTACATAGACCTATAAAAAGAATTATAAATTTTAGTGCCGTAAGTGAATTCAACTACTTATTTAAATCGAAGATGCCTAGACATCTTAACAAATATTAGAATGTAGTGAAAGAGATGTTGACAGACAGAAGGATTGTTAAATAAATCCAAAAAATATGAGCGCAAGTGAGCCGATAAATAAAACAAGTTGGAAATTGCAAGTCAAACGTGGCAAACGAGGTACGTTATTCGTACTATAACTAGTTTTATAAATATTTTTTTTTCATCGTATATGGTATTGAAAGTATATTTTAGTGCACTTCATAAGTGCATATCACTTTCATTCTGTTCGAAAGGTTGTAACATCATTAAAATGCACTTGAAATAAATTTTTCCCATTGGCCGTAATGAAACGGAACCTTTTGGCTGTCCCTGTAATTAAACTATACATCCAATTTTCATAACATATGAAATGACTCGCCAAACTTTTGCAATAATTATATATTTAAAATTTCGGACCATTCGGTTGGTAGTTTTTTCTCTGTTATATGCGGACGGACAGACGGATTGAACGACGACTTCTAGGTGCTGCGTATTTATATAATTACGAACGAACCTAAAAATGGACTATTAACATCCTCTCCAGACCTCAGGTACACAAATGTGAACCTCTATTCTTTTTCTTATAAAAACGAAACTGTTTGATTTTTTTTTTTTTTTTTTTTTTTTTTTTTTTTTACATTTTTTACATTACTTCTGTATAGCTGAATGTTTTTTTCCTTTGGAAAAACAAAAACAAAACAATAAAGGGCAGCACTGATGTTTATTTTATCATAAAATAAATGTTATTTTCGTCTGTATTGGTAAAATGCCTTCAAGACAGTGTGGCCACGAAAGTAAAAAATTTTCATAATTTAAGTTAAACCCGTTACAATAAAAAATTTTGAGGACTTGTAGATCATTCACTTATTTAAAACCCTTAAATGTGTTATGACACCAATTTATGTTACTGATAATTAAATAGATAATTTAGGAGGGATATCAATTTTAGATCCCTATTTGTAAATCTAAATGACCAGTCTCCTAAAGTACCAATTTCAGAAAAAGAGCTCTTTCCCTCATCTATGGTGTTAAAAGAACAAACAAACAATGGTTGTACAAAACAATGGTTGTACAAAAGAAATTAATGTGTATTTGTAGTGCTACTTTATTTTCATATTTAAAGAGGTTAATAAAACCAATTTTAAAAGAGTTTTTATTGCACTTTCAATGCCAGATGTTAAAAGCTTTGAAATTTTGCCTGTAAAGGAAATTGATTTCTGTTATCCAACTTTTGCTTAGTGATAGATTTAAAAAGGGTCCGCAGAGGTACTTACATTTGACTAACACTATTTCCGACTTCGGAAAAATTGGTATTCAAACGTAAACATTTTTACATTATATAAAACCCATTAATAATAACTCATTAATATAAAACTCATTTTGTAAGAATATCTGCGATGATATGTCGGGATTTCTATCTAGGATTATTTATATTAAGGATGCACCGAATATTCAGTATTTGGCCATCTTATCGAATATTCGGTTTGGCCGGATATCAAACTATTCGGTCTGCCAAATATTCGGCTTGGCCGAATATCAAACTATTCGGCCTGCTGAATATCCGGTTTGGTCGAATATCGGCGTATTCGGCTGAACCGAATACTAAAAAAAAAAAAAAAAAAAAAAAAAAAAAAAAAACTTTTAAAACATTTTTAAAAACATCATACAACTTCTAATTTTAACTGTCAACTTATAATGATATTCAGAACAATTAAATAAAGAGAATCACATTTAAATAAAAAATAATGTTTTTATATTATTTGCTGTTTGTAAAATTTCAGTTAAGAAAATTAACTATTAATGAGTATTTTCATATAAATTAATGATGTACAAATGAAAGTTTCTAAATGTTGTCTAGTAATTACTGGTAAAAAAAAAAAAAAAAAAAAAAAAAAAAAAAAAAAAAAAAAAAGCTTTTCTTGAACGTATTATCTCCATTAAAAGTTTGTTGCAAGATTTTAGGAACAGCCTGAATGTTTGCAATCTTTGAAAATGATTGCAAACTCCAGACACTGATCTAGGATGCATTTAAAAATTTCCTTTCTGAGTTGCCACTATTTGAATAGATTGTATTATTTTATTTATTTATTTTTACTTTAGTTGCTTCCTGACAAACAAACAGTATTGAAGTTTTTCTTCTAAATTTTTTCACAATTTCTCTTTGATTTTAAAATGTTTGTTTTAGAATTAAGAAAAATATTCATTTGTTTTAATTCGCAGAAGCCATGAAATTAAAAATTTTATTAATTAAAAAAGTTTTATAACTATCCTATTCTCAAATAACTCAAAGAAGATTTTTTTCAGTATAAAGTTTACTTGTAAAAAGCTCTTGTTTATCCAAATGTTATTTTCTGTATTAAATATTATGTAAAAATGTTTAAAAAATTTACATTTTAATGCCTTTTTAACTTTGACATATAAAATTATTCGGTATAGCCGAATATTCGGTATAGTTCGTTTACAGGGACACAAAAAAGAATTCCTTTATATTAACGGTCTATGGGAAAAATCGTTTGCTGTGCATTTTATAGATGTTACGATATTTCAAACATAATTAGTTTCATACATATAATTGAGATGAGCTGCAGAAGGCTTTCTCCGTGGAATAGAATAAGTCGTATTTACAGTTCGTTTACAGGGACACATAAAATAATTTCATTACATTATGATCTTTGGGGGAAAATCGCTTGCGATGCATTTTAAAGATTGATACTTCAAACAGCGAAATCACTGAAGTGCATTGCAAGTTTTCTATAGATTATATATATGTATAGCATTTAACGTTTATTTACAGAGCCACACAAAATGATTCGGATAAAGAACTGACTAAAATCGATAGTTGATGGAAGTGCATTTTCTTCTGTGATATGCATTTTTAAATTCTAATAAACAATGAAAGTTCTTAAAAATATCCAGTTAATGTTAGAGTTTCATAATCTATGCTTGATGCATGAATTTTCGTTCTTATTTATTAGATATTTGCAGTAAAAAGACTGTGGTTTTAAGTCTGAATATTTCTTGTATTAAATTAGCACATTTGTCATCACTATATACAAATAGGCGATCTAAAAAAATATTCATTCTACGCAAACTGTAAAATAGAAAATATAAACCACGGTCATGAAACATAAATTTGCATCATCCTCTGAAAAATCAACAAGTTATCATCATTTTTCTTAACAATTTTAATCTGTATAAAAATATTATGTTAATATTTTATGATACCCATATGAGATGTCTTGAATTTTATTTACATGATTATTCAGATTTGATCTGAATTCTCTCCCTCTCTCTCTTTTTTTTTTTTTTTTTTTTTTTTTAATAAAAATATATTATTGTGGTACTTTTAACTGAACGTGCATACATTAATTCATAAAAAAAGAAGCACTGGTAATTTTAAATGAAATAATTTATTTTATCTAAAAGATTGAGCATTTGTCTTTCAACTAACTTTTTACATGTACAATATTCGCAATATCATCTAATAAAAAATGGATTTAGTAAGCGCAGATCCAAGACCATAGCTAATTGGTGCAGCGTATGCGGCATGTCCAATTACGTTGCTGTAAGCAGAAACTGGAGCTGCATGTCCGATGACTGTATTGTATGAGCTAACGGTAGCTGGCAATGCAGCTGGGATTGCTGCAAAAGGGGCAGCGTGTCCAACAACAGTGCTGTAAGAGGCAACAGAAGGAGCAGCTGCAAGAACTGGAGCAGCTGCAACGGGCGCAACAGGTGCTGCGTAGGGGCTAATAACAGCAGCGGCAGCTGGTGCACTGAGTGCGGTTCCAGGTTCATTGGTTTTCACGGAGGCTCTGAATCCAAGAGAATCAGCAACATAGTCGACTCTGCGAGCTCTTCCGTCGATATCGGTGATACTGTAAGAGCCAACTTTGTTTCCGTGAGCATCTCCTACTTCGGTACGACCGTTGGTGGCACCAAGTCCATCAGCAATTCCATAGTTGAAAGCATAGTTGCCAATAGCCTAAGTATAAAAAGTAGTAAAATTAAGTTAAAATAAAAATATAATTTGCTTATCTTTTATGAAAATGATGTTAGAAATATGGATCTGATAATTTTTTCAACATTAAAATTTTAAAGAATGCATCTTCTCTAAGGTGTTCCGGGACCCATAATTATACTTTTGTCATTCAGAAATATTTTTTACTAATTTTTTTCCCATGAAATGTGCTTTTCATTATATAAATCACAAGGATATAATATATATGATAATTATTTAATGACCCTATGTCTAATGATTTTCATAATAATTTTCATGTCATAAATTATTTTCAGCTCACAATGATTCAATCTTTTTCATAGGTAAAATCATTAAGAAAAAATTTAAAATAAATTTAATTTTAAAAGACGGAAAAGTTGAAAATTTATCCATGTTTAAAATTCGATGTATCTTACAATTACAGCTATTTTTTCACGTATTTTATCATTTTCGAGCACAGAAATGAATTAACCTTATTCATTATTTACAAAAATGTTTTTTTTTTTTTTTTTTTTTTTTTTAATAATAATAATAATTTTTAAATATAAAATACGGTTCAGTACTTTTATTATAAGAATTATAGTCTCACTTTTTTTTTTTTTTTTTTTTTTTTGAAAAACAAACAACCCCTAAAACAATGCAAAGAATGTATTATTGAAAAACACCATATAAAGTTACATAACTTTTTTTTTTAAATGGAAATTAAGTATGTTAATTTAAATATAAGAAATCTTTAAAAAATACATTCTGAAAAAAATGGACATAAATAATGAAAAAGAGCGTCACAGTAAGTCACAGACAGTACAATATACAAAGGGATTCACCTTTTCATCAGATTATCGTATACACAGTTCGTGTATTTTTATTTTAAATAGTCAGACTTTTTTTAAGTCAAAAAGTAAAAATGTGAATTTTCCGAGATTTTTGTGTCTTGCACTACTTAAAATAATTGGTGTAGTAAGAATGTTAAACTTCCTAATAATTTCTAAAATTATATATACAGAAACATATATTATTTTTCTGAAAATTAATATTATATATTTTTTATTTTACACAAAGCGTAAGCTACGTATAGACATAATGAAAATATCTATAATGTAGCACTGTAAATTTACTCTAGAAAAGTTTTACTCTCAATATATATTATAGTTAGAATAATGTGCAAAAATCTCTTTTTCATATTCTTGGGATATTTGTTCTGATCTTTTATTGTTTAAGTATTGCTTGAAAAATGAATGGATTTACTTACGTCTTGATTCCTTGAGCTGCTGCTAACTCCAGTACTAAGAATTGGAGCGTGAAGGAGAGCGGCACTGTGAACTGCAGCAAAAGCTGCACACAAAACAATTACCTGTTAAGATATAAATATTTAAATAAGTATGTTTTACTAATGATTCATAAGTCTTGATAAATACGATATATAATTCTTATTCTGTTGATAAATTAATTTGAAAAACACGTACATACATCAATTTTAATAGGAAAGTTGGCTTCACTTTATTAAAGAAAGAAAACTGTATTTCCTTTTCAATAAATTCATACTAGTGATTTTGACCCAGAATGTGGTTTATTAACCCATTTATGCCTATCGTCTCATTTTTGGGACGCTTCAAATTTTAATTAAATTTGTATAATTTTCATCTTTTTAATACCATGAAAATTGTATGAAATTATTATCTATAAATGTCTTTATCTGTTAGCGAGCATAAGATGGATATTTATTTGCTTAAATGAAGGCTTTTTTCGGAATCTGTAGATTTTTCATTATTCAAGATAGCAAAATGTAAAAAGTAAGTTCATTTAAGTTTTTTTTTAACCAAGGATCCAAATAAATAAGTCCTAATCTTAGCTTATAGACTTCTTTGAAATACGTATTTTTTTAAAATTGTGAAATTATATGTTCAAACCTATTTTTTATGCATTTTTGTAATGTACAAAATATACGGTGCTAGGCGCAAATGGGTACATATTTCTAATAGCCATTTAGGGGACAGTTATTAATGTAAAGTTCTTTTCAAGATGATTATGAAACAAATTGTTTTTAAGCCTCAAATACGATTATTCTTAGTTTATTATTACTAATACCTATAATGTTATTAGTCTCTATAAAGAAATAAATATATTTTTTAGTAGTTCATAAAAATACTAATTATAGTATATAATATACAATTTAAAAGCTCATTGTATGCAAATTTAGACAAAACATATAATTATGCATATATTACTATTACAAACATTATGCATATTCCCATATTTAATAAGTTTACATTTTATCAAATAAATACAAAAAAATTTTAGTGTACATTTTTTTTTTACTATTTTTCCAGTTCACTTTGCAACATTTTAAAGTGATTTTACCTATAAATTTGAGAAAACAAAAATTCAAGCACAAATGGGTTACGCTATAGTAAATCTCGTTGATTTAGTGTAACAATAAACAAGGAGAGGAAGGGGCTCTTTGAAAAATTCTTTTGTGTAATGCTATCTAAATTTTCTCTTATAACACATTCACATTACACATTCATGGGAGTTATTTAAGTGATTTTTAGTATAGCATAATAAAATTGGTGTTTAATGAAATCGGAATATCAGTATTTGTTAAACACATTGATTTGACACGATTATTCAAGAAATAATCTTTTGAATATATTTCCAAAACATATACTTGTGGAAAACAAATGTATAAAATAAATTAGTTTTACTTTCATAATGTATATAATATAAAATTTGTGTTCTGAAATTCAGCCTTTAACAGCAACCTGTGATTTTTCCGTGAAGAATTACGATATTCATAATATCATAATTCTTATGATGTATCAAGTTTAAAATAAGTGTGAATTTTGAAAATTGTCTAGATAATAAGTAAGGTACATCGAAAGAAGCCTTAAAACACAAAAAATATCAGTTAAAATTCATAATCTTCATTAATTTGGGTAATTTAACCATTTATGTCCTGAGATTATGAGTGAAGAAAAATTCTGTCTTAGTACATCTTCCTTTTAATATTAAATTAGAAAATTTACAAATGTAAGCATAAATCAGAGTAATAAGTCTTAATTGCGTCTACTAATAATCAATCACAATAATATATATTCCAAACGGAAAAGTCAGAACATATATTAAAATATATATTCCAAACGGGAAAGGCCCCACCAGTGGCTGAGAGGTTCTGCTCTCGAAGCTGGTAGACGGGAGGTGCTGGGTTCGATCCCAATCGCGCCCGTCGGCCTAATCGTTCGGAGTTTTCGTGGATTTCTTCGAACCTTGGATTTCCAAGCGTTAATACGGGTTAGGTTCCCTTAGAAAAACCCCCACGAAGGGCACTCCCCCCTGGGCCTATATCCCTCGTGCAGATAATTGGCCGTCATAAATACAACCAACCAACCAAACGGAAAAGTCAGAACATATATTAAAATATATATTTGCTTAACAAACGTTACTAAAAGCACATTAAAAATATATTAATATAAACACATTAAAAATATATTATTAAAAAGAATGCGATATCTAAAATGGATTTAATAAATCAACAGTCGTTGTGTTTATGTGAAATATTTACACTTATTTCTAATAAAATAGCAAACGTAAGTGCATTGTTGTTTTATCTGCAAATGATAGACCGTTTTCAAGAGTAAAATTTTTACTGGACATCTTTCAGCTACGATTAAAATATTTAATGCGAATGGGGGAAAATGTTCCTTTTTTAATATTCAGCTTCATAAAATTTGCTGTACTTTAAGAATTAGGGAACGCAAATTATTTCCCAAAAAATTAAAAACATTTCTTTAATAATAGACGTATTAAAACTTTTCCTATCAAATTTTCTTTCTTCACATTTTAAAGTCTCGTCGAAGAACAAAAAGTTCAAATCTCTGAAGCATAAAAGAATGTGCTTTTAAAAAATGTTACATGGAAGTTTAATGTAATATATTAATTATATATATAAATGTAATATATAATAAAATATAACTGTTAACAATAAAAATTTTATATCTTCAGAAAGTTAGGTAAATAAAATCAAAGAAAAAATCTTACCTTTGAGATCATGATTGTAAGTTCGTTGATTTATGTTTCAAAATCAGAATACTCTCTCACCTCTTCCCTGACTCTATTTATATCAAAATGATGAAGAATTTTTCCAAGGTCCCAGCTTCTGGATTTTCCTAATAGATGGGCGCGGTTGGCAGTATGGTCAGACATTCATCCTTCTCATAACTGCTCTGTATTTATTTATTTCATTTTTTTTAATGTAATCTGCATAACATCTTTGGGTTACTCACTCACTTTCTATGGGTATTGGTGATCACGCTCTTTTCACGTGAGGTTCCGAGGCGGTGACCTCCGAGTAAGCCGGTGTGAGACAGTTCCTTCCCTCTCTTTTTAATGAGATAGTTTTGATTATCCGACAACTAACGGGATAACTTCGAATAACGAAAAGCAATTACTGGTGCCAATTTTGCCTTTTCAAAATAATTCCTTTCATTTTTATGATGCAATTACAAATGAATATTACTTTGTATGCAGTTTCCTTATTTTATAAATTTGATAGTAATACCCAACTTTCCATTTCTAATAAACTTTTTTTCTGCACGTAAGGGATTTTATTTTGTACAATTAAACTATATGGAGAAGTGATCCTCAAAAGTTATTTTTCCAGAGTTACTTAAAGTATTTGTAATCGATCGGAATTTAAGAATTTTCTGAATTTGACAATGTATTTTTAATTTTTGATATTGCGCAAGATTAGATACAGTCGTGGAAAAAAAAAAAAAAAAAAAAAAAAAAAAAAAAAAAAAAAAAAAGCAAACACCCCTACTAACTCTGCAACAAATCATTATAGAAGAAAATTACAGGTACCAAACGATTGGAAATAAAGTCTATTTTTAAATGATGTATATAAAATTTGCTTAGAGGGGCATCTACATATTAAAACGAACCCAAACTTTGTCTTTTTCAATAGCAATATACCCGAATTTGACACCATAAATAGATTCTACTCCTTTCAATTAGCCTAAATCCAAATTTTCATGAAATTTATGTGATTAGTTTCCGAGAAAGTAATTAGTTTAAAATGAGCCTATTTTAGGGACTGTATCCAAATTGAAGTTCGGTATTCGATAGTTGAAATGGTACAGAATGATTATGTCACTTCTATTAATGTATTATTTCTTGCCAATAGGAACATTTCACTAGCTTAATAATTTCGACTATTGCCAGCCGAAATGTTTCATTAAAATGAGTAAAATATGTATTTTTTAAATTATGCTTTTCTGGACATCATAGAACGTTATTTTGCCGTTTTTTACTCTTAATTCGAAAACTACTTGGAAGAAAAATTTTAAACTGAAAATTTGCAAAAAGCAGGACATAATAAGTATGAACCCATCAAAAATTTTGTAGGTTGCAATTCACATTTTATTTTTAATATTAATTTCATAACTCATAATTCATATTTTACTTTTAATATTAATTTCATAACTCATAATTCATATTATAAAATTTTTTAAATTACAAATTCAGTGTTTGGTTTTTTAGTGTTATAATTAAACAAAAAAATAATCACATTAGATTATAATTTCAGGAGACATTAATAAAAATATGAATATGTAATTTAACACTAGAAGCTCTAAATTTTGAATGGTTATAATTCAAAAACTTATCATCCAAATGACTTGAAATTTCATTTTTGGGCATAGTTTGAACCGAAGATTTAAAATATATTGCCAAACTTGGATACTGCCGTCGAAAAAAACAAAGTTTGGTCTGGTTTTGGTTTTTAGATGACCCCCTAAGCAAATTTTATATCATCATTTAAAAGTAGACTTTATTTCCAATCGTTTGGCACCTATACTTTTTTTTCTATTATAATTAGTTGCAGAGTTAGTAGGGGATGTTTACTTTTTTTTTCTTTTTTTCTACAACTGTACATATATATGTACTTTAAGCATTGCTTACCTACAAAACGCCCTTAGGTCATTCACTCGCGATCATGCACTTTCTCATGAAACTTAGGGGCGTTAATGTTCTTATTAGAAGGTACGAAACAGTTTTTTCCTTTTATTTTTAATTAGTTTTGACAATTCTATTAACGCAGTAACTTCAAATAGGGCCATTCCATGCAAAATGAGCAAATCAGCTGTGGCAGACATATCAGAGCTTTTAATGAAAATCAGTATATAAGTTGATCATATCTATTTATGAGTAAATGTAAAATAATAGATCTCAGGATTGTTTATTTAAGCATTAAAATTTACATTAAAAGTGGATGCAAAATCGAGTTTTGTCTACATGCTTAAAATTTCAATTTTGATTATTAGCCTTAGGAATGGAAAGACTATATTAAAAATTATTTATAATTAGGAATGAATAATAAGTAACAGATTGGCGTAAGTTAGTAATTCTACTTTTATTCCGTAATGAAAAAAAAAATTATTTTTCAAAAATTTTGAGGGGAAAATGCAATATTTCTATTGCTCCTTTAAGCATGAAGGACAGCTCTGACAAGTTTAAAATTTTTTGACGTTATAGCTAAAAGTATATATTTTAAACATCGAAAATTTCATTCTTGCCTTTTTATTTCTTAATGAGAAAAAAATAAATGGTAAAAAATGTTGAGGGTAAAATGCAATATTTATATCACTTCTTTGAAAGTGGAGGGAAGCTTTTTAAATTATTTGCTATTATAGATAAAAGTGTATATTTTAAATATAGAAACTTTTATTCTTTCTTTCAGTTTATTTTTACCTCAAAAATATATTTAATTAAAGTAGAAAAAATTGATTCAGGTTGGACAAAAAATTACATATTAATCCTAAATCCAGATACAAAAAATAGATGGCAGCACTCATTTTTTTCACCTTGAAATCGTGCAATATTTTAAGAAACGAGCGCGAATTCAAAGAGGAATAGCTCATGGAATGTAACAGATATTACCTTTTTGAAAGGAATCAAAAGTAGTCCAGGCATTAGGTGCTCAAAAAGGACAAATAGGGGAAAGTTTTGGTGTAGTTTTGGTATTTGTTGCCTTTATGTTTTTGGGGTCGCTGAACACGAATCTGAAGTTTGCCAACAAATTTTATCCCGGGAAACATGTTTTTTTGGCAAAAAAACGGGAAAAAAACGGAATTTTCCTTGTTTTTTCCAAATAACTTCAAAATCCTACATTTTACGTAAAAGTCCTCAATACATAAATTATAGGGGATAAAAGTTCCTACATTTTATGTAATAAAAGTTTTTTTCTCTGATCAATGGTTTAGCCGTGACAACGCCACAAAAATGGGTGTGAAAATGAAAAACGGGAATTAGGGAGATGTACGTAGATTTAACATGAAAACTGACCATTTTACACAAGCATTGACTATAAATGATACTAAAGATTATATGATTGACTACATTTTACAATGAAGTTGCTGATAATAAATACGACGACTCATTATGAAGCATTATTTAATTATAAATAAATATATACATTAGTAAGTACATTCACTTAAAAAACAAAAAATACTATTTCCGCTTTTTTTACTTGAGGGTCCCTGCTTTTCACCGAAATCTACAGCATAGAAAATAGAAGTATGGAATTGGTGGGTGTTTTTATTACTACCAATAGTATAAAGTAAATGTTTTTTTAATAAAAAATATTTGATACCTTGTGGCATGAATTTTTCCTCTTCCACTGGATCCACGGGTTCATTGGGCAATCCATTTCCAGCTCGGTTTCAAAGAGCTCGTCTTCCTCGTCTTGACACACTACTGCGATGTTGTTGCAATTCCCCTCGCAGTTGGGGCAAATGTTGGAGCAAGAATGCTCTGCCTTCTTGCACCAACAACTTCGCTGGCAGTTCTTTTTGCATTTGCAGGATACAAGCTTTTACAAAGCAGGGGGTAGTACAGTGAACAGAGTCTCAAGGCCAGTATTTGTTCTCTTCCATCCCCACTCTTCAGCATTTTTTTCAACCCCCAGCCATTGCTGGACTTAGTGATATACTCTTACAGAGTATTGTTGTGCTGCAGCGGCAGATGGTGGTAGAGCAGCAATGTTCGAATTGTATCTAAAGGCTGACTCCTTGTACAAAATATACCTTAGGTGGTTTAGCGAAGCACATTTGTCCCACTATAACCATACAGTAAGACAAGGAAACGTTTCCCAGCAGCTGTAATCATCTCCTGAGTAGCGTTCATGTCGTAGAATACTTTAACAATGTCGGCAAGATGTGGATTCTTCACAAGAGTTTTGAGGAACTTCATTTTCCCTTGCATAAACAGTGTTGATGTTGTATCGCAGTCGCTCATAGCATGTAGGAAGAAGATGTTTTTCGCAATAGTTGGACTCACAGCATTAGTTGGAGAAAATGTCACTGGGGAAATGGTGTCTTTCTCTGGTTTTAAAAAGAAAATATTTTCATCCGTGAAGATACCTATCAAAATGACCAAAAGATCTACATCCTCTCCGACTACAATTACAATCTCATTTGATAGAGCCAAGGGCAAAGGAGTTTTTATAATCAAGGTGTCTCCATCTTCTTTTGCTTGCTTGCATGTAATATTTGCTGATGAGAACTTGCCAATCATCATAGATATTAACCGGCCTTTGTTTTTTGGGTTAATAAGAAATTTTTCTTTGGAAGTGGATGGTATCATTGTTTCGTCAAACAATATGTCAGTTTAAGCATGTTTTCTTGATCGTCTCATACGTTCAGCAGTTTTTGTGCTACCTTGTATATCATCAGGTAGTCATCAAAGACAACTATTGCCTGTGATTGATATTTTGACTGCACATATTGAACATATTTGTCACCGATTGAAGAAAAAGACTGATGGTTAGGCCAAACAACTCTATGTAATAAAAAACCCCCATCAATGACGAATTGAACCTTGCCGCTGAACCACTTGTTCATAAGGAGCTTGAATGCCTTGTAGAGTGTAGATTTGTTTCCTTTTCTTAAGCCATTGTCAAATAGGGACAAGGAATAAGGGCCTAGATCGTACGTCCAAAACTCCCCAAGGTCTTTATCCGAATGCTTTGCAACCGAAATTCGTTGGAACAAAGTTGTAGGATAGACAGGAACCAACTCTTTGTCTACTTGTATTACACTGGTCATTACAGCAAGAAGTTTTTACTCTGTTACTCCGTTTAAATTTGACAGTTCCAAAGTCCCCAACAACAACTCTGTTGATGTCTTTAATCCCCCCCCCCTCCCCCAATGGTCTGTTTAGGCTACAAGGCAAACTTTAAGACTAGATGCGTGTCAACTTTTATCATCGAAAATCTGCTTTAGTTATTTTATTTTTGTTTTTTAAAAGCCAAATTAAGAAATGATTTATTATTATTATTATTATTATTATTTTGTAATAGCAAAGGAAGATTTTGATCACAGGAATGTTCATATTTTATTTTTTAGTTATGAAGGAAACAATGAATCTCAGATCCTTAAAATGTAGTCAATAATAATATATTTAGTATCATTAATGGTCAAAGTTCGCGTAAAATGGTCAGTTCTCATGTTAAATCTATGTACACTGCCGTAATTCCCGTTTTTTCTGACTTTTTTGATTTTCACACCCATTTTTGAGACGTTGTCACAGCTAAACCATTGATCAGAGAAAAAAAACTTTTAGTACATAAAATGTAGGAAATTTTATCTTCTTTAATTTATGTATTGAGGACTACGTAAAATGTTACGTAAATGATTACGTAAAATGTAGGATTTTGAAGTTATTTGGAAAAAACAAAGAAAATCCCGTTTTTTTCCAGTTTTTTGCCAAAAAACATGTTTCCCGGGATAAATTTTGTTGGCAAACTTCAGATTCGTGTTCAGTGACCCAAAAAACATAAAGGCCCCAAATATCAAAACTACACCAAAACTTTCCCCTATTTTCTACCAAATGACTGGACTAAAGGTAATCTTGAATTTTTTTGAGCATATCATGCACTTATTGATCTTTATGTCTGTGCAATATTGTTAATGTCGGACCTTTCCTTTATTTATATTTTTGCTCATACATAAGAGGGAAAATTATGATTTTGTATTTTTTTTTAAGTTTCTACGTTTTTTTGAAGATGAAGGAAATAAATGGCAACTTTCAAACCTGGGGAATTTGATCCTCATATGTAATACTACACCAAACATCAATTTCACAGATGTTTTTGAATTCCTTTAATTTTTATAACGTTTCTAATTTTTTCAAAATTCACTAATTTTCAATTTTTACAACCAATTAAAGATTAATCATGGTGTTACCAGATTACTATTACTCAATAAATAGGAAGATAATTTTTCAGAGGTTACAATATTGCAGAAAGAATTAGTTTTCAAGATACAGAACAACTTGCAACTTTAGACGATTGCACACATGTCATTCTTTTTCACAAGTTTTTTAAATGTCCAAAACTGCTAAAATAATTTATTTTTTGTGAAGGTATTTTACATAGCTCTATTTTAATATAAATTGAACCTGTGTATCAAATTTTATTAAAATCGGTTATTATATGGCAACGACTTTTTTTTTTTAATTTTTACTCATTTTAAGTGGCTCAATAACGAAATGGAATTATATGCGTCGGTTTTTTGTCCTTTCAAAAGAATTAATTTGAGTACTTTGATGAAATTGCAAGTAAATATTTCTTTGTATACAGTAACATATTTCATGACTTTCAAAATAATATGAAATTTTACACCGTTAATATATTTTGTATTATATTAGACTATTGAAGATTTTATCTCTATCTTTTTTCCATGGTGTAAATATAATATCGACATCTTAGGATTACATCTTGCTCAGATATAACTGTGGAGAATAAATTATCAAAATTTATTCTCTTTTTTTCATGGTGTAAATATAATATAACTTGATGAGAATAAATTGTCACAATTTAATCTCTTTTTATTTTTCATGGTGTAAATATACAAGGTTCTCACACTCCTTGGAATTTCCAAGGACTCTGGCACCACTATTAATGATAAGAAAATTTACATTTAATTTTTTAAAACACAGAATTTACAATCCCTACCTTTATTCAGGATTTTGCAATATTTTTCTGCAGTGAAATACTTTGAAAATACTTTTAAAATTTAGTGGTAAAAGTGTGCGAACCCTGATATAATATCGACATCTTAGGATTATATCTTGTTCAGATATAGCTGTGGGAGAATAAATTATCAAAATTTATTCTCTTTTATTTCATGGTGCAAATATAATATAAATATAATACAACTTGATGAGAATAAATTACCAAAATTTATTCTCATGAAGTTATTTAACATATTTATGAACTACTAGAATCTCGAGTTTAAGCGTTGCCGTTTCATGAAGACATTTCTCAAAGTGTCACGCCTGGAAATTCGGTACAAAACCTGAACTTTTTTAGAATCATCCTTTGCCTTCATCAAAAAGGGTGAATGCTATTCGATTTTAAGGTTTCTGAGCGAGAATTCAGGTACATTTCATTCACCTAAATTAAAATTCATTTCGTGAGTGCGTCAAAAAGTAACGAGTTAGGGTTTGAGATGACACATAATAGTATAAAATTGTACAATAGTTATAGCAAAATAGTATACATTCCCAGAAAACGATGTTTTAGTAAGGATTTCCAGAAGTCCCCAGTATTAAAACACAATGTAAAAAAGCAGAAAAAAATGTTTCAATCTACGAAAATATAGTATAAAAATGAATAAAAATAAACAATAACCTTTTCATAGTTAACCATGATTCCGAGAAGCGTTCTTTATCATTACAAACTTCAAAAATCAACATACTTTCAATATTTAAAGAATCATTTTTAAAAACAAACTTTCTTTTGCCGTCCTGATTTTCGGAAATGTTTCCGAGAAGTTTTAGGTAGCTTTCTTTACAAAAAGCTACCGATTGCAGCCGTTTGGAGGAAAGCGATTTCAAAAAATTTTGGTATATTTTCATCGATCATGACCCCCAGACCCCGAAACCACCCTCCGTTCAAAATTGATATATATATATATATATATATATCCATATATATATATATATATATATATATATATATATATCTGACCTATGTCACACTGTAACTCTCGTATTTATGAACCGATTTGGATGTAATTCGGTGTGTACATAGTACATACCAATGTCTCGACCGAGTTCGTTGGCCAGCTTCATCCGCCATTTTGAAACAAAATGGCGGCCGTTTAAAATTTTTTAAAAAATTTAAAATTTGAAATGTGGTACCAAAAAATTTAAAATGGAAAAATATTTTTTACTTAAGTATTTGACCTTTATACAAAGACTCCGGAGCAGTTTTTGTTTCGTCTATATCTTAAAAAATGGCTGAGTTATAGCATTTTGAATTTCTAGCGTGGCTGACATTTTGAAACGTTCTGAATATTGTCACGCGATAAAAGGCATATTTATGAACCGATTTGGATGTAACTTCGTTTATACATAGTACATACACATGTCTCGACCGAGTTCGTTGGCCAGCTTCATCCGCCATCTTGTTTAAAAATGGCGGCCATTTAAATTTTTAAGAAAAATTTAAATTTGAAATGTGGTACCAAAAAATTGAAAATTGAAAAAATATTTTTTTCTTATGTGTTTAACCTTGATAAAAAGATTCGGGAGCAGTTTTTGTTTCGTCTATATCTTAAAAAATGGCTGAGTTATAGCATTTTTAATTTCTAGCGTGGCTGACATTTTGAAACGTCCTGATTTTTGTCACGTGATAACAGATATATTTATGAACCGATTTGGATGTACCTTGGCGTGTACATAGTACATACAAATATCTCGACCGAGTTCGTTGGCCAGCTTCATCCGCCATCTTGTTTCAAAATGGCGGCCATTTAAAAAAAATTAAAAAATTTAAAATTTAAAATGAGATACCAAAAAATTGGAAAATGAAAAAGATTTTTTTTCTATATGTTTGACCTTAATACAAAGATTCCGGAACAGATTTTGTTTCGTCTATTTTGAATTTCTATTGTGGCTGACATTTTGAAATGACCTGATTTTTGTCACGCGATAACAGGCGTATTTATGAACCGATTAGTATGTAACTTGGTCTGTACATAGTACATACCAATGTCTCGACCGAGTTCGTTGGCCAGCTTCATTCTCCCTCTTGTTTCAAAAGGGTTGTCATTTAAAAAAAAATGTAATTTAAAATTTAAAATGTGGTATTAAAAAATTGGAAAATGAAAAAGATTTTTTTTATGTGTTTGGCCTTGATACAAAGATTTTGGAGCAGTTTTTGTTTGTGAAAATTTGTTCTTTTGTTTATATCTTAAAAAATGGTTGAATTATAGCACTTTGAATTTCTAGCATGGCCAACACTTTGAAACGATTTTGTATTTGTCACGCGATAACACACGTATTCGCCTATTTCGATGGAAGCAGGCATGTGGATAGTATACATCAATATCTCGACCAAGTTCGCTGGCCAGCTTCATCAGCCATCTTGTTTCAAAATGGCGGCCATTAAATTAAAAAAAAAAATTATATTTAAAGTGAGGCGCAAAAAAATTAGAAATTGAAAAAGGTTTCTTTCTTAAGTATTTGACCTTGGTATAAGGATTCAGGAGCATTTTTTGTTTGATCTTAAAAAATGGCTCAGATATAGCAGTTTCAATTTCTAATGTGGGTGACATTTTGAAAAATCTGATTTTTTGCCTGCGACAGCACTTGTATATATCAATCGATTCCGATGTGAGTGAACATGTGCACAGCAGTTACTAAGGTCTCGACCAAGTTCACTGATTAGCCTCATCCACCATGTTGTCTTAAAATGGCATGCACTTTAAGAAATCACCGAATTTGGCAGCCAAATATAAGTTACTTTAAATAAAAGCAGCTTGGATAAAGCTGACTAATTTCGCGAAATTCTCATTCATAATGATTTAGTATTGATAAAAATTAGTATTGAATCTCCTATATTCGGTTTCCACTAAATTGAGCTTCGTGTGTTTCAATAATATAAGTTGTCTTTTTTAAAATAAGGAATATGAAAGCTACCTCTTCCTCCCGGCACTGGCCGGAAGGACTTTTTATAGTGTATTTGCTATTAAGTTTATACATAGGGGTCATGCTGGTCGGAATTAATTTTCGTAGAACGAACAGTAATACATAAAATTCAAGATTATGAAAGGAAAACAAAATTTAATAATTCTTTTTTAAACTTTTTAGTTATATATAACACAGTAATATGTTATAATTTTATGTAAAAATTATAATTTATAGTTCTCCATCGTGTGGTATCTTTCAAAGCAGTCTCTAATAGGCAGAGCCAAATTTTTCTATTTGACCATACAGAACAATCTTTACTCTTTACACCTTATATCTTATCTTTTTAACACTTTCCAACATAGTTGAAAAGTGTTTATGAATTCGGTTTGTCTGTCCGTGCTCTAACTCACGTAAATATAGTCCAATTGCCATGATATGAGAGCCCCAGAAGCCAAGGGGTATAAGTGACAAAATTGAAAAGATTGAACTAAGTGCATGGACGACCTAGAAATATGCTTTTTTCTTTTCAGGTAAAGAAATATAAGTGATTTTCTAATTATGTGTTGTGTTTTAGAGATCAACCACTTTTGCCGAATAAGGATCAATATTGATTAATTCTAAATTTAAAGAAAATTGTACTCTACTTTTTTTCACATTTATTGAAATACGTGTTCAAAGACCACTGTGAAACAAGCAGCAGTTTCCTATTTCAATTCAGTCAATTATTACTGATGTTCAAATTTAGCGTCAATTATCTTTGAACTCAATTTACTCCAAATCGAAATTTTGTCACTTGTACCCCTTGGCTTCTGATGACCTCATATGTTTTTGGGTTTGACTATGGCATGTTCGATATTGAAAAGGAAGTGTGTAACATTTTCGGTTCATTTACAGGGCCATTCAAAATAATTCCGTTACACTGCGGTCTATGAGGAAAAATCGCTTGCCGTGTATTTTAATGTTATTACAGTATTTTAAACATATTGAAATTGATAAACATCACTGAGTTGTACTATGAGGTTCTTACTATAGAATAGGGTGTGCATAGAACTTACAGTTTACTTACAGAGGCACACAAAAGAATTTGGCTATAGAAGAAAATGAGCAATGATTGAACTATTGAAGCCTATACGAACAATAATTGCTGGAAATGCGCTTTCAGTTGTGTTATGCGTTTTTAAATTTAACTGCTTTGTAAATATTACTTGGTGTACATGAATTATATAGATCCTATACAGGGCCGCACAAATATTTTCAACAGCAACCGTTTATTGGCGGAAATTGCTGAGTGGAAATTTTCAATTGTTATGCATTTAACTGAATTAACTTTTAGCATACTAACAAGGGAACCACTTTTGGTGTTGCTCGCACCTAGCATCGAGTCCTGGTGCGTTTTGTAGCCCTATACATAAAAATTAGAGAACCGAAAAAATTTCTCTGTTAAAATAATATTTTATATAGTTTTAATTTTTTTATTATTACATATTTATTTATTTCAAGCCAAAAGTGAGTCAAGTCACCAAATATGGCGTTACAATTTTTCCGCCCGCTTTGTCCAAAGAGAAAATGTACAGAACATATTACTAGAATTATATCAGATTGCGATATTTTTTTTAAATTGGTAGCATAAGAAACAAATATTAGGTTTTTATTTTTTTTCTATGCAGACGATAAATATATAAGTAATAAATATAATTCTATAAAAGCTTCGAAGATCATTGAAAACTATTTTTTAGTGAAATACAAAATTTTGGCTAGGATTGCTGGAAAGCTCTACTTTTGAAAATAAACGCTAACTGTTTCCCCGCCAAAAATATGAATATAAAGTTGCAATTTTTCAAAATCAAATTCGTGGGTTTTTGAAGGAATTTTCAAACTTTTTTTCAATATTTTATACTTATTACTAACTAATTTGTATTTTTAAATGCGTTTCTTTAAAAAAATTCAGTGTTAATAGCCCGATTAGTGGTCTCGAAAATTGCATTTTCAGAAAGTTATGCTGCTGTATAATCAAGAAATATTATTTTAACAGAAAAATTTTATCGATTCTCAAACTTCATAATATAGGGCTTTAAAATGCACCAGGTCTCAATGCTAGGTGCGAGCAATACCAAAAGTGGTTCCCTTGTAAGTAGTGTGCATTTATATTTGTAGATTATATGCTGAGCTCAGCTGCAAGAGAAATCGAATAGTTTAACGACTGTTCATGGTAATAGCAGAAATCGGGTTTACAAATGCTTTTTTGCGTTTTCCAAATTGTTCATTTAGATGTCGTCTTTCACCCTTGTAAACTGGGAAGTTTTGTTGTACTATTCTGAATGTATTGGAAAGTGTTTCATAATCTATGCTGTACGCATGATTTTTCGTTCTTGTTTAAACTACTTTCAATTTCACGGCACACTTTCTTTTTTCCATTTTAGAATATTATTTAAAAAACATTTTAAGAAACGAAAATGCCTAATTACACTTAAACACAATTTGTAAAATATTATTTCGAATTCTACGTATTGCCGAAGTTTGTTGACTTAATATAATATAAGATCAGTATGGTTCTTTGCTGTAATGGCTGAGAGCAGACATACGGCAGGAACGGTAAAAAAGCTTTTGTGGCTGAGAGTAAGCATACGACCGCAAACGGTTAATAGTGTTTCGCTTAACATAACATTATCACAGACATAATTTTTTTTGTAAGAGTCAAAAAATAATTCAGAACAACTTTCTAAATATTTCAATTGAGTTTTTTAAATGATACTACTCTTTCGAATATTTCTGAATTATATCAAAAGACAAAATATTTTACCAACACCGTACATCCCGCAGGGGTGCGATGTGAAATTTCTTAACTCAAAATAGGTAAGAACGATAACATTATTTCATATAAATTCATAGTAAATTAAGCTCGTACCATGAGGATTCGGTGTGGGATGCACGGCGTGGTCCTTAAAATTATTTTCGTCTTCATCAGTCAATAAATATTACGTAAACTCAGACAGAAAACTTTCTTACACACAAAAACATTGTATTATTTACACGCGCTAAAGAAGATACATGTTAATTTGAAGGTTTCATTTCTACAACTACTCAGGAACTGCAAAATAAGAAACAAAGAGAAATTAGACAACCAATCATAATTCACATAAATCGTTCATAGAAGCGAAAGCGTTCGAGGTTAAATGTAGATGTATTTCGGTTTCAATAAAATGTTCGAATGATTAATGTTCAAATGATATCGTTTTTAATTATGATTAATGTTTATTTTCCACAGTGGGAGAACTTATCTTCACGAATAAAATATTTTATTCTAGGTACAGCATATTTCTCGACCGAAAGTTTTTATTCTGGTGTTGATCAATTTGAAGAAGCATAACAAGATTAAAAAATTTGCTAATTCCATTTTTTACACCTTTAAATATGTACATATATACAGTCTATTTACAACGAAACATTTCCGATTAATACGCTGTATAAAAACCTTATTTGTTCTTCTCTGGGAACCCAAGCTAATATTTTAATAAAGGAACATTAATTTTCTTCCACTGTGGAAGACCAAATAAAAACTGCAGCTTGCATGCTGCAATCAAATTTTATATCAATATAAAAATAATTATAGTGCCCAATTAAACTGATGGCATTGAGCTCACAGGCTATTCAGTGGGTCATGTAGTAGTGATAATCTTATTACGCCAGCGAGATTTTATCTCAAAATCTAAATTATTTCCCAAATGGTTAAAGAGTCAAAAATGACTGAAATAGAAATTGATTTTCTAATTTTATAGAAAAAAAAAAAAAAAAAATTAGCTGATTCCATGCAGAGCATCTGTGCTAAAAATCGTACGACTCAATCATATTTCCACAGCTATTCTCCGGGATCTTCGCTTCAAATTGGGAATTCACACAGCTTCACCTTCGCTGGATAAGTCTATTTTGCCGTCGGCCGGATCGCCTAAGCCTATCAGCTTCACTTCCAATGGATCTGCTTTCAACCATTCCGAGCCCAGTTCAGTGGCACGACGTTGTCTTCTGTGTAAATTATAAACTTCACCCATTAAAGTGAGGTTTAGCAGGTTTGGTTTTCTAAACCAACCACTCATTGCCATCGGCAGATGAGGAATAGCTGCTTTTTTCGCCGCTACGATTCTTAGCCTTTTATCGTGTCAAAAGATTGTAATCATGACTCATTTTTGAAAGACTTCATATATGGCAACTTATTTTTGCCGCCAAATTTGGCAATATCTCGCCAAGTTAGTCAAAACATGGCGCTATTGTGGTAACCGTGCTTTTCAAGAATTACTCATAGTTGAAGCTGATACTGATTTCTTCATGGGAAATCAACCATTGCCTTCTCACCTTTGCTCCCCACTCCCCTAGGGATCGAATTTAAAAAAATCAATATCCAATTCATGTATTGCCCTCAGGAATATACATATATTCCAAATTTGAAAGCTCTATGTCAACAGGAAGTGGGTGAAAAATGAGTCACAAGATTTGACTGCCACACGCAAACATAATTCTAAGTTTAAAAAAAAAAAAAAAAAAAAAAACATATAATAAATGCCGGTTAAAGTTAGGTTTAGTAGGTTTGATTTTCTAAACAAACTACACGTTGCCATCAGCAAAATAGAAATAACCGTTTTTTTGCCACTACGTACCTTAGCATTTTATCGTATCAAAATAGTGTAATCATAAGTAACTCATTTTTTTCGAGAAGTGGGCAAAATTTTTCAGGTCACAACAAATAACGAAGTCGGCTAAAGTTATGTTTAGTAGGTTTGATTTTCTAAACAAACCACTTGTTGCCCTCGGCAAAAGAGAAATAATCGCGTTTTCGACGCCACGTACCGTAGCGTTTTTAGGTGAGTTCGTAATCATATAAATAGGTAGCACCTATAGTCGTTTTCTGGTCCGTCCGTACGTCCGTGCGAATATAACAGCGCAAAAACTACCCAACCGAATGGTTTGAAATTTAATATATATATATATGTTACCGGCCAAACTAGTTTATCCTAACGTGCATAGGATAAACTAGTTTTTCCTAGGCCAAACTAGTTTATCCTAACGCCCATAGGATAAACTAGTTTTTCCTAGGCCAAACTAGTTTGACCTAACACTCATAAGATAAACTAGTTTAGCCTGCTATTCATTGGTCTGAACTAGTTTATTCTAGGCCAATTCAATTTGGCGTGCATTTATTGATCCCAAAGACCGCTTCGGCGCCAACATTCTAGTTTATCCTAGTCCAATTCAATTTGACGTGATTTAATTGATGCCAACCAGTGTTGAACACGCTCACAAAAAAAAAAAAAAAAAAAAAAAAAAAAAAAAAAAAAAAGAAAGAAAGAAAGAAAAAAAGAAATAAAACGAACTCATTCAAACTCTAATTCAGTTTCTCAAAAATCAGTCAAGTTCACTCTCAAATTCAAAAATTTTCAAACGAATCAGTTCAACTCGAACACATCTATGGAAGGGACCGAAGTTCACTAAAAACTCTTTTTTTTTTTTTTTCTATTTTTTAAATATAATAGAAGTTTAGCCTTCAAATTTACAAAATTTTCTGAACTAGTCTTTTAGTTATTCGATGTAAGGGTCTTTACGGGCCCGCCCAATTTTCCTTCCCGACACTCGGTCCGGGCTTGGTTTGGGGATTACTTTTTTCGAGAGGTTCGGACCGATATGGATTGGGACTCAATTATTTTCCGGCTTAATTAGGGACTGGACTGCATTCTTCTTGAGGTCTTCACTACCAGAAATTTTCAGTCCAATTTCCAACCCAGCTCATATGAAAATCATTTGGACCGGCAGGATCTCTGGTCTGTTCAGTAAAAATATCAGTAGTATTTGAGCAGAGCCATTTTTTTTTTTTTTTTTTTTTTTTTTTTATGCACGTATTTTTAAGCCGCTATTATTCCACGATTAAAATTTATATATTTCTTAGTCCCGATATGCTATTTCTTTCGGCCAGCAATAAAAGTGTCGTCTCTAAAAAACAACGTTCCGCTGTATAAGCCAGCCGTAAAAAAAGCAGATGTATCAATGTACGGCTAAATACTCTACTGCAATTTTTTTAACTTCTAAGCATCGCACATTTTATATTTTTATACCGTCGTACTAGGGAAAAAAATACGTTTAACTGCAATTCGTTTGAAAACTTCATCTCAATTTATTTTTGAGATATTAATTTTTTTGTAGTTTTTAGCGCCATTTGTTTAATGTTGACAACTTATGTACTCCATCTCTGTAGAGAGTAAAAGATAAATAGTTGGAAATTAGTAATTTTTTTTATTGTTGTTGCCATTTTTTCATAAAAATTGAAAAAAAAGTAATTAAAATAGTGCTATTTTGAAAAAATATAAATGAATGATTTCTGATAAAACATGTAGCTATTATAAACTATATTTAATTTTAAATATCTATATTAATGTTACAAACAAATGAAGGCATATGAATCATTAGATAGACGATTTTTGTTTGTGGAGTTTCTTGAATGACGACATCTATTTTTTTGGTTTTATGTATTATTCAGCGATAGTGACGTCCTATGAATGCTTTACAGTAGATGCTGTTTAAGACTGGATCGTAAATGAGGAATTATTCAGCGGTTGCGAATGACGTCATTTTATATAAATTAAAAGCGTGTGTTTTAAGTCTTAAAACTAAAATAAGTTTTGTACTATCTATATTTATATGCATTTTTTTTTTTTTCATCGGGGACGACACCAAATTCTAAAAAAGGAGAATTCCTGTTTTTAGTTATTTTTATTAATTTTTTTAAGATGAGTAGAGGCATTTTTAGGTAATAAAATTAAAGTACGGTAAAACCTGAGAAAAACTAACCTGCCTATGATGGAATCCCGTGTTTAACAAAAAGAAATATGTTGATCTATGTAAAATGAGGATATTAGTACTTTTAAGAAGAATATAATGCATTTATAACAGAGATGAACTTTCTAATAAGGGAACCTGCCTATAACGGATTTTTCTTCTTTTCTATGCAATTCCGTCTTAGAAGATTTTATTATGTAGAATTTTTAAATTTTTTAAATCTCCAAGCCATAGAATGAGGATTAACGATAGTAATGATTCTATTGTAAACTATATTGATTTTTTAATGAATCTCTGTTTGTATGTAAATATCTGAATAATTATTAATACCATTAATTTTTTACACGGCTTGGAAACTTAAAAATCTGAAAAACATTATGTAGAAAAACCTTCTAAGACGGAATCACATAGAAGAGAAAAAACTTCGTTCTAGTTAAGTTCCTTTTTTAGCAGGTCCGTCGTCTCTAGCAAATGTATTATGTTTTTTTTTCAACCGGTTTATTATATCCAATTTGAACCGATTAAAAAAATAATTCCGTTTAAAACACGATTTCGTCACACACAGATTCTTTAACAAGTTTTACAGTTCTGTATCCCCATCCGTATAAATGGATATGTACTATTTTTTAAAGAGAATTTTAATTGTGGAATAATGGTAGCTTAAAAATATATGTGTTTAAGGTCAAACTGGGACCGGGACTTCCCCGGAATTTTGAAAATTCCAGATATCTGAAGGAATATCAAGTATACTTCTGATATTCTTAATGGTGCATTTATTCATAATTAATTCAAAGACAAGTGATATTTATGTGAGAAAAGGAAATCAATTTTTTTTTTAATATTTATTTTTTTATCACATAAATATCCCTTGGCTTTGAATTATTTATGAATAAATGCACCATTAAGAATATGAGAATTACATTTGATATTCTTTCAGAAATCTAGAATTTTCAAAAAGTTGTACTGTACATAATCAATCCTCTAAATTCTTCCTCTCCTAAATTTTATGATAACTCTCATCCACTTCCTCGGTCCTCCAGCACACAATATGTCAAATGGAACATATTTTGTAACTACCGGCGGCGGTGAAATGGGGAGTATAGGGGGCAGTATCCCACTCCCCATCGAATAAAATATATTATACAGGAGTGACGGCAATGCTACTTTACACAAGATTGGCGCCGTTGTGGTAGTTGCGATCAATAAAAGCGCGTCAAATTGCATTGGCCTAGGATAAACTAAAAGGTTGGCGCCGAAGCGGTCTTTGGGATCAATAAAATCACGCCAAATTGAATTGGCCTAGGATAAACTAGATCGGACTAGGATAAACTAGTTCGGACCAATGAATAGCAGGCTAAACTAGTTTATCCTATGAGCGTTAGGCCAAACTAGTTTGTCCTAGGAAAAACTAGTTTATCCTATGGGCGTTAGGATAAACTAGTTTGGTCTAGGTAAAACTAGTTTATCCTGTGTGCGTTAGGATAAACTAGTTTGGCCTAGGAAAAACTAGTTTATCCTATCCGCGTTAGGATAAACTAGTTTGGCCTAAAATCCGGTTAGGGCGGTAACATATATATGGTAAAGTTCCCTAATTTCGACCCATATCCTAATATCGTCCCCCTTTATTTTTCCGCTTCTGCTAAAGTGGCGCCAATTATCACGCTGGGCACAGGGAATGGAAGGTAAAAGGGGTCAGTAGTGAAAGTTTCGTTCGCCAAGACGTATACATATATGAAAGACGCCGGATTTTCTATTTTTAGAAGACCTGGATTCTTATTACGTCGTTTGTAGAACGATATTTATTGTACTGTAAGTATTTATTTCTTATTCATTGCATGTATTTTACTTTGGTAAGATGCTGACAGTAGCATGCGAAGAGTTTTAGGACGTCCAGTTCATCTTACGGGAACTGAAGCTCCGCCATATTGGGAAGTAGTGTGGTCCCAATGTCGTCCCCCTTGCAGTTCATATTTTCGTCCCGGGGACGAAATTAGGAATGTTTTTCATGAGAATTATTTCAAAACTAAAATAAAGTTTAATATAAAATAAAACAATAAGTATAATACAATAAAATAAAATAAGATGAAAAAAGGTTTAAAATCAAATTAAAAACGAAAATAATCTTTTTACTTAAAAAAAAACTTTTAAATAACTTTTTAAAATACTTTTATTTTTATTAAAAGAAAAAAAAAAGTATTTTCTCTCTTGATCGTCGCAGTTTGTGCACGGAAGAAGTGGGATAAAGCTTTTTACGGGAGAATGGTGTTAAAAATCGCGTATTTGCCTCCCCATTCAACAGCAAAAGTGCAACTTCTCGGTGTCGCGTTTATGTTTCCTTTAAAACGTTTTATGCTGAAGCAATAGAAAATTCGCTGTCAAACCATCCTGGTAGAAAAGATGAGAACTTACGAGTGTCACAACTTTTCAATGAAGCCTACGAGCGTACCTGATGAATCATCATCAAACGGTCAAGTTGTTGTTGCCATCAGCCCTAAAGAGATCAAGGAAGTGCCAGTGATCACGTCAGCAATTTCTGCCCGAAGAGGTTCAACGAGATTGAGCACTGGATTTCCATATAAAAACAAAGTGAAATATTCTCATGCGAAGAAGAAACGCTCAGCTCAGTAAAAGTTTCCCGTGATAGAGAAATGGGATTTCTTTAGATATTATTGAAAAATATAATTTAATAAGAATGTTTTTTTACACAATTTATTCATATTGAAAATAGTTTTTCATTTAAATGTTAATAAAAATGGCATTAAACAAAATCTGATAATCCCATTATTTTCATTTTCTTGCCCCTTTTTTAAACAAATAATAATAATAATAATAATAATAATAATATTTCGGAAGTCAATTTAAATTTAAATATTTCAAGAGTTATTATGACATCTTTACAAGCAGTGTTATTTTCAACCCATATTACATCGTATTCTTGTAGGAGTAAATGTAAAATAGAAGTTCACAGTCAGTTTTAACATAACTGATTTGACTAAAATTTGCAGAACTTTATTTATTTTTTTTATCACATTAACGTTTGAAGAGCTAAAATATTTATTCACTATTCAAAATGCTGTTTTCCATTTGAAGAAAAGATCTAGTTTTGTATAATTAAATATCTAAATTTATTTTTTGGTAGTATTTTTGTTTAACATTTTGTTACAGTGTTCATTTTGCATTTATTGATACTTGTACATATCCTTTAACCATATTTACACAAAGTTCGTTAGATGTAATCACAGTACATACATCTTGTTTACAAAATTAGAGCTTTTCTTTTTAAATTTTGAGTATAATTTAATTTCGGATGTCATTAAATAACAAACATATATCGCATTTCAACGATGATCTAACTTACTTACGTTCTATACTTACGTAAATTTCTCAAAGAAATCTTTAAAATTGATTTTCTCAATATCATTGATAAAAAATAACAATCTTTAAAAATACCAAACGTTTTAAAGCAAAAATCGTTTAATCATTAGCTCTTAGCAAACTTCAAGCAGGAAGATTTTTACCAGACGAAAACTTCATTTGTGCGTTAAGTTTGAGGATGCATTAGAGATTTAAGAAAAAAAAAAAAAAAAAGATAAAAAGAAAAAATCCATTTCTTTAAATTTGCCGATTGTTTCTCCATTCATGGGTGAAAAAATATTGCAAAGATTTATTATTGTCACTCATGCTTGTTCTGAGGACAATGGACTTCTTGTGTCCAGAATAATTGCAACAAGTATTTGAAAAAGATTTAATGCATATGAAACAGCTCTTTTATATTTTTCTAAAATAGTTCAATAAAGAGAATTTTGAAACTTATTAAAATAGCATTTATGCAACACCTATGGATAGCTGATAGACTCCTTATATTCTTAAGGGCCGATTTCTAGCCGTTAACCCATTAAAGACTGACGTTGATTTTTCGCAACACTATATTTGTGATTTTTTAAATTTTTTTGATGCGAGTAAAAGAGAAAAGTAAAATTTAACTTATTTAATTAACACATGTCAGTGATCCATAAAGTAAGTGTTTAACAAAAAGTGGTGTGAACTGAATAAAATTCCTGTAAAACATGCTGGTCCTTATGAGTTAAACTCATTAACGGTTGCTAATTTTTAATTATTGTTAAATCAAAAAAGTTGTAAAGTAGTATATTTCATAAAATTTTAGGTTTCCTTATGTTATATATTTTTTTATACAACTTTCCTTGTAATATTCTTATTTTAGAAATGTTATGCCATGAAGACTGAGAAAGAGGAATGTATCCATCTTGGGCTGTCCACAAATGATGTCACGCTTGGAGGATGGTGGTGGTGGTGGTGGTGGTGGGGGGGGGGGGTGTGAAATTGCGACAGTTTGTAACAAGGGAGTGGGAGGGGGTAAGAAGAAATGTGACATCACACATTTTGGTTAAATTAAGTATTTTGTATTCATAAAGTAAGGATAAGATTTTAAGCCAAATATATTAAATTCCATTTCAAATTCCAAAATGCTACTGTTTTCAATTGCTCTTTCATATTAATATTTTATTACTATTGTATATTAATTATGTTTTTTAACGTAAACCTTAATCTTATTTCATACAAAATAAGTAAAACAAATCATTTTTATAGTTATGCTCTCAAATGTCTTTTAAACACATATTTAAAGTTTAAAAATAAAATTTTAAATATGATCTATAAAGCAGTGTTTTGTTTCTGAACTGCAAGCATATATTTATGTAACATGTATGCGTGACATATGACAAGAGGTGGGGGGGGGGGGTGAGGTAAGGTGAAGTGTGACAGTTTGTGACAAAGAGGGGGAAGGAGTAAAAAATATTGAAAAAAAGTGTGACATCATTTATGGAGCGCCCCTTAAGCACTTAAGAGGTTAACTAGCATTAAAACTGGCTTAGATTGGATACCCTTCACTATCGCCCAAGGGAGGAGTGGTCGCTCCTCCTTTGGATCCGCGATTGCTCTGAATTCATAAAATTGAAGAAAAAAAATAATAATGATGTAAATAATGGCTAAAAACTGGGAAGGGGAATGCTTTGTTAAAGCTATTTAAATTATTAAATACGTAGTAAATAGACTCTACTTTTGTAGAATGTTTTAGTGTTATAAATTCAGAATTGTAAAGTTATTATAATAAATGTCAAGCTACATTTATTTTAATAACTATTTCCATCTACTAATTCAGAATTGAATACTGTCCACTCATAATAATCATTCATTGATTCTTAATATATTAACTGAACTTTTGCTTTTTTTATGTTTTATTATGCAAAATTCTAAACTTAGTTATTACGAGATCTCTGTTATAATTAGTAAGATATTTTGACTTCTAAATCTTGTTGGAACTGAGTTCGACTGTAAATTCTTGTCTTGTATGAGCTTTTCCATAAGTGTCGTTTTCATTCTTTTTTTAACACTTTCCAACAAAGTTGAAAAGTGTTTATGACTTCAGTGGTCTGTCCGTCTGGCCGTCTGGCCGTCTGTACGCGCTCTAACTCCCGTAAATATACTCGGATCGTTCTGAAATGTTTGGATGTTAGTGACCTCTACCATAGCACGAACCCTATTGCAAATGAAGTTTGTAGCATGTTTAGTTCATTTACAGGGACAGTCAAAAGTTTTCCGTTACATTACGGCCTATGGGAAAAAATCGTTTAAAATGATTTTTAATGATGTTACATGCTTTCAAACATAATAAATTGATATGCATTTATCAAGTTGACTAAAATATGTATTTTCTGTCCAATATGCGGCCCAAACATTGGTTATTATTCATTTACAGGGCCGCACAAAAGAATTCCTTTACATAATGATATAGAAGTGGAGGGAATTTTTTCCGGCGCATTTTAATTATGTTAAACTATTACATGTATGATGAAATAGATATACGTCGCTAAGGTTTGCTATAACTTATTTCATGGATAATACGAAATGCAGAGCATTTACAGGGACACACAAAAGATTTCAGATACTATATTGTACCCGAAGTACTGTAAAGTAGCGATGATTGCTGGAAATGCATTTTTAATTATGTTATGTGCTTTTATGTTTCACTATATTTATGCATTGTATATGGTGTATATAAATGCTGTAATTGATATACAGGGCTACTCAAAAGAATTCGTAATGGTTACTGGGTATGATTGCAAATTGCTTAAAGGTGATTTTTAAATGAGTTAGGCATTTTTACGCTGAACCGCATTTGGTTTACTAAGAAATGTTTGTAAAACATATATAAAATGACATACGGGGTCACGCAAAGAATTGGTTACATGGCCGTCTATAAATGATAATTTCTGGAAATGTGATTCCGGTAGTTTTAAGAGTGTTTTACTTTGAATTAAACTTTAGCTAAATAGTGGCGTGTAATAAAGGTATTAGGTTAACTGCAGAGTTTTACAAAAGTATACAAGTATGTTTAAATCTATTAGTATAAATTGCTGAAAGAGAAATTTCAACCTGTTATGTGTTTTCTTGCTAAACTAAATTTCTCCATTATATAGTATATATATCAACCTACAGATCAAATACAGGGCTGTTCAAAAGAATTGGAATACATATTTGCTAGTTTTGTTAAAGCATTCAGGAAGTGTTGGAAAGTGTTTCATAATCTATGCTTAACGCATGATTTTTCTTACTTGTTATCCTTCATTTAATTTTTTTTTCTTGTTTTTCGGTCACACCTGCCACATTTTAGTCAGGTTCAGTCAATTTTTAGTATGTAAGTAGCATCACGGCCGTTTTCAGCGCCTAAAGTCGGTAGTAGACGGCATGAGCAGGGCTGCTATTGCTGACTATTTTTATATTCTATTCGCACCACAATGTTTAAAAAGTAAATTCTGTAGTACATTTATCTTGCAAATATTATAGAAGCTTATATGAAAGATTTTTGTTTTGAGAAAGTAGTGCGAGATAGAATTAGAAAATAGTCACTAGTGTCGCCCTGTGCCTGTCCCTACAGTCGCCTTGTATGAGTTGCAAATTTATATTGGCATATTTCAAGCTTTAAAAAATCGATTTCTGTTAAAAACTTTAAAGGTTACCCTCGATACTTGTTTCTAAAATTAATTTAAAAAATATATATTTTGCAATTAATTAAAAAAAAGTATATAAACTGTAATCTATGAATTTTTTAACACAAATGAATGAATTTCAATATACGAATCCAAAATTACAACTCATTCCACAAAGTACAGTCGTGGAAAGAAAAAGTAAATACCCCTTACCAACTCTGCAAAAAAAAAAATATCGTAGAAGAAAATTACTGATACAAAACGATTGGTAATAAAATCTACTTTTAAATGATGTATATAAAATTTGCTTAGGGGACCATCTACATATTAAAACGAACCACAACTTTGTTTTTTCAATAGCAGTACACAATTCTGACAGCATAAATTAACTCTACACCCTTCAATTAGCCTAAAAGCAAATTTTTGTGCAATTCATACGATAAGTTTCCGAGAAATTGTTTTAAAACGAGCTTATTTTAGAGGCTGTATCCAAACGGAAGTTCCGTACTGGATTGTTGACCGGAAGAGCCCCCTTCTTGATCAAGGCATCTTAAGCATCACTTAAGCAGCCATCGAAGACTGCTAGATTATACACTGGTGTCCAAAATTAAGGACCAGTCACAAAATGCTAATTTTTAAATAAGCGAATACTCAAAAGAAAATAATATAATTCAAATAATGACTATCCCTACAGCACAGCCAGTCCATATAGCATCTCATTCATGTCACACATGGTCACAAGTGCCACAGTCACAATGGTGAAACAAAAAATAGGAAATTCACACGTCTCATTATGAGTCTCAAATGATCACTATATGTGACTCGACTGAGACATAAATGTGACTGCTGCTTTGTGAAGAATCCCAAGGTGACTTTACAATGTAGTTACATTGTGACTCTCGCGTGACTGTCATTTTTAGACTCAATTTCAAAGTTACCATAAACGGTGCATTATGATAAGTCACCAAATAATATCACATTATAGTCACATGTGGCTTTTCACAAAAGAGCACATTGGTGACTTCACAATAGGCTCTTTGCCATCTGAAAATCATCATATGACTTTAATGTGACATTATTTGGTAACTTATCACAATGCAGCGTTCACGATGACTTTGAAATTGAGTCTACAGATGACAGTCACATGAGAGTCACAATGAAAGTGCATTGTAAAGTCACATGCATGGTGACTCGTCACAAAGCAGCAGTCATAGTAACGTCTCAATGGAGTCACATATACTGATTATTTGAAACTCATAATGAGATGTATGGAATTTCTTATTTTTTTGCTTCACCGTAGTAACTGTGACACTTGTGACCATGTGTGACTGAATGAAATGTTATAGGGACTAATTGTGCTGTAGTGATAGTAATTATTCTAATTATATTATTTCCTTTTGAGTATTCGCGTACTTTAAAATTAGCATTTTGTGATTGGTCCTTAATTTTGGACACCAGTGTAGAATAGAATAAGAACTTTCAGAATATCTAGCCACTTCTATCATAGACGGCCCCTTAAACCGACATTTTGCCGTTTTTTAAGCATAATTCGAAAACTATTTGGAAGAAAAATATGAAATTTTGGATTTCCATAAAGCAGGACTTAATAAATGTAAATCCATAAAAAAAATTGTAGGTTGCAATTCATATTTTTTTCGAATATTAATTTCATAATCCATATCATAAAATTATAAAATTATGAAAATCGAAAAGTAAAGATTGTACTATATGTAGACGATCCCTCAGAAAAATTGAAGTCTAGCATTAATTAATAGACGTTTATTGTTAATCGATTGGTACTAGTAATTATATTTTTATACTATGGTTTTCAGAAGAGTTAGTATGAAGTGTATATATATATATATTTTTTTTTACTCGCACTGTGCATAACGGCAAAGGTATTGCCACTTGTGTAATTGTAAAAGCATAATAAAATAATATATTTTATTTCATTATTACTTTTCTCTGCATTATAAGAAAAAAATGCACTCATAAAGTTTTTGATTTCAGCTTTTTGCTTTATTTACTTGAATGGAGATGCTTTGGCACCCATGCTTGTCTGATGTGTGTTAAAAACTCATATTTAGGGAGTATTTTGTGTTGATTAGATTATTTTATATATTATGACAACAGGTAAAGCTCGTATGCTTTTTTGCGATATTTGCAATATCAGTATTTCGGCATTTGTGGGCTAGAAATGCACCAATAAGTAAGATGCTTAATGTGATAAGCTATGCTGATTCAATTTCTGTTTTCATTACTCAAAAAGAGACCCTTCTGTGCTATGCTTTTCATGTTGAACAGCATAGCCGTATCTGAATTTATATTTTGTATAAATTTGCCAAATTTTATATTTCTGTTTAATTATATAAATATACATGTTGTTCAAATTCTGACTTTGAATTTCTAACAGGTCTGTTCGCTATTCTTTTGTCTCTAAAAATAGCATTGCAGTTATAGTATTTAAAAAGATCACTATATTTCATATTTTTAAATGTCAGTGTGTAAATTTCTTATTTAAATTAATATATTAGAATGATATAGTCAAAAATTTTATAATAACGAGAACATACTGTTTTTACTATTTCTCAAATATATATAGCTATTATTCAATTCCATGTTGTTCTTGTTATAATGATATGTTTCAAAGAATTTTACAATGGTTTATACATCACTTTTAATTTGAATAACTTCCTTTATAATTTATATATTAACATTTGTTGATCATAATTTGTGTTGATTTATAATGGTTTTATGTAATGTGTATATATACAATTGTATTTACAAAACATTGAAAGCAATGCTAGTCTGTGTAGAGACCATTTTTCACTGCCATGCTTTCACTGCTTTCTCCGTTCGACATGCGTCTGGATGCGCATCTAACTGTAAAACAAGTTTCCCAACACGAAGTGCAGTCGCACGGGGAACATAATGTGGAACTTTTCGTTTTTGGACATTCAAAATAAAAATAAAGGTTTGGTATTTCAGTATTTTAAACTTAACCTCTTCGTTACTGAACAAAAAATATTTTTTTGAAAAAATGCTGGAATAGGTTTTTCTAGTTGCTTCGGCATAAAAAATGATAATAATCAAATAATTTAAAAAATTGATGCACCAGGGTACTAGTAAATGAAGGTCCACATATATGGACCTTGGGACTCAATTGCGTAAAAAGATCAAAATTTTGGAAAATCATTGTAAATGTTTGTCTCTTTTTAAAATTGCAAAAATAAATGCTTTTTTTTTTTTTAATGTAACATAATTAAATATTATATTAATTGCTTCAAATGTATTAAATTAATTATATCGTAAATATCAAAACTTTTAAATAATTTTTGTCGTGAACTATCGCTAAGAAATGACTGCATAATTTAAATTTTATTACATTATTTTTTACTTAGAGAAAAAAAAATAAAGCAACTATTTTTCAAAATGCATAACTAAACTTTGCACTTTATACCCATAACTCTTCTTTTTGATTTACATTCTTCCAAACAGCACTTAGGCGCAATTTTTTATGTCTATCTACAAATCTTGGTAAATGTCCTACATTGTCAAGATTGATTTCCTTATAGGGTACGTTAACTTTTCTTTGCTTCTTTTGAATTTCTTCTTTCAGAACAAAAATGTATTCGTGACCTACGTCTACGGTGATTTCTATGGTTTCTTCCTTCATACTTGATCAGAGGTATAGAAATATATATCCTATAATCTATTAATGACATGTATTTTCATCTTCAGCGCTTTATTATTTCTTACGTAATTTATCCAGCAATTAGAAATGATTATACATACAAAGTAATTAAATACACGCATTGGCTGTTTGTTTGTTTTTTTCTGCACAGTGATAATATGCTGTACCGATAAAGGATCTGTACCACCCTAGATATAGCACTGTAGAAATGTTATACATCTTTGCTACAGCTGGCTGTCTACTCTTACGTTTTTCTTATCCTCTTTCGACTATCTCATGCATGTATAACTTGCTTCACTTTCATTTTAAAACACATGTTTAAAGAAAAGTAACTGATTTGTTATAGTTCCACTTTAAAACGGAAATCTCATCATCTCCAAGTATCTCATCCCACTCTCTTTTTTTCTGTTCTTTATCAGCTCTCAGTTTTTATGTATCAGAACCTATTCTATTTTACGTAATAGTTCCTGAAAAAATATTATTTTGCAAAACGTATTCTGCACATTTCAAACTAGTAAAAAATTAGTGTAAATTACATGGTTAAAATATTGGGGCACACTTTAACACAATAATTTAACAATACCTCTACCTAAACGAAAATCTCGCATATCATCTACGGAAATACTGAAATTGCTAACTTACGTATATACAGACCAATACCAACACTATTACCAATTCCAAACTAATAACAATCCATCTCTAACAGACAGAGCAAATTTTTTATACCTCTAGAGCATTTGGTTTTGAAGGTGCATATTGTGGGAAATCAGTCTGCCCAGAAAGGGAATCATTCTCTCGTCCAAAGAAATATGTTTAGGTTGAGGTAAGCTTAAATATTCTTCTTTTATTAAATCTAAAATGAGTGGCAGAATTACCAACAAAATGTAGATAGTTCCTTATTTTAAAGAATCTATTTTGTCATTGTATCAACAAATTGCTGTGTTGTCTTGCGATCAATATAATTAGGCTTAAGGAAGTTGCAATATACTCATGACAATATGCCGGCCTGTAAGCTTCATCATATCGTAAACCATAGTATTTACTGACCTGTCTTTTAGATTTTGTATGGAATGTAAATATCTTTGTGTCGCTAATTCCTGATAAAGCTCAATACGCATAACTGATGGTTAAATTTTATTTTGAAGAAAATTATTAATTTTAACAGTATTTGGCAATATTTCTTTACACTTAAAAATAAACAGCTATTGAATTCCCATCATGTAGTTTAAAATGAATATATAAGAATAAAATGTACACATGCATTAGTATTAATGGAATTGGGATTAAAAAAAAAGTAAATTTAACAGTTGGCCTAAGGAAATCTTTTAATATTTTATTATTATGATGTATTATTTATGCGAAAGAATACTTTACAAATATGACTATATAAAATAATTATCATTATTTATTTTGAATAAAAAATGCATTATGTATCAAGCTATGGTCTCCAATGTGTCTATGTATTTTCAATAAAATTGGAGAATTTAATCAGCATTAAGTAATACTTAATCAAACAAATATACAAAATCCACTTAATATAGCTTAAATTGAATATTCTGTTTAAACAAAATGCATATTTTGAATTAATTGAATATAGGATGTCTTTATTATTATTTCTAAACACAAGAACAGTATTTCTTGCGTTTAAGAATATTTATAATCATTGAGTACTGAGGTCCACGTGTGTGGACCTAAAAAAATGTTACTTTTTAAATAAAAATATTCCCAATATAAACAAAACGAAGTTATCTAGCAAATATTTATGAAGTTTTTAACAATAAAAAAAAAATTATGACATCTTAATTAAAATTTTAATATAGGTAAATATTACTTGCTTTCATTCAATCGCTGAATTGACGACATTTTTCAAAACCTCACTTGGAACCAACGATTAAGCCATGAAAATAAGTCAAGTTTTAAAATCCGTTGGATTCATTTTTATGCTTAAACTGTCATAAATGTGAATTGATAATCAAAATTTAGATATTTGCCGTGGTTTTATTACAATGAGCTAAGAACCAAGGTCCACATATGTGGACCTTAGTAGCGAAGAGGTTAAAGATTTTTTTAGAAAATTATAACATGACCTTGAAATGAAAAAATGAGTATGTAATTTATTTCCGTCGGTGAAAAATACATACATACATACATATATATATATATATATATATATACACATATATAACCACTGTATACTTTAACGCATACATATATATACACACACACACATATATATATACTGGGTGTCCCAAAAAGGACTGACTGATTTTAAAATTCAATAACTTCCAAACGGTGACAGATATTAAAAAAATTCTTGCAGGAGGGTTCTGCATAAAGTCAAAAAATTTTTTACAGTGATTTTCGATTTTAGTTCGAATTACAAACAATAGATGGCGCTGCGATCAATAGAGGCTAAATTCAGGCTCGATTTTTGGTACTTCGTGGCCCGGATAATACATTTCCATCTCCTTTTTCTGCATGGAACAACAGAAAGGACCAAAAGTCGAGCCTGTATTTAGCGACTATTGCTTACAGCGCCATCTATTGTTTGTAATTCGAACTAAAATCGAAAATCACTGTAATAAAACTTTTGACTTTATGCATAACCCCCCTGCAAGAATTTTTTTAATATCTGTCACCGTTTGGAAGTTATTGAATTTTAAAATCAGTCAGTCCTTTCTGGGACATCCGGTATATATATATATATATATATATATATATATATATATATATTAATGCTTTTATTAGAATAATATTTTTAATTTTTTACACCAGGTGGAATTGAACGCTGAATATTGGCAATATTGTAAAATAGAAATTAAACAATTTAAAAGTGTTTTAGGTATTTTAAATAATGTAATTATTTTCTATTTATATTATATTAATCGAATTTATCACGGTATTTCAAAATGAATTAAATGAATCCATAGGTTTTAATTTCTGTGTTAACTTAACTGCTTAATTCACCTTAATCTTATCGTGCTTTTGGATCCCATGTGCGGGAGGATATTTTGAAAACAACTGGGATTTTATTCGGTATGTTGTGTAATATTTCTGTTTTTTATGCTATAAATGAAATATTTAAAGGGTTGTATTGTTTTTTCCATTTCATGCCATTTGATATTGTTCTGTTTTCATCTTGAAACTAGTCTCTTGGTTATATTGGTTGTTTGAGTACAGGAGAAAAACAAATTTCAGCTTTTAGCTTTTTTTCTCACAGAAAACAACCGATTTGCTTATATCATTGAATTCTGTACTCTTGAAAACGTAATTCAATATATAAGTTTTTCAATTATTTTTTTCGGTATCCATATTCTTCTTTTTTAAATCCATATTAATTCTTGTAATTAAGTATAAGGCACTTTATTTTATACATACAGTTGTATATTATAGGATTGTGGTATCCATTTTTATTGTCATTCCATTCACAATATTGCGGTTTTTGATGATGATCGGTAATGTTTAATTAAGGGTTATACATATATATATATATATATACATATCGAAAATAATTTATTATTATTTCTTCCCATTTATCACTCAGATATAAAATGTGGATATTTGAAGGTTTATTGGATTATATAGGATAATTTAAAATGATGGACTCAACTCCATATGGTTGTACATAACTATGCATTTTATATAAATGATGTAAATTACTTTTGATTATATTCACATTCGAATTTATAGGAACTCGGAAGTACCGCTAGAAAGTAGAAAATTTTATTACACTTCTTACGTTCAGGAGACTTGTTTGTCTCTTTATGAAAATACCGTAATTATCATCATAGCTTTACGAAATATATAGAATTGTAGAAGTCAATGGTATGTTAGCTGAATGCTTTACTTATTCAACGGTAACTTTCGAAAACAATCACTCATGTAAAACCTTAAAATAAGCCATTCTTTTCAATGCTTTTAAAAGTGTAATCAATTTGATAAAAATGCATGACATATAATTCTTTTTTTATAAAAGCAATTTTTTTATTTCACATGTTCTAAATTTTCATATATTAAAAATATATATTGTTTTTGTACATTTATAATTTACTTTGGCGCAGACGAAAGCACAATCAGTTGCCTCAATTTGAATCACCATTGTCCCATTTTTTTATTCTACTTCATTTTTACCAGAGCAGAGTTTAGGCGGCTAGTGTAGCCCATAAAGTCCAGCTCCATAAAGACCAGCGTGGAGTGGAGCTCCATAAAGACCAGCATGGAGGGGGGCGGCGATAGCTGCTCCGTGGGCAATGGAGGTACTGTAAGCAACTGGGGCAGCAGCAGCATGGAGAAGAGGAGCAGCTGCAACTGGGGCAGCAGCAACTGGAGCAACAGGTGCGGCATATGGACTTACAATAGCAGCGGCAGCTGGCGCACTGAGTGCGGTTCCAGGTTCATTGGTTTTCACGGAAGCTCTGAATCCAAGAGCGTCGGCAACGTAGTCGACTCTGCGTGCTCTTCCGTCAATGTCGGTGATGGTATAGGATCCTTTCTTGTTTCCTGCAGCATCTCCGAATTCAGCTCGGGAGTTGGTGGCACCATAGCCATTGGCTATTCCGTAGTTAAAAGCATAGTTACCAATAGCCTAAAAAGCAAAATTGCATTCTAGATTTATTCCTTTATAAAACATGCTTGACAAATATCAGAAATCCAATGTTTCTAGAACATATTATCTGATTAATGGTATTTGTTTGTTTATTTATTTAATGCATTTCGAATAGTTCGTGGGAACTAAAATTTGCGTATTCAAACCTCAAACATTTTGCATTTTCAATGTTAACATGACGCTAAAAAAGAACTGGTTCTCTAAAAAATAAAATGTTCTTAGTGAAAAATATATTCCACATAAAATATTTTTTCTAATTTAATAATTTTTGGATAAATGATTGAGCAGGGTAGAAATATAAAGGTAAAAGTTAATTTTCCTTTTCCTATTAAAAGTTTGCTTATGTATGCATCCTTAAATATTATATACTTATATCCATACACTAGGTTCACAAATGAAGCTGAAAAAAAGAGTTTTTCTTGCTGAAAAGAATTTTATTTTATTCCCTCTTTCATATTTTTAGATACAGTATGATTATCGTTGTTGCTTATAATTAAAATGAAGCATGCTAAAAACTGGGCTGGATAAATCTATATTTATTTATCTTACAGAATCATGTATTATATTTATGTATAAGTTGTAACTCTTTCAATAGTGAAAAATTATTTTTTATAATCATACGTATAAATTATGCATGCGTAACATTATTACTATTTTCACTGTAACATTTTTTTTTTTTTTAATTTGAGCTACAAACCTGCAATTACATATGTCTGTTTTTTTTAAACACATAAATTCATTAACCCATTTTCGGCCAAAGGTGCGTAAACGCACCATTTCAATAAATATTTTTTTATTAATACTGTTATGAATTTTTTTCACTAATTTTATTTTTCTACTATTTTTAAGGGTTCTGGAGACATCTATAAAATATCAATAATTCAATTGGAGTAAACACTTTCTGTTGAGAAATTTTCAAAATACGCTAGTTTTTTTTAATTAAAACGGTTATTGACAAATTCGACTATTTGAAATTGTATAATTATTCCACTTGAGATTAATCGTATGTTTTTATAAGGGATTAAAGTTGCAAGTTCTGTATATAAAATAGTAATAAAGCAAATGTCATAAAAAATTAAAAAAATATATGTTAATTTTAAATTTAATGGTGCGTTAGCGCACCATTGACCGAACGCATTTTATTTCTCAAATAAAATATTATTTTTCATGCACGAAACTTTCTTTTTTTGTCTTACTGAAAGTAATTTAAGCATATTTCAATGAAAATAATATCACATTTTATGAAATTTCTATGCTTGGCCTAAAATGGGTTAAATTTCATTCAAGTCAACATTTTATAAAACAGAAAACATAATAATCTTCACAAAACAATTGAGCTTTTTCAGATTAAAAAAAAAAAAATCTTATTTAAAGTTTGAAAATAAGTAAATAAAAATTATATTTAAGGAATTAAATATATTTATTTGAGTTTTTCAAAGAGTTTGAAAATTTTTAAACTAAAAAGAAATCTTTATTATTATTATTATTATTATTGTTTGCTTATTGTTTTCAAATTCAAAATCTTTTTAAACTTACATCTTGGGTCCTGGAACCTGAACTCACTCCAGTGCTCAGGATAGTGGCATGGGCAGCAGCTAAGACTGCGCAAAAGATAGCAACCTGAAATTAATAACAAGTTTAATTTTAAATGTTGAAGAAAATTATTATTATTATTATTATTATTATTATGGTGATTATTGTTGTTGTTATTGTTTTTGTTGCTATTGTTGTTAAGGTGGTTCTCAACAAAAATAATTTTCCCGATCAACAACGTCAAACGTTCTGATACATTCTTGGATTGATTTTTAAACACAAAAGCATCAATCTGACAAGGGTGACTATTGAACTGACTTGGAATCGAATACCTTTTTGCTGGTTTTCGACAAATGTATAAAATTTTGAACTTGGGTGATTGTTGTTTCATTATGACTTTTCTAGAACTGTCGATTGCAGAAAGTTGATTCAAAACGCCGCTCAAAATTTTTATTGTGTTATTTTGTTATATTTATTTGTATTTTATGTAAAAGAGTCTTGAAGCGCTATTCAATTTAATAACACCTATCATTTTGTTCGTTTACGAATAAAAATGAATTTAGGAATATGTCAAAAAGTAGCCCGTCTGAAATTGAGAGTAACCTTAAGTGTAAAATTTTCTGACTATACAACTACGTACAGGGAAGATCCTCACAAATCCTCACTGCTTGGTTTAAAACATGTCATAGATTTGACAGATTTGTAGATTGCAGTGCATAACTGTTTTATTTTTATTTTGAAATTCTTCCATGAATATCTAGAACAAATTTAGATTAATAATATATATATTTAAAGCAAAGATGCTTATATATATCAGTAAAAATTTTAAATAAGCGTGAATTTATTAATTTATTATGGATTCTAGGGTACGTACAGTTAGTTCTACCACAGTTTTCGAAGAGAATTTTTCGCCTTATTTCATAACAGAAAAATATTAGTGAAGAAATTTTGCACTTAACCGCAGAAAGATTTTTAATCTAAAGGGAAAATATTAAGCAAAGATTTCTGATCTAAAATAGTAGTGCCTTATCCCTTGGAAATTTTAACTTCTTGGGGTTTTTAACATTGTTTTAATGACTCATTGTTTGACAATATTTGATTTTTTTTTTTTCGAATTCATAAATTGTAATTATTGCTATCTTAATTTTGTTCTAAATACTGGCCATTACATAAACATAAATTTAAAGAAATGTAATATACTCAAACATATAATACTCTAAAAAAGAGAGAGAGAGAGAATTAACTGCTTTGTAAAGCTAAAGATTGTGATATTGCACAATGTTTTTTGCTGCTTAACTGAAGATAAAGTTTCAACCAGAAAAAAAAGTTAATAGAATAATACAAGAGGCCTGGTCCACCATTTATCGGTGAAGAAGTTCTATTATTTTGGATTTGTCATTTCAGTATCTGTTATACACCAAATTCTTAAGATACCAATAATCCAGAACTTTTTATTTAAAATGGAATGCTTCAGAAATATTCTAGAAAGAGTTTAGTTTCGTCTAAGTTTCTTGACATAGTATATATATGTATATCCCAGTAAACGAAATCAATTCCACAAACCACTGAAAAACTAGCAGCTACTATTTATACAATTAGAAGAAGATAAACTCACAATTCTAACTTTAAAATTTTTGCAGTTAGATTATTATAATTTAATATAATTTCTATTAATTTCTAAAGAGTATAATGTAAGTACAATATATAATTTTCATATAGTAGTGATACATATATATATGCGTAATGCACGTACATATTATTACATTATGTGGCATATAATGCACCAAACACTATTTAAAAATTATAGAATGCTTTTAATTGTTACATATTATAAAAATAAACTCTATAGAAGGCTTATATAAAATATGTATCATAAATAACAAAAGTGATAAAAGTTAGTTTGAAGATAACGAAAAACACTTAACATTAGCAAAATATATAGATTATACCTAAATGGTATTTGCAGTACACAAGATAACTCCCACCACATTCGCTAAATTTCAGTAAACATTAATTTTGGCAATTTCGATTGATACTTATATTTTTTAAACTGAAAAGTAATTTCATCCAAATTAAAAAAAATAATAATAACTGGAATGGAAAGGGCTAAGTAGCTGTAGTCTGGTATTCAGAGAATATCATTAAAATATTTATAAATGAAAATAGATACAAATTTAATTTTTATACTCTGATTCATAAGATCTTTACTGATAGTCTTTTAACATACTGACAAATACTAATTTAGACTTAAATTCGTTTTTTAAAAAAATGTCCTTTTAGACAGGTAAAACTATTTTAAACTTTGTCATTAATGATTACATAACCAATTAAAAAAGTAATCGGTTTTGAAAGGGTTAAATAGGCTGTACTCTGGTATTCAGGGTATATTATTAAAATATTTATAAATAAAAGTAGGTATAAAGTTGAAATTTCATACTGTGATTAAAGAGATCTTTACTGACAATCTTTTAAAATACTGTCAAATAATTTTGAATGAAATTAGTTTTCAAAAGAAAAATGTCCTCTTGGACCAGTAAAACTAATGTAAACTTTGTTATTAATGATTATATAAATTTAAAAAGTATGGGATTTGTAAGGTTTAAAGAGACTGTAATCTGGTACTCAGGGTATATTATTAAAATATTTATAGATAAAAGTAAATACAAATTTGAAATTTTATAGTATTATTGAAAAGATCTTTAAAAATACGGGCAAATAATTTTGACTTAAAATAGTTTTCAAAAGAAAAATTTCCTCTCGGATCAGTAAAACTATTTTGAACTTGAAATTGTCATTAATGCTTATATAACTAATTAAAAAAGTAATCGGATTTCAAATGATTAAAGCGGTTGTAGTCTGGTATTTAGAAGATATTATTAAAATATTTATAAATGAAAAAAGATTAAATATTTGAAATTTCATACTTCGATTGAAAGACCTTTACTGAGAGTCTTTTAAAACACTGACAAATAATTTTGATTTAAATTCGTTTTCAAAAGAGAAATGTCCTCTCGGACCAGCGAAACTATTTTAAACTTGAAATCGCCATTAATGATTACATAATTTAAAAAAAAATCGGATTTGAAAAGGTTAAAGAGGTTGTAGTCTAGTATTCAGGGTATATTATTAAAATATTTATAAATAAAAGTAGATACAAATTTGAAATTTTATATTCTGATTTAAAAGATCTTTACTGATAGTCTTTTAAAATATAGGCAAATTATTTAGACTGAAATTCATTTGGAAAAGAAAAATGTCCTCTTGGGACCAGTGGAGCTATTTTAAAGTTGAAATTATCATCAATGATTATATAAGAATGAAATAAATAAAATGGGTTAAATCTCCCTTACCTTTGAGAACATGTTTGCAGATGTGTTTGATCTCTGAGATTCAGAATACTCAGCATGGATACTAAAGGACTTATATATACCCAGCGCCCGAAGAATTCTGTCAAGGTCTACCGGAAAAACTTCTCCCAACAGAAATTGCATTCTGGGGCTGGGTCTCATTAAATTTTACAATTATTCAGAATTTATCCACTCTTTTTCCTTTTGTTTTACTCTAAATAAAACACGCGTTCGAATGCCGGCTGATTATGCAGCAAACGTGATGTTATTCCCATCACGTAATAGTTGAAACATTTCGGTCTTCAGCTATTCTTCACCTTGGTATAATTATTTATTATTTCTTGATACTGCTTCATTCTGTTAAAGGCGTTGTTATGGTAATTAGTAAATCCCTTTTTAAATGTATTGTTAAAATGTAGTTATGCAGTTTTTATTATATTTTGCGTGCAAGAACGAATCGCTTTATGATGAAATCTTTTTGAGGTTTACGTAACATAAAGTGATTTTTCCCTTTTTTTTTTTCTCAAAAATATCAAAATTTATAATTTGTTAAGAGACCATAGGACTTTTAAAACGTCACAAAGAAAAAAAAAAGACCACTTTTGTCATTTTATACCTTAAAAGTTTACATTACAAAATCGCAAATTCTGAGTGTGGTAATAGAGACATGTTATTTCTTTCCTTATATATATATGTATTTTTCAGATCTTAATGGGGTAAAATTAGTTGTTATAGTTTTTTTTAACTTGTCGAGAAAACAATTGAATAACCGGTTGAACACATATGATTATAAAAAATGTAAAATGCATGTAAACAAAATTTTTGGTATCCAATTATACTTGAGAGCCCTGTGTTTACACTGAACCTAAAAAAAGTGTTTATTTATAGCATTTTTATGTTTTAAAAACAAACTGTATTTTACTTATATAAAATGTTCAAAATATTCAGTTATACATGTATAACACCAAGCAAAATATGTTTTCAACAAAATAATGATAAAAATTTGGGTTCACTTTATAAAGCCTACCATACAATACTATATATCCTGAAACAATATGTATTTAATGATATATATTTGATCATTATAGTAAATCACTAATGATATGATCAATTAAGACTACGAAACATCATTTTTATATGAAAAATAGCAGTTATGTGTTCAAATAAAGGTTTCAAATTCATTAAACGCTATACTTTCGTATTGACCTCGTGACATAAGTAAACAGCCGAAGAAATCTCGAAAGATCGCTAGCGATTAAAGCGAGATAACATATCATATTATCATTTATATGATAGATATTTAAGGTATGACTCCTTAAATATACAGACGCTTGAAAATTATTAGAATAATTGTGATTTTTTTTCATTTTTTCTTTATTAATATTGTATATACTTGCAATGTTTCATGAAAGGTGATTTGTTTTGTTGATCCAGTCAATTTTTCGCCCTTTTAGAACAGTTTTGGGAAAAAAATTTTATTAAATGTTGCCATTTTTTAAAAAGAAAAATATTTGATCCAAAGTAATCAAATTGTTTGCATTGCATAAAGAATTTGTTTGATTAACAAACAAATTTGAAATAAAATGTTAAAACCGTCTGCTTGCTGTGCTAGTATTTTCTTTCTTTTCTTGAGTTGGCATCAGTATTACGTTATTCTTAAAACAAATATTTTCGCTGTTTTGATTAGTTTATACTAATTGGTAGCTTTTTTTCGTTTGTCAAAGGATTATTGCGTGATTATGGGTATAGCAAGTGATATTTCTCTTAGAAAACAAGCTGTGGTAAAGTGTCTAATCCAAGAAAATCACTATACATAGCTCTAAATTGCTAAAAAAGCAACAATTTCGCAAGCATCAGTATGTAGAATGAAAAGATCTTTGGACTCCAAATGTGAATATGAAAATTCTACAGTAGGGAAATGCGAAACGAAAAGTAAATTTACTGCAAGAACAGAAAGGAAATTAATTCAGATTACTAAAGGTAACAGAAAAGCAACTAGACATGAACTAAAAATCTCCTTACAAGCATATGGAGTAAATGTATGTGATTCTTCTATCCGTAGAAATCTCATCTCAGCTGGACTCCGTGCTTGTCGTCCTCGAAAAAAGGCTACAATTGCAACTGCTATGACAAAGAAGAGTTGCTTGGGCAAAAGTTGTGCAAGAACAATTCGGAAATGACTGGAGCAATGTGAGAAATATTAATTTTCCTTTAGTTAATCAGTTGAATTCAAGTTGTTCATTCCTTTTCCTGAAATCATGTTTTTTGCACACTGACTAAAGATGCAGAACTGTTTATAAATTTGACTAAAAATTTCTTTATAAGAATATTTCTCTACAAATTACATACCTTAAAGTATTTTTTACTTTTTAGGTATGTTTTTCTGATTAATCAATATTTGCGATATCAGAAGAAAGCAGTCAATATGTCAGGAGAAGTACCAGTGAAGCACTTTTCACTACTTGCATAGCACAGACGGTTAACCATCCTACTAAAGTAATGGTTTAGAGCGTGATGTCTGCTCAGGGTACTGGACGTTTATACATTGTAGGAGGCATGATGGACCAGTATCAGTATAAAAAAGTGCTTGAACAAAGATTAATTCCACAATTAAAGACTTGTTTCCAAATGTAGACTTCATATTCATGCATGATGGAGCTCCGTGCCCTAAAGTTTCATCTGTGACCACATATTTGGATAAAAAAAATATAAAAACACTTCCATGGCCTGGAAACAGTCCAGATATGATCCCCATAGGTAATCTTTGGGCCATTGTAAAAAACAAATAAAGAAAAACAACATTACAAACAAGAATGGTCTGATAGAAAGACTCATCCAAATTTGGTACCTTGACAACGAAATACAAATTAATTGCCAAAAACACATACAAAGTATGCCAAGACGTATAGAATCTTTAATGAAAAACAAGAGGATGAATACTAAATATTAAACGTATCAATATTTTTTTAATAATGTATTAATTCTTTAATATAACAAGATTTTATTGTAAATTTCACAATTATTCTAATAATTTTCACACATCTGTAATTTGCTTTTTAGAGTCAAAATTCTGTTTCTTTCATTGTGGATATTTCTGTAGTTATCAGAAATGGGCTGCCCACTTTTGGACAATTGTCAAAAGCCAGAAGTGTTCGGTTCGGTTCTATACTATCTTTGAGGTTCTTCTAAATTCTAATTTCGTTTGATTTTTTTCCTTCTTATATATTCTCCATTCTTTATTTTTGACTTTCTTTTTCTGACATCGTTCCCGCCTAAGCATTTGTGATGGAAATCTGGCTAAGGTTTTGTCCCTAAAATTTTGTTATGTGGTTTGTTCGGAAGTGATATCTTTCCGAATGGGTTTTCTGTCTCTGTTTCGGTCATAAATGTACTCTCTTTTATCTATAACTGTATGCATATTTTTTTCCAATTTGATGTATTAATTAATTCTATTTACATGAACGAAACTCCATGGAAGGAGGGAGAAATTGACGGAGATAAGATTAATCTTGGTAGCAGTTATATTTTAGTTATTTTAAAAGTATATGATAATAACCAAGTTCCGAACAAATGCTGGAAGTACATGTATATGTTTTTAGTATTGAAGTGCAACATTCAAGATGAATGAATAAATGGAACTGTTATTTCAAATTGAATTGTTTTGTCAATGTGCTTTATATTTGACACCACACCAAAATGCCTTATATACTACGGTTTATTACTCTGCTCCATTCTCTGTCAATTTTCCGCTTGAATTAATCTACTTTCTTTAAATTTTTATAGACTTAATTTATATATTAAAAATAAAATGTATGGCTCTGGGCCCCTTTTCTACTTCCTCCCACTCTACCCTCAGTTTGCTTAGCATGGAACCAGTCCAATGCTCTGAGTTTGCATGTTACCACCATCCAAAATACCTACGAATAAAGACTACTCTACAGATCATCGTTTATGGGAGGTAAACATCAGCATTACGACTTTTGTAGGCACTTTAGAAACACTGCATTGGTTCATTGGATCTATACATACGTTCTGATTCGTGTACGTAATCGCAAAGATTCGTTTATGGCACATCTTCAATAATTGAAAAAGTGAACGAGAATATCAATAAAGATTTTAACAAGAAATAAAAATCATGCATCAAGCATAGATTATGTAACACATTCCATCACATTAAGAATGCTATAACGAAACTTCATGTTTAATAAGACGAAAGATGATTTCTAAGTAAATTATTTGGCAGAAGCATAAAACATTTGAAAATTCAATTTTGATAATTACTATCTATATTTGGAAGAGAATTCAAATTCTTTTGCGAATTTCTGTAGATGATACATCGATTTGTATATATACGACATGTTATGCTAAAATTTAGTCCAGTCAAGGAACACTTAACACAGTTAAAAATTCCTTTTCTGAAATTTTCGTCAATAATCGAGAAACAATTCGAATTATTTTGTACAACCCTGTATATAATCTATATAATTTATACACACCATGTAATGTGTGAAAAATTTGTTAATTTTAAAAATACACACCACAATTGAAAACTCATTTCCAGCAAATATCGTTCATAGACAATACTGCAACCGATTACTTTTGTGTATCCCTGTACATGAATGATATATGCTAAGTACATCATATTCTATAGTAATTATCTTGTAGTGGACCTCAGTGATGTATATCAATTTCAATATGTTTGAAATAGTATAACATTATTAAAATACATTGCAAACGATACGACTTTTCCCCATGGAAAATAAATGTAACAGAGCACGATTGAGTGGCCCTGTAAAGTAAATGAATTATGAAGGCGAAACACTTCATTTTCAGTACTGAACATACAATAGTAAATCTCAATAACATATATTAATTACATAGCAATCCGAGAATATTTACGCGAGTTACAATTCTGGCCGACAGACAGACCGAATTCATTAACATGTTTCAACTAATTTTGGAAAGTGTTAAAAAGCATTCTTGCCTATCATATTTGCCCAAATATGGTATTTGGTCATGTACTTGGTCATGAAAGATTAACCATAAGATACCGCACTTTGACGCTAAAATAAAATCTGTCAACGAAAAGACAAATTTTCATTTTATGTGTAACATCAGTTTAAGTTGAATTGTTTAAAAAATATGTTACATCAGAATATGCACAGACTTTTCATTTTGTTTTTTATTTTTTCCACTCCTTAAATTTTAACTATTTTTTCTTTTTCTATTGGGTCGATCGGAAAGTCGTGTCGTGTCGACGACTTTCCGATCGACCGAATATAACGTATTTTAAGCATCGGAATAACAATTTGAGCGTTATGGTCTATTTAAAGTTGAAAAGAATAAAAAATTAAATTTTGATGGTGAAAACAATGATTTGGCAAGATGACAGTGCGAAATAGAAAAAAAAATGTTTTAATTAAAATTTATATAATACACTCGCATGCATTGTACTATTATGATTTCACTAGTTAGCTGGCTCGATTACAGCGAGATAAAATAGCATTTTAAAACACATAAACAGTTTCTTTCAGGACTTTCCCAGTTGGAAAGCAACTCCACCGCCTATATATGAGTATTTGTGTAACACATCTTATATAAGTCATGAAAAAAAAAGTCTAACCGTAATACGATATAGTATGTACTACAATAAAAGAGTAAAAATACAGAGATTAAAAGGTGAGGTAGCCTTCAGATTACAGAGACAGAAGATGAAATGAATAGCAGAATAGGAAGAGTCTATTTATGTGAATTGACTACACCAATCCAAAAATGAATAGCGTTTTTTAATGCCAATTTTACATAAAAATTTCTTATTATCAGTTATTTTTTCCGTGTCATTTTTACAGATTTTTTAAAATACAAAAAACAGATCATAATAAGTTTTCCTTTTTAATTTTTATTTAAGGTTTGTTGGGGTAACTGGGACATGATTTTACAATGTGACTCTGGAGCTTCTGAACAATTCAGCTTCAAAAAGCTAATGTTCATTTGAATTAAAGTCTGAACTTCTGTAAATGTGTTCAGTTGGGTTCCCTCTATCAGACAGAAATGCTCAAAATTATTTTTTAATATTTAAAAATATAAAAATATGCATATTTCATCTTTCTTTACTCATGGGCCCAGTTGCCCCCAAAAATGGGGTAACTGGACCAGGGGGGTCTATGTTCCACACGCGTTCATATTTTCTCATATCGGATATAGGGTCCTGTTAGAAAAAGTGTAAACAACTTTAAAAAAATTTAAACCAGGCAAATCAAGTAAATTATATGTCAATAAACAGCGTTGTAAGGGAAACCTTTGCTGTCAATATGTCTAAAAAAAGCACTAAATTGAAATTATTAGATTTATTTATACCAAAAACATAAAACTTAAGTAAGTACTTATGCACTTTAGTATAGATAATAAGTATAAAAGTCACATGGGTATTTTCAGGAAAAAAAATAGCAAGGTAAATCTATGAATAAACGGCTAAGTAAGTACTTTATCTTTATCCAGGAGTCGCATTATACAGGGAAAATTTTATCGTTCCTACCAGAACCCTTAAAGAAAGGTGCGATGAAGATATTATTTTCAAAATAGTGGTAGGAACGATAAAAGTTTCCCTATAGAATGCGACCCCTGGTTATAGTACAATTTCAAGGTCTGGTTATCTCACTTTCAGGGGCAAGGTACTTGCATTCGTAAAATGTTGAAATAATTTACTGACACCAATATTTACAAGAGAATCTATCTGAAAACAAGTAAAAGTATATTTTCGCATTAATAAAGGTAAAATTTTCATTATAAAATTCAAGTGCCAATGTGGCAATTAGGAATTAAAATTAAGTGATGCCATAACGGCATCACCGCCTCCAAGGAGTCAGGAAATTTGGTTTGATACCACTCAATATGCTTTTTTAAAATTTCATTGCGTAATTTCAATAAGGTATTCTATCATTTTCTTTATTGTGAGCAAAAAACAATGGAGAAATTTACTTCCCGTAGTAAGAGAAACACAAAAAGAATTATTTACAACTATTGGGGTAACTGGATCCAGCATGGTCCAGTTACCCCCGGATACATGTCCCAGTTACCCCATTCTTGAAAAATTTATGGGGTAACTGGGACACCGGGCTTACATTTGAAACATGAAGTAAATATGTATAGATACCTAATAATATTAATGTAGTTATATGTCTAATCTTTAAAAAAAAAAGATTGTTTAATAAAAGTACTTACAGTATTTTAATAAAAAGCCGAGGAAGTTCAACCATATTGACGTTGTTTTTAAAAAAAGAAACGTAAATTTTTGACAACCTATCACAGCAAAGTGAGAGTTATGATTGAATTGATACACGTTGTTTTAGGAAGTAGAGTTTAAGGGGCATTGTTCACAAAAGCTAAAACTTAAAAAACACAAACAGTTTTTTATAAAATAGCCTATGGCCCAGTTACCTCGTGGGTCCAGTTACCCCAACTAACCTTATTTTACTTTGCTCGAAAATTTTTAAGCTTAGGCAGTTTATGGTTAAACTTTAATTTATGGGGACATTAAAATTTCAAAACTTTGAAGTTTTATTAAAATTTAACAACACGACTTCAATAAAATATCAAATTGCATATCTACATTTAGGTCTTGTAAAAATAATTTCTTAACTTGGTCAATTTTTTGCAATGACCAAAGCATTTACATTTTTATATATACGAGGGCAAGTCAGTAAATAGGTCACAAAAGCAAATAAAAAAAGTAAAAACCAAGATACATACTTAAAAGACATGTTTATTTCGCTATTTAATAGTCATTTGCATTGATACATTTGTCCCATCTCTTTATGAGATTTCCAATACCTGCTGCATAAAAGTTTTTGAACTGCGCTCTCAGCCATCTATGTACCTCACATTCAACGTCTGCATCCGTCAGCTGTAGGCTAAGCCATGTGAACACCCTATTGCAATTGCTATTGTCGTTCACCTGTCAGTTCTAACCATTTCCTCAACCTTCCGCACTGTTTCTTCTGTCGCAATCACTTCGCTCTTCGTCAACAACTTTTGAACGACCCCGCTCATGTTGTACAATGTACAACTGTTGTCTCATAAATTCTAATTTAACAACTTACAGTTGGATTGTACTGCCACATATTGGCATATTTGGAAACAATTTAGTACTAATTTCCGACCACTCATATCAGTTTGTGACCTACTTACTGACTTTCCCTCGTATAATGTAATAATTGTTTTCAATATGTGATTTTTTAAAATAGTAAATTTACTATTTCATTTTACTTTGAAAGCATTCCGGAAGTATCTCTAATTTTCGGAATCTTTCTTAATTTTTAACCGACTTCAAAACAAAAGGGGGAGATTCTCAATCCCATGCGTATTTTTTTTTAATGTATTTTTACCAATAATTCCGGAATTACACGACCGATTCATGTGATTTTTTAAAAATTGAAATAGGATACTCTCGAATTGGTTTTATTTAAATTTCATCAAAATTGATTCAGTACTTTTTAAAAAATTCAACAAAAACAAAATAAATAACGTCTTTAAAATATTTCATGTTGAACGATTTTCATCAAGTGACGTTGCGCTACAAAACTGCATACATATTAACCCTCTGTCTACCAGAAGGGTCCAATGGACCCGACATGTATATTCAAAATATCTATTCAAACCAGAAATTTCTTCAAAACAAACTAAATGTATAAATCAGACAATAATAAGTTAAATAAACAAATTAAATAGTTTTAAGTAAAAATTCTGGTGTAGAATGTTTTTATAAAACTTGAGTAAAATTTCCGGTAGTTCTAGGGTTAAGTGTACTACGTTCATGCTGGAATCTGGCGTAAATTGACACAGCTGCGCCATCTTGTGGACGGAGTTTATAATGCAAATACGCGGGTTTTTAGTATGACGTCATATATGGCCGAATATCTACTATCTGCGCATATTTTCTCAATCTTTATTAACTTATCGAAGATGAATCGTGCCATAGATTAAGGACCAAGATGGGACATTTACGGCAAAATCTGCAATGGCAACAATACTAGCGTCACTACCGACAAGGGGGAAGAATTAACAAACCTCCGAAATTTACCTATGTTGAAGAAATATGTTTACCCTCTATGCTTTGAATATCTATTCTTTCCTAAAACGAAGCAGGTGTCAGACGATATTCTATTCATGCTTGCTTTATTTATTTAGCTGCTTTTTTTTTTTTTTTTTTTTTTACAGTACTTGTATTGGTCACCTTTAACTGACAAAATGATAATTAGAGCAATAATATAAAAGAAATCCCTAGAAAATTCTGTTAATAACGTAAATATGTAAGTTTATGAGATTAAATTGTAAAAAATCAAATTCAGGTATTGTGTTAATTTATTCATATCGAATAAAACTTTATTGAGTGTAATGTCAGTACCTTTATTTATTTTTAACTCTTAGATTTATATAATTCTAAAAATCTGTCGAAATGAATTTTTCCCCATCTGTAATTTTATTATAATTTCTTATACATTAATATTATAAATATTATTGAATTGATAGTATGTTATTTACATTAAAATCAATATTTTTATTTTATCTGTAAGAAAGTGAAAATGCGTAAATTTTAAAAGATTATTGTAACGATTGTTTAATACGTTAAACTTCATAAATTAATAAAACATCGGCTATAAAAATTTTCCTACCGAATGGGAGTATTTGTGAAATTTTCTGGGATTTGTAGAGTGCAACACTTCGTATATTTTTATATTACACCATTACTTTATGTAGCTTTAAATCCAAATGTATCATATTTACTTCATATATAGCATTCAAGACGAAATTTTTACCCTGTTTTTCGTTGCACTTATATCGTTCACTCATCATGTAAAAACAAAAAAAGCATATACCCGTGCATGAACATAGAATAGATATTAGATATATAAAATAGAATATCTATTCTGTGTTCATGTATCGGTGTAAGATTCTATTGAAAACGTAAACATGAAACATTAAAAAAAGAAAGATCACAATAAGGTAGATGCTCAATGATAAAAATTTTACAAGGATGGGGAGTTTCTTCCCCATTGTCACTAAAGGCGCTACCATCACAATCGCATTAAGATTATACGCTCTATGGAAATGTCCCATCTTGAATGTTAATCTATGAATCGTGCTTACCAGATTTATGGACCATATTCTCCCCTTGGGTTCGAGGCTACAAAAATTCGTCTGCTTGGGAATAATATTCACAACCGCGCTCTTGAAAAGTATTGTGTTTAGAAAATTTATGCATATATTTTATTTTATACGGAGTTTCAGGAGTTTTCAGGGGCAGGAATTCTTTTCTCATAAAGTAATGACAAGCATATTTTTCATTTTATTTATAAAATAAAAATTTTAAATTTTAGTTAATACGTATATATAGATTTTAATTAATATGTATACAAGTATTGATCGAAAATAATTCGTACAAAATTAATCTGCAGTATTTTACGCATGCATTTACCTATATTTCTGCTACATCAAATGACGCAATAAGGTAAAGAAACGCGCTAACCACTACTTTTACACCACGTGATTCCCACTGTGACGTCACAAGAATACACAAAATGCAAAATATTTTTGTTACAGTTTGTTTTGATAAAATTATGCACATTAAAAAAAATAGTCACAATATCCTTTTAATTTCGGGAGAAAAAGTACTAATGCTACGGAAACATTATTGCATTTTGCCTTGAAACTAAAATGACTGCGGCTATTTTTTAAATACACACATTTTTATCAAAACAAGCTGTAACAAAAATATTTTGCAATAAATCTGGTAAACAAGATTCATCTTCTGTCAGTGAGTAACAATTTGAAATTCGTGATTGCATTTTTTAACAGGGCCTCTAAATGGCTTTGTGTATTTAAAAAAAAAAAATCTAATCTGGAGATTTTAGGAAAATTATTGAAGCTATTTAAAAATAGCAAATAAAGCCTTTTGTGCAACAATATTAAAAAGCAGAAAAACCAACGTTTAAAAATGCACAAATAATACATGAAAAGCAGCAAACAGCTGTTTCGAATCTACGAGCGAGATTCTTCTTCAGTGCAAGATAGGGAAAAGGGAACAGCGTGCTAGAAAAAAGCAAGGCTGAGCAAAATGATAGACAGAGACGCACTGTCTTATATACCAGAGGCGGGTAGCGAAGGCGCCAAAAACAACCAATGAGAGAGAAGCAGTGGAAACGACTTGGTGGACAAGTATCAACATCTACCGGAGAAGGAGAGAAAAATAAACCATAAAATGGGGAATTAAATTAATGCTTTCCAAGTACTTGGAAAATCAGAAGTACTAGATAAGTCATTGACTAAAGAGTGAGAATTTTTAATGATGTGGTAAGATTCCCAAAAATCAAGATCAAGGTTAGAAGAACATTTTTGGATATTGATGACTGAGGAAAAATCGAACCTATGTTAAGAAGAGCAAGAATGCTAAGCAATACAAGAACGTTTAAACTCCTGATTTTTAACATAATCTTCATGCTCTTTTAAACGAAATCTAAGAGCACGTTTAGTCTGGCCAATATAAGAAAGGCTACACTGGCAAGAGATTTGGTAAATACCCCAGTTATCCAGGCGATCAACGGGGTGTTTGAGATTTTAAAAAGTAATTTTATTAACAGTAGAAAAAATAACATTAAAATCAAACCTTCTTAAGATTTTAGCGACTTGCTGACTGATTTTAGGGGAAAAAAATGGTAACACAACTGAAGTATTAGAGTTGGAATTAGAATGCTTTTCACAATGGACGGATTTCGTCAATTTCTTATAAATAGAATCAATTGACGAAATCCGTCCATTCTGAAAAACATTCTAATTCCAACTGTAATACTTCAGTTGTGTTACCATTTTCCCCTAAAATCAGTCAGCAAGTTGCTAAAATCTTAAGAAAGTTTGATTTTAATGTTATTTTTTCTCCTGTTAATAAAATCACTTTTTCAAATCTCAAACACCCCGTTGATCGCCTGGATTACTGGGGTATTTACCAAATCTCTTGCCAGTGTGGCCTTTCTTATATTGGCCATACTAAACGTGCTTTTAGATTTCGTTTAAAAGAGCCTGAAGGTTATGTTAAAAATCAGGAGCTTAAACGTTCTTGTATTGCTCAACATTCTTGGTCTTCTCAACATAGGTTCGATTTTTCCTCAGCCATCATTATCCAAAAATGTTCTTCTAACCTTGATCATGATTTTTCGGAAGCTTACCACATCATTAAAAATTCTCACTCTTTAGTCAATGACTTATCTAGTACTCCTGATTTTCCAAGTATTTGGAAAACATTAATTTAATTTCCCTTTTTTTGGTTTCTTTTTCTTTCCTTTTCCGGTAGATGTCGCTACTTGTCCACCCAGTTGTTTCCACTGGTTCTCTCTCATTGGTTGTTTTTGGCGCGTTCGCTACCCGCATCGGGTATATAAGCCAGGCGTCTTTGTCTATCATTTTGCTCAGCCTTGCTTTTTCTAGCACGCTGTTCCTTTTTTCCCTATCTTGCATTGCAGAAGAATCTCGCTAGTACATTCGAAACAGCTGTTTGCTGCTTTCATGTATTATTTGTGTATTTTTAAACGTTGGTTTTTCAGCTTTTTAATATTGAAGCTATTTTCTAGATTCTCAAAATATTTAAACAAATAAATGAGCAATACTTACTCGTTTAATAGTACAACATTGAATACATGCATTTTAAATTAAAGAGATTCCTAATATAAAATGGAATGAGTTTTAATTTAAATGAATGAAATATTTGTAAGTTAAATAACATGAGTACAATGAATACGATCAAGAGAATATTGGAAACTTATCGCCTGCGCTTTATAAACTAAAAAAAGATTTAAAATTGAATGTTTTATTTATAATTAAATTATATACGTGTTCTGAACATTCATAAACGTTGTATTCTCATCGGAAATACAACCGTGTAATCATTTTTGCATAACTTTAGCACACCAAGAATTGAGTAAAAAATGAGACTCAAAGTTCTATTTTTACATATTAACTACTTACTAATTTTTGTGTGACATTTTTCATTACATTAAAAAAAAAAAAAAACATAATTAAAATCGAGCGTATTTAAATCAGCAAACATTTGATGATATATATTAAATAACACAAGCCAACAGCTGTTTTGCTGCCTAGGTTTTTGGAGCTGATTTTATATGAATTCGATGTCCTGAATTCAAATATGACATTACATTTTGCCTAGGAGCTCAAACATTTAAGATATACAACTTTTGTGAAATATATGTTACACTATTTAAGTTAAATCCATGAATTAAACAAAAACAAAAATAAAATAAACAAACACAGATTTTGTTTTTTTTTATAATATACAAATGTTAATTTTCATTATTATAATATGCATAGATTCAAATAATATTTTTAAAAATTATATTATACAAATATATTTACTCACAAAGATAAAGGAAAAAGTCATCGATGACACCAATTCCTACTGAACATTTCGGAAGCTTCTTTTCCGTGGCATTCTTGAATGTATTTTTGAACAGTCCCTTTTTAAACTCCAACAGTAACCTGCCATCATGTGCGTAGCCCATCTTCCTTGGTAGCGGTCCTCCATAGTCTTAATATCCTGGTGAAATCTTTCACCCTGTTCCTCACTGTTGTCTCCTAAATTTTCAGGAAAATGCTCTAAGTGGCTGTGTAAATAGTGCACCTTAATGCTCATATTACACCCAAGAGATTTAAAATTATTAAGCATTTCGCTTACCAGTTCTCCATAGTTTTCTGCTTTGTTTTTACCCAGAAAGTTTTCGACAACTGCAACAAAAGAAGTCCAGGCTTTTCGCTCAGTCTCCTTCATCGAGTTTACGAAGCCAGGATCCTTAATCAGTTGTCTTATTTGTGGCCCGTCAAATATTCCTGCTTTAATTTTTTCATAACTCAATTGGGGCATTTTCTCTCCTATATATGCAAAGCATGACCCATTCTTATCAAGAGCCTAAACAAACTGCTTCATAAGGCCGAGCTTGATATGCAGTGGAGGAAGTATGATTTTGTCTCGCCCAACTAAGGGGTTATTAATGATATACCTTTCCCCAACATCCATGTTTTCTCTCTTAGGCCACTCTTTTCTAACCCAGTGGTGTGCTTTATCCCTGCTATCCCAAAGACACAAGAAGCAAGGATATTTGGTATAACCGCTTTGCTGTCCAAGGAGGAAGTTTACCATTTTTAAATCCACACAAATCACCCATTGATGTTCATGATACTTTATCTTGTCAAAGACCAAAGCTATTGTGTTATATTCTTCTTTCATTTTCGTTGAGTGAGCAATTGGTATTGAACCATATTTGTTCCCATTGTGAAGGACACATTTTAAACTCCGCTTTGAGCTGTCTACAAATAAGTGCCAATGATCTGGAAAATATTCAGGAAGACCCATTTTTTTCAAGAGTCCTCTAATTTCGTGACAAAATACAAGAATGTCTTCTTGGGATAAGAAGGGTAGTAGACCCTTTTCTCTTGTGCGGTAAAAGGTAATTTTGGTTCCTTGTTCCAGTAAATTTTTGTCCTTCAATCTTGAAGCCAGTAATTCAGAAGCTTCTTTTGACAGGTTGAGATCTCTGGTGAGATAATTTAACTCATCCTGGTTGAAACGTTGAGGCATAGATAACATCTCCTCATAATCACTGTCACCTTCATAAGTATCAGAAGGATGATTAGAGGGACAGTATTCATCCTCACAGAGCTCTGGTAGCTGGTAAAACGTTGGGATCGGCACTTCCTCTGAGTGAGGAACCGGGCATTTTGCAGAGACTAAATCAGGATAAGTCCACTTACTATGGTTCTTTCGATTAATTCCATTAATATTTACTAGGCAGAAATAACAGTCATCGAAGTGTTTTTGGGGTTCTCTCCAAACCATCGGTAAACCAAATTTGAGACTCTTTCTTTTCCCGTTAGTCCACTGTCGTAAGTGTTCTGTACAAGTTTTACAGACCTGATGCGGTGCCCATGTTTCATCCTGATCACCAAGTTTAACACCAAAGTATCCAAGATAAGCTCTCTTTACAAAGTCAGTAACATTTTTTCTGTTCTCTTAACATGTATTCTCCGCATATGTAGCAAAACACATCAGGATGATTTACACAACTTCTTCTACTTGAACTCATTTAAATTATATTCAGCAACACAAATACAACAATCTACACATACAGTACGTTTTAAATTAACTTTATAAGAATCCTATACTAAACACAAATATCGCAAAAGATCAACAACGTCTACCCTCCACAGAGAAAACTCACAAACTAACCTTATCTCTTTACGTCTTTTCCATTTGGCTTTATGGATGAGAGGCGCGAAATCATAAGCATGCGCAGAACCTCAGTTTTACTTGCACATCTGTCTTTTCAAGGTCTTCTGAAATTTCAGTGCCTCTCAAATCGCTTTGAGCGTTGCGACAGGCCCATGTGTCAAAAGCCAGTTTAAGCATTGAAGGTCACTTCAGTCAGTGTTGAATTCAGACACTTTTCTCCGTTAGGGATTTCTGTGGCTCGGGGGGGGGGGGGGGGAAGGGGGACATTATAGAGTTCTGGGGGGAATTTCACTTTTTGACCATTGAAAATACAAAATCTCAAATCTGCCGGGGGGGGGGGGATGCCCCCTCCCCCTGAATTCAACACTGGCTTCAGTTCTAAAAAATCTTTAGTTCTCTTCGCATATCTAAAAAAGTGGAGCTGATAGAGAAAAACTGATTTCATATTTAGATTCAGTGTCCCAAAAATATCTAAAATCAGCTAAAAAATCATAGGCACCAAAAAAAAAAAATTTTTTTTGTAGGCCTGTGTAATATTTCATCTTTTTTTTATAAATCAAAATAACATCATGTAACTAACTTGTTTTGCTTTTTGGAAAAGGACAGAGATTAATTCGATCACAAAAAGGATTTTATTACAATTTCGAAAGCTATATCTATTCGATTGCCAACATTTTGCCATTTTAACAAATAATATTAGTTCTAAAAAGATAGTTTTATTTAAATAATCAACTGTAATAAATAAATTAACCCCTTGGGGATGAGCGATGACCAGTATATGTGCCGCGTAAGGTGCTCAGAATCCCTGATTATACTCACCAGTAAATTTTTACTGTAAATTTTGCATTAGTTAATCCGAGCATTGCATTTCCCCCGATTCAAGTAGGCAAAAATTTCCGTTTTGAAAAACCGGTGATAAAAGATTAAAAAACCAGTAAAAGATGCTTGTCCCAAAGGGGTTAAAGAGTCTCAGGACTCTTAAAAGCGTGGAAAAAATGAAAAAAAAAAAAACCACAATTTTAATTGGAATGAAAGATATAAGTATGCTCTTTCATTTCATGTATTTAAAAAACTGCAAGATGCAGAATTAGCATTCATACGGGGTTCCAAAATGTCAGACATTTGATGAGCAGAAAATTGGTATAACAGGCTTGCGCGCAGGATTACAAAATAAATTTTACAATTAGAATGAAAATTTTAGTGCCTACTTTTACTACATATTATAATAATTACCCTTAACGTAAATAAATGTGTAATTAAAGTATTTTTATATTTTTAATACAAAGTTGTATTTAGCTAATGTAAAATTTTAAAAATTTCAACAGTATAATCACCTAAAAAAATAATTTTTTTGAACAATAAAAAATAAGTTTTAGGTTCAGTTTATACAAACTAACATGAAAAATATATTTTGAAAAATTCATGAAATAATATTCAGAAGTTTTTGAGATATCGTGCGCGTTATGCCCAACTTTATTCTCCAAAACGTCATTTAGAGAAAAATGACTTCAAAGTTTCGGAAACGGCGTTTCATCTATTGAGGGGTATAATTCTAAAAGCCATAACCTTTGTTATAATGGGAATTTCAAGGAAACAGTTATATCAAAATGTTCGGAAAAGATAGGAGTTTAACATCTAAAAAAAATGAAAATTTCAAAAATTTTTAAGCCTTAAGAACCCTGCGTTTCCTTAAATAAACACGAATAAAAATTAATAGAATATTCTATACTGTCAGAATATAAATACAAGAAACAAATGAAAACACGACGTTTTCACTTGCGCAGTTATTTCATAGATGTACAATTAATAGATTATCCATAAAGAAGAAAACAGTTAGGTATGTTCCTGTAGTTCAACCCCGTCCACTACGTGGCCTGTGATCTTGATTGATGTGACCTCACCTTGAATCTTGCGTTTACCTCTCCGATTTAAGATAGAACACTTACTTTGTATCCTGCTTTGTAACGCTATCTGTTTGCCGAGAAAGTCGCTAACCGGCGATATTCTTCCCTCTTTTGTACGGTTTTGTTTTTAGGATTGTTGTAGGGAAAACAAAAAAGCAATGTTTTAATTTTTAAATACTTTTATGACGTAAACAATAAGTAAAAAAACAAAAAAAATCAAAATTGCCAAGCGTTTAAATTCACCCACAATTTCTGCTGTACACTCGCTTCATTTGGAGGACTATACTTTTACGGTGGAGAGATTTGTATGCTAATACAGGCTGAGCCAAAAGTCCCCCGCAAATTTTTTATTTTAATATAGCAACAAGTAATTGAAGTCGATTTTTGTTTTGATTAAAAAGTTTATAATTATATTGTCTCTATACTATCGAAAATAAATGTTTCGTTAAATCATTTAAATGTTTATTCGCTTATTTCATTGCTAAACATCTTCCTAACATGACTACTTTGCCAAAATCAATTGTAGAGAGTACTCTATCTCTTTATTTCAGTTATTCTTCTTTTTGCAGGAGCTACAATAACTAGTAGAATTCATTTTCTCCTATCTTAACGTTTTTCTGTGTTGAGGAGGTTTAGTAGAAACTTTGTAATTACCAAATAAATTTATTTATTTTTGTTTAATGTTGATTAAAATTAAATTACGGGAAAGCGTCATATTTTTCAAATCAGATTTTTTGTTTAACGAACACATAATAGTATAAGAAAAGTCTTGTAATCATGATTTTTGGCTGTGAGTGAACACGGTGATTCAAACTTACGATTGAGATCCCATTTAGCGAATATTTTAAAGATTAGTGTCGCAAGAACTGTATAGTATTTCGCAAAACTTTGACGAACGAGTGGGTATTTATTCCATTTTTAAAACACTTTGACGCCGATTCATCAAGGAAAACCATCAAAGAAATGGGAAAGAATATAATAGATCGAGAGCCGGCAGCACAGACAATCACCTCATCGAGTTCACGGGTGAAATTCTAGTATTATTTAAATCTTTATTCGCATATTAAAACGCAATCGATCTGCCTAGTCATATTTTGATGGAAACACCTGAAAACTCGATTTTAACGGCTGACTCGTAGGTTTGCATTGTGTTTTCCTGCTCCCAGTCCTCCATGTTTTCATACCTTTTGGTGCAGGAAAACACAGTGGTAAACCTACGAGTCAGCCGGTAAAATCGGATTTTCAGGTGTTTTTCACCAAGATGTGACTTGGCAGACCGATTGCGTTTTAATATGCGAATCAAGATTTAAATAATGCTAGAATTTCATCCGTGGTCTCGATAAGGGGATTGTCTGTGCTGCCGGCTCCCCGTCTATAAGTGATAAATATTGCGGCGATGTTAAGTCTTCAGTTCCGAAACGATGGGGAGGGGGGGGGGGGGTCTAGCGTCGAATTCATCTGATTTCATATAAAAAATTTATAAAAATCTCTCCCCTTTTTATTTATTTACTTTTCTATCTTTACTCTTACATGTGTTAGGAAAGTCGAGTTCAGTCACTCTATTTTGTTTTATTATTATTTATTTTAATTTTATTGCCTCTTGCAGAGTTTATAGGCATGAACCTTAAAAAGGTTGCCATCTCTGTTAAGGTCGACCCTTGTTGTCAGCATTGCTCTTCAATGGGCGATCTTATATTAAAACTTTTTACATTTCTCGAAAAAAATTCTACACGATTCGACGACAATTTTTAAAACGTAAAGTTAGTACTGTTCACCTTAAGGGGGCTGGTCACTCAGCTTCCGATTTCCCCTCACTAATGTAAAGTCTATGGGCATAGGATGCATTCGTATATTTAAAATATCTCCTCGGGAAATTAAAATATTTTTAACTTCTATTTTTTGTGTACACTTCCTAAAAGAGGTTTCTTTTTTTCTTAGTTCTCAAAACATTTCTAAAATATTGACTTAATTTTATAAGAAGTGTTACAATCTTACTCACAGTTTGCCGATTTTTAACACATAAAATATTAAATTCAGCATAGATTTTAGAAATATTTTGAAAACTAAGAAAACAAGTTGGAAATTGCTCGTCAAACGTGGCAAATGAGGTGCGTTCGTACTATAACTAGTTTTATAATTATTTTCTGCACCCCATATTGTACTGAATGTATATTTTTTTGCACTTCATAAGTGCATAGTCTGTAACATCATTAAAATGTACTTGCAATAATTTTTTCCCCATTCCCCGTAATGTAACGGAACACTTTTAACTGTCCCTGTAATTAAACTATGCATCCGATTTTCATAAAATTTGAAATGGCTCGACAAAATTTTGCAACAATTATATATTTAAAATTTCAGACCATTCGGAAGGCTAAAACATCATTAAAATGCACTTGCAATAATTTTTTCATATTGGCCGTAATGTAACGGAAAACTTTTGACTGTTCCTGTAATTAAACTATACATCCGATTTTCATAAAATTTGAAATGGCTCGACAAAATTGTGCATCAATTATATATTTAAAATTTCAGACCATTCGGACGGCTGTAACATCATTAAAATGCACTTGCAATAATTTTCCCCATTGGCCGTAATGTAAAGAAAAACTTTTGACTGTCCCTGTAATTAAACTATACATCCGATTTTCATAAAATTTGAAATGGCTGGACAAAATTTTGAAACAATCATATATTTAAAATTTCAGACCATTCGGTTGGGTAGTGTTTGCTCTGTTATATGCGGACAGACGGACGGACAGACAGACGGACTGCACTGTAAAAAAAAAAATTCTAAAATAGAACAAAAAATGACCCAAATTGGGTTGTAAGATTGCTGGGTACAGCAATGTTCTAAATTGGAAGTGTCTCTTTCTAACCCAAAATGGTTTTAAAAACTGTCTACTTTGGGTTTATAGCAGAACCCAAATTGGAATTCTGAGTTTATCCAAAATGGGTACCAGATAAACCTATTTTGGATATCTACCCCTTTTGGATATCTCCAATTTGGATCCTGTAAGAAACCCAACTTAGAATCCAGTTAACCAAAATGGGTTAAAATTTCACTCTTTAATGGAAACTATGTACTCTAATTTAGGATAAGCAATAAACTTAAAATGGATACTTTTTATACCCATTTTGAGTTATAAAGAGACACTTTCCAATTTGGAACATTGCATTACCCAGCAATCTTACAACCCAATTTGGGTCCCTTTTTGCTCTATTTAAAAAGAAAAAAAAATCCATAAGATATATTACAGATTCTGAAAATTTATAAAGCACAGCATTAAAACTTTAAATTTTTGTAATGGAAAATATACTTTTTTTCAGCTGTCTAAATTGAAATCTTCATAGAAAAAGAATAAAAATTCTGAAGGCCAGTAAATTATAATAAAATTTACAATTTAACTAACCATAATAAATAGCTTTATAAAACAAATTTTTACAAACCAAACAATTTGAAAATTTACAAGATTTTGAACCCAGATAAAACACACAGAAAAATTAAGTAATAAAAAACTTCTGTATAAAATGAAATGAAATTTTTTAAACTAAATGAAAATCTTTATTAAAAATTTTCAGGCTATAAAAATAGGTTTCACTTAGCAATTATTTAATTTAAATTGAGATTAAAGTTGAAAGGTAATTTTAGTTATTGATTTAAAGTTTTTAGTTATGTATTCCTAGTCTTTCCATACTATATGAACAGATATTATTACAGATACTGTCAATGAAACTATGTTTAGATTTTAAACAATGCCACATTTATCAACTGCTGAAAAAAGTAATATATATATTTTTTTAATCTCTTGCATTAACAAAAATATCAAGTAAGCAGTTTTAACACCACTGGATCAGTTAAACTATCATAAGCAAATTTTATTATTTGAAAACTGCATCCTACTCTGAAAGTAAAGCATGAACTTGGGAAGAGTACTTGTAAAAATTCTTAAAAATGAAAGAAAAATAAGGAAATATAAGCACTTTGTTACAATTGGAACCCAGTTGCTGGTAAAAATATATAATATTTAAAAAGAAAATTCTTTCCCATGATCATTCACAATGAAAGTAATCTTTGACATTTTTTTTAAAAATTCCTCAGCGATGCGTCACTTAAAATAATTTAAAAACAAGAGTATGCAATAAAAAAAAATCAGACTTGGTAAAGATGTATGTGCAATTTTTTTTAACTTAGCAAAATAACCCGATCTCATTTCATTTACTCAAATACTGACTGAAGACGATAACAATAGAATAGAAAAACTCAAAAAGAGTTTAAAGCAGAATGTTACATTCACACTGCATTAATATAACTAAAATAATCCTAAATTTTCTAAAAAAGATGCTTAAAATTTATTTACTATTCCATTACAAATGAATTGGTCTTAAAAACTCAAAACCAGTGGTATTCAAAACATATGTAAAGAAAAGAAAGATGTTAATTAACACCGAGATCTAACGAGCACAAACATGATCATTTTCATGTGATTTTTCATGACAGCTATCCTTTCAAAAGACCTTGGAGATAATGTAAGGTCTTTTCTTTACATATGTTTTTAATATCAATGGTTTTAAGTTTTTAAAATCCGTTTGATGTTAACAATATTCACCATCATATTTGAAATTCAAAAATTTTTTAAGCATAATGGGACAGTAAATATAAATATATTAAATATTTAGTTGTGTATTTTTGTTCTGTTTAACTATAAAGAACAGAAAAAATAAATAAAAGTAACAATTATACAGTAAAAGAAAATTTATTTAAAACACAACTACAAGTCAAACTGTTTTAACAAACCATACATGTTGCTAGCAGCAACCAACTACCTTTATTAGGCATTTCTCTGAAAAAACTGCTACCTCATTGACATACAAGAACAGCACCTTACCCTTTTTTACATTCCAAATGCTATAAGACATGGAGGGTGGCTTTTAACTGGAATGGCGTTGCCCACAGCAGTATTATCCTGTAATATTAATAATATTAATAGCAAATTTTACTGAACTAATTGCTAGTCATTATGTACATTTCATTGGACAAAAACAGAACAGCAGCAAAGTAATGATTAATGATACCTCAGTATTAAAAAAAGATAAAATTTGAAAAAAATTCCCCAAGTAAAAATTTTCTAGTTTACAAGGTTTTAAAACTATATATTTTAACGCATTTAAGGAAACATTTTTTGAAAACTCACTACGTCAGCTTTGGAAGTCGGCTTATATTTAAAAAACATAAATATATTTCAGACTAACCATAAAATCCTTATTTTTATTTTCCAAATTTGTCCACAAATAAATTATATTAACAATTCGTTCATGAACGACGACTATAGGTGCTACGTATTTATATAATTACGAACGCACCTAAAAAGAGACATCCTTTAAGAAGAGTACACAGAAAAAAGATGTTAAAACTATGAATTTCCCGAGAAGATATTTTAAATATACGAATGCATCAAAAGTCCATAGACTTAACGTTACGGAGGAGAATTCCGAAGCTGAGTGACCACCCCCTTAATAATATATTCTGGATTTTTTTTCCCCGCAAAAACGACAGTTTGCTTCGCTTTCAATTCAAAGCTGCTCATTAGAAAACTGTTTTATTTTTGGAATTTGTATTTTAAATTTTAACTGTCCTTAATAAGTACCATATTTTATTGTTATTTTGGCCATTTTTACAAAAGTTACGAACTAAAAAAAAAAAAAAAAAAAAAGAAAAGAAAAGAAAAGAAAGGAAAAAGACAGATAAGTAAACAAAAATGCTATTTAAAATATCAAAATGTAGAAAAAATCAATAACCTCTGCACAATATAATCTATGACTTTAATTAGATAAATGTATTAACAGTGCATTCATAATATGGGTTACTTATTCCTACTCTATTTCAGATGAAAACTGATACAGTGTATATTTATTAAGTTTCAAATATCTGTAACATTTTTTTTTTTTTTTTTTTTTTTTTTTTTTTTTTTTTTTACATATAGCAATAAGAAAAGTAAAAACAAATTTTTAATACTTAAACAATCTTTCTCCATGAAAACACATAAATAAGTTTTATGTATTAAAATCTGACTCCATGCATGTATTTCAAGTCTATTATTTCAAAAATGTAAACATCACTTATTCGTAATGATCAGATCTTATATTAGCTCTCTGAATTTCTAATTTTAATTAATTTCCAATATACCATTTTCTTTTTAATTTTTAATGCAATTTCTTCAGTAAATTCAATTTATGGCAACTGCCTTACATTGTTGTTGTTGTATGACGAACATGGAAACATGAAAAAAAATAGCGATTATTACATCTTTATTGTATCATTTTCGAATTAAAATTTATAAGAATAAATATTTTAAATTTTAATAGACAAAAATTTTAAAACTACGTCATTAAAAACGGGAATTTTGATTCAGAAAACTGTTATGCCGTTTAACTATAATTCCATCAAAATTACAAGATTTTCAAAATGTAATTTCGCGATTTATATTCATTTTATATTATGAATATAAATTCTTACTTATTATAAGAAATTTCATAAAAATAATCGCAATTTTTTTCTAATAGTGAGATAAAACTAGCTCTCCTCTTCCTTAAAAAATAAATAAATAAATAAATAAAAATTTAGATTGAAAGGTCTCATGCAATGCAAATGTAATACATCTTATTACCACTTCGCTAATATATAATTAAAACTAGTTTCTTCTACATGTTTGGAGAATAGCTTGATAACAACATCACCTCTTTACTATTCCTACTATTAAACTTGATTTTACTTGGACGTTCCAATCGTCCCATTTAATCTGCTCCATTTTACAACTTGGTTAATCTCCCATACCTGCCCATTTCTCAATGTCACATGCCAGTGATACAAGGGTGGAGCAGCCGATATGGCCTCTGTAACATGCGGTACTACTTATCACTTCCTACAATGAGGAGACTTCCCGATTATTATTGCTTTTTATCGTTGTATATATATAAGAATTCAAATTTCCATTAAACTTTTATAATAATGTTTGAACTTGCGTTATCAACAATGCTCATTAGTTAGCATTTATTGCTTATGATTTTAATGATCTTTCATCTTTGAATATATATCTGGCTACTAGCAGTTTGGTGTAGTAGCAGTTTTTACAAGCCATGTATTAAAAAGTAAACAGAAATAATCATTCCAGTATTACTGTTTATTGCCGTTCGTCTTTTTATCTAGCAGCCGGGAGAAACTTTAATATTCCATTTTATGTTGCTTTTACTGGTTAATTAGCATGTATTGCCTATGATTTTAACGAACTTTCATTATTTTAATAAATACGCAGTTTGTGTATTATAAATCATACCATTAAAAAGTAAATTGAAACCATAATTTCAGTATTACTATTTATTGTCATTCATCGTTTTATCTGGCAAACGGCGAAAGTCTAATATCCCATTTTATGTTGCTTTTACCGGTTCTTGAATGAAGAAAGTTACACACAAGCTTTTACTGGTAATGCCTTTCATTTCGACACAAATAAATTGATTTCCTTCTAGGATCTATTTTGCAAAAGTATTAGGTTACAACTTATTACGTTTTTAATATTTAAGATTTCTAACAATGAATTATAAAAGATAAATCAGTTTTCAATATTTATTAAGACTATTACAAAACATTTAATCAATCGTAAATCTACTTCTACTATTTTACTTTACATCGTAAATCAGCTTCTTGAAATTGAATCTGTCTTAATGACACATATTTCGTATCATTAATCCGTACAGAAAGAGCATCTTTTACAAAAATTTTAATCTTTTTTCACTAGTATTTCCGAATGAAAGTTTTTGTCTTTTTTAATTGCAGAAATTTTAGCTCTAAATTTACTATTCAAAATTACTAGATATAATCAAAAGGATTCAGAGTACACTATACGTCACGTATACGCAAAGTTTGTCACGGAAGGTTTAAGACATCTCATCAGTGTCGTTGTAAATAGGTTTCACATATACAGGATTTTCAAAATTAATGTAACAAACTTTCAGGGGTGAAAATACGCTTGAGAAGAAAACACTTTAGTATAGAAAACCGGGGTCACAATGCACATCTTTCAATCAAATATACAGGGTATCTAACTCTAAACCAAACACGGATTTCACCCATAACTTTGATAATAATGTAGATAATTTAACGATTACCTTTGCTTTGTGTGAAATGCGAAGGCATTACACAAAATTCGAGAAATGCACTGCAATTCAATTTTTTGGCTGTGCATATATCACGTTATTAACATTTTGGTAATTTTGGACCCTCTCTTCCGATATCATACGTTATCATCTCTCAACACCCACCCCTACCCCCCTCTCCCCCGTTATGATATCGTTATCGATGTCTAAAAATTATTTGATTTTTAACACTTAAATAAACAGGTACTATTTAAAAGTATTTTATAATACCTTTTTGTTACATAATCCATTCAACAGTAATAATGCCTTCTTGTACTTGCCCTTCACGGATGGGGGAAGGGAACAGATAGAAACTCTTATCAACAAAACAGGTGGACAATATTCTTTCTCTTTAATCTATTAGTAAACCCAAGCTTCATTTCAAATATACTTCGAATGTGGCTTCTCGAACAGCGATTATATATGCATACACATATGAAGTAGAATAAGAATGTCAAACGTTGGGGGTATTAGTTTGAAATTAAATAATTTTATAATAATTTAGTGATTTTTATAATGACTTTTTACTTTTATAAAAATAGATAACAGACTAAAACAAGTACGAAAAATCATGCGTTTAGCATAGATTATGAAACACTTTCCAACACTTCCTGAATGCTTTAACAAAACTGCGTTATTTAGAGAAATAAGTTATATAAGAGAACTAAGTAAACATTTTAGAAAACGCATGAAACATTTGAAAAACTGATTTCTGCAGCTACCGTATATAGCCAAATATGAATTCCAATTCTTTTGAACAGCCCTGTATTTGATCTGTAGGTTGATATATATACTATATAATGGGAAAATTTAGTTTAGCAAGGAAACTCATAACAGGTTGAAATTTCTCTTTCAGCAATTTATCTAATAGATCAAAACATACTTGCATACATTTGCACAGCCATGTAGTTAACCTAGTACCTTTATTACACGCCACTATTTAGCTAAAGTTTAATTCAAAGTAAAACACTCTTAAAACTACTGAAATCACATTTCCAGAAATTATCATTTATAGACGGAGATGTATCCAATTCTTTGCGTGACCCTGTATATCCTTTTATCTATGTTCTACAAACATTTCTTAGTAAACCAAATGCAGTTCCGCGTAAAAATGCATAACTCATTGAAAAACCACCTTTAAGCAATTTGCAATCATGCCCAGTAACCATTACGAATTATTTTGTATAGCCCTGTATATGAATTACAACATTTATACACACCATATACTATGCATAAATATAGCGAAACATAAAAGCACATAACATATATAAAAATGCATTTCCAGCAATCATCGCTACTGTACAGTCCTTCGAACACAATATAATATCTGAAATCTTTTGTGTGTCCCTGTAAATGCTATGCACATCGTATTATGCATGAAATAAGCTATAATAAACCTCAGCGACGTATATCAATTTCATTATACACGAAATAATTTAACATAATTAAAATACGCCACAAACAATTCCCTCCACCCCTACATCGTTCTGTAACGGAATTATTTTGTGTCGCCCTGTAAATGAATAATAACTATTTTTTGCCTCGTATATTCTACAGAATGCATATTTTAGTTCACTGGATAAATGCATATGAATTTTATTATGTTTGAAAGCATGTAACATCATTAAAAACCATTTTAAACGATTTTTTCCACACAGGCCGTAATGTAACGGAAAACTTTTGACTGTCTCTGTAAATGAACTAAACATCCTAGAAATAGACATCCTTTATTTGAAATAGGGATCGTGCTATGGTAGAGGCCACTAACATCCAAAAATTTCAGAACGATTTGACTATATTTACGAGAGTTAGAGCGCGGACAGACGGCCAGACAAACCGAAGTCATAAACACTTTTCAACTTTGTTGGAAAGTGTTAAAAAGGGTAACATACTATTTTCATGTAAAAACCATGTTACAAATAAAAAGAGAAAATTTTTGTTGGATCAAAAATGATATCGATATCAAAAGACAACCCCCCCTCCCCCTACAGATATCTTACGATATCATGTGCCAGACCCCCCTCCCCTGTAAAATGATAACGTTATATATCCACAACCCCTTAGTAGCATCGCACGTATTGTTGAACAAGTTCCAAATTATGGAATATCTAGCTCAGTGTTGTTTGAACGTGAATGGTGACCTTTTCTATCACTTTCCATGATGCCGTCACATTTCACAGAAAGCAAATTAAGTGTGTTGAAAATATTCTTATAATGCAGTTGTAACTTGGTTCTCGAACACAACTCCTTTCAAAAAATTGTTCGAGAACTGAATCAAATGATAATGTAAATTCGACAAACTGGTTCCCATTTCCCATGTTACTCCACGTATTTACTTGTTTCAAAAAATAAACTGCGTGGTATCTACATTACATAAAAATATAAAAACTCAACATGTGTTGAAATTGAAGCAACTTATACGTACATAAGATAGTCGAAAGAGGATAAGGAAAAGGTAAAGTAGCCAGCCAGCTGTAGCAAAGATGTGCAACATATCTAAGGATGGTACAGATCTTTCATCGGTACCTAGCCATATAATCACTGTGCAGCAAAAACAAACAAATGGCCAACGCGTGTATTTAATCATTTTGTATATTTAGTGATTTCTAACTGCTGGATACATACATTACGTAAAAGATAATAAAGCGATGGAAATGAAAATACATGTCATTAATAAATTATAGGAAAGATATTGCTACATCTCTGATCAAGTATGATAGAAGAAATCATATAACTCTCCGTAGATTTAGGCCACGAATGAAATCATGTTTTGAAAGAAGAAATGCCAAAGAAGCAAATATAAGTTAACTTACCTTATAAAAAAATCCGCCTTGATAATGTAGGAAAATTGCAAAGATTTATAGACAGCAAAAATGCATCTAAGTGTGAAGAATGTTAAATCAAAAAGAAGATTTATTTGTATAATGTGTGTAAAGTTTATTTATGCATTTTGAAAAACAATTAAATTTTTTCACACCAAGTAAAAATAATGTAATAAAATTTAAATTTTGCAGTCATTTCTTAACAATGTAACAATTACTTAAAAATTTTGATATTTACGATTTAATTAATTTAATACATTTTAAGAAGTAAATATAATATTTATTTATGTTATATTAAAAAAAAATACATTTATTTTCGCAATTTTAAAAAGAAAGAAATATTTACAATTATTTTCCAAATTTTTGAACTTTTTACGCAATTGATTCCCAAAGTCTATGCATATGTGGACCTCAACTCTATTTGCTAGTACCCTAGTGCATCAATTTTTAAAATTATTTTATTATTATTATTTTCGAAGTTAAAATAAATACAGACGTGTGAAAATTATTAGAATAATTGTGAAACTTACATTAAAATCTTGTTATATTAAAGAAATAATATATTTAAAAAGTATTGATACATTTAATATTATTTAGTGTGTATCCCCTTACTTTTTTATTAAAGATTCGATACGTCTTGGCATACTTTGTATGAGTTCTTGGCAATTAATTTATATTTCGTTGTTATGATGCCAAATTTGGATGAGTTTTTCTATCAGAACATTCTTGTTTGTGATGTTGCATTTCTTTAATTTAATTAAAGAAAACACTTCCATGGCCTGGAAACAGTCCAAATATGAACCCCATAGAGAACCTTTGGGCCATTGTAAAGAAAAAATTAAAGAAATGCAACATCACAAACAAGACTGGTCTGATAGAAAGACTCATCCAAATTTGGCATCATGACAACGAAATACAAATTAATTGCCAAAACCTCATACAAATTATGCCAAGACAAATATGCCATTATTTCTTTAATAAAAAGCAACGGGATGCACACTAGATATTAAATATATGAATATTTTTTTTAATATTTCTTTAATATAACAAGTTTTTAATGTAAATTTCACAATTATTCTAATAATTTTCACACGTCTGTAGAAAAACCTATTTCAACATTTTTTTTTTAAACATTTTTTGTTCAGTAGCGTAGAGGATATGGAAACAGTGAATGCAATGAACTTTTATGCATTGATAGAGTATGGCTAGTATATAAATATACAAAAATCATAAATGCAATACTCAAGGCTTACTCTCTCTTTTCAAAGTGAAAATATTTATCAATTATTTTAGAACCATAATCGAAAAAATATATATAATCATTGAAATTTACAAAAAATATAAATAAAATGTATGTTTTGTCGCATATAAAAGCAGTTTTAACTTCAAAATTTTGAAATTTTAAATATTTAATGAAAAGTAAAAGAAAAAGAAAAGTTAAACAATTTGTACTTCTATAGACCAGAAATGTTTGCTTCTATTTAAAATTATTTATTGTTATTTAAATAAATAATTTTCTGTGGGGGTCATCCATATATGATGTCACACATTTTTTCAATATTTTTGACCCCCCTCCCCCTCTTTGTCACGAAGTGTCACACTTCACCATACCCCCTCCGCCCTTCCTGTCATATCTCACGCTATATTACATAAACATATACTTGCAGTTCAAAGACAAAGTACTATATTATAGATCATATTTCAAATTTTATTTTGAAACTTTTAACTATGTGCTTTAATGACATTTGTGAGCATAATAATAAAAATTATTTGTGTACTTATTTTGTATGAAATAAGATTAAGATTTACAACAAAAAACGTAATGTACAATAGTAATGAAATATTAATAAGAAAGAACAATTAAAAGCAGTTGTATTTTGGAAATTGAAATGAAATTTAATATATTTCACTTTAAATGTTATCTTTACTGTAGGAACACGAAATACTTTAATTTCAAAATAACTTTAAAATTTAATCTGCTGATTTTTAATGCTTTTATTTTAATGAAAATGTGTGATGTCACACTTCTTCTTACTCCCTCCCAAATCCCTGTCACAAACTGTCACAATTTCATGACCCCCCCCCCCCTCCAAGCGTGACATCATTTGTGGATAGCCCCTATTTTGACACAGAAATGGAATTAAAATACATGATATAAATCTGTCATTATTTAAATTTTGTTTCATTATTAAATATTTTAAGTATTTCGTATTTTTTTTTAATTATTCTTTTCAATTTTTAATATGATTTTCTTTAAATCTCGGATTCTTGGTTTTGTGGTTACTGCCTACCTAATAATTACTTTTAATAATTCAATATATTTTCAAAACGTATTTTTAAGTACGTAGGTACTCATACTCAAAAATTGAAAAAAAAAATCTAGTTGTTAAAAAAATCCTCATATTTTGAATTATTATTACGATAATATAAAAATTACGATTTCAAAGTTAAAACAGCGTGTTCTAATTTTATGTAAAGCATTTTAACACGTTAAGCGCCACGTCGGTCGCCGGTGACTGACACTGAACTTTCTGTTTAGAACGCGTCATTCACTGATGACTGACTGTCTAAAATATGATATAAAACTAAAAAATATATATATTGTTTTAAGTAATGAAAATTGATTTAAAATTTACCTACCTTTTATTTATTACAGGATTATGCTTTCTTAAAAATTACTTAAAACATTGTAAAATTTTCAGCTTCAGTGTCAGTCACCGTGGCACTCAACGTGTTAATTTACTTAATTTACGTGTTAATAAAATAGTTTATTTATGTAAATAATAAGTAAATAAATTCTAAAAACTGCATTTTTTTGTCTATAAAAGTACCAGTTACCTATGGTTTCATTTTTTTTATCTTTAGTTTTCATTAAATATATTAACATGCAAAATTTTATGGTTTAAACTGTATTCATATGCAGAAAAGCATATTGAACAAAAAATGAAAAAGAATTTGAATTGCTGGAAAAATTATTACGCAGACAATTATTCTAATTATAAAATTAAGAATCCAAGGTTTTAAACAGTCGTATTGAAAATCTAAAAGCATATTTTTTAAAAATTATGAAATTTTTTAAATGTTTGAATAATGAAACAAAAGTAAAATAATATATTATAGATTTATATCGCATATTTTATTTTATTTCTCAGCGAAAAATAGAAGATTATTCTGTTAAATAAATGTTTTTTTTTTTTTTTTTTTTTTTTTTTTTGTGATTCGTTAAACATATGTAATTGATAAACATGTTCTCTGCGAAAAATAAGAATCTGATCGTGATTAAGAGGCTACTTCAGTCAAAGGAAAAGACCCGTTCGCTAATGCTAATCCTATGGAAGAAATTTATAAAGATATCTCGGTCGCATTTCAATATTTTTAAATGATTTTTTTTTTTTTTTTTTTTTTTTGCATTGAATAGTTGAGATGGATCTGTACAAAGGCCGTTTTTTACTTTTTCGATATTGTTTACAGGTATTTCTTATGAGAACACTTTCATTTTCGGAACCGGTTTCTAAAGTAAAAGCATCCTCATAAAAAATATCTGCAGTCAAAATCGAAAAAGTAAAAAACGCCCTGCATACAGATCGATCTCAACTATTCAATGCAAAAGAAATCATTTTAAAATGTTGAAATGCGACCGAGATATCTTTATAAATTCCTTCCATAGGATTAGCATTAGCGAATGTCTCTTTTCATTTGACTGAAGTAGCCTCTTAACTCAAAGTAAAAAAATCAGAAATCCATTTGTGACCACAAAAGAGGGGTGGAATGTGTGGGGAGGTAAAATTAAGCCGCTATCAGATTCACCAACTTTTCGAGCAATTTTTGAGCCAACTCTTGATTTCCTCCAACTTTTTGCGAAATGTTGTCTCGACACCCAGTGTGATAGCAAACAGCAATATCCCCAACTTTTTATCCGCATCTCAAAAAAGTCTGTCCTAGCCGCAACTTTTCCTCCCACCTTTCAACATTTCAGCGAATCAGAGATAAGCGATTGATACGAAAATGCGATAAATATTGACGGCTGGTACTAGTAGTACTCGTTTTCCCGGGTTTTCCTCCAACTTTAGCAAAGACAATTGTAACCTTTTTCTCCCTTTCAACTGGAAAAATTTGAGGTTAAAATCGGCTGTAATGTTGGTTGCTCGAAAAGTCGGTGAATCTGATAGCGGCTTTACCCAACCTTCCAAACCTCATCCTATACGTCTTCATTTTAAAGGATTTTATGCTTTTATGCACGTTTTCAGTCCTGCATGCAGAGCTAAGTGCTACACAATTTCATGTTAGAGTAAAATCATGCAAATTTTCCCCCTTTTGCCTCTCCTGTGAAATTTACTTTTGTCGAGATGTGTCACTTTTCTTGCTGGTGAGCGATATGTATTGCTGTGAGCAACATTTCGAATTACAGAGCGTCTAAATTATCGTTGTTTGGACACGAATCGTGAAAATTTCAAGCAATTGTGGGGAAGTTCTCGCATTTTATAGAAAACAATGTAAGTCTGTTGGAAATATAATTACAGTATCTTGGTTATTATTGAAGTTCCGAACGATAATCTGCCTTCGGCTTAAAAGTAAACACCTTGTATTTATGACTGAGTAATTGGATTGTTTGTTGCTCAGTTTTCCAATACAAAAAATATTTGCTGCAGTGTGCTTGCTCTATTATATTTTAAATCTTTTACACGACTTTTCGGTAGGACATGTATAAATAAACATACATTTCTAGAAATAAGTGAGAAAAAAATGTATATTATAAAGCAAAAATATGTCCCTGAGTAACACTGACGTCATAACAACGGCGACAACGACTTCAGCAATCAATTTTACTTTTATCAAAACTTTCTTAACTTCTAAACGTTGCGCAATTTCAATGATCACATGGTCGAATAATAAAAAAATACTTTTAAATGCAATTTGTTTGAAAAATATATCTCAAATTACTGAATTTTTATGATTTTAAAAATAACGTAAGCATTATTGTAAAAAAAATAAAATCCTATCTTTATTGTAGAAGATTTAATCGTTAATGTTTGAAACAAAATAAATAATTCAGCATTTGTTTCCGTCTAATATTCCATAACGAAATTAAATCTTCATCAATAAATAAATAATATAATATAATTATAATTATATTAAAACAAAAATTTAAGAGTTACGTATGTGACCGAACTACGCACCTATACACTGAAATAATCAAAATCGAAAAGGTAACTATAAAAAGTGAAAATCTTTCGCGATTTCTTTGACTATTAACCACTGCGGCTAATACAAAAGTATCGCTTTTAATAACTTTCAAAACTTTATTTGAATACATAATTGATATTTTCATATAAAATGCTTTTTCGTGTTGTTAGTGGTCATTCTAAAAATATATATTAAATGTAAAAAATGTATTAGAGTTTTCCATTACAAATGATTCTCAACTATGATGTATACACCGATCATTATGTTCTGTAATCCGGGATGCTCTGGTTAGATTCCCTGGTATAATATACTATAAATAAATAAATAGTAACCTGTATCTGGGATTACCTTGACACAGCAGTCGATACAACGAGGTTTTCTTTCTTTTCTTTTCTTTTTTTTTTTTTTTTTTCTTTTTCTGTGGTCGGCATGCTTTAAAAGTTAGGCGAGAAGGTGAAACTAATTTAAACTAACATCGCAAGGCCGTAGCCAATGAGGGATTACCAGGGTTTGATCCTCTCCGAAATTTCTGTCAGCTATAACTATACCAGTAACTATCAGTCAAGATAGTTAAGATTCGAAAATCAACTGCAGTCAAGATTAAAAAATCAAAACACTACGCTAAGCATATCCTTATCATTTGGCTCTGTTGTCTATGAGAAATCTTAAAAAATATATTCTTTTATATTTTTTTCAAAATAGCACGTATTTTAATTACAGTTATTTTTTTCAGTTGTTATGAGAAAGTGGCAACAATCTACTATATCTACAACAATCTACATATCTACTATATCTAATAGTAGATATAGCAATCTACTATTTTCCTTTTATTTTCTACAGAAATGGAGTACTTCGGTTGCCACCATTACAGAAATGAATTAAAAACTACAAAAAAATTAATATCTCAAAATTAAATTGAGATGCAGTTTCCAAAAAAATTTCAGTTAAAAGTACTTTTTCTCCCCTATATGGAGGTGTAAATATTGGAAATGTGCGATGCTTAGAATTTTAAAAACTCAGTAGAGATTGTTAGTATTTAACCGTACAATGATGCATCTGCTTCGTTTTACAGCTGGCTTAAAAAAAAAAGTAATGTTATTTTTTAGTTTATAACATTTTTTTTTAAATTAACGTAACGTTTATTTAAAGTTATTTACCGTAACAGACGAGAGACGACACTTTAATTGTTGCCTTAAAGAAATAGCATAACGGGGGGCTAATAATAATAATAATATCAATAACGAAATTTAGACAAAAATATTGGACAATCCAAAGTTGTTCATTTCATATTAAGTTATATTTCTAACAAGTTACAAAATATTAAATGTTGCATTTTGTACACAATAAATAAATAAGTAGAATAAAATAAAATAAACTTTTATTGAGATTATTTATTTAGATTAATATTCAGATCACGCACATTAAATGTCCTTCACATTGCTGCTCACGTTTTATGCCTTACAAAATTTCAGATACATTAAAGAGACCTAAAATAAATTATAAAAGTTATACTTTATTTAAAACCAAATCCTGTAACTGTTTAATGCACGCATAAAACATTCAGTTATACTCAGCCTTTCGTAATTTATTACAATTTTAAGATTAATTCGTATAAAAAACATTTTAGCTATTTTTATTCTTATTAATCTTCATTTTTAACTTATTGATATTCATTTATTAAAAGGAAACGCTATTGATTTTTGATAAGGAAGTAACACATTTATATATAAATCCAATTACACTTTTAAATTCTTCATTTGACAATAGATGGCGAAAGTTGTCGTTGACATTTGCCTTGCTTGAATGAAAGTTCAACAGTGATTGAAAATGATATTCCTGTTTTATTATTTTAATTCTCTACTGTTTCTTTGTACGTGCAAACTGTAACTAACAGGGCTTGTAGACAGAGCAGACAAACTCTATCTACAGACCTTCAGAGATGGTGTGACAGGGATAGGGGGGAAGAGGTCAAATTACAGACTCGGTCTTGTCAGGAGTTCCGTATTTTAAATGAATCACAAGTCCCGCTTTTTAAATTAAAAAAAAAAAAGAAGACAAAGACTCGAGCACCTTTTTTTTTTTACATAGCGTTTTTAAATTAACTAACAAATAGAAAATTAAGAACTTGAATCATATAAGTTGTGAATGTTATTATTATTAGACAGCGTTAAGAAAAAGCAAATAAAAATATCCACCTTCTAATAAATCAGTAGAAATATGAGAACTGACAAAGGGCCCTGCTAATTTTCTTCTGTATTTTATTTTATGGTGATGTTTTAAGCAAATATGTTTTATTTTAAAAATAATAATTATTGCCTCTTTGTGACTTAACAATTCCAATTTGAAAAATATTTATTCCGATGTTAGAACACATGATTTTAAGGATGTAAAAAATAATTTAAAAAATTTAGAACATAAATGAAAAGATATTAACTGCAGGGTACTTTTTTCACAGCTGCAATAAACAGAAAATGACATACTTCTCATAAATATTTTCAATTTCCTAATAAAAAATTGTAAATTACAGTAGAACCTCTTTTATCCGAAACTCTCGGTTAACCAAAATCCATTTTTAAAGCTCTTTATTATTATTATTATTATTATTATTATTATTATTATTATTAACTATTACATTCCTTGTGTGCAAAATCCATTTTGTAAGCTTTTTTTTTTTTAGATATCATATTTCTTGTGAGCAAGCGGTCCTTTCCGAACTACGAGCACATATTTTCCATCCCCTTTCTTAGAGTTTCTTTGAATTTAACTTTAGCTCCCGTAAGCTGCGAAGTGGAAGGAAGAAAACGAACAAATTAGCAATTCTGAAGCTTTTGAATGTTTCGCAAAAGGTTTGGCATAGCTGGAGCAGCAGAAAGACTGTGATACTGGTGAACTAATAATATTAAAAAACTCTGTGATAGAGTTTGTCATGTTCTGAGAAACATCTGCTATTAGAACTATGGTTCTATATTATTTTGTCTTACCATATTATATGTTGCATGGTCTGTGTACTGGGAATTTCAAAGTAACATTCTTTCCTTGTCTGAAACTGGATCCGAGCCGGTGAATTGTACAGCATGGATGAAGGGATAAAGTCATGGAAGGAGAGGGGTTTACCCTACCTTTTGAGATGTCTGCTGGAGATGGGCAGACAAAAGAATTGCACGAACGAGCTGAGAATGTCCCCAATCTGTTTAATTTTATAAAAATTAACGAAGTTAATTTTAGCAATAATGATGCCAAATTGCTAAAATGATAAATAAAACTTTGGTTTAAAAAATTAACTCTGTATCACCGTCTGTTGAGAATTCTATAAACAATTTATAACTACTGTGTTGGGAGATAGCAGCAATCAATAGAATCGTCTTTTAAAGCCCGCTGTAAGTAACATTACTTTTTGGGTATGTTGCAGATATGCAACACAGTGAATACAAAGGGTTAAACAAATTTACTTTCCAATAGCATACTTAAATACTTTCATTCGAATGACTACCAGGATCCAGAGATCCTCTCACTACCAGAGTTCTGTCTCTCCGTAAAGGGATCCGAGAACAAAAAATGTTCTGGCTTCTGACATGTTTGTTTCAATCACTCTGGGGTCTTTTAGTAGGTCCGGGATACAGGCCAAGGAGACACAGGGGGCTATTTGCACGAAGTATTTAGGAGCGCAAAAAAATTGTTGCAGAGGAAAAAATGCAGCAATGTTTTTTTTTTAATGTACAATTTAATATTTTTTGTAAAGCTTAAGAAACAACAGTAGCCACTAAGGAGGGAGGCGCAATATTCTCAATTCCCCCGAGCGGCGGTCAAAACTCACCGTATACCGCTGATATTAGGAATGGCAGGGGTTGTACCCTGCCCAAACAATTTTCTATCATTAGATTTGGGACGAGCTGAGGTTTACATTTTTTTGTTTGTTTATTTTGATCGAGCAGAACCTAACATTTCATTCTTTCCGGAACAGATTGGCGATTCTCTCTTTTCTTTTCTTTTTAATTTTTTCCTATAAAAATGAACTTGATATTATTCATCGCAACCACTAGAAATTTATTTTAGATTAATAAATTACAGAGAAAAAATTTAATTAAAAATTCAGTTTATTTTCCGTTTATATAGCTTTAAAATTTTGACGACTTTTTCCTTCATTATAAGCTACATTAATTTTCTTAATTAGTCTTCATGCATGTCATTGTCTAACTGATAATTAATATTGCTACCCTGTATATCATGATTTGTAGACATGTAATCTGAAAATATTCCATTTTAAAACTTTTGCATGAATATGAATTCAAAACTCATTTGAAGTAATTTTAATGGTAGCTTAACGTTTAGGATAACGCTACATTAATTTTAACCCAATTATTCTAATTGGTAAATAAATCATAACAGATGTAAATCTCCAACTGGGCGAAAAATGTAGCTATAATCAATAAGGTTAGCTGGGTGGAAAAGTTCCACCAGATTCGTCCGGGATAGCTCAGATGGTAGAGCATTGGCGGCTTCAACCAAGAAATCCCTGGTTCGGACATCCCCCCCCCCCCCCAACCCCCAGTTGGAAATTTACATCTGTTATGTTTAGGATAATGTTGGTTAAAGTTTTAGAGTAATCATTTTGGATTCAAAAATACTTTTCAAAATTTAAAAAATAATTAGGGGTATCCAGGCCGAAGTTCTCGGATTCTAAAATATAGGAGAAAAACTTTTTTTTAATGAAAATTCTAATAACTTTTTTACACATTGCAGGTGGAAATGATTTTTTAACTGTAGTATGTCTTTTTTACCTAATTTTTGTTTCAATCATGTTTGTTTCAATCACTCTGGGGTCTTTTAGTAGGTCCGGGATACAGGCCAAGGAGACACAGGGGGCTATTTGCACGAAGTATTTAGGAGCGCAAAAAAATTGTTGCAGAGGAAAAAATGCAGCAATGTTTTTTTTTTAATGTACAATTTAATATTTTTTGTAAAGCTTAAGAAACAACAGTAGCCACTAAGGAGGGAGGCGCAATATTCTCAATTCCCCCGAGCGGCGGTCAAAACTCACCGTATACCGCTGATATTAGGAATGGCAGGGGTTGTACCCTGCCCAAACAATTTTCTATCATTAGATTTGGGACGAGCTGAGGTTTACATTTTTTTGTTTGTTTATTTTGATCGAGCAGAACCTAACATTTCATTCTTTCCGGAACAGATTGGCGATTCTCTCTTTTCTTTTCTTTTTAATTTTTTCCTATAAAAATGAACTTGATATTATTCATCGCAACCACTAGAAATTTATTTTAGATTAATAAATTACAGAGAAAAAATTTAATTAAAAATTCAGTTTATTTTCCGTTTATATAGCTTTAAAATTTTGACGACTTTTTCCTTCATTATAAGCTACATTAATTTTCTTAATTAGTCTTCATGCATGTAATTGTCTAACTGATAATTAATATTGCTACCCTGTATATCATGATTTGTAGACATGTAATCTGAAAATATTCCATTTTAAAACTTTTGCATGAATATGAATTCAAAACTCATTTGAAGTAATTTTAATGGTAGCTTAACGTTTAGGATAACGCTACATTAATTTTAACCCAATTATTCTAATTGGTAAATAAATCATAACAGATGTAAATCTCCAACTGGGCGAAAAATGTAGCTATAATCAATAAGGTTAGCTGGGTGGAAAAGTTCCACCAGATTCGTCCGGGATAGCTCAGATGGTAGAGCATTGGCGGCTTCAACCAAGAAATCCCTGGTTCGGACATCCCCCCCCCCCCCAACCCCCAGTTGGAAATTTACATCTGTTATGTTTAGGATAATGTTGGTTAAAGTTTTAGAGTAATCATTTTGGATTCAAAAATACTTTTCAAAATTTAAAAAATAATTAGGGGTATCCAGGCCGAAGTTCTCGGATTCTAAAATATAGGAGAAAAACTTTTTTTTAATGAAAATTCTAATAACTTTTTTACACATTGCAGGTGGAAATGATTTTTTAACTGTAGTATGTCTTTTTTACCTAATTTTTACCCGACTGCCAAGAAGGGTTATGTGTTTCACGCGTATCTGGGTATGTAGATTTCTTTATATCCTCGAAATATCCCAACGGCTGGATGGATTTTGATGAATGAGGTCTCTATCGATTTGTCTTAAACGTCCGATGGTTATAGGCTAGGTTTTGTTTTTATAATTTCAAAATGGCGGCCGTAAACTACAAAATGGCGGTAGAGACGAAAAAAAATTTTTACGCACCCTATTGACTGGCATATCATTGGATAGGTCTTTCAAAATGAAGACGATGTTTCATTGACTATTTTACAGTCAGAAGCTCCATTTAAATATTACACAACCTGGAAGTTGTGTAGGTAGGATCTCTAGCTTTATTGCAACTCTTTAACCTTCATAGACATCTATAGGTCTCTCAAAACAGTGTTTATAGATAGGAACTAACAATTAAACACAACTTAAAAGTCATCAATACAAGTAAATAAAAAAATAGTTAAGTAATATAAAAAAATAGTTTTACATTGATGAAAAATAATTAATTAGTTCGTTTTTTACGCAGTCATGTTTTTTGATATTTTAAATTAAATCTTTACTTGTTTGTATATTATTTGGTGTGTATAAATGCTAGACAGAATGCTGTACAAAAGAATTCGAGTACATTTCTGCTTATTGACGGAAATTACTAAAGGGGAATTTTTAACTGTGTTACTCGTTATGCGAACCAAATTTTAGCATACAAGAAGAATTGGCATATATACAAATCAATTCATCATACAGTGAACTGCACAAAAGAATTCGGATATTTTTCCGATTTTAGGTGGTTATTGCTAAAAATGGGCTTTCATTTGTGCTATGTGTTTCACAAATTGTTTACTTAGATATTATCTTTCGCCTTATTAAACAGTGAAGTTTTGTTACAGTATTCTGAATACGTTGGAAATTTTTTAATAATATATGTTTGACGCATTATTTTTTTTTTCTTTGATATAAGTTATAATATTAGTTTGAGGAGAAAGGACATCATGGCAGCAGTTGCGCACAAAAGTTTCGCTACGGCAATTAAGGGACTACTTCAATCGCGCGAAAACACCCGCTCGCTACTGTTAATCCTATGGGGCAGTTCTTTTAAAATATCTCGTTTGTACTTCAGTATTATTAAACGATCATTATAATTTTTAATTTAATTAATTTATTATTTTTATTTTCTTTACAGTTGTTCCAAAAGTGGAAATATCCTGATAAGAAAAACACCGCAAACAAAATTCTAAACGTAAAAAACGGTGATTGTAGGGATATCGACCTCAGCTATCCAATGCAAAAAAAAAATCCGTTCAAAAGTAAAAGTATTGAAATACAAACGAGATACTTTAAAAGAATTGTCCCATAGGATTAACATTAGCGACCGTGTATTTTCGCTTGAGTGAAGTAGCCTCTTAAGGGTTAATACAGTAGGACCTTGGAATATAGCAATTAATGGAGACAAGAAAAAACAACAACACATAACACAACCGAATGCGGGACGTAACTGAGGGCACTAAAGTTTCAAGAAGGATAAATATTTTAAACACATTTTAAAACACATTAACATAACTGGGACCAATTTCAAATGACGAGAATTGACTGAAGTTTGATCGGGAAAGCCTGTAATTCATTTAGACTATTACTTATTTTCACAATTATTTGTTTATGTTTTATAAAAATAAAAAGTATTTGTCAAATTGTAAAACAATTAAAAAAAAAATTTAATATTGTAAGACAAAATTAATCTTGCAAAAAATAGTTTTGCCAAGATTGTGAAGCTCAAGTCCCATATTTCTGAGTCGTCATTTTTAACACTTTTCAACACAGTTGAAAAGTGTTTTAAAATTGTATTTGTCTGTCCTTGCTCTAAGTAGCGTAAATATTCTCGGTTTTTCATGCAATTGATATACGTTATTGATGTTTACCATGGCATGTTCAGCATTGAAAATGAAGTGCTTAGCATGCATAGTTCATTTACGGGGAGCACTCAAAAATATTCCGTTACATTATGGTCTATGGGGAAAAACATTTGCGGTGTATTTTACTGATATTACACGACTTTAAATATAATGTAATTTCTATTCATTATTGAGGTGGACTAGAAGATTATTACTATAGAATATGGTATATGTAGCATGTAGCCCTTACAGTACGTTGTACAGCTGAACTCAAAAGCATTTCATTATATGAGAAATAAAAGAACAACGTTAAATAGCGCAAATTGTAAAAATGTGTATACAAAAGGGTGCATACAGCTGTTTCTGAGCTTCTAAGGTTCCACCATAGTGCAAAGTTTAAAATTAACTTTTAAAACCTAGAAATATGCGGGCGAGAGAGATGCAACTCACAGCTCGTGGCCAACGGCGAAATGGCGGTGAGTGTTGAAAAACAAAAGCAGAGCCAATTGTTCCCGCGCATACGGGGAGACCAATGATAAGCTCTCAGCTATTTTGGAGGGAGAAGGAAAGAGAGTAAATTAAAGAAATGGCAGCTAGACTTTAGAAAAATTTGGCGTACTGACCATATCCTTAACCAAGCTTTTAGAATTCTTCCGTATGTGATAAGCTTCCCAAAAATCAAGATCATAAATTGATGAGCATTTCTGAATTATTGAACCTTCGAAAAATTTAAAACTGTGATTGTTAGACCAACAATGGTTAGCAATAGCGGAGCGTTTAATGTCATCACTTTTAACATTAGTTATATCCTCCCCCAAGCGGACCTTAAAAAGTCGATTCTTTTGACCAATGTAGTACATTTTATCGCATTCGCAAGATATCTTGTAAATTCCCCAATGTGAAAATCTGTATATTGGTTGTTTGAGATTTGTGAATTGGATCTTGTTAAAAGGAGTATAAATGACTTTAAAATAAAATTTTTATCAAGATTTTAGATTTATGATGTCAACTTTCCGAAAATATGGAAGTATAATTAAATTTTCATATCATATATGAGAATAAGGAGCATAAAACTAATGTTAAAAATTGTGACATTAAACGCTCCGCTATTGCTAACAATTGTTGGTCTAACAATCCTAATTTTAAAATTAACAATCCTAATTTTAAAGCATTTTTCACCTCCTAATTTTCTCACCTTCTCAGTGCATAATTTTAAAGTTGAGTCTTGGACTGTTCTTCTTGGACCAAAACCCTCATATTTTTATTGTGGCCCTAGAGCCCTTTTTAAACATTTACCCAAACTTTTTTGTATTTCTTTATATTATTATTCTAACGAATAATTCATAACCTATGCTTAATTTTAACTAATTTAAGCTCTAAAACTCTAAGTACTAAGACATTGTAACGTATTTTCATGTTAGGACCCTGCTTTTAACTTTCAGTTGACCCTTCTCAGCCCCTTATTATAGCTCCCTTAAAAATCGTCCGATTCACTAGCTTTTTTTTTAACAACTTCTTAGGTTCTCCAGCTACTATATGAATGACAGAAAAAAATTTCAGACTTCAGCTACCACCAATTTTAAATATTAATTGCCTTCTTGGGCTTTTGGTGCAGCATCTTTAAAAATGATCCGAATTGCTTGTACTTTTCATTAACATAGTTCTAGCGTCCTCTGATTACTTTAAAAACTACTAAAATATATCTTTATACCAAACCACATACCATTTAAGTTCCTGACGCCTTGGGGACCGATAAAAGGCCCCTTGAAACATTTGAACTATAAATTGTTAATAAAGTGCCCCTCTTAATCCGATCTTCATTTTCGGAACCATTTTTCAATTTAGTTATTCTCTCTTTTCTGTATTCCAGTTAAAATCCTGGAGCACAATAGGTCCCGTGGGGCCGATCCGGGGCCCCTTGAACTTTTTGTTTGTTGTGCGTTTTTCACCCCCTAATTTTCTCGACTTCTCATTACATAATTTTAAAATTTAATCTTGAACTTTTTCCCTAAACCAACACCCTCATATTTGTATTGGGGCCCTAGGGCCCTTTTTTAAACATTTATCCCATTTTTTGCGCATTTCTTTAAAATATTATTCTAATGATTAATTCATACCCTATGCTTAATTTTGACTAATTGAAGATCTAAAACTCTAAGTACTAAAACATTTAAACATGTTTTCACATTAGGGCCCTGTTCTCAACTATCAGTTGGCCCCTTTTGAGCCCCCTATTATAGCTGCCTTAAAAATCGTCCAATTCACTAGCTTTTATTTTCTAACAACTTCTTGGGTTCTCCAGCTACTACATGAAAGACAAAAGAAAAAAAAAATTTCAGATCTTCAGCTTTCACCAATTTCGAATATTAATCGCCTTCTTTTGCCCTTGATGCTGCTTCTTTAAAAATGATCCGAATTGCTTGCAATTTTCTATAATATAGTTCTAGCGTCCTCGTTCCTTTCCCCTTGGGATCCGGTACAGGGCCCGTTGAAGCTTTTGCACAATAAATTGTTAATAAAGTGCCCCTCTTGATCCGATCTTCCTTTTTGGAACCATTTTTCCATTTAGTTATTCTCCCGTTTCTATATTCCAGTTTAAATCCTGGGGCACTCTAGGGTCCTGTAGGGCCCGATCCGGCCCCTTGAACTTCTTTTGTGCCATGCATTTTCATCCCCTAATTTTCTCACCTTCTCATTGCATAATCTTAAATTTGAATCCTGGACTCTTTTCCCTAGACTGTCATATTTTTATTGGGGCCCTAGGGCCTTTTTTTTAAGCATTTACCTCATTTTTGCGTATTTCTTTAAAATATTATTTTAATGATTCATTCATACCCTATGCTTAATTTTGACTAACTGAAGATCTAAAACGCTACGTACTAAAACTTTTAAACATGTTTTCATGTTTAACAGTTTTCATGTTACACACAGGCCCCTGCTGTCAACTATCAGTTGGACCCCCTTTGGGCCCCTGTTATAGCTCCCTTAAAAATAGCCCGACTCACAAACTTTTTTCTTCTAACAAAATTTTAGGTTCTTCAGCTACTACATGAACGACAAAAAAAAAAAATAAATAAATAAATAAATAAATAAAATAAAATAAAATAAAAAATTCTGACTTCATCTGCCACCAATTTTGAATATTAATCGCCTTTTTGGTACCTTTGTTGCAGCTTCTTTAAAAACTATCCTATTCTATTGCAATGTTCTTTAACACAGTTTTATCGTCTTCTAGCTACTTTAAAACCACAAAAAAATTTCTTATACCCAACTACATTCCAGTTAAGTCCTTGGCCCACAGGGCCCGGTATTTCTTTGTACCTCAGCTACCACCTTTTTCGAACATTAATATCCTTTTTCGGCAAAAACTTACGTTTAGTCACCTCAGCCGTAAATTAGAAATCGCGTTATTTTAAAGGTAACTTTAGATGAGGGATTTTTTCCGTTTATTAAATATCGTGTTAATGTTAAAAGTAATTTGTGAAATTTACAGGAGGGAGCCCCTTCCACCGCTTGGGGGCGCATTCTTTCCTCGGGATCTAAAAGCCTAATTTCAATGGGATTTGTTTCATTCAGCTTGGATGACAATTCGGCTACTTTCTGTATTACGAAATTTCATCTTAGACTTTAGTTACCCAAATTAATGGTGCATTCTTTTTTCGGGTTCTATGGACTATTACTATGAGGGTTGACTCACTCAACTTTGTTTTTGATTGTCTCCGGCACGTGTGGAACACATCCGATGCACGTTGCTTTAGGGGGCGGGGACCCAGGTCCCAAGTTTGTTCGGTAAGAGGTTTGTTGGGAACACACTAGACGCTGCGGAAGGCAATGGGCCCCCCGAAAGTAGGTTTATTTAAAAGATTTTCAAAAGATATAAAATCATACAAACTTGAGTTTTGTTTAATGTTATTATTTACAAACTCCTGGCAACTTCGGGCGGGTCTGCTAGTATTACAATAAAATTTTTAAAATCTTGAAAAAAGGAAGCAATTATTACTTATAATATTTCATGCATGCAATATTTTAAAGACTGAATTTTTTCTTTTATAAAGCATGGAATTAAAAAGCTGAATATTCGAAATCATGGAAATATTCAGAATTGTATACTCAGCTGAAAGATATTATTTCCACAAAAATATGTTCATTGTTTAACATCTTGCCCTTACTTCATAAAAAGCATCTGAAACAAGTAACGATATTTGAAAACGTAACTCGTGTTCCCGTGGCATAATGTTTAAAAGCGCTAAGCTAGAAGAGGAGAGTACCCTAGTTCAAAACCCGCTGGATGTAAGTGTTGTTTTCTTACTGTTATTTGAATTAAATAGAGATAATCTGACCTTGATAAACATGTCCGTAAAAATTAAAATCCATAAAGATATTAAAAATATTATCCATAAAGATATATTTTTTTTTTTTTTTTTATCTTTGAAATAAAATTTTTAAATACGGAAATATGAAAAAAAAATGGAAAAAATTTGAGAAAAAACGGAAAATTTTCTGGAATTTACGGAATTTTTTTCAGTTAAAATACGGAAATAGTACTGGCGTCTCGATTGCCAGTACAATTTTTTTTTTTACGGAATTTTTTGTTTTTTTACAGTGTAACTATATCAGTGTAGAAAATCCTAATCTAGTGTATGGCACAACGAAAAAATAGCAAATTACATGAAAGAATCGTACAATTCGATGCCAAATCGCAAGGTTTCTTTAATTAAAAAAAGAGCAGAATATTTGACTTGTGATTAGTTTCTATAAATATACAATTTTAAAAAACTTGTTTTTCAGCCATTTTTTCTTCACTATATTTCGACTGCATCGTCGTTATTTTGTACGTGAATCGTGTTTCTCGTAGTAAATATCTCTTAAAAAATTAGCTATCTGATTTGCACATTTCCGAACGTTCCTCAGAGAAGGGCAATCAGATTCAGGGACGTAGCTACAGCGGGGGGTGTGGGATGTGCGACACCCCCCCCCCCCCCACTTCGGTAAACTCATATACATTCGGTAATTTCACTTTCGTTCAAAAAATGCGTCATTCGGCTCTGATTTTTTTTCTTTTTTTTTTAAGAATTTTTAAAAAACATATTACAAAACAGAAAACAATGTCAAAACATACTTAAAATTATTAAATATTTTCTAATTAGAAACTTTCTTTCTCTTTGCATTATGTAATTTTTTTTTCACTCAGAGTCGATTGCAATTTCACTTTTTAGCTATTCCATGGGTGTAAGAAGGGGAGGGAGGGGGGAGGGTCCATGATACAGTATCCCTTAGAAGATTAAATATACCTTCTTCCTATTTCTATGCAGTATCCCTGTACAGAATATCTTCGCTTCATTCAAGAAAAGAATCTGGAGATAAAGGCCTTGAGGGTAAATGCGTACACTTCTTGACCAATGCAAATAAAATTAGATGGCCAGACTTCTTGTTCATTAAAATTCGTTTTGCTGGACTCTGAAAGCTATGGGGGGGTGGATATTTCGTGGTTTTTTCGGGGACAGGATGTCGCCAGATGTTTACTGTTGTATTGTCTGTTTTTCAAAGCAAAAAATAACAGAGAACCGGGAATTTTTTCTTATCAAAGAAAATTAAAACGGTGTAATAAAATTACATCAGCTACTAAGGATGTACCGAATAGTGATTTTGACTGAATACCGAATAATCGGCTAGCCGAGTAGTAACTATTCGGCCAAATATCAAATATTTGGCTGGTCGAATATTTTGAAATTTTATTAATTAAAAAAGTTTCATATTTCATGGCTTCTTCTGGTGAATTAAACCAAGTGAATATATTTTTTTTTATATTCTAAAACAAACAACTTAGCAAAAATAACTTTTCTACCAAATATTCGGCCTACAGGCGAACCGAATACCGAATATTCGGCCAGCCGAGTAGTAACTAATCAACCAAATACCAAGTACTCGGCTAGTCGAATACTTTTATATTTCAAAGATTAAAGGCATTAAAATGTTAAATTTTGAAATAATTTTACATAATATTTAATGTAGAAACTTACATATTGATAAACAAGAACTTTTTACAAGTAAACTTTATACATGAAAAAAATCTGCTTAGAGGTATTTAAGAAGAGAATTTAAAAATTTTATTAATAAAAAAAGTTTGATACTTCATAGCTTCTTCTGATGAATTAAACCAAGTGAATATATTTTTTTTATTTTAAAACAAACAACGCAGCAAAAATAACTTTTCTACTGTCTTTGATTTAGCAAGGAAGTTTTTAAACGCATCTTAGATCAGTGTTTCGAATGGGCGATTATTTTCAGAGATTATAAACATACACATTGTTCCTAAAAAAATTGTAACAAACTTTCAACAGAGATAATGTGGTCAAGACAAAAAAATTTTGAACAAGAAACAACACCTCACCCCATTTATTCGATCAAAATTACAATATATTCAGTCAAAAATTCTGGGTGTGCAACTACAAGCCGAAACTGAAATTTCGTTGAAAACTTTATCAGTAAATGAAGATATTTTAGCAAGATTTGTTTCATATTAATTTAGTTTGTATTAAATGTGATGATGTCATTGAAAATGCCTGAATTTTGGCCAGTGACACAGTATAAATATTATAAATTGCATTCTGAATAAAGGAATGTCTACCTCATAGTTGTTTAAATATGAAAAGTGGCAATTTCCAGTACTTCTCATCATGATATTATATTTCACAGAAATCAAAGCAAGTTTGTTAAAAATATAGCTATGATATTTTCGTTAGGGTTAACAAATGAAAATCCAAGTTTGACCTCGAATGAGATGAGGTACACTTTATTTATAACTGAAAAAGTGGATTGCGATTATGGTTTTCTGAGCAAAAATTGTCTTTCTTGATGTGTATTATCAACCCTGAAAGTTTTTCTGTTCTGATTAGAAGCGCCCTTTTTTGTGAAAAAGCAATAAACAGATTATTTACTAGAAAAGGTTCAGGAACTTGCATTTTTACATTGTTAATTTCTATGAAAATCCCCATTAATGGTTAATTTTCTTAAGTAATACTTTACAAAAAGCAACTAATGTAAAAACATTCTCTTTTACTTAAATATAATTCTGTTTCTAATTACTATGAATATCTTTATAAGTTGACAGTTAAAAGTAGAAATTGCGTTAGATTTTTAAAAATGTTTTAAAAGTTTTTTTTTTTAAGTATTCGGTTTGGCCGAATATCTTGATATTCGGCCTAACCGAATATTTGGTAACATGGCCGAATACAGAATAGATACCGAATGTTCGGTACATCCGTATTAGTTACTATACATAATGTTATATTGTATCTTCAAAAAATTAAAAGTTTCTTGAAAAAATTATTTTAAAAAAATGCGGGAAAAAATCCTTAAGAGTGTTTTCAATCAAAAGAGCAACTTTCTGAGACATTTCTGAATCCACATTTGTGCGGAAATTGGCAGGTGTTGTTATTCAGAAACTATGTAGTCGAAAGACATTTCCCATTTTTTGGTAAACGCAAAAGATTTTTCAGAAAATATTGTCAAAGTTGGCATTTTTAACCGAATTCCAGACACAGCAGCTCGAGAAAGGCAAAAAACTTGTCGTCATTTGACCACAATCGCTTATAACGCGATAAGTAATTTTATCAATAATACAATTAAATTTAAAAAATCAAAAAGTCCGACTGCGCAAAAAGAGAACTAATTAATTATTTCTCATCAATGTGAATTATATTACTTACCTATTTTTTTAATTTACCTGTATTGATGACTTTTAAGTTGTGTTTAACTGTCAGTTCCTTTCTATATAAACACTGTTTTCATGAGGTCTATAGATGTCTATGATGGTTAGAGTTGCTGTAAAGCTAGAGATCCTACCTACACAACTTGCAGGTTGTATAATATTTTAACGGAGCTTCTGACTGTAAAATAGTCAATAAAACATCGTCTTCATTTTGAAAGACCTATCCAATGATATGCCACTCAATAGGGTGCGTAACATATTTTTTCGCCTCTACCGACATTTTCAATTTTACGGCCGCCATTTTGAATTTATAAAAACAAAACCTAGCCCATAACCATCGGGCTGTTAAGACGAATTGATAGAGACTTCATTCATTAAAATCCATCCAGCTGTTGGGATGTTTCGAGGGTATAAAGAAATCCACATACCCAGATACGCGTGAAACACATAACCCTCCTTTTCAGTCGGGTAAAAAATGAAAAACTAGTGTCCATTGTATTCCGCTTCAACAGTCAGGCCTGCCAATATGCTTAAAAATGAGACAGAAAATGTGACAGAAAATTTTCGGTCGTTCAGTAGGAAGCTCGAGAACCGCTTTAAAGAAAAATAATAATAAGATAGAGAACTATAAAATATTGGATTTTTTCTTTTGTAACCTAATATAAACCGACGATATGTTTTAAGATCTGGATCTGTTCTTGTCACGGGTTAGTGGAGGATATACGGAGATATACGTTGTATACCCTCTCTCTGGATTTTTTTAAGAAGCTCCGCATACCCCCAGCTTCTCAAATAAAGCATTAGCGTATACTGCATCCATGAATGTTCATGACTTTAGCATATACTCTTTGTTTTTTTACGACTGCAACACTGGTTCTTGTCATTCAGTTCGAAAAGATATTTATTTTATTTATGTTTTTGAACTTGTTTTAAAATCATCAGTTGTATTGATATACAGGGTGTCCGGTCTCAACGGTGTCCAATGGCTAATTGCTAAACCGTTAGTCATAGACATATAGCTCCAATTGCAAAAATGTTTTAAATGAGGTAAAGAAGTATTTTTAAAGCGATTTGGCTAAAGAAAAACATTTATTAAAAAATTACGAAATTTAAATTTTTATACGGTCCCCAGGTCCTATAAGTGATATTTAGGAAAATTATCCTATTGTACTGACAAGTAATACAAAAAAAGTCCCATTCCTCTGCGATTAAAACTGACCGAGTAATAGATGTTTAAAGTTGGAGTATCTTTTTTGCCGCAAAATAGGGGTCAGTCACAAATTTACTAGAAATAAAAATAATCGTCAGATATAAAATTTAACATTAAACATTGAAAGTAAATTAACATTACAATTATATTTTGAGATTTTTGTTCATTCTGACATATTAAAACAAAATATACAACTTGTACTAAAAATATAAGTAAAAAAAAAAAAAAAAAAAAAAAAAAAAAAAAAAAAAACAGAAATTTTGTTAAATGATTATAAAAGCAACAGTCACAACTCTGTAGAAAATGATACGTAGTTAGATTACCTAATCTAAAACTTTTTTTTATGCGTATATTTTTATACATAACTTTTGAATGGCTGCTCTGAATATGTTAAGGAAATTAAAATGTCCCTTTTTGAAAATGATCCTCATATCACTTTTATTTTCTTTTACATTAAACATCAATTATTTGAATTATATGATTCTACCTGTGCGATTACTTCGATGATTTAAATAAACATAACAAAATTGTTACAATACTTTAATATTTTGTTCAAATAGAGCACATATTTATCCATTAAAGTTCGGACATCATGTAACCGCCCACGTTCTCTCTTTTTAATTAACTTTTCTTTTTTTAAGATCTTGTTCCATTTGTCATTTTATTGCAATGATAAAAAAATAATAATTATTATTATTTTTACATTACCCCTTCTGAAAATTCCACTGTCTCTCCCCTCAGCAAATATTCATTAGAGCAGTGAGCAGTTATTTATTTTTATTTTTTTTAATTAAAAATTAGGGTAAAAATACTGTTAAATCAAAACATATGTTAAATTATTAAATTTTAACATTTAAAAATTTATATATTTTTTCTTTTGCCGTACTTCTCGCTAAGCAAGTTTCAAAAGCATATAAATCACTTTTGCCATCAAACACTTGCCTCTGCACTTGCTAAGCACGAATACCGCCAAGATGAGTCACTTTGACGCCGAAACCTCTGGCCAATCAGATTACAAATTGGTAAAACGTGGTTGGGAAAAAATATGCATTTTAAACCTTAGAAAGTATTTGTATTTTGGCACATCTATTGTACAAATAAAGTTGTTTACCTCATTTTCCTTGTCCAATAGGAAAAAATTCACTCCATTTAATATTTATTTTTTGTTTAGCAAGTATAAATTGCATTTTGATTTTGGTCTCTAAAATATTTTTTTTCAAACAAGTTTTTATAAAGAACTAAATAGTTGAATTTGAAAAAAGCATAATATCATCAAAATGCATTATAAGCAATCCCTGCATATACATCGCAATGTATCTGACATATTTTGTGCGGCACTGTATAAAAAAATATAAACGCAACCCACTTTCATTTGGAAAAATTACATTGTGAATCTTAGTGCCTTACATAAATGTTACTCATTTTAATTTTAAAATTTCTGTTTGTAGGTAATAATGTATACGAAATTTTTGGAGTGGTCCTGTAAAATAAGTATAAATATACGTACCTATAATCATATTAATATTACATTGTCATTGGATTTACTTAATTATGCAAAATTTAATCTTGATCGGATATTTGGAAGTGAGTTAAAATTGGAATACAAATTTTGAATTAGGAAGACATAGATACGAACGTCGAAGTTAAAAGCTTATAAAAATAATACAACTTTTTAAAATAAATTCATCAAAAGAAGCACACTCATTTCCTTACAAAAAGGAAAAAAAAAAAAAAAAAAAAGGTCAAAATACAATTGGAGACGTCAGTTTCGAAACTCGCCTTATCCGAAATTTAAAAAATCGTGTTTCTCTATCAATGTATTCTATTGGTATAAATGTACCAATCAAGCACTACAATCTCTATATTTTCAATGAATACCAATGGACGCATTTAAAGGTTTTACGCGATTTCCCAAAATTTGATTTTCTCGATAAGGTGAGTTTTGAAACTCACTTCTTCAATTATTTTAACCAATCTGAAAGTTAATTACTAAAAATTAACACTACCGTAATGTTTATACGGAGGCAGCACCTTCAGTTAAATCGCATTAAAAATACTTCTTTACATTATTTAAAACCTTTTTGTAATTGGAACTATATGTCTTTGACTAACGGTTTAGGAATTAGCCATTGAACATCGTTTGGAGTGGACGCCCTTTATAATACTTTAAGCACTTCGTGTACGACCCCTGAAAGTCTGGTCCAACTCATCTGTTTTCAGTTACAGAAAAGTGGTTTAAGTCATAAAATTGAAAATGTCGTAACTCGGTCAATTTTAGTGCTAGATGAATGGGACTTTTTTTGCCGTACTTGTTAGAGAAATAGGAAAAGTTTACTAAATATCACTTATAGGACCGGAGGACCGTATAAAAACTTAAATTTCGTAATTTTTAAATGAATGTTTTTCTTGACCTAAATCGCTTTAAAAATAATTCTTTACCTCATTTAAAACATTTTTGTAATTGGAACTATATGTCTATGACTAATGGTTTAGGAATTAGCCATTGGACACCGTTGAGACCGGACACCCTGTATAAAGACAAATGCATTGATGATAAGCATTAATCTTTCTTCTAATTGGCGTTTTGAGACATACATTTACTTTCTGCTGCAAAAACTGAAAGCAATTTTTTTCTTTGTTTTTTTTTAAATGAAGGGATCTCAAAGTTAATTTAAATGAATTAAAAAAATCCTTTGACTTGAATCAGGCTAATTCATGTAATAGAATCAACGCTACAGCTGAAACAAAAAATGCAAGCAAAGTAATTTTGCATAAAATAAAATAATTTTCCACACTGTCCACCCTCTCTCCCCTTCCTCTTCTCCATCGAAACAAGTAATATAAAAATTTTGTTTTTAAAGTCAATTCCTACTTAGGCTATCAAAGAAAAACTTAATATAATCAAGCTAATATTAGTTTTTGTTGCATTAAAATATCTCAATTTGTTGATTTTCTATAAGCAAGTAGGTTTACAATGGAACTCTATGGGAATTTGGCGAAATATTACAGATATCGCCAAGTTGGCGTCACTTTTGGCGACTCATTTTGGCCACCAAATTTGGCGATATATCGCCAAGTTGGCGACAAACTTGGCGGTATTTGGCGACAGAACAGGGCCCTCCTATGGTAACCCCTTATTGAAAATACTTTCATTGAACTTCAATAACCAATGACCGCCATTTTGTTTCCCATGCAAAACTAAAATTAATTAATTAAAATTTAATTAATTAATTAATATTTGAAAAAACTGTATTAACATCAATTGTCATCCAGTACAAGTTTAAAAAAATTTATTTCAACTTGATAAGATGAATAATGAGTATTTTATTAACGATTGAAAATTTGAACAAGATAAATATATAAATATATAAATAAATATAGGGAGAGTGTGAGCTAATAGTAGGAATTGAAAAAAATCTTTTTGTGTTCAACACTCTTTTTTTTATTATTGCAAATTAAAATAACAATATTTAATTTTTTTTATACTTATGCTCAATTATTAAAGGTACACATATATTAAGACAGACTTTAAATACAATTAAATACAATAAACCCAACTGGAGTGAAAAATTAGCCGGGGCCAGGAATCGAATCTGGGTCGACAGCATAACGTGCTGTTGCTCTACCGTTAAGCTACCCCTGGCCGATGTCCTAGCCCAGCACGTTATGCTGTCGACCCAGGTTCGATTCCTGGCCCTGGCTAATTTTTCACTCCAGTTGGGTTTATTGTATTAAATTGTATTTAAAGTCTGTCGTAATATATGTGAACCTTTAATAATTAAAAATGGAATTCAGGCATTAATTTATGTGCTTTAATATATACAGGGTGTCCGAAAACTCTGGAAACGGCCGAATAACTCGAGAAATACAAAGCAGATTGAAAAACGAAAATATACGTATTAAATATTTTTTTTTAAAGCTACTCAGTGATACCAAATTTGACCCTCGCAACCGACCCCCCGGTGGTCAGAGGGGGTCCAACTTTGAAATCTTGAATGATAACCCCCCATTTTTTTTGCTGCAGATTCGGATTCGGATTCGACGGACAAAAATACGTAACTTTTGTATTTAACATTTTTTTTTCTAATATTCGTTGATCACGGTGTAATCGAGCAAATAAAACAGATACATATTTTGGTTTTCCCAACCAGGTTTTGACATCTCGAAATCTGATTGGACAGAACTTTCATCGTCAAAGTAGTCGTCTTTTGCGGGAATAGTGTTTCTCGAAAACCATCAGTGGTGGTTGTTCGATGACTCTTTATATGCCTTTTCCATAAACATTAATAGAAATATATTAAATTAGTACTATATTTGCATATTTTTTTATCCAGTCAATCATTTCAAAATAATAACCTGCGTATTTTGATTTTTTTAACGTGCAAATATACACCTTCCCTCCCGGACAGAAAAAGGATAATCTTAATTATTTGGGGGTGGAGTGTGCAGATATTCTGCGTTTTGATGGCTTTTTTTTTTTTTTTTTTTTTTTTTTTTTTTTTTTTTTTTTTTAATATCATCTAATTCAGGAGGCTGATGCTGGTGTACAGTTTTTTTTTTAATTATTACTATAGAACAAAATATAGGACAAAGTATTTTTTAAAAAAAGATATAAAAACTTTTTATACTGTCTGAGCAAAGGATGGGGAAGTAGCGTAAATTTCAGTGGGTGTGGAGTTATATATTTTGATGATTGATTAGTTACTGTATCTCCAAAATATCAAGTCGGACAGACACTTCTTTAGTAATTCTTATAAACGTTTTAACGTTTTATTGCAATTAAAAATATTTTTCAATTTAAAATTTTATCATAATTTTAAAATTAATAATTTTAAACAATTGAAAATTTTTGATCTTTTAAACTTTTTCATTTAAAAAATAACTAAACTCTTTAAGCTCTCTTGATTAATTCTGGGGAAGACGACGTTTTAATTTTCATAGGGGAAGGATGATGTAGAAAATTGTTTAATTATTTATAAATTATTACAATAAAATATCAAATGTGACAAAATACAGGGTGTCCGAAATGTTTGGAAACGGTCGAATAACTCAAGAAATTCATATAAGTTTGAAAAACAAAAAAAATACATGTTAAATATTTTTTAAAAAGCTATTCCGTGATACACGTTGACATCCGTTGACATACCGTTGACACCCCACCCCGACCACCTGGGGGTCAGAGGCGTTCCAACTTTGAAATTGTAAACGATAATCCCCATTTTTTATTTCAGATTCGGATTCTACGGGGGAAAATGTGCAACTTTTGCTTTTAACATTTTTCTTTCGAATCTTTGTAGATGACGATGTAATGCAGCAAAATGTGTCAGATACATATTTTGTTTTCTCAACCATGTTTTGTAATCACGAAATGTGTGTGCCAAAGCTTTCGTTGCCAAAGTGGGTCGCCTTAGCTGGAATTGTGTTTGTCGAAAACTGTCAATGGAGGTTGTTTCGATGGCAAAAGTGCTTTATATGCTTTTGCCATGCAAATTAACAGAAATATATTGAATTAGATTTCCATTTGTGTTTTTATTTTATCCATTCAGTCCATTCTAATCAATTAACCTGCGTTTTTTTTCTTTTTCTTTTTTATATATATATATATTTTGATGTGTAAACATGCTCGTCATCTTCCGGAAAGAAAAAAAAGATAATCTTCGTTATTTGGAAGAGATAGGCGTGGATATTTGGCATTTCGATGGCTTCTGCTCTTTTTTTCCCTTTTATACTCTAAATCGTGGTCAGGAGGTGGGTGTATGGGATTTTTTTACTATTACTATAGAGTAACATATAGGACAAAATAAAAGGAAGTACATATATTTTTTGTGTGTGTGTGTGCGGGCGGAGCAAAGAACGGGGAAGTTGTGTAAAATTCAGGTGGCGGTCGGATTGGAGATTTAGATGATTGATTAGTTGCTGCAACCAGAAAATAACAAGAAGGGCTAAAATATTTTCCATAATTCTAATAAATGTTATTTTTGTAAATTAATATATTTTTTCAATTTAACATGTTTTTTTCATAAATTTAAACAATAGAAAAATTTTGGTATTTGAAAATTTTTAATTAAAAAAATAATTTAACTCTTTAACACTGTCGGGATTTGTGAGGCACATATATTCATCATCAAAAGGTGCATGTGGAATTTGTTTTGGGCACCATTAATAAATGAATAAAATCATTTAATTTTTTAATTAAAGGATTTTTTGGTATTTCACAAGTAAAGGCGACAGTTGAAAAAACACATTGTATTCCAAATAAAATTTGTGTACGCGATGCGGTCTTGAAAGGGTTAAAGTGTAATGATTATTTGCTGGGGTAAACGACGTGTTAATTTTCATAATAGAAGGATAATGTAGAAAATTGTTTGTTTATTATTACAATAAAATAACTTATGTGACAAAAAATATAATCTAAAACATAATTGGCAGAACAAATTAAAAACAGATCAGTTTATTTTCTTCATTTTTTAAGCCCTAGAAGGGGCATTTATTAATATATTTCATTCAATTAGTTCTACGTTCTTAAATTTTTATAACAAATAAGTTAAACCAATTGAACAATTTAAAAAAAGTCAAACAATATGATACATAAAACCCATTAAAAACTTAGGTTCCGTCAAAAAGAAATCTAAATAAATTTTAAACTTTTTTCCTTTTTAAGTTGCAAATATTTGTATTGCAGATTTTGTATTATGCTTATGATGAGTGTGTACACAATGATAAGGCACATGTAAAATACAAAAAAACACATTTAAAAGTCTAAGATTTATTTCGATTTAATTTGAAGGGAAATTTTAGGGATTTTTAGGGCATTTACATTATCATATTGTTTAAATTTTGTTTTTATTTTTTAATGTTCATTTGGTTTAACGCTTACCGGCGCGGAGTAATTCTGTTTATAAACTGATGAAATGATAGACTGACATCAGCATTTATAAACGAGTTTATTGGAGAGTACAAACTTTCTTATTCATCAAGTATGTTATAAATGGAAAATTTTAATTAAATATTTTGGGTGCCAGTAAAATAAAAATTATGAGTCCTTTTTTAAGGACACTGTCCGCAAAAGCTCTAACTTATTTGTTACAAAACTTTAACATTAAACATCGAAGTAACTGAATGAAATATATGAATAAATGTCCCTTCTCGGGCTTAAAAAATGTAGGAAAAAACTGATTTGTTTTTAATTTGTTCTGCAAATAACGTTTTTGTTTATATATTTTTTCACATTTGTTATATTATTCTAATAATTAATAAATAATTAAACACTTTTCTACATTATCCTTCCCATATGAAAATTAAAACGTCCTCTTCTCCAGGTATTAATCAACAGTGCTTAAAGAGTTAAATTATATTTTAAATTCAAAAGTTTAAAAGATCAGAAATTTTCAATTGTTTAAAATTATTGGGTCATTCGGAGATTCGTGTCCGTTTGGAAAATCAATTCGAACCGGATAATTCTATCATTTAATAATTAGACATTCATTCTTATATCTAATGTCTAATAATTACCGGGCAGGATTTTCCGGTGCGGATTGATTTTCCTAAACGGACACGACTTCCCGAACAACCCAATAATAAATTTAAAATTAGGAAAAAAATGTTAAAATGGAAAAAAAAAATATTAATTTACAAAAAAGTATTACATTTATTAGAATTTTTGAATGTTTTCTGCCCTACTTGCTAGTCAGTAGTCGCAGTAACTAATCAATCATCAAAACCTATAATCCCACCCTCCTCCACCTAAAATTTACACTACTTCCCATCCTTTAATCAGCCAGCACAAAAAGATTTTATATGTTTGTTTGTTTTTTTGCTCCTTTATGTTATTCTATAGTAATAATTAAAATAAAAACTTATACACTCCCATCCGGCCCCGAATTAAGTGATTTTTTTGACAGCAGAAGACATCAAAACACAGAATAACAACACACTCCGCCCCCAAATAATGAATACTATGATTTTTCTGTTCGGGAGGGAAGGTGCTTATTTACTCGTTAAAATATCAAAATACGCAGTTTAATATTTAAAAATGATAGACTTGATAAAAAGACATGCAAATAGAAAACTAATTTAATATATTTCTATTAATATTTATGGAAAAAGCATATAAAGCGCCATGGAAACAATCTCCACTGATTATTTTTGAGAAACACTATTTCCGCAAAAGACAGCAACTTTGACGTTAAAAGTTCTGACCAATCAGATTTCGAGATGTCAAAACCTGGTTGGGAAAACCAAAATATGTATCTGTTTTATTTGCTCAATTACACCGTGATCAACGAGGATTAGAAAAAAAATGTTAAATACAAAAGTTACATATTTTTGTCCGTAGAACCCGAATCTGCAATAAAAAATGGGGGTTATCATTCAAAATTTCAAAGTTGGACCACCTCTGACCCCCGGGGGGTCGGTTGCGGGGATCAAATTTGGTATCACTGAGTAGCTTTTTTAAAAATATTTAACACGTATATTTTCGTTTTTCAATCTACTTTGTATTTCTCGAGTTATTCGACCGTTTCCAGACTTTTCGGACACCCTGTATATTGTGGATCGATGGAAAAAGAAATTTATTCATCGTTGTCACGTCATCCAGTGCTATCTGATAGATGGACGGTGACGTTCCCTAACTTGGTTTATTAGTGAGAAATTGCCAGGCTAGGACATCGGCCAGGGGTAGCTTAACGGTAGAGCAACATCAGCACGTTATGCTGTCGACCCAGATTCGATTCCTGGCCCCGGCTAATTTTTCACTCCAGTTGGGTTTATTGTATTTAATTGTATTTAAAGTCTGTCTTAATATATGTGTACCTTTAATAATTAAAAATGGAATTCAGGCGTTAATTTATGTGCTTTAATATTTATGCTCAATTGCTCAACATGATATTTGACTATTTCAATTCTGATAATTTTCTATGTTATGAGTTCCAGCTTAAAAATTCAATAGAAAAAATATCCTACAAATAAAGTGCAGCTTTGATTAGCCACATTTTGTGGTTTTTAAAAACTATTTAAAGCTGTTTTGAAATCGTAGCTTGCATCTCTTTTTACACTTTCGTGAAGAAATTTTCATTTTTAAATGCACGAAATTTACAGATATTCTTTCTTATTCGTAAACGAATAGCGTTTCTCTTTTTTGCTATAAAAGTAACTGGTCTTTCAGAAAATGGTACCAAAGTTGACGTTTGGAACAAATTTTTTTTAAACGTGACAATCGGCAAAAGATCATTATGAGGTAGCAATTGATTATAACTTAATGTGTAATACATCTATCAGAAAATGTAAAAGTGCTATTTGATTTCAAAGCACTTCATGTCTCATGCCTACTGATTACATGCTTCTGGATAAAAAAAAATGTCTACTTAAATGAGTCAGTAATAAATAATTTTGGCAAAACATAAATTAGGCTTGACCAGGCCTAATTAATGTTTTCTGTACCGAGCCGGGACTGGTTTCATTCCTCCAAGTCTTCACGGGCCAAAATTTTCAGTCCCGGTTTTCATCCAACCCGTATGAAAATCATTGTCTCAGCGTGGCCTGGAAGCAAAATACAGCTAAATTAAAATATAGTAATACGTGTGAAAAAATAACCTGCCTATGACGGAATCCTGTTTTAAACTGAAAAATGTGTTGATCCATGCAAAATTAATATAATAATATGTGAGAAAAGAATATATAACACATTTACACCTATTAAAAAGGGAACTTGTCTATAATGCATTTTTTTTTTTTTTTTTTTTTTTTTTAACTTTACTATGTGATTCCGTCTCAGAAGATTTTACTGTATAGCATTTTTTAGATTTTTAAGTCTCCAATACATGGAATATGGATTAACAAAATTAATGATATTCGAAACATTTGCATGTAACAAATAGAGATTTATTTAAAAAAAATAAATATCGCAGCCTACGGCATTTCTATAAAAATGAAGATTACAAAAGAAAAAAAAAAGAAAGAAAGAAAGAGAAAAGCTAAGATTAAGTATTTTTGATCAGAATTCCTCGTACAGACAAATTTTTAACCAAATCGACGTAAAAATCAATGTTTTGTAAAAATTCACTTGGGCCGTGCCAGGCTCGGGTCGAGATTTTCATTTTTTTCCGGGCCAGGGTGGTTTCAGGCTGAACTTTTAGCTACTATAACGCCGGGCCAGGCCAATAATTTTTTTCGATAGGCCTGGCCGAGTTCAGGCCTACTTTTTATAATGGGCTGGGTTGAATTTTTTTCTATGTGTCGGCCTGGCCCGGGCCGGAAAATCTCTATCCGTACAAACTTCTAACTTAAAATTTAAAAAGTATTGCAAATTTCAAACTTTGAGTTATAAATAAAAGAAAAAAAGAATTATTTTTAAAATATTTTCTATTGAATTTATTTTTATTGTAATAATAAATAATCAATCTAAATCTGTCTTTTTACACCTCACCCCAAATTACTGCTTTTACCTTTGCCCCCTCCCTCCTCACTGGAGTATCGAGCACGAAAAGCTTAAACCTTAACTGATGAGGTGATTTTTTTTTTTTTCTTTAATAACGTGGTGAGGTGGTGCGTATGCAACCCCAAAATTTGATTTCTTGTCTTGTGCACTCCACAAAATGTAGCGAATTAAAATAAGAAAATCTGCTGTGAATTTTGCATTATTTACTTGAATAAAAACAACTGAAAAAGTATTGTAAGTGTACATACATATAAATACACGTATCTAAATACCACAAAAAAAATTTCTTCATAACTGAAATTTCTCTGGGGTGGAAAACACCTCACCTGATCAGTTAAGGGTTAAAGTCTTTAAAATTACTTTTTTCCTCTGCTTTATTCGTAATTGTGCAATACGATAAATAAGTCCGCAGTTATCTACTTCACTTCCTCCATTCATAATTTCTACTACCGTCGCTCCCCACAGTTTGTAAAATTTTAAATGGTTGAAATTATTTAGTTTTTTGTTAAAATTTTTGGGTCTGTTTATTTATATATTGCTGAAATAATAAATAAATGTCTAATCCCCCCCCCCCCCCCATCACCCAAAAACAAATAATGCGAAAAAATACAAATAAATACAAAATACAAATAAATACAAAAAAAAAATACAAAATTTACTATGAACATTCGGTAAATGCGATCTCCCCCCCCCCCTCCCCCAAACGAAATGCTCTAGCTACGTCACTGATCAGATTGCTTGATCGGTGTATAAACTCAATATATCTGAATACAATTTACATGTAATTTACTATTGCTGCTATATACATTTTATTAATTTTTCCGTTTGGAGATTTTTACTTGTAAAAATGTAAAGTCACTTTCCAGTTCAAAGTTCACGTGTTTTTGTTAAAAGCAATCATTGTCATAATCAATCTACAAATTTTTAGCTGTGAGATTTTTATAGTAGGGTCTACATTTTTCTTTTTTTGCAATATTTGAACACCAATATTAATATGTGAAAAAATTCTAATGGAAATGTGGATAATATTTTTTTTTCTATTATTATCGATGTTATAAATATTTAATGCATTTAAAAATAAACATGTTCAATTATCAGTTCAAATAAAACAAGCCACATAAATTATCGCATTTGTGTTTACATAATGCTTTTTTTTTTTTTTTTTTTTTAAAGAAATAGGCGTAAAAAGTAAAATGAGAGAAATACTCTGAGAATTTTCGTCAGCTATATGTGATCACATAATGCTTTCAATAGGTTATTTGGATTTCGACAAAAAATTGAGAAATATCGAAGTAATAATAGAATTTAGTGAACTTTTACTTATTTAAATTATGGGCATTTACACTGTAATTCTTCCTCTTTTGAGTTAATGTTGATTTAAACAGTTTTAACGTAACAAGGGACAATTTTGTTTCATAGTTTTGATTTATCTTTAAAAATATTTTTTTAAAGAGTGTTGGAAATACTGCTGTTATCGATTTAACATAAATAGTAGGTAGCATACGTTAGCAGTACCGATAATATATTTTTGAATAAAATGTCCAGTGAGAGAAAATACACATTGAGAAAACCTTAATTTTAAGGTTTTTTAATAAGGAGATATAATACATGTTAGTAAATTCAAAAATGTTATTTCTTGAGTTTTAACACTTTTCAATAAAAAAAAAAATTCCAGTGAGAGAAAATTCACATTGAGAAAATCTTAATTTTAAAGTTATTTTAAAAAGGAAGAATAATATACATTAGTAATTAAAATAATAAAACTTTGTAAAAAATCACCATAAAGTAAAACAATACACAGGACGTCTTTCGAGCTAAAAACATAACAGCTCGTCATCAGTTACAACAAACACGTGTCCGCAAGCGAACAAGGTCAAAAATGAACTGAAGGTAAAGAATGTTGCAAAGAATCCGACAGATGGCGCTAGCTGAAAGAGGCACATGTAGAAGAGAAAGGTGTTGCCAAAAAGATAGAAGAGAAATTGATAGGGAAAAAATGGAAATAAAAGAATTAAAATAAAATAAAAATATAAATAATAATAATAATAATAAAGAAAGAAATATAAAAGAAAAAAACAAGAAAAAAACAAAAGATCTTTTTTTTTTTAACAAAATAAAAAGAAAAGAAACAAGAGAAAAGGGAAAAGAATTACAAAAGTAATTTCCACGCTGGAGATAGGAAAGGAGATGATGGGAGATCATTGACAAGTCATTGTCAATAATCATTGACATTTTTTTTGCTTTTTTTTCTTGTTTTATTCTTTTATATTTCTTTATTTATTATTATTATTTATATTTATATTTTATTTTAATTCTTTTATTTCCATTTTTCCCTATCAATTTCTCTTCTATCTTTTTGGCAACACCTTTCTCTTCTACATGTGCCTCTTTCAGCTAGCGCCATCTGTCGGATTCTTTGCAACATTCTTTACCTTCAGTTCATTTTTGACCTTGTTCGCTTGCGGACACATGTTTGTTGTAGCTGATGACGAGCTATTATGTTTTTAGCTCGAAACGCGTCCTGTGTATTGTTTTACTTTATGGTGATTTTTTACAAAGTTTTATTAATTAATTCAAATCGCCAGTTTTCGGTGCTGTTTCGCTATACATTAGTAAATTGGATAATTTTATTTCCTAATCTTTTATCACGTTCAATATAGTTGAAAAGTGTTTACGCCAACTGTCATCTCTGTTCTTGATTGTCTCTTTGTTCGTGTTCTAAATCTAGTAAACATACTCAGATTGTCATGTAATTTTTTATCTGTTATTGGGATTTACTTTAGAACCTTCACCATTGAAAATGATGCATGTTTTGTTTACACATTCTGTTATTTTAAGGTTTATGGGGGAGAAATTGTTTGTGGTAAAATTTAATGATGTTATGGTTTTTCAAACAGTTAATTAGAATAATTTAGCACTATCTCCAGATTGTGTCCGTTGCATTATTCTTCTAAAAAATAAAAATCACGTTAATACATTTTGTAAGGTACAACGATTGACTACTTAGATAGCTACACTGGATGCGTCCAGAAATGGTCTTGGAAATAGTATAATTTGGACATGCACATATGATTTTTTTTCAACCGCCAACCTTTTGTCATACCAGCATTGACCACTGCTAAGGCCGATTTTTGCTGACAATCTATTATGGAAATATCACATCGGCGGTCAGATTTACTCCTATGAAAGGATGACAAGTTTACTTCCTAGTCTTCCAGGGATTCGAACTTGGATCTTTAGCGTGGTGGTTATCTCGAACACGCTGCCGGGCGATTTATGTACATATGAAATAACCGAGGAATTGCGATTATTAAATAGCGCACTTTATATGTCAGAAAATCAGAATCAAACCTTCCCGTCTATCTCACCGCTTACAAAACACTGGAAAAAACAGATCCTTCAATGACTGCAAGATTCATTAAGGATTCTCTGCATAATCTGTTTCTGAAATTGTGACTGTGTTAGCATTTGCTAGTGATGCAATTCCATATGTAGTTTATGTTTCTGAAAATGTGACTTTGTTAGCATTTGCTAGTGATGCAATTCCACATATAGTTTAAACTTTTATGTTTTTGAAAGTGTTTTATCCCAATTTAGTCCGTGAGTATTTTTTATGGTTTTCACTAAATAGTAGAATAAATTACAGTAATTTTAAAATCAATAAATATATTTTGTACAGGTAAATATATTTACTTATTTCGTTTAAAGATTTCTTCGACTTGTCCCAAATTTTTTAGACCGTTCTCCAGGCCCCCACCTACTGGGCTTTAGCTCAGCTGAACGAGTTGATACCTAGTAGTGGGGCGAAGATGTACTTGATAAACCTCCAGGCTGTCGTGGCTGCAGTTTCTCTTGTTGCGTTCTTTGCATTTCCTAAGTTGACCGGTTGGTAATAGATGTTTAGCCGAACCGATTTTCCAAATTTCATTTAAAATTGACAAGAGGATGTAATTAAATCTCCTACTGATACTAAAACCAGCATTAATGATATAGACTACTGACCTACGGGGGTGGGGGAGAGACTGGAAGATATATGAAATGTGATTAACGTATTTGTCAATATAGATGCTTCCACAATTTTTACTGTGATCATTTTATACAACATCAAAGTCACAAAATGCTTACCTATGGTTGAAATTAACTTATAATTATCTGAGATGCTTGCACAACATGATACAATTTAATAAGGTTAAAGATTATATGTTATTAGCGTCGAAAGAAAAAATACAAAACAATCGCCAAAAAAGGTTAAATAAAAAATTTGAATTTTTCAAACTGAAGCAGATAAATTCAGGATGTCCTTCAGTAACATGTGAACGGTGACAACTATTAAATTTTTCCTCAAAGAAGACTAATGTATGGAATAGAGATTTCATATTTTTTTTCTTTTTTTCTTTCTTTTTTTTTTTTTTTTTTTTTTTTTTTTACTAAGATATCTTGTTTTAGTTCTAAATCTCACTAGTAGATGACGTTGCGCTATATAAAAGTGTTAGGACTCTCGAAATATCGTATAAAAATTGAAAAAAAAAATGTACTCAGCTTTTAACTTTCATTCTATTTAGCTGCCCCAACGCTCCCTCATCCCCCAAAATGACTCAAGAGGTTTTAGGACTCTTAAAATTGAAAAAAAAAAAGATCATTTTCAACATTTAATATCTTAAAATATATATGATTTTAAAACACCATTTTTATTGGAGATGAAAGATATATGTATGTTCTTTAATTTCATGTATTTAAAAAATACCAAGATGCAGAATTAGAATTTATAGGGAGCTTCAAAGTCAGACATTTGACGAGCAGAAAATTGGTATAACAGTTTACGCGCAAGATTACAAAATAAATTTTGCAACTGGAATGAAAATTTTGTTGCCTACTGATACTTCAGATTGTAATAATTACCCTGAACCGAAATAAATTTGTATTTAAAGCATTTATATATTTTCAATGCAAAGTTGTATTTAGCTAATACATAATTTTGAAAATTTTAACAGTATAATCATCTAAAAAATATTTTTCTGAACAATAAAAAGGAAATTTTAGGTTCAGTTTATACAGACTAACATGAAACATATGTTTCGAAAATTTCATGAAAAAATATTCATAAATTTCTGAGATATATTGTGCGTTATGCCCAAAAACGTCATTTGGAGAAAAATGACTTCAAAATTTCGAAACACCGCTTCAGCTGTACAGTCTTTCAATACAGTATAGGAAGCCTGCTATATTAATCATTTTGTCAACAAAGAAAATCTTCAAATGTGTAACATACAGTTTCAATTTCAGTTTTAGTTTCAGCTTCATCTAGTCCAGACGGAGCAACCAGATTAATCGGATATGGCTAAAAAAAAGCCTCGTTTTTTTTAAGCCTCTTTACAATTTTTTACTAGTCGGTTTTACGATTCTGTGTTAATTAAGTATTTGTGAATGATTTCTGGTGTTCAATACCTCCAAACATACAGCTATGAAACTATAGTGCGGAAATTTCTGAACTCGTGCTAATACAGTTATGCAAAACACCACTGATTGTTCTAAAAAATTGCAGTAAACTGTCCCGTCTTTCAACCGTTTTTATAGATAATGGTTACTTAACCGTAACTTTAGTCGTTTCTGACCATGATATGGTCAATAATATGGTCATAATACCGTCAAGTATATAGTCAAGTAACCGTTACTTAACCCCTTTTTGCCGGGATTTTTGTTTTCTCAAATTTGTTGGTAAAATCACTTTAAAATTGCAAAATGAACTGAAAAAATACTTAAAAAATTACTGTAAAATATTTTTGTATTTATTTGATAAAAACGTAATCGTACTAAATATGGGAATATCTATACGTGGAAAAATGTATAATTACATGCTTTGTCTAAATTTATATAAATTAAGTTTTTAAATTGTATATTATATACTGTAATTAGTATTTTTTTATTTAGCACAGATACTAATAGCATTATAAGCATAATTAATGGAATTAATGGTAAATTAAGAATAATCGTATTTGAGGTTAAAAAACAATTTATTTTAAAATCATCTTGAAAAGGACTTTACATAAATAACTGTCCCCTAAGTGGCTAATTGAAATATGCACCTGTTTGCGCCTAATGCCCTATATTTTGTACGTTACAAACGTGCATAAAAAATAGGCTTGAATATATAATTTCGCAATTTAAAAAAATACGTATTTCAAAGAAATCTACAAGCTAAGATTATGACTTATTTATTTGGATCCTTTATTCAAAAAATACAAATAAACTTACTTTTTACATTTTGCTATCATGAAAAAGGAAAAATCTATAAACACCGAAAAAAGGCCTTCATTTAAGCAAATAAATATCAGTCTTATGCTGTCATCTCTCGGTAATAGATAAAGACATTTATATGCAATCACTTTATACAATTTTCATGTTGTAAAGAAGAAGAACATTATAAAACAATATTGAAATTCGAAACGCCCCAAAAATGGGACGCTAGACATAAATGGGTTAAAAAACGGTCCAATGACTGGACAGTTTGCTGCAGATTTTTAACAGTGTATACCAATGTTTCAATTATTTATCTCAGAATGATTTCCCACGTAATTACGACAATACTGAAAAATTGTACAATTAGTAATTCGAGTCTGTTTCGTTTCAAAACGCACGTAAAATATACAATTTATGGCGCCACCAACATTGATTTCTTTATAAAATAAATGGTGTTTTCATCTGACTTTTCAAAATATACAGTGAGGCCAGAAAAGAAGGCATATTTCATATTTTTTTTTAAACTTAACTTTATACGTTATCCACTTATCTGTAGTCATTACATTTTTTATCGTTTGAATCTAGGTTATTGGTGATTAAATTGATGCTTTAGGGACTAGTTGTTTTAAGTCTTAGTGAATCTAAAACTACTACCTTTTAAAACATCCATTTTATATATTTTTCTTTTCCCCTGTGATCTATAGTGTTATTGTAAAAATATAAAAATAACGAATAACAATTTATAAAGATATCTGCAGGTAATTTTGGTCACCTTAATGTTAGAAATTTTTAAACGGTAATAATAGCTCACTTAAAAAAAATAAATAAATAAATAAATAAATAAAAATTGACGAACGTTACCCTTACTACTAACGACGAACCCTTAAGAACTGGAATTTTTAAAAATTTGAATCAGTCAAAATTTATACATGTACCAGTTTGTTTAAACGAAAAAATTAAAAAAAGGGAGCTGAAGGTAATACTGCTATATGCAAGTAATATGCCAATAGGAGACATAAAATGAAGAGGTCTATATTTGATGAATAGTAAACAACAATTATTACAAAATCAAATTTTTTTTTGAAAGTATAAGAATAATAAAATAAAGAGCTATAAAGAAAATTAAGAAAAAAAAAATAAAAGCAATTTTAATAATTTTCCGGTAAACAATGTTTATTTTTTTAAAAAAAACCTTACATGCAATGATAAAAAAAAAAAAAACTTTTGTATCGTAATTAGTAAGCTCGTACCCAGTGTGCATAATTACGACAAACAACACATGATCTCATTTCCACAGCTTTTTTCCACCCGTCTGGCCATATTATCAACAAAAATCAGTTTTATAAAAGCAACATAAAATCAAATTGTGCATTTCAAAAAAGAACCGTAAAAATGTAGTAAGTAGTGTTTTATAATGAAAAAAGTTTATTTCTTGATATGACGAACCAAAATAGTAAATTATCTATTTTTTTACTCTATATCATAATGCATGGGGACGCATATCCATGTATTAGGATACACAGCTTCACATGCATTCTGGCTCCATACATAAGTATGTGAGTGTACATTTACATTACATTTACGTACTTATATGAAGGAAACTCATTTTTAATCGACATGGTGTCTGAAACCTGAAATTTTCGGAGAAACTTCTTCAACACTAGAAAAATCTTGATATTTTTTTTTAAATCACGCTCTTATTGCATTATTTTTTTAAAAACATAATTCTTAATTATCTGTAAGATAATGTATATAACTGAAAATCAGAACGAAATTTTGCAAACAGTGATTATATTAGCACGAAATGTGACAATTTATGACGAAATAGTATTTTAAGGGTTTTGACTGACACTATTGCAGACGTGTTTTTAGCTGTATTTTATAATGTATATATATATAATGGCCTCTTTTGAGTTAAAAAAATAAAATAAAATAAAATTTAAGGCGTTTTAAATAGGCTAAATTACTCACTGTATAAACCTTAATCAAATCTTGCATATCATTTAATAGTAGAGTGTATATACAAGACAGCCAAATTTATAACTACACAAATGATAAGATTCAGCTATCGAGGAAAATTTTATTTCCTTTTATTCTGAGCCTGAGCGGAATAAGTACACATCAATCTAAATGATCGAAATCAGCTAAATTGTGTTCACCTAATAAATGACTGATATGTGTCTTCAAATTTCCTTTCATAGACGGTTGCATAAATTAATGCTATTATTATTAGCCTGATGAAGAAGGAGTATAATGGGAATTACAAAATAATTGTTCTCTAAATTATAATAAAGATTATTCTTTAAAGAAAGACAGAAAAAATGTCTATCTTTTTCACCTGGAATTTACAAAAATTCCAATTATATGATAAAATTAATAGTACAACGACATAAACGTGCTTTATTAAAAGATAACTGTTTTATCTTCAGAAGTGTTTTTAAGCAAAAAATATAAAAATTTGGTAATATTAGCTTCGTTTCAAGTCATTGGATGCCGCGTAAACGAGTGGTGTTTAGTTTCTCTGCGGTTATTAATAATTTTAATTTTTTTTTCTAAAATTACAATCAAATAAGTATATCTATTGTGACTGCTTAGACACAGAATCTGTCTTTAGATAAGCAAACTCGATTTGGAAGCGTATGTTTATCTTGACTAAGGTCGCTCTCCTTCTTTTTCCAGTAATTCTTCACTATAAAACTTTGAAAGCTCAATGTCATTTAAACCTTTAGGAGGGAAGAGCTTTTAAATGACCTTTAACAGCATTTGGGGCCACAAATAGCCAACCCTTATCTGGTTATATTGTTTGGTCAGTATTTTCTGGCTTATATAAACCCCCGGTGTTGAGTCCACAGACACAAGTCATCTGCGCTTCAAACCAACTAGCTTCAACATGTTCGCTAAGGTAGGAATTCAATTATTTGTTTCTAATCTTATTTTATTGTTTAATAAAAGCCATTAAAACGATTTTCCTTCACAGAAATTCCTATTAGAAAGTAAAAGACATTTTTCTTCTTTCTATTTTTGTAATTTTTGAAACATTTTTTATAAGAATGATTTGAGTTTGGAGTCTTTTACTGTTTGCTTTCCCGTTTTTCATGACGGGTACTTTTCACAAATCAAAATTAAAATTAAAATTTAGCTAAATATATGATTTGCTTTGTTGTAGCATAATGAAATATAACAAATGAAGCTTTATCCGTAAAATATTGTTTAATAATAATTATTAATGAAATTTTAGTTACTAGAAGTGTCTCTTTGAAAAATTTTAGGATTTTTTATAAGGTTAGTCCGACGATGATATTTTCTACAGTTCGTTTCTCCAATTTTCATGACCTCTAGCTTTCACAAATCAAAATTGGCTTACACTTTACCCGAATATATGATTTATTTCGCTATACTAGAATAAAATTTAATAGACTAAACTTTTCCAACAAAACAATCTTTAATAATTGCCATTAATATAGTGTTTGCTCACAAAAATTTCTATTGGTAAATAAAAGGTCGATTTCATCTTTACATTTTGTAATTTCTGAAATATTTCTTATAAGATTATTTTGACATTTGTTATCTTCTACTGTTTATTTCCTAGTTTTTCATGAGTGCCACTTTTCACAAATAAAAATTTAATTAAACTGTACCTGACAATATCCCCATTTTAAAAGCTGTTTTTTTTATTAGCTTTATTTTAAATGACTATATCAATTGTTTATTAAATAAGCATAATAAATATACTTTCTTAAACTATACATAATTAAAACCCTAAAGTTGATGGATTTGTGCTTTCTTTGTTTTATTTTTAGTTGAATGTCTTATTATAATTACTATTTAACAGAATGTTTTAGTAAAATGCCTTGATATGTTTTTCTTATAATAAAGCTCATCAGATTAGATATTTTCAATAAAAACAATAAAGCTAACAGGGATGAGAGCGCTCAGACCCAAATTGTTGAATATCACCACTACATTTTAATAGCATTTATTAATTTATTAGCTCTCAGAAATTCTGTCATTAAATAACACAAGAAATTCTATTAAAATTTAGTAATAGCAATCGGTAATTTGGGTTGGAGTGCTCTCATTCCTCTGCTAATTAAAAACAACAATACTAATAGCACAAAAATCTGTCATGATAATTTTCAATTACATTAGTAAAAATCCTTATTTAAATAACTGTTTTATTAACGTCCTTTTTTTTTAAATTCCATAGTTTATTAAGTTGGTGCAGTAACTATCTTTAATTAAGCTATTCTCATCTTAAACAGCATAGCTGGTGAATATAGTGCTTTTTTTTTTTCTTTTTAGTAGAATATCTTCAAATAATTACGATTTAGTAGAAAGTATTGCTCCGTTTATATATAATAAAATGCAACATATTAAACATCGTGAATGAAAGAAAATAATGCTAGTTAAAAACATCAATACTACTAATATAAAAATCTCGTATGATAATGATTAATCACATTCGAAAAAATCCTTATTTAAGTAACCGTTTTATTTTTATGAATTCTCTTATTTAAAAATTCTATCATTTATTAATGTAGTGCAGCAAATACCTCTTGTTAAGCTATTTATAACTTGAACAGTAAAGTTGGTGAATATTTTGCTTTCAGTTTCATTTTTAACCAGATGCTTCTATATTTCATCTTGCTGTCGAAATATTTCTAATTTAGTCAATATTTTGTTGTTACGAAATTTGTGATGTTGCATTTCTTAGAATTTTGTGAGACATCTAATTATTAAATTTCAAAAAAATTTAATAAGTTAATTTTTTTACTAAGATTAATGTGCGATTTCTGAAAGTATTTTCCCTAAAATTATCTGAATGAAAACGAAATCAAATTTCTCAGCATTGAAAAAGGAGATTATTTGGATTCTTTTATTAAGTTTTACGTTTTTCTCTTAAAATTGTTTTTGTTTTTGTGTTAACACTAAAGTACAAACACTTAAAAAATATATGTATCACCATTTCGTTTTACGTTCTAAGATATTAAATAATATCAGCATATTAAATAATTTTTTGCATGTTAGTGAAAAATTTTTGAATGCATTTTAATTATCTACGGTAAATGTACTGAGCAGTGGTGGAAAATTGGCGCAGAGGAGGAGCCTATTGACACCACTAAATTTTAGTAGAATTTTTCGTCTTATCTAATGACAGTTTTTATTAAGATGTAGAATACCATAAAATATTAGTGGTGTCAATAGGCTCCTCCTCTGCGCCAATTTTCCACCACTGTACTGAGAGATACTATCAATGGGAAGTGAACAGCTTTTGTTTAAACAACTTGGTAGTTTACAGACTTGCGTGAGAATTAACACTATTTAAAAATATATATATTTAATTAAGTACCTATGAAACAAGCATTTTCTCTTAAATTTGTTTTAGTTTTTGTATCAATACTCAAGTAAAAACAATTATTAAAAAAATATATCAATTTGTTTTATGTTGTAAAACATCTCAGTATATTATATAGTTTTTTTTATGTTAATGTGAATTTTTATAATCCATTTTAATAAGTAAACACTATATAAAAAAAAAAAAATCATCATCTTGTTTTACATCCTATATAGTATACAGTTTTGTATGTTAATGTCAATTTTTAGAATATATTTTAATTTTCAAAAGTGATATACTGAGAGATATTATCAATGTGAAGTGAACATTTTTTGTAAAGACAACGTTTATAAACTTGCATGAGAATTAACATTATATACATATCTATATTTTATTCAGTATCTACACTGTAGAAAAAGGAACAAATCTTTCTTAATCCAGAAATAAGTTTTATGAAAAAATATATAATCTCTCCTGAGTTACCTAAGGTTCAGAAAAAAACATTATTTTACATTTAAGAGCCTCAGAAATCAATATATTTCTGAAATTAAAAAGAGCATTTCTAAAACATAATTTTCGGAAATATTTCCGAGTAATTTTTACAATTCAATATAAGTTTTTCAGCTTGGAATATTTCAGATGCTATCACTCCATAATTAAATACTTCCAGCAGCGCAACAGAATTCAGACATCCAAGAGTAGCAAAAGCAATGCTAATTTTAGTATTAATGTTAATACTATTATTTTAACCTTTTTGTCTATTGAAAATGTTTTCTGAACATGTAAAGGCTGACTTGAGATAGGATAATTTTCGGAAAACCGATATTACGGGTTGAGAAAACTGATTAATGCATTGTAAAAACTACTCTGAAACTTTTCCGAAAATGACGGATAGCAAAAGAAATTTTTGTTTGCCAAATGCTTCTTTAAATCCCGTGATTCTATTCGTTTCTGCGATTTTTGAAAATAAAAAACGCTTTTCGAAACTGTTGGTAAATCAGAAGAGGTTAAATTATATTCTCGTAAATCACGTTGCAAGATCTAGAAATATTCCTCATTTTTGTATTGTATGAAACAAACATTTCAAGAGTGATACCCATCATAGTTGCGGTTATTTCTCTGTAAAGAAAACAAAAATGATTAGGGAAAATTCATTAGAATAGCAAGATAATTCGAAAAAAGTAATATGACATTCGTTTTATATTTATAGCAATAATAAAGTATAATTACATTAGAATATCATGTTATTACATAAAATCTATCCTTACGTAAATGTTTGAAAAAAAAATAACAATTTTTTAAAAATATTGAACTTCGAAAAATTGATTGTGGTAATCTAAACGTGATAAAGTAAAGTATTGTGCGTGGAATATATAATCAATTGTAATTAATGTACGTATTAAATGAATTTTATATGAAATATTCTTCAATGACACTTTAAAAAGCAGCTTCTCCACAAAATGTTTAAAAATAATCCAACTTTTTCTTTACTATTCCAGATCTTCTTTTTTTGCGCTGTGGTAGCTGCAGCTAAGGCTACATCTTTCTACGGATCCACCGTTATTGCCCCCAGACAATTCGATTCAAGGCAACAGGATTTCATGTGGACTCAAGGCATCATGAATCCGATCTCGGCTTCAAGAGCTCAATTTGCCTCTGGACTACCAGTCGGAACTGCCTTGACTAGTGCATTTGCCACCAGCAGATCTGTCCCTCTATCTAGGCAGCAGATGATCAGCAATGCCAGAGATCAATATCAGGCAAATGCCAGAGATCAGTATCAGGCAAATACCAGGGATCAGTATCAGGCAAACGCCAGAGATCAGTACCAGACACAGAGATCAGTTCAAGGCACTACCGGTCTTCTCTCTGGCCCATCCTTCATGTACAGCAAAGGACTTCTCACCAACGGTATCATGGGAGCTGCCTCCGGAATCGTTTCTCCAATGAATGCTGGACTCTTAGTTGAACCAAATGTTGTAAGAAATATATTGAAATGAACATTTCCTCTCTACTATATTATGTGAACTGTGTATCAATTTGTGTTAATTAAATAATTAATGTACATTCAGAATTTTGCCTCTTTTTGTAATTTTTTAGTTCATGACACTTTCTCTTACTCGATGGCTTCAAATGGTCTGAAATGTAAAATTTTGAAAAAATTATTTTTATTTTATTTTTTAAGCTTAAAACCTTACGTTAAAGCAGCGGTCCTCAATCGGTGTGCTGCGACACACTGTTTTGTGTCGTTTCAGACAACCTTAACTACAAGATACATGGCGAGGCAAATGCCACTGTTTTCGAGGTTCACGGGGCCTCCTAATCCAGGGCAGTTAAAAAAGACAAAAGAATAAAAAGAATCATGATAAACCAGGGCCAAACTAATCCTCATAAATACGCCAAGTCAAACCAAGATTTTCGTCCATAAATTTAAATTTAGCTACAATATCAAAAGATTGACTTCAAATATGAACCCATTAGGTGTAATATTGAAGTCAATTTTAAATTGGTTCGTGTCACCGTTTGTAATATTAGTTACATTATAAATTGAAGAGCTGAGTGGAAGAACATGTTATGCCACATTTTCTTAAAAATTATTTTATCTTTTGGACGAACGTGTTATCAGGTATTCTATCACATGGTAAAGCTAAAATACCAAAGTTCTATTTAGCCTTGAAGATTTAAGACATTATTCATTAATATTTAATATTTTAATATTTAATAATGCAAATAATATTAATATTTTTTAATACTTAAAATTTAAATATGAATAAGTTTTTTTTGATAGAGTTTAGTACCACACCTGTTAATATTTTAAACACATGGTATCAAACAGAAAATAAATCATTAAAATTGACAACAAAAACTTTCACATCAAATTTCTGCAAATGTCATTTTTGTTACTTAACATGTTCTTCCACTTAGCTCTTCAATTACAGATGGCGGTGAATTTCTTATTTTCAGGATTTAAAATATTTTAAAATTATTACAATTATAATTAATATTTTAAATTTTATCAGGATAATAGAACTAGGATAACAGAATAATAGATAGATCAGGATAATCAGGATAATAGAATAGATAAGAGATTTTAACAGATATTTGATCCAATTAAAAGTCACTTTAATATAATGAGATTTTCGCATGATTAAAACGATTACAAATTTTATGTATAATATTTACATGAAAGCTGAAGAAAAATCAATAACAATTTTTTTTTTCCTGCACCTCAAAGTGAAAAGTATTCATAGTGGGTAATCGGTTTAACAGTTAATTTAAATTTGTGTAAAGTTTTAAATATTTATAAAATAAAATTTTAAGCATTTCAAAAATTTTCTAGATGAAAAATACTTTTAATTTAAAATATAAAACTCGTAAAACTTTATTACAAAAATCTTATACATAAAATTTTGAGCTTTGGATCACCAATATACAGTGTGCCAAAAAGGTTGAAATGCATTTTACTTTTTTACCTGTTAGAAATATGTAGGCAACTTAAATTGCAAAATGATCAAAATGAGATAGGAATTAAGATTACAGTCGAGAAATAATTCTGCCATTAATTTTCGAAAAGTTACAATTTAAAAAAATTTATATGGTTCCTGTGTCCTAAAATTATGTTTAGAAACATTTTCGCCATGCCTTGGCACCTAAAAATTATATTCTTCCACGACAAAACTCAACGAGTTTTGACACTTTAAATTTTATGAAATTTCGAAGTTTTCTGGCAATAACAATAGACGGACGATTCTTTACTGTAGGAAAGATACGAAATTTAAAAAAATTCAAAATATCTTATCGTCGATATCATGCCAAACTATCCAATGTGAAAACAATGGGCATTTTTTTTTAATGCAGATTTCTTGATTGGCACCACTTTTTTGAAATAGTAAATTTCGCCTTATTTAACGTTATTTAATGACATATTAATTAAGGCGAAAACAAGGGGAATTTCACCATTTCAGAAAAGTGGTGCCAATCAAGAAATCTGAATTAAAAAAAAGTAGCC